>JAEHOD010000025.1:0-600000 GCA_016834595.1 Chlamydomonas schloesseri | reverse complement strand
GATTAGGTCACTTCGCCTTCCTGGAGCTTTTTTGGCTTGTTATGGCGCGCATGCATGCCCATGATTGCGATGGCGGGCGCGGCTGGGCGCCGGGCGGGGCCTCGCCCAGAAAGGGAAGCCCACATATGCGGGGTCCGGACCTGTTCAGTGGTGAAGGAGAGTTCCTAGCACCAGCGATGAAGGTTTTGGTGAGTGAGACAGTGAGATTAGGTTCAGCGGACGTGTGGGAGACCCTGAAAGGATCCGACTTGACAGGTTGATTCTCCATACGGGAAAAAGTGAGCTGAGCCCACACCACGTGCATAGCCTGAGGCCAAAGGTCGCGAAACGCCTAATGTTTCAGACAAAGCTGGGGTCGGTTTGTACAGGCACCGCCGGCCATGCGTCCAGTTGCGTCCAGCTAACAAGCGCAAGCACACAACCACAGAATCCAGAAACATCCGGCCAATCCATTAGCCACAGCTTCTGGATGCTTGCAAGCAAAGACTGCAACCCAGACCTAAGCGGGCCTCAACCTGCGCACCGGTGCCGCTTTCTGGGCGGCGCCGCGCTTTCCATTCACCTCCGCCACCCCCTCCGCTCCGCACATGCGTGCCATTGCTACCAGTATGCGCCAGTATGATACATTTGCAACACTTTAAGATTGCGGTGTTACAGAGGGGACAACCCGAGCGTGCAAGCACACAAGGGCCGTCTGAAGCTGCAGCAAACCCTCCCGCAGTCGGAGTCCGCGTGACTTCGCGCACAGCGAGTCCCAGCCAAGCCATGGCCCGCCAGATCCCCACCGTTTGCATCGTGGCCACAGTCCACTTTAAGATTGCGTGTTTACAGGAAAGGACACGCCGAGCTCGCAAGCGAGCAAGGGGCATACTCGGGCCCTGGGCTGACATAAGCCAGAGGGATCCACCCTGCGACCGGAAACCACCACCAGGTTTTGCTGCCCACTTTCAAGTCCTCAGTCCGGCAACTCCACGCACAGTGTGTCGAAACCAAGTCAGACACCCGGATGCATGACCCGTCACAGCCACACCGCACAGCTTCCTCATTGCCAAGTCCAAAGAAGCAATGCTTCAGTTTTAGGTCTTTTGGTGGTGGTGCCCCCGCACAACACGGCGCGGACAGGCCATTGGTCCGCCGTCATCCGCATCAAACAGAAACACCACTCATTTCGCACGCCGCGAAGCAGGGTCGCCCCCGCCGCGCGGACGTGACTGGGCGTCTTTGCGTGCCTGCGGCACAGTCTGGTCCTGGCCCTAAGGCCCAACACGGGGCAGCGCCCTCACATCAATCGTGCCAACGGCACAGTCTGGTCCTGGCCTACAGGCCCAACACAGGGCAGCGCCCCGAACAACCCACCAGGATAGACAACTCGCTACCGACACGTTGCATCCACCAACACGGCAACCCGGCGTGCAGCATTCTGGCGCTGCGCCTCCTCGCCAGGCTTTTAACGGCAGTCTGGCACCGGCTGGAAAGAAGGCTGTCGAGCATCCTCAGTGGAGCGCCATGCCGACAGCGAGTTGTCCATCGAGGCTTGCGCCCGGCCACAGACGGCTACGAGAGCCGCCAGCAACCTGCACACACAAGCGCCTCAACAGCAGCAACAAGGAAGAACCCGCCCGGCCGGCCGCGGGAGCCGCGGACCAGCCGCCATGGAACTTCGAGGTCTTGGGTGGCGCTGAGCGCCCGTCGGTGCCTAAATCGGCATTCCTAGCAGTCAGAGAGCTCGTATCGAGCTACAAAAAGTTTGCATAACACGCCAAAGTCGACGAAACAGAAATGTCAGTCGAGCCCCCTCACGAGCCAAGGCTCGGAGGCTAGGGTTGAAGCCCTAGAGGCGTATGTGTATAGACTTTAAGACGCCCCTCTGTCAACCATCTGCGCGGGTTCGCCGACCCTGGGTCGCCGGACGCGCACTCCCTGAAGACGCCGAGATAGCGCCCCGGGCAAATTTCATCGTATAAAACTATACCTCAGAGCCCCATAACGCCTCTCGGCGCCTTGAAAACGCCCGGGTGCGAGCAGCGCGCGACAAACATGTATGATATAATTAGCTCCTACATTTCGCCCGCGATTCCTTTCCGCAATCCCTCCAATTTTAACCTTACAATTTTAATACCGCATACAAATTACAAGGGAGCCGAAGTTGCCAGCGACGCCGAGGTAACCGCGGCCTGGATCCAAGCTCGCCCAGACTTCACATCACAGACGTCTTACACCGGGGTCTGGACAGACCCCGGCTTTCATAAGAGGTGTCTTTAAGACGCCCCTCTGTCGCCCATCTGTGCCCCTGACCCCGGGTCACCAAGCGTCACCGCCGCGAATCCGCCCCAAACTTACATCATAACGTACACCGTAACATGAAAGGCCCATAGGATGCGAGACGAGCCCGAAATCTGAGCAAGCGACAAACATGATATAATTAGCTCCTACATTTCGCCCGCGATTTCTTCCCGCAATCCCTCCAATTTTAACCTTGCAATTTTAATACCGCATACAAATTACAAGGGAGCCGAAGTTGCCAGCGATGCCGAAGTAACCGCGACCTGCTGGATCCAAGCTCGCTCGCCCAAACTTCACATCACAGACGTCTTACACCGGGGTCTGGACAGACCCCGGCTTTAAGGAGCTCCTCAGTCACCAACTGCGCCCGAACGCCGACCCTGGGTCGCGAAGCATTGTAGCCCCAAAACGCCATCCGATTCCCCCCAAAGTATTGCCTTTGGGCACTCTGTAACAACATATGCGTATACCTCGCGAATTACAGCGTAAATCGACCTCCGCGACGAGTTCCCACTTCCCACCCGGCCAAATTCCAAGCAACCGCCGAAGTTACGGACTCAAGAGTTTGCACCCCAATCTCCCTCGCGCCCTCGTGCCTCGAATTCAAATTCTTAATAAGCTGCATATTTTCCTACATCAATACAATTTACTACGGTAGCAAAAGCCTCATCGCCGGCGAAGTCCGCGACCGACCAGGATCCAAACTCAAACATCACAGACTCCTTTTCAGCGGCGCCGCCAGGCCCGCCTTTATGCTGCCCTATGTATAGACATGATGGACAACTTGACCGACCCTGGGTCAATCAAGCGCACGAATTCTGAATAACGCGTTTCGCGAGCGCCGAGCAAGTGCAATCGAAAGGCCGCGTTGCACAGGCGCCAAAAGTCGCGCTGGTGTCGCACATAATCGAGTCTGTGACAAATTCATTTGCTGCTGGGATTACAATCGCGAGCAATTTTGCGTGGAGCGGCCTTTCGGCCGACCTGGGTTTTGCTATCAACTTTAGTATTCAAGCGCTATCCAAGAGCATTGTGGGTTTTCAAGGACAGTAAAATTTTCAGAGAGCGGTTACTAAAAATTGACCGCGACTTCCCACCCAACATCCCGAGCGAGCATGCGCATGCCTGCAGGAGCCCCGGCCCACTCCCCACGAGGTCCACGACCTCTTCCCAAACTTTCTTTAACATTTTCAAAGAGCTATTACTGAGTGTTGATCGCGACTTCCCAGCCAACATCCCGAGCATGCGCATGCCAGGAACCCCGGCCCACTCCCCACGAGGTCCACGACCTCTTCCCACCCTTTCTTTAACATTTTCACAGAGCGATTACTGAGATTTGACCGCGACTTCCCATCATCCAGTGCATGCCACGAATCCCGGCCCACTCCAACTCCCTCCGGTCCATACCCTCCCTCCGCGGGGACCTCGTCCCCAGCCTCTTCACACCCTTTCCAGACCGAGAAGCAGCACACTCAATAGGCCAGATCATTTGTAACCTGGTTAAGGTGGTGGAAGTTGGGCAAGTGTTTTTGTGCGCGAACGGCGAACCGCCACCTGGGATGAGGCCAGGAAAGATGGGCGGGTGACGGGGCGTGTATGTTTGCAACAGAAGTGGTATGAGTGCGACAATACACAACGCTGCACCCGCACCCAGGTCAAGAGAGAATATAACCGGCCGGAAGGGAAAGCGTCCTCCCGCCCCCCAGTTGGCTGCCGACCAAGGGGTATGGAGGACAGGAAGTGTGTCCTCACCCAGCCGTCCGGTGTGGGCGGAGCCCACCGGTGACCCAGGGTCGTGGCGTGTCGAAAGCACCTGCGGTTGATCTTATTTCGTCGTACGGTTCGCGAACCGGGTTCTGGGTAAGCTCGTCGATGCCTACGAGGATGGCCTCTCACGCGAGCTGCGCAACCCCTACCCCATCCTTCCAGTCAACTGGAACGAAGTACAGTGCGGGATTTGCAACGAACCCGAACCTGAGGACACAATGGTTTTGTGCAGCGAGTGTAACGCTGGGATGCACATGGCGTGCATGACTCCTCCCCTCACGGAGGTACCCAAGGGGCGATGGTACTGCCCGACTTGCACGATTGCGTATGAGGCCAAGAAGGCTGCCCAAAAGTTCAGGAAGCAGCAAAACCAGGGCACCATGGAACCGCAACGGAAGTCCGCACGCTTGCAGCGTGGAGGGATCTAAGGACTGGCCGAGACGTCCAGTCCGGAAGGGGGAGAATGTGGGCGGAGCCCACCGGTGACCCAGGGTTCGCGGCGTGTCGAAGGCACCCGCGGTTGATCTTATCCCGTCGTACGGTTCGCGATCGTGACCTCTAAACGCTCTACGCTCTGTGTTCCGGCCAGCTTGTCTAGGAGAGACCTAGCAGGTCTCCGTTCGAGACGGAGCAGAGCCATACTGACTCCTTCCAACACTAGCCTATGTTCCTGATACGACCACTCGTCGCCATCTTCCATCCCTTCCAGTCGGCGTCTCCACACACTTCCGCACAGCAGATATGCTCCTTTTGTGGGCACTGGGTGACACTCCTGCTACATCCGGCCTAGGTCCGTGATGTAGGGAGCTTGATACGTTGACCCTATCATAGCGCTTGCGGCTAGCCCCAATGATCTGGCCTATTGAGTGTGCTGCTTCTCGGTCTGGAAAGGGTGTGAAGAGGCTGGGGACGAGGTCCCCGCGGAGGGAGGGTATGGACCGGAGGGAGTTGGAGTGGGCCGGGATTCGTGGCATGCACTGGATGATGGGAAGTCGCGGTCAAATCTCAGTAATCGCTCTGTGAAAATGTTAAAGAAAGGGTGGGAAGAGGTCGTGGACCTCGTGGGGAGTGGGCCGGGGTTCCTGGCATGCGCATGCTCGGGATGTTGGCTGGGAAGTCGCGATCAACACTCAGTAATCGCTCTTTGAAAATGTTAAAGAAAGTTTGGGAAGAGGTCGTGGACCTCGTGGGGAGTGGGCCGGGGCTCCTGCAGGCATGCGCATGCTCGCTCGGGATGTTGGGTGGGAAGTCGCGGTCAATTTTTAGTAACCGCTCTCTGAAAATTTTACTGTCCTTGAAAACCCACAATGCTCTTGGATAGCGCTTGAATACTAAAGTTGATAGCAAAACCCAGGTCGGCCGAAAGGCCGCTCCACGCAAAATTGCTCGCGATTGTAATCCCAGCAGCAAATGAATTTGTCACAGACTCGATTATGTGCGACACCAGCGCGACTTTTGGCGCCTGTGCAACGCGGCCTTTCGATTGCACTTGCTCGGCGCTCGCGAAACGCGTTATTCAGAATTCGTGCGCTTGATTGACCCAGGGTCGGTCAAGTTGTCCATCATGTCTATACATAGGGCAGCATTCAGCAGCAAGAAACGCACGTCCTTTCATCTGCCATTGATCTCGTGACGACTGATTTGCGTGCAGCCGCCCAGCGGCTGCGTGTACGTGAGTGGACTGCTTTCTGGTCGCCTGCTTCTAAGCCTGATGGTCGCCGGGTCACCGGCGGCACTGCTATTCTGGTGCGGTCAGCCCTCCTCCACAGTGGCGCTGTATCCATCCCTGGCGGCGCTGCAGCTGTCGCTGTCGCTGGGGAGCGGTGGGCTGGCCGTGGCGTCAGTCTGCCCCTGCGATGGGGACTTTGTGGACGACGTGGCGCTTGATACAGTGACGGGTGTGCCCCGCAGTGGGGATCGGGCGTCCGCGGCTGCCTTGGCGGTCGGGTGCCCGGGCATGATTGATGTTATGCGGCAGCGGCACCCAGCGCGTCGTGTGTGCACCTTCCTTCACCCAAAGGGGGGTGCGCGCCTCGACCGGGTGTTGTGCAGCGCCGGCCTTGCATCGCACGTCGTGGAATGTGGCGTGGCCCCCGGCGCGCCGGCTGACCACCGGCTTGTCACAATGTCGTTGGCAGCGTCCCCGGGGGCCCTCCCGGCCCCTCGGGGGCTGCCGAAAGCACGACTGGGCTTCTTGGACTTCAAGGATCTGGACGCGGCGTACGGCCGGTGGCTGCGTGCCGCCGTCGCGGCGCGGCCTGCTACCGCAGTGGACCTACTGGTGTGGTGGCCGGCTCTGAAGAAGGCGGCCGCTACGTCAGCCACTCGTTTTAGCCGTGAAGCTGTGCGGCGGCGCGTGGAAGCTAGCCAGCAGGAAGCGGCCGCCCTGGCGGCGGAGGCAGCGGCCGTGGCAGCAGTGGAAGAGGGTGGGGACGTCCAGGCGACCGCACCGGTGGCTGTGGCGGCGCGATGCGCCGCCGCCGCCGCCGCCGTGGGAGCGGCCGCTGGCGCAGCCCGCCGTACGCGCCATGACTGGCTGCGCGGGGGGGAGCGGCCGTGCCCGCTCCTCACACGCATGCTGCGGCCAGCTGGCGGCCCGTGCGCCATTGCGCGCTTGAAACAGCCGGACGGGCGTGTCACCACGGACTCTGCGACCATGTGCAAGGTGATGGCGCACTACTGGCGTGATGTCAGCGCTGCACCCCCGCCCGACTCGGCTGCCCGGGACCAAGTGCTGGGTGCGCTGCAGCAGCGTGGGAGCCAGTGTACGGCGGCGGAGGCAGAGCGGCTTGGGTGCGCGGCTGTTACGGCGGCCGAGGTCCGTGCTGCCCTCATGGCGGCGCCGCCTGGCCGGTCGCCTGGCCCGGACGGCATCCCGGTAGAGCTGTACCAGCATTATGCCGCTGAGTTTGCGCCCGCGTTGGCGGAGGTCTTCACGGCGGTGGGAGAGGGGGTTGGGGTGCCTGATGGGCTGTTAGATGGTGTGTGGACGTTTTTCTATAAGGGGGGTGATGCGTCTGAGCCCTCCAACTACCGCCCCATTACTTTAACTGACACTGATTATCGCACGCTTGCCCGTGTGCTGTGTAGTCGGCTGCAACCTGTGTTTGGCCGCATCATTGACCCTGAACAAACTGCGTTCCTGGCCGACCGCCGCATTGCTGATAATGTTCTCCTGCTGCAACTTACTCCTGGGTTGTTGAAAGCCGCCGGGCGCGCCCCGGGTGTGGCGGCGTTTTTGGACTTTTACAAAGCGTATGACACGGTCGACCGGTCATTCCTCCTCGCCCGCCTGCAGCGGCTTGGTGTGGGGGCTGGCTTCCTGACGTGGGTGTCGCGCTTGTTGACGGACACGCGCGGAGCGGCACTGGTCAACGGGCGCGTGTCGGGGTGGGTGCCGCTGGCCGCAGGGGTGCGGCAGGGGTGCCCCCTGGCCCCACTGCTCTACCTGGCGGTTGCGCAGGCCCTGTTGTCGTGGCTGCGGCACCGGGGGCATGGTGTGCTGGCTGATTTGGCGTCGGTGCTGGCGTCGCAATATGCGGATGATTGCGCGCCGCTGTTGGCTGGGCTGCAGGCGGTGCCCGGCTTCCTGGCAGATATGGACGTGTTTCGTCGTGCGTCTGGGCAGCGGTTGAACATGAGTAAAGTTGAACTGTTGGTGGTTGGGTCGGGGAATGGTCAGGGAGGCACGGTCGCGGGACCGGCGCTGCCGCCCGGCCTGCAAGTGGTACAGGCCGCCAAGTCCCTTGGGGTCCGGTTTGGCGACTGGAGCACTCCCGTGCCGCCTGTGGCTTTTGATGGGGTTTTGAGTGTGCTTGGTAACGTGGCGCGCATGCCCGTGTCCATGTTTGGGCGTGCGGCCGCGGTGTCGGCGTATGCCTTGGGCAAAGTGTTGTATCATCTGGAGTTTGCGGGGTTTCCTAAGCCTAAACGCTTGGTTGAGGACTTGCTGAAGCGTGTGGCGGCGGTGGTGGACCGGCGCATGTCGCCTGCGCAGTATGACGCCCGGGCCACCAAGCGCCTGCCCGGTATGTCCTTGGAGGTTCTGCAGCTGCCGCCGGCGTGTGGGGGTGCGGGGCTCCTGCCCCTGGCGGCTCATGTGCAGGCGCGGCACGCGGGCTTGGCAGTTCGGTGTGTGTTGGGGGCGTGTGAGCTGCTGCCGTTTGTGCCGCCGTGGACCGCTGTCGTGGCGGCGTGGCTGCGCCAGCGGCACGCGGGTGCTACTGTGCTTTGTTTGCTCTGTGGGGGTGACGGTACGCGTGTGCTTGATACTCCGGTGACTCCCGCCTCCCCGCCATTCAAGCGTGTGCTGAAGGCAGTCTCCAAGTTGCCTGCTGTTACCTTGGTGGCGCCCCCGGCACCGGGGCCCTGGGTGTACAATGTACCTCTGTGGGGTAACCCGGCGCTGCGTGATGGGGCTAGGACTCTTGATGCGGCATTCCCTGATTTGCTGGCACTCCCCAACTTGCGGTGCGTTGGGGAGCTGGTGGCCATTGATGGCGCGTTGCAAGAAGTGCGAGATGCTTATGAGCGTGGTGCTTACGGCACCCGTGTACATGCCGAGTGCGAGAAACTTTACTTGACAGGTGTGTGGCGCAAGGTGCTCCAGTGGGGGCCCCGCCGGCCGCTACCGGTCCCGCTTAAGGGGCCGCCGTCGGCCCAGGCCGCGGCCGCACGTGTCGCCGCCGCCATGGCCCTCCTGCCGGCGGGCTGGGCGGCAGCGGCGCGGGCGGCGCGGGCGCCCCGCAGCGGTCGGGTTACAGCACCGGACCAAGCTGCGTCCGTGCGGGAGCTGGCCAGGGGGTTGGGGTGGGCCCAGGCCGGCGGCCCGCCTCTCCTGGTGCTGGAGTATACGGTGAAAGCTGGTACACTCATGCAACTCGCGGCGCCCCTGGCGCAGCTGCGTGCCAAACATCGTACGTATGTGGCTGCTGCTTTCGACCCCGATGTGACTGAGTCTGACTGTGTGCTGGCTGCGGGTGCGTTTGCTGCTGTGTTGTCACGGTTGTGGAACCTTAAGTGGGAGAATCGGCACAAAGAGGCCTTGTGGCGTGTCGCTGCCGATGCGTGTTGGGCGTTCCCCATGCGTGCCCGCGAACGTGCCGATGGTGTCGTCCACGTGTGCCAGGCGTGTGGTGCGGATATGACGTTTGGGGATCGGCGGCATTATGACTGGGACTGTGTGGTCGCCCGTGGCCTGCGTGAGTCCATGGGTATGGCGATGGGGGCGCTTCCCGAAGACTCGCTAGGCGTGTTTACTCGGGCTGCCTTGTGGCTGGTGCGGCCGCCGCCGGGTCTGGCGCCGCCGGTCTGGGATGTGGTGTGTCTGGCTGCGCTGTCTGCTATGGACATGGGGCGGCAGCGGGTTGTGATGGCCGGCCAAGGGTTGCCTGCTGAGGCCCCGCTCCCTTCTCGCCGTGTTTTAGCTATTGGACTGGAAGTGGTGGCTGATTTCTGGGGACGGTTGCAGGCGTTTGCTAGCTTGGGTGTGCGCCCTGGTGGCTGGGATGCTGTCCCCTCCGGGCACGTGTTCCTGTCGCGGGGGGCTGGCGACCGCATTGACGTGGTGTTGCCGTATGACGCTGCTTCTCCGCCCCCTTCTCCTTGAGGGACGTGCGGCGTGCAGCTGGCCTCGGGCCTACTGTGCTGGCTTGACGGTGTGCTGCCTTGACGTTTGCGACTTGGTCTTCGCGTAGCGGTGCCTTATGAGCCGCGTGTCTTGTGATGCTGTGTCTGGTGTGGCTCTGGCGGGCGTTTAGCTTAGCTTCGACACGCCTACGCAGCTGTGAGTCGGGTGGGCAGCCAAGCAGGGTGGCGGTTGGCCACCTGTGCCCGAGGCAGTGTTCACACTGTCCCCTTCTTGTAACCAGCACTCATTCATAATGACTACCCGCAATCATAAACACATACATAAGCCTCTAGGGCTACACCCCTAGCCTCGCGAGCTGTGGCTCGTGGGGGAGCACAACAATCATTGTTGGCGACTTTGGCTTTCGTTGCGCACTTTTTGTAGCCTGTTACGGGCTCCGTTGCTTTCGACTTGGTTCGAATTGGTTCCGACTGGCGCTCGCGCCGAGACTTTTGCCTCGAAGTTCCATGGCGGCTGGCCCGCGGCCTCCGCAGCTGGCCGGGCGGGTTCTTCCTTGTTGCTACCTTTGTGTTTGACGTGTGTGCAGGTTGTGGACGGCCCTGGTGGCCGCTCGCTTGGTGTGGTGCCGACGCCAATGAGCCCTCGCCTCTTCTCGTGGCGCCTGGCCCGCTGTCGTCTCTGCCTGCGGCTATGCTGGCTCTGCAGATAGTTAGGTTCCCGGGTGTCGTCCGCAGCACGTCGGTCCGTGGATCGGTAGGCAGTGCGCAGCCAGTCGTGTAGTCCCGGGTATGGTTTGTGTTTGCACGGGCGCGGTTGCCCCGGGCGCCCAGGCTGCTGGTGAGCATGTCGCCTCCGGACGCAATCGGGGCCTGTTTGGAGGGTTGAGTTCGTTCGTTGGTAGGGCGTGTGGCGGGCGACGTGCCCGTGGTGGGGCTTTGTGGTGTGTTGGTGGTTTGGCTTGTTCCCCGCTCGGCTTGGATTTGAGTTGGTACAGACTTTCCTGGACGATGGCCTCCTGGCCAAGACTTTGCAGACGAGAAAATGAGTGGTGCTTGCGTTTACTGGGGATGCCGGCAGGCCTCTGGCTTGTCGCGCCTTGTTTTGCGTGGGTACTGCCGCCAAAATGGTGCATTCATGAGCCGCGAGTACTGTGATGCTGTGTCTGGTGTGGCTCTGGCGGGCGTCTCGCTTAGCTTCGACACGCCTACGCAGCTGTGAGTCGGGTGGGCAGCCCAGCAGGGTGGCGGTTGGCCACATGTGCCCGAGACAGTGTTCACACTGTCCCCTTCTTGTAAACCCGCATTCATAATAGGCCTACTGTGCTGGCTTGCCGGTGTGCTGCCTTGACGTTTCCGACTTGGTCTTCGCGTAGCGGTGCCTTATGAGCCGCGTGTCTTGTGATGCTGTGTCTGGTGTGGCTCTGGCGGGCGTTTAGCTTAGCTTCGACACGCCTACGCAGCTGTGAGTCGGGTGGGCAGCCAAGCAGGGTGGCGGTTGGCCACCTGTGCCCGAGGCAGTGTTCACACTGTCCCCTTCTTGTAACCAGCACTCATAATAAACCGTCCTGAGTGGTCGCCTGTCCTAGGTGCAAGCTCCACACATTGTTTGCGTGTGCAGACACCGCATTGGCAAGAGCCGATGGCCTATTACCGTGGGGGCATTGTTGGCATTGTCGCACCCGTGGAAGGCACTGTAAAGAGTGACCGCGTTTTTTCCCGCGTCTGTGTCGCTTTCCTATGACAGGCTTACGGGTTACAAAACGAGAGAACCCGTTTCACACCGTCGTGGCGCAGGGGGAACGTGAGGGGGCCATAGGTAGGCTCAGACGGGCTCAGGAGGAACTCGAGTCTGTCAGTGTTCGCCCACTCCCGCGGCATGTCGAACCCCTGGTTTTTGGAACATGCCTTTCCTCCGACTGTTCCTCTTCACAATTATTAGTAGCTTTAACGCGTATTCCAACTGCTCAGATATCCGTAGATCTCAGTGAAGCGCGAATCCAGCGCAGAGCTTACAGTGACTGCGTGAGGCAACTTCGTTTATGACAAGCTCTTATAACATCCCTGAATACTATACTGGACAATTTGTTAGTAAATTAAAACTAAACAATAATCTCGCTCCACAAGCAAGGTCGGCACTGGGCGTGAGGTGGGGTTCTAGCTGCGTGTGGAATGAAATACAGGTGAAATGTTGCTGTGGCGCCACGGCGCGCTGGTGCGCGCCCTGCTACTATGGGCGCTGGCATTGTCACTCACTTCGCGGGCGCAAGACTCTGCGCCGGCTGAGCTGCGATGCGCGCTGTCAAAGCACCGACAAATGAGGTTAAGGTGAGCGCTGCCTTAGCCTGTGGTTAGCTTCCCTCAACCGGCACACCTTGCGACCTTCAGCAGCGGATGCACCAAAAAAACTTTTACTATGCTGCGGCGCAGCTCGCAGCCGTCTCATAACCGGGAAAAGTAACACACTGCATACATTCTGGACATAGACCGCATCCATCTGGCGCGGCTGTCGGATTGAGGTGACCAACCCCGTTCGACGCGCTGGTACCTGCCCTTGCTCTCTCCATGGCGCCGGAATACTCCTGAATCGCGCCTACTCGCGCCGCGTCCTCGCTTACTCCTACAGCTGTGCAAATAGCCCCTTTGGCGCAACTGGATGGGCGGCCTCTACTTCTACAGTAGCAGGCGCCACCAGCCTACCTGTTTCAGATTTCGACAGCGTCGTCACGCCGCGTGTTGCTTTGGCCGGGCTACTGCATGCTTGCCTCGGCGGAGCAAACGGCATGTCAAGCGTTGCAACCTCGCAACAGGCACCACCACGCGTGAGTTAGGGGTGGGGTGGGATGGGAAAATGGGGCGGGGGGGGATGTCTTGCTGTGTGCTGTGTGCGCAACACACTGCCCTTGGCACAAGCAGAGACGGCGGCAAGCCCTGCCGCTAGGCCAAGTGCGGGCAGCAGGGAAGCTCACCGGTACTCGTACTCATTCGCACCGGCCGCCCGTACCTGCAGCCCCTTCGTGTGGTGGCCCCGAAGCTGGCGTTGCTTGACTCGCTTGCCTCCCGAGCGGACGTGTTCAGCGACACCACGGGCGTTCCTGTATCCTTTGATCTTCTCTCCTTTGTGAGTACGTGCACAGAGGACGCAGTGGCGCGCCAAGGGCGTGCGGGTATAACTAGGCGCTTAACAGATTCCTACGTGGAACGCTTTAGAGCGCGCTGTGCGTGGTTGCTGGATTGGCCATGCCTCATCAGCCATGCCAAGCAGCGTCCGCTCAGCGCCGAGACCGCGTCTCAATGCATTTGTCCTTCCCCGGACCCCAGCCTGTGTTGTCCGATGACTTCCAATGATTTCGTGGCCCAGCCACCGATTGGTCTCTCCACAACTTCAACAGTGTCAGAGTATCGACCCTACCAGCAGCTATACGTCTTTATTTAAACCATGGCCTTCCCTATCCACACAGGGTGCCTTCTCTTTGAGGCGTCAGTCCCTCCTCCTGGACCGCAGCCCGCCGAACGTCACACACGGCTACGACGTTATGATAGTCACGCCCACGGCGTATGGAGATGCGGCGCAGGTACGTACTTGGGGCGCCAAAGTGCCAAACGCACATCCCCCAAACTACCCAAACAAGTTGTCCGTGCGACAAGCACCGGCACCATGTGTTGCCATATTTCGCCATGCGCACGTGTTACCTTCCGTGTGTTAGGTGTGGCACTGTGAATGCTTCATGTGTACAGGTCCCGGGCAAGCTGCTCGACATTTCCCGGCTCGTGTCTGGCGACCCCTCCCTGTTGGACATCCTGCCGGCCTTTCGAGCGGCAACGATGTACTCTGGCGGCGTCATGGCAATCCCGCTCGTGCCCGCGCCTTTTCTACTGTTCTACCGGTGGGTGCTCAAATACACAAGTGCTGCCTATTGATTGGAGGAGAGCGGGTTGGACTTTCGGGACGGACTGGGACGGCGGGCGGACATGCCTGACAAGTGAGTCTAGGCCGCCACTCGGTCTTTGATCTCTTCTTATCCCAGGCTGGCCTCGCCCCGGCTCCTACAGGCTTGATATCTTCCAGCGCGACAACCTGACAGTGCCCCAGACGTGGGAGCAGTTCGCGGACCTGGCCGAGCGATACCACAACGGACCGGACGGCCTGGTGGGCAACTGCAATATTCCCGTCGGTGCGTTGTTTGGGGCTGCTGGGGACCGCCCCGAAAACTCGCTGTGGAATGCAAGCAGCGTGCGTGCCGGGTCAAACGTCCTTAAGGGAAAAGCCAAACGGAAAGCCGCAATATAACGCCACACCCGCGTTGCTCGATCAGGATGCCCTACCAAGGGTCCATCGGTCCCCATCCACCGTATGTCTGCCGTGCAGGAGGCACCTGCCGCGGAGAGAGCGTCTTCTTGCGGGCTTTGCTGACCAGTTATATCCAGACGGAGGGGCCCAGCCACGGGTTCCTGTGGGACCCAGAGACGATGCAGACATTGGTAACGTCGGAGGCGGGCGAAACTGCCCTGAAGGTGCGGTGATTACACCTGCTGCACGCACGCTGGCCTGGGGGTTGCATGTCTGTCCCTGGTCGTCAGGATCTTGCTTGATTGCTTGCCGGACTGCAAGGCCTCAAATATGTGCATGGTTCTTGCCTTTTGCTACAGATGTTCCGACGCCTCACTGCTGTGGGGCCCACATGGTCACATTCGCCCGAGTGCGTGCAGAATGACTTCAACATGTGAGCGTTGATGCAGTAGCTAGTAGGGGAGCCGGGCATGCAACATATCTTGCCATCCCTCCCTACCTGCTACCCTTTGCTACATATCGTTGCAACCCCCCACCGTCATCACATGGCCGCGTATAACTAACTTACTCGCTTGGTGGTACACTCGTGTTCATCCAGGGGACGGTGCTTCATGGGCGTCGGTCACCCATCCCAATTCAAGGCAAGCACAGCATACGCACATGGGAAATCCTTCAGCTTGAGCGTCAAAGCTTGCAATCAGACGTATGTACTCAAACCCGCACCTGCTTTAATCACCCTCCGAGCCCCGCTCCGCGCCGCCCCGCCCCGCTTCGACGTTACCCACAGTCTGGCAGTTTTGGTGCACCTGGACTTACACGCGCGCGCGGCAAGATGGGCATTGCCCCGCACCCTGGCACAACCCGTGTCCTGGACCGGACCACACTCAAGTTGGTGCCGTGTGACAGGACGCGGTGTCCGCTCGCGGAGGAGGTGGTGATGGAGGTGGGTGCGTGCTAGTCAGTGCCGGTAGATAGCCCACCATATATCAGCTGGGCGTGCGCGGGTGGATTGCTGTAGCCTGGCATCTCGGCAGATATAGCATCCATACATGCATGGGTTCAAGGCATTGCTAGCCATAATGAACGGCGGTGTGCTCTCGCCCTGCTGCTTCTTACTGTGGGTCCCTGCGAACTTCATGCCGCTACAGGACGGCGCCTCACGGCTGCTGAACAGACCAATTTTGTTGCAGAGCACTATGGTGATGCTGAATGGTCTGTCGCCGCTGGCGTTCCAAGTGCGTGGGGTAGCTGGCGTAGTGTGGGGATGCGTATATCAGCATAGTGAGCAGGTTGGCAATGTGTTGGCAATCTGACCCCTATTATTCTATCTACTGCAGCAGTAGCTCATCAACATTATGCCGCATGTGTGCTTGCAAACCGAGCACTCCCAAACTGTCAAGGCGTCGCTTTACTTGCTCCCTGAACGCAGTTTTACGCCTTCCAGCTTTTTGCTTTGCTGGCCTCAGCGAGCGTTGTGGGCACAGGGCGCGGGAATGGGCTGCTGCTTGAGCCCAACGGTAAGCGACAACGCCCGTAATGAGTACCGCAGTGTGTGCACGATTGGTGCCGCTTGTGCGACATTGCACGTGGTTCGCACATGACGTCCCAACATGTTCACGGCTCTGGTGTTCCCGCCCTTTTTCGCAGAGCTGCTGCCTATGCGCCTCTCCGACGTGAGCCCGGACCAGCTGAAGTACTGGGTGGCGAAGGGATACGACCCCGGGGACGCGGAGCGATTCCTGGCGGTGTACCGCACAACCGCCATCAAAGGTGGGGCGCGGCTTGATTGGGGTGGTCCAGGTAGGCGCGTACGTACGTGCTGACACAATCCGCCCCGCCATTCTGCCATTACAGAGCACATCATGCCCGAAGTCAAGATCCGCATGGCAAGCAACGTCACGTGAGTGAAGTGCAGGCTACGTGTTTTGGCATAGATCGCCCCGCCCAGCGTGCCGGTTGCAGGGGCGGGGACTCCGTACGGGATCGATTTGCTGCTGGGCAGTACGTGCGGGTGTCAGCGTTACCACGAAC
Source organism: Chlamydomonas schloesseri (assembly GCA_016834595.1). Classification (NCBI taxonomy): domain Eukaryota; kingdom Viridiplantae; phylum Chlorophyta; class Chlorophyceae; order Chlamydomonadales; family Chlamydomonadaceae; genus Chlamydomonas; species Chlamydomonas schloesseri. The sequence continues at coordinate 584,042 of JAEHOD010000025.1, read as the reverse complement.
GTCAATAACTTATCATGCATTCGCCTGCTGGGTGCACATGCATGCCACAGGTCCGCATTGAACACAGCCGCTGCGCTCTACAACAGTCCCGCAACCAATGCCACCGCACTGCCGGCTATTCTGGGGCGCCTTGAGGCGGCCTTGAATGGCATCGTGGCTGCGGAAGGTGGCCAAGATGCCTTCGCTCAGCAGTACCGCAGGTGCGGTAGAGCGCCGCTACATACTGTTCGTTGCCAGTTTCTACCTGCGAGCAAGCAATCGCCTGGTCCTGTCGAGGCATGCCTGGATTGAGTGGTTGTCTTGGAATGCCCACACAGGTCCCTCAACTGGGTGCCCAAAACCGGGACAGGCGGTGCCGCGAGTGTGTCTCCGGCGCCTGACTCGCAGCATGGGGCCAGCAGCGCTGAGGTTACCGTGGCCCTGGCTGTGGCCATACCCTGTGGGTGCGCAATCGTATTGGCAGCGGCCGCCGCTTTGTACCTTCGACGCAGGCAGCAACTGAAAGCACGGGACGGCGGTGGCTCGTCAGATCCCTTCGACTCCGCGCCAGGCGTAGCCGCGGACACCAAGTGCCTGACGCTCGTGGTCACCGACATCTACGTAGGTCGTGATGGGGTGAAACGGGAAGACTCGGAGTCTCGGACTGCTTGCGTGGGCGGTGATCCAGCCATCCACTTCCCATGCCATTTCCCATACCACCACCATGCCACGTCACAGGAGTCCACTGCGCTCTGGGAGAAGCTGCCGGCGAGCGTCATGGATGCGGCAGTTTCTACACACCACGCCGTCATTCGCCAGGCCCTCCTGGTGCACGGTGGCGTGGAGAGCGCTACAGAAGGGGACTCCTTTATCATCTCGCTCAAGGCCCCGGTGGCCGCTGCCGCTTTCTGCCTTGACGTGCAGCAGGTGCGTGCACGTTGGCAACGGAAGCGAGGGGAAAACACGCATGCTGGTCCACAAACGCTGTGAGACATGAACCGCTTGTGGACAAGGGTTGTCAGCTTTGTACAGCTGGAAAATGGGCTGAGCCCCAGTATAGTGACGGGCTGGGTGGCTACTTCAAGCGAATGAGCTTGAGGCCCATGTCGACGATGCGCGAGCTCGGGGCCTACGACTCGGCCAGCCCAAGGCACGCGACTGACGCGAGCCTGAATCCCACACGCCATCCACGCGAGTCAACGGCCCCCTTGCCGCCAGTCCCAAGCACTATGCAGTCCTCTACCGCGCTCCAGACCTCCCCGATGCCCGACACTCGTCGGGCTAGGCGCGGGGTGTGAGACGGTGGGAGCAACCTCACGGAGCAACCTCGGGGCTCCGACAGACGTGGCTCAGCAAGTTGTCAATAACTCGTGCTTTAGTTCCTGGCGTCGCTTGCCGTCAACATACCGTAGTTTGATTTCTAGCCCCTACAAAAGCGGGCGTCGGTGGCTATCCTCGCGACCTGTGCTATCACCCTGTTTCGCGAAGCAAACTTCGCAGATAAGGGTTTCCAACACTGCGTATTCCGCAAACGTGCTTTCCATACTTGTGTGACGTGGAATGCGAAAGCATGTGCATTGGATCCGGCGCGCGTTTGTCAGTATTAACAACTACCGGTATGGCGAAGCCTGCGAGGGTTGCAATTATGCCACACACAATGCATGTCAAGATCTGCACTGCACTCCAGCCGTAGTCTCGGGCAGCTATTCTGGAGGTCCCGCTGGCTGGCCACCCGCGAGTCGTTGCGGACCGGACCGGACTGGTCAGTCCAGCGGTCAGTCCAGGCAGCGTAGACGGACATCCCCTCGTGGGCCGCGGGTGGCTACCAAGTCCTAGAGCTTGGTAGTATTCGACCCTTTAGCCGCAGACTCCGAGCACGTCGGCGGGGTCTAGATCATCGCGCCATCACAACCACGCATCTTGCCTGCCTAACCCCACACATCATCGTCGTATTGCTGGATGCAGGCGCTGCTCGGGGCGCCCTGGCCGGTCGAGCTCACGCAGTATAGAGACCTAGAGGATCTGATTGGGCGTGAAGACGGAGTGCGCAGCACATATGGCGACTGGCTCACAGCAGCCGCAGCTGCCAGTCCTACTGCCACCGTGGCGCTCGTGCCATGTGGGGACGGGCGTAGAGGCGCCGCAGCAGCGATAGCCGGCGGCATGATCCCGGTCGTAAGCAGCAATAAAAAGCGCTTGGCGCTTTCCAGCACATTAAAGAAGCTTGCCAGCAGCACAGTCAAGATGAAGGCTGCAGTCGGCGATGCTTCTACCTACGACCACAGCGTCAGTGGACACGAGGACTTCGCGCACACACCTACATGCCCACCGGGACCGCTCCTCCTGCCAGCGGCACCTATATCCGGCTCATCGCATACTCTGCAGCAGCTTTGGCCTCTGGCCCCAGCGGTCAGTGGCGACGCATCGGGCACTTGCGCAAGTGAAAGGACTGCCGTCCGGCTCCGCGGGTTTGGGTTGGTGAGCCAGGGGCCCTCTTTCTCTCACGCCACTGGCCCAGGCACAGCAGGTGCCCCGCCCTTGCAGAGGTGCGCGTCCCTGGCCGCTGTGCCTGGCGCGTCTGTGCATGGCGGGAGCCTGGCTGGTGGGCGAGCGGTCACAGACTACAGGATTCAATCCCCGGTGTCATCCATTGCAGCAACGGCGGTAACCACCACGGGAGCACTTCCTGCACCGCTGCAGACACCCCCGCACGCGGCACGTGGGGCCTGGTCAGCAGCGCGGGCAAGCAGCGACACGCTAACATCAGCCTTCGTCTCAGTTTCACAGCCGATGCCGGCGTTCGCTGCAGCAGCGGCGAGCGCTGCCGCGCCCGCAGCGCGCAGGTCTTCTCAACTCCCGTACTTGCAGCGGCACCTGTCAGACGGCGTGGCCAATGTGGCGGCGCTAGACTCGTACCCTGGAGCACCGCAGTCGTGCGGCGTGATCAGGGAACGGACTCAGCCGCTCAGCACCATCCTAGACGATGATGTGGTCGCGGCGGACCCAGTGGGAGCACCGGCATCAGAGGGCAGCGTCCGGGACGGCGAGGGCGGCCTGCAGGGTCCGCCGCAGGAGCTGCTGCCACAGGCGACAATAGTAATGACGGCGGCGGCGGCAGCAGCAGGTGACCGGTATGGTGGCATGTTAGCAACTGATGTTGCGCATGACTACCTTCCGCCAGCCGCGGACAGCTTTGTTGGACCAGTCCTCACCGCCACAGCAGCACGAAGCAGCTCCCCCGTCATCAGGAGTGCTGACGGGTTGAATGAGGGCGGCAGTCGCCCACCGCAGGTCAGCCAGTCTGCAGGCGCCGTCACTGGCAGCAACCGCGGCACAGGGTACTTCCGAGCCCTGGACCTTGGAAAAGCGGGCGAAGATACAATGGCGGTTGCCCTAGCGGACCCAGGCCCGCTACTGGTCTCTGAAGAGTTTGCGGGATTGACGGCGGCAGCAGGGACAGCGGAGAGGCATGGGGCAGTAGCGGACACGGCGGCACAGCAGGCGCTGCTGCCTCTAGCTGACGGCGACGATGCGCCCGAGACCGGCGTCGCCAAAATTGCCTACTGCGTGCTTCCGCGGCAGGAGCTGCCATCCGCGGCCAGCAGCAGTGCTTGGGCCACGGAAAGCGGCATCACAGGCCCCACGCTTGCCACGACTGTTGCGCCCAGTATGGTGACTGACGGGACCGGCGCACCCAGCAGCATCGCTCGGGCGCCGTCGCATCCACCGGCCCAAACACGGCCGGACGCGCTGCCCCGCCGCGTGATACAAGTTGTGGCTGGGGCAGCAGGCATGCCCTTCGGTAACCGAGATGGCGCCGAGGGCCTGCTACCTCCGTTTGTTCGGACACCTGCCCATGCCTCCCGACCTTGTGAGGAGGCTGCTGCAGATGCCTTATCACAGGCTGCTGCCGGCGCCCGGCCCCAAGGCGGCATGCTCGCCTCTCAGCCATCATCTGTGTCCGCAGCAGCAGGCACAGCAGCGCGCTCGGTATCACAATCACAGGCGTCGCCGCATCACGGCGAGGAGCCGCTGCCCTCGACACGCCGCGGCGTATGGGAGCTGCTGGTGGGCGCCGCGGGCGCTACCGCCTCGGGTGCTGGCGGCAACAGAGCCAGCAGCGCCAGCGGCATGAGCAGACAGCGGCATGCAGGAGCCAGCGCGCGTGCTGGAGGTAGCCCCCTGTCCTCCTTCCGGCAGCGGCGCGCGAGCCAGAGCATGTCACTGGCTGCAATCGCCGCCGGCTCGGCATCAGCAGGTGGCTCCGGCTTGGCCAGCCCTGCTGGTGACATCATGGCGCGTGCCGCAGATGCCTCCAACAGCGGCTTGGGCCTCGTGCAGGGGCCCACAGCAGCTCGCGCTGCTGCGCGCACACTTGCGGAGGAGCTGGAGGCCGCATGGATAGTGGCGGGCCCGGACGGTGGCATCTCTCCCACGACTCCACACGCGGTCAAGCTGCCGGCGGAGCAGCTGTACGTGACCGCGGACTCCGAAGCAGCGGAAACTTTTGGTGACCGCAGCAGCTATCCGGCAGGGGCCGGGGGCTACGCAGGGACGCAGGCAGTGGGCACGGCAGCAGTGGACACGTTGTCAGCAACAGCCACCCAGGAGGTAGACACCGCCGATGGGGACTTGCTGGGATCAACAGCCGGCGCAGCCGCCGCCTCCCCACGGCCTGCAGCAAGCCTCAGCTATGCACACAGCAGGCGTGCTCACACATCCGTAAGCGCAACGGCGTACGGTGGTCATGGCGGCCCCAGCAAACGGCAGTTGACAGTGTTCAGGGGTCTCCGGGTGCGCATGGGCATCCACAGTGTCAGCAGCAGTACTGGCAGCGGCGAGGTGGAGGTATCGCGCAATGCAGCGAGCGGCCGCGTGCAGTACAGCGGCGCGCTGCTGCGGCTTGCCAAGGCGGTGAGCGACGTGGGCCAGGGAGGCATGATACTGATGAGCCAGGCGACACGGGACGCGCTGCAGCAGGCGACGGAGGGCGAGTCGGCAGCGGCGCTGCAGAAGGCACTGGGCGGGCCTTTCGTGGTCCTTTGGATGGGCAGGCACACGTTCACGAACGGCGCCGGGGACGCGCACCTGTATCAGATTGTGAGCATGCCCCTGATTGGGCGGCTGGCATTGCAGCTGCAGCAGCCTGGTAGGACGCTATTGCGCAAGTGCTCGCCGGTACCGCCTCTTGGGGGCGTGCTGGACGCGCCTGCCGCCGGCCTGGGCACGCTTGCCCGCATCTCGGTGGTGGGGGCATCAACGCTGATGGCTTGGAACGCCGAGGTCACGAGCCGCGCCCTGGCACAGATGCACGAGATGCTGCTGGAGGAGCTGCGGTGCGCTGTGGAGGCTGCTGCCTTTGATGGCGGCGGCGGTGCTAACGGTGGGCTAACCAGCCAGCTCTCCGGCCATGGCATGGTGGAGGGCTCCAGCAGCTACGCCGTCGCCTTGGTCGCCGGCAGCAGCACCGGCGTCGTGCGGGCTTGCGTGGTGGAGGGTGCTGAGCGGCTGATGACGGCGCCGTCTTCGCAGACGATGCAGCGCCATCCTTCTGTGTTTTGGAGCTCAGCTGGCATCAACAGACCTAATTTGCCGCACACCGCACATGGCGCCAGCAGGCAGGCGGCAGAGCAGTCCATCACCCCTGCTGGGGACGCGGGTGTAACGAGGTGGTGGCCTCGGTGGTCCCATGGCCAGCACACGCGCAACCAGCATGCCGCTTTTAAGGGCTCCGCATCCTCGTTCCGTGACGCCTCTGGTAGCGCGAAGAGCGGTACGGCGCGCGCAAGGGAGGTACTGGAAACATCATTCCGGTTCAAGGACTCAGCCCCCAGCGCTCGCAGCCGCCCTACAGCAGCCACCATGGCGGTCGCGTTCAGTGGGGCGCCCGCTACCGCGGCGCAGTGGCTGTTGTCGTGCATGACCCGCCTGCCCACGCTCGAATGGTGAGTGGATAGAACCGTTAGCATACCGTTAACGGGTCACGGGATCACGGGCAAATGCTGCATGCATGCCTTGTTGGAGCCTTACTTGAGGTCGTGGCACATGCGCCGCCGTGATCACCCGTTGCAGGCCGCCAGAGCTGCTGGAGCATCCGCTCGCGGAGGAGGTGGTCTTCGGCAGCGGCAGCGGCGCAGTGCTCGTGCACATGTGCGGGCTGCGTGCTGCAGCAGCCCTGGCATACGGGGACCTGAGCGGCGCGTCCTTGGTGCCTTGCTGCTTTAGCGGCCGCATGTCATATGAAAGGACACCCCCGGCTGCGGTGCTGAAGAAGGCCGCGGCCGCCGCCAGGACGGGGCAGGTGAGTCCATACTGGTTGAGTCCCTAGTTCCGTCCCGTATGGCAAAGACTTCCTGCCTGCCCATAATGCCTGGCTTTCATAACCTGGTACTTCTTCGCCCGACCCGGTTGTACCGCCTGCAGGTGGTGACGGATGCCGCAACCGCCGCTTTCCTGCCAAAGGAGATTTCCTCCAAGTTGAAGCTCCTCACAATGGAGTCTGACAAGTTGTCATTTGCAAAGTCTATGACGAATTTGAACCTGAGCCACACGCCGTGATTAAGGTTCACTTGCAGCGTTTTGGCGTTGGAGTTGTGGGTGTGGGTGTGGGAACGAGAGCAGGCGTTGGGTGCGATAATGGTGATTAATACAGTTACCATGCATGGTTACTTGGCAATGGCGGCCCATGGTGATTACTTCAAGCCGCATTGTTAGTTCGCATTTGCAGCATAGCCATGTACTTGCGCAATTACAGCCAAAATTGAATAATTTTACATTTCAGAGGTTTGTGAGGCCGAAAAATAGGATGCAGTGGACGCGTACCGATAGCTGGCAAATGGACGGGAGTTTTATTTTCATATGAGTTTATGGCATAACTGCTGGTCTGCTGCGAAAGCATACCGCCCGTGTGAGGGGTGGTTGCACACCAGTACTACTGAGGAAAGGCTGAAGTACGACTGCTGCATTGTGCGTTTAAAGCATGTCCGTTGCAGGATTGGAAAGGAGGGCTGGGGTTACAGTGCAGCAGGTAGGGAGGTTAGGACTGACTAGGTTGACAGACCGGAGGGACCGGGGTAGAGGTAAGCATGGTGGATATAGGCCCAGTGCGTTGGATAGGACGGAGAGGCCACTGCGTTTTAATGACTGCAGTGCAGGTTATGTCCTGGCCCCAACTGTTTGAGGAGCATCGGCTGTTTCAGGATTGGGACATAGCTGGGCATGTAGGTGTGGGAAGGTAGGGTATGCCTGAAATTTGAGGACTGGGATCAATGTGCGGGCCGGCGTGCGGCAATCTAATGCACGCTCGGTTGAACAATGTGCACGCGGAGTTGGTCACCGCGTGTCTAGTTGTGACTTACTTGCTAAATGAATTTGCGACTGGTGGGGCAGGTGGCAGAAGTCCATGCTGCTGCACGCTGTATTTGCATCACGCTCGTCCTCAACTGCGGCGCTCATCCGTGGACGCTGGACACCTGTCCGCAGGTGTGCTGCGACTCCAGCACTCACGCTGCGTGGTGTCGCATTGTCTGTGTGGTCGTGCTTTCGCCTGGCCAGGCGCCCGGAGCGTGAGGAATGCGCGCCAGCAAAAGCGTTCCAGCAACCTCCAGCCAGCTACTGACGTCTGTACCGTAGCAGCGCGTTTCTCCTGTCTATGCGCCCGCCGATCTACTGCTTGCTTGTAATTGCAGATGTGTGGGGGGCTTCGGACACTACTGGGACCTCGCATTTTTGCCCCACGCCTGCTCCATCAGAGGTGGCAGAAGTCCATGAACTATGAAACCCCACGCACCAGTCAAGCCTCCTCTGTAGCGCGGGTGGCGTATCCCTCGAGTCTCTGCACAAACACGCCTTCATACCCCTTCACTGCAATCGGAATCTATCAACATTGACCGACGTCTCATAATGCCGTCCATCACACAACACTATTCACTACACAACCATCTGCCAACGTCCGTCTTCTCCACTGCCGCCCACCTCAAGAGCCGACTCGTCCCTCTGATGAGGATGGCGGTCACCCCGCCGACTGCTGCCGTGTGGCCTACCCCGCACACCTCGCCCAAAGCGCCTCTCAGGGCTGCGTGCGCTGGCCCGTCGCGTGTTCTGCTCGTGCTGGGTTGCCTCATGCAACAAGCTGCCATCTGGCTCAGCACCCATCTCCCACCGGTCACCCACCGCAGCTGACTCGCTGGCGCGCGGGGTCCCGCTGCCATGCACCTCAAGGCGCAAGGATGTCGTATGCTGTCGGTGGCCATGCTCGCGCCTGCTCCGCTCCCAGCCAGCCGGAGCAGCAACTGCTTGTAGCTCGTGCACATGGACCCCCTCCCCGCTGCCCTTGCACCGACCGTGAGAGCGGCTGCGGCTACACCCACGGCCGGGGCGGTCCCGGCCGCGGTGCTCCCGGCCGCCGCTGCGGCTCCGGGTTCTGCTCCTGCTGCTGCGCGAGTCACGCGCCACGCGGTGCTTCGACGCTGGCTCGCGTGCGCGCCCCCCGCTGGTGCTGCGAGCCCTGTTCCGGCGGTTTGGGCTGCTGCGGATGCCGCGCTGTGAGCGGAGGTCCCGGCTCCGGCTCCGGCTGCGGCTCCGGCTCCGGCTCCGGCTGCGGCTGCGGCTCAGCCCGCGTGTTTGGCTCCGACACCGGCTATCACTCCGGCTCCGACGGCGGCAGCTGCGCCGGTCCGGGGAGCCGCCGCCAAGCACACTGCCGCTCCGATGCTGCTCTTCCCGCCGGCTGCTACGTGACCGGCCGTGCGCCGCACCCATAAGCGGTGGCCCCGGCACGTGCACCCGCCTGCCTTCCACGCCATTAGCGCCGGTACACCGGGGCGCGGCGGCGTCCACGCCACCAGCTTTGCTTAACGGCAGCGCAGCCTCCCGCTCCCTAGGTTGCTCGTCCCACCGCTGTCGGCGCTCGCGGTGCGTTGGCTCAACACCCGCCGCCCGCTGACCTCCGCATTCTGAGGAATGCCCCGCCGCGCCTACGCTGCCGCCCTGTGCGCCGCCAGCGCCATCAGACGCCGCTGCGCGCTGCGCGGCTGTTTCCTCCGGCAAGCCGTGGCGCATCTCGCTGCCGCCACCCGCACGCTGATCTACAGCGTCCGCTGCTTCACTGCTGCCGCCCACGTCGCCGTCACTGTCGTCTTCCAGCGTCAGGTCGACGACCTCCGGCTCGGCACCACCAGGCCCGCCTGCTGCCGCGTGCCAGCCGCCGCCGTGCGCCGGCCCGCGGCCACCAGTGACTGCACCGCCCGCGCCCTGCGTGGGGCCCCCCTGCAGCGCCTGCTGCCCCGGCAAGGCCAGGCCTGCAAACTGGAGCTGCAGGCGCGGCGCCGCATGCGCAGCGCGCTGCGGCCGCGACTGTGTCAAGGGCAGTGGCGGCCGCATCGCACCGCCGGCTCGACTGCGCGCCTCTGCTGCCTCCAGATGCGCCATCGGACGCAACTGGCCCTGCTGCTGCTGCTGCTGCTGTTGCTGCTGCTGGGCACCGCGCAACCCGGGGCCAGAGGTTGAGGCGTGCGTGTGCGGGGGCTCTGGCGGTCCTGCTGGCGGTGGCGGCGGCGGGCCCACGCCATACCGCACACACGCGTCGTAGGCGGATGCAGACAAGCCTGACAACGCATAGCACCTGCGGGAACGTGGCAATGAAAGCATTTTGGTCTGCTAGTCATGCCATGCAGGCGATCGTAAATGCCGGACGGCGCTTGAACAACAGGTCTGCAACAAACATCAGCAAGGTCTCGGCCAAGCTGCGATCCCTACAATGCTCACCGCATCTCATGCCAGAAGTGGGCCGCCCGCTCAAACAGGAACGGCTGCAGTGCCGCCACAGGCCCCTCCAAAGCCGCAACGCCCGTGCTGTCTGCTGTGCCAGCTGCGCCCCCTGCAGCTTGGTGTGTGCTGGCCCGGCTGCTTGGCTCCCTGACCGAGTGCCCATGGCGCCCGTCGGGGCTGTCCGCACCCGAGGCCCCACCCGCTCTTCGCCCTGCATCTCTGTCTGCTCCCTGGCGGCTGCCGCGGCCGCGTTCTTGACGCCCTCCATCGTCTTCGTCATCTGCATCCCTGAAGCGCCGCCGCCTGCTGCTGCCGCTGGCCTCGGGCCTAGATTCTGCCCTGCTGCCCTGCAGAGCCGCAGAGCTCCCGGCCCCGCACCCCCCTCCGCCTGCGCCAGCTCTGCCGCCGGCGCCCGCCTGCTGTTGCTGCTGCTCTTGCTGCTGCCGCCAGACGTGCTCCGCGGCCCAGTCCCGGCGCAGGCCCCACGCATCAATCAGCCCAGACACAAGCGCCCGCAACAGCGTCAGGTTCTGCGCCGCAGGATTGCAACACACACTGTAAGCATCTTACAGTTGGTGCTGCCACCCGGAATCCCGCGCGCAGGACAGAAGAGGCTCGCAGCGCATCCCGCTAGCACCGGTGCAGCCGAGCAGGTTGGAAGATGCAATGCAATTGCCCACCAAGCCCTCACCGTGCTTAGCAGCAGCGCCTGAAGGTCTCGTGCCACCCATGCCTCAACCAGCTCGCGCCGGCCCGGACTCAGCCCCGACGCTCCGCCGCCAAGCCCCGACCCAGCCGCAGCCGGCAGCACCGCGCCTGGACGCAGTGCCCTCCATGGGGCAGCGCCGCTCCCGCTCCCGCCAGCGCCGCCTATGGCCCGCACGCCCCGAGCGGGCGGCGCCGTCGTGACGCCAGTGGCCCAGAGGTTTAGGTCGTACACGCGGCGTCGCGTCACCACGGCCGCGGCAGACGCGAACGCGGGGTCTGCGGCCGCTCCCCCGCCTGCGGCGCCCGCCAGGAGGCTGCTGCCGCTGCCGCCTGCAGCCCCAACACGGCTACCTGTGGCCCCGGCCACAGCAGCCTCTGCTGCAGCCGCCGCGGCGGCCGCAGCCTCCGCTGCGGACTGGTGTCCTGCCAGCTGCCAGCCTGGCAGGGCGTCGCCACTCACAGCCGCACCCGACGGCGCCGCACCGCCAGCCGCGGCGCCGGCAGCTGCAGCGGTGGCGCCGGCAGCCGCCATCAGCCGCTGCTGGACTCTGAAGTAGTAGGGCCGCGGTTGCGGGTCGGCTTCCGGTTGCTGCTGCTGTTGATGCCGGCGTGAGGGCCGAAAGTGGCCATAGCGGCTGCGGTCCAGGTCGTCATCCGCCCCCGCCGCATCCCCGCCCTGTCCGAGCATCCCGCCGGAACGGAACCGCGGCGGGCCGCGGCCCTGCTGCTGCCTGCGGCGTCCCGCCATGCTGTCTGCGATGCGATGCAGCTCCCGCAGCATCTCCTCCTGCTCACCAGCGCTCAGAGCCCCGCCACCGCCGCCTGCAGCGCCACCGGCGGCGCCCAGCGCGCCAGCGCCGACCGCTGCTGCTGCCGCCGCGCTGCCGCCGGCAGCGCCACCGGCGCCTCCGCCGCCAAGGCCCAGCACATGGAGAACGTGATGCACGTAGTGGTGGTGCTCGTGCTGCTGCGGGTGCTGCGGGTGCCGGTACTGCCGCTGCTCGTGCGCGGGCGGCGAGGGTGGCACGACCACCTCTGTGCGCGAGCCGTCGCCGCGGCTCCCGGTGACATATCGGTGGACGCGGCGCTGTGGCGTGGGTAAGTCAGGACAGATGTAGCATAACACGTGGACGGCAGCAGCTGGATGGCCATCCCAAATGCGCCCCGACAGTACTCTAGCCAAGCACAGCCATGGAGGAATGGCGACGAGCGTCAGGCAAAATGCGGCGCACCTTGCAGAGTGGGCAGAAACGCCTCACACGCAGCCACTCTCCCAAACAGGACCGACAGAACGTATGCTGGCACCCGGTTATGGCTTTCTCTTGAGGGTCGAGGATGTCGGTGAGGCCTGGGGCATGGGTTAAGGTGACGACAGGGACAACACAACTGAGGCACGCATGGCTGCTTAGCTGCAAACCGTTGTTTCAATGCAATTATGGCGACGGATTATAGCCAACAAGCTGAACATGACACCAACAGGCCGCCCTAGGGAAATCAGCAGGTGCAACGATGTCAGGTACGTATGGAGGGGTTCCCCAACCCCACCATCACAACCATCACAAAGCCGCGCTTTCCCGCCCCCTCCGCGTCTTACATATGGGACAGCTCGGCAGGCCACTATCCTCGTTGCCAAACACGGGCGCTGCGCGGTTCTGTTCGGAGCAGGTGTCGCCATCGCTGCTGTCATTGCTGTCTGAGAGCACTACCACTTCGTGTGCGGTCTCCATCGCCTTTCATAGTTGGGTGCTAGAGATGAATTTGCAGTGCCATGTCATTTGCGACCACGGCGTAGGAATGCTTTACAATTTGCAGCCCACGCGAAAGCCCGACTGATACAAGGTTGCATTCCATGTGTAGGCTTTGCGGTATGATATACTGGAGTCTGCGGCCAGACAGTATGCTCGACGCAGCTGCAAGGTCTGCATGACGTTGCCGTCCCGCGGCCACAAGACACACAGACACACACTCACCCGCGCCCACACCCCACCACCCTCCCACCCAACCCCGCACACCCCCATGTGGGCGAGATTTATGCGGCCCATTTGGCCAACACAAATTGTATGTTACAGCTCACTCGAACATAGCACATTAGTGGTACAAAGCAAGCCTGGTATCACCGGTTTCGCATTTCGTATTCGCATTTTAGCGCATGTCCGTATCGCAATTTAGCGCATGTCCGTACCAGTGTAGTTGGCTTGAAGGGCACGCTTGAAGGGCTAGGACCTCGGTTCAAACGTGAGCTCCATGCCAAACGCAGCGCGTCCCAATGCGTGGCTCCTGCTTAGAGGTTGTCGGCTCATGTTGGAAGGCGCAGCTGCTTTAAGCTCACTCGCAAGCGCATGGCGTGTATGGGTTTGGCGTCCTCCCAAGTGGCCAAATCTATGTCAGTTGTCACAGGGGGAGGGGAAAACAACGGACTCACGCGCAGCCTTCCTGGGTCGACTACTTCTGGTGTAGTTTGGCTTATGAGCTTATCAGCATATGCGCTCTTCGGAGCGGTGGTTCCCCTGTGCCACGACGGTGTTGACACTGTCCCCTTCTTGTAATCCGCAATCATATGCAGGCTGTCTAAATTGGTCGCGTGGGCGACGTTCCTGTGCTGCCGCCCACTCAAGCATTGCGCGATCGATGCAGAACTTGACAATCCTGCACAACCGTCCGGCCCAGTGTTCCCCCTCACCCATTTCCATCGGCCCGTTATTACCTATCCTATGACTAGTAAGCTCAGACCTGGATTGCCTTCATCTCCTTCTTCAGCAGCCGACTTGCCGTAACCCGCACAGCGCTGCCGTCCATGCAGAAGTACCCACCAGTGCCCACCCACACTGCAAACGTCCTCGCATGTCGCGCTGGCTGTCGTGCTGGGCACCGGTGGCGCTGGCGATTTTCAAGTTGGTCAGGCCGCGCCAGCCCAGCGCGCCCTCAGCCCAGCGGTCCGAACAGTACAGCTTACAGCCTCCTGACGGTATCCGGCCGGCTCATGTCAGCGGTTCCGGTCCCTCGGAGGTAATGTGGCCGCGCACTACGCCTTACCGCTCACCCTCTTCTCATGCTGCTTGCGAGGCATGACATCAACGTCGGGTGGCGTGCATTCGCATTCGTATTCGCAATTTAGAATTCATTGGTTACAACAGGGACCACTGACGTGGATTGGAAACTTCTGCTCTGACCTGAGGGGTGCGCCACCTGCACCGCCCTCATCCTATCATCCGACAACGCAGTCACCCGATCGACCTTCACTACTCGATTGATAGGAGTCCGCAGCAAACCTTCCTGTGGCGGGAAGCCTTCACAACTCCACAATAACCCCGCAAGATGTCTCCGGCTAGTCATCAAGTCCTTTTACCGGCAGTACTGCTACACTTCCGGACAGAATCCGGCCAAATCAACTAAGTCCTAAACTCGTCCAGCCTACTGCATGTCCGTAGTCATTTCGCTGCGATCGGAGTCGGAAGGGTGTATGAGAACCGAACCCAAGACCTCGAGTGAACTCGTCCCTTGACGCTATTCAAACGAAGCGGAACCACATCACCCCAAGCGGAACCACGCCACCACGCCCCCAATTTAGCGCATGTCTTCCCACAGGCCCCGCTGCAGCTCAGGCTGCAGCTCTTTCCCGCCGGCGCCTGGGTAGGCAGCTTGAACGCCCGTGTACGGTTTGCTTTCGCCCTCGCCTCCGGCGAACATGCGCCCTCGTCCTTGGCCGCCCTCTCGCGCGCCTCCTCGAATGTCCACCCAACACGAGCGCGTGGGAAGGCCGGGTGGGGGAAGTCGCACTGCGGCCATGACAGCACGGATATCAAAAAGGCCAGGCCCCGCGTTCGCTCCTCTGTGATCAATGCACACAAACGCTCGCCGCCCTGTGCAGTCGGTGCACGCTCCGCAGCGTTCACCACCACGATGCAACTTGAAGCGTGACCCCGGTCCAGCGGCCATGCAAACCTGTGTGTGGTCAAGTGTCAGGATCGGCCCATTCGTATTTAAATGCAGATTTACTATACCTGGCGGTGATACTTGATAAATCACTGCTTATGCGCCAGGGCAAAGCTGCCAGAGGGCAGCTTGTGCCGATCGCCGGGCCCGAGTCCATTGAGTTGGGCATGCCGTTGGCCATCGGATTGCCCGTGCAGTCGACGCCACTCCGGAAATCACATGGGATGTATGCCTCAAGATACTCAAGAGGTACAGCAATAGTCCTTTTGATTGGCCCCTGTCGATGAGTTGACAACCAGGATGCCGCCAGGCGCTGCCCACTGGGGTGGGTTTCGCACCGCGGTACAGTGCCACCTTTGCAAGTCCCATCAATTTGACTCTAACTGAGCAGGCAAGGCAACATAAGGTGTCCCAAAACTGCGAGCTACGAGCAGAACTCCGACCGGATCCTGTAACTGGCGATCCATGGCACGATGTGTAGCCCGTTTTTGGCTACATAATAATACCAATTCCTTTACGCACCATATATTCTGTGGTACTGTCTATTTCCTCTGCTCCAAGCTCTCGTCCTTTCCAAAACACGCATCTCTGGATAATTCAATGCGCATCGCCCAGAATGCATTGCGTCGGTTGTTGCTGTCGTATTGATATCACAATATTAGAGTGTGACTGCACCAGCGGCACTCGAGGATGATTCGCTCGGGCTCTCCCGTTGTATCGCTCTCCAGTGCACTACGCTAGTTGCGCTAAGATTAGATGATTGATGGTCGAAAACGATAAGGTCCAGACTTGTCGACCATGCGAGGTCGATATAGTCGACCGCCCTTCGCTCTGGTTGCGCTGGTCGCGTTGTCGCTTTCGCTGGCAGCGTCAGTCGAGGACCTGACGACTATTGAAGAAAACTGCGCGCGTGGCAGCTTCAGGCAACTGGCGCTCAGGTGGCCGCATAGGTTTGCTGCAAGTGATGGGGGCGACGGTGACATGGATATAAATTCAAGCAGTTAGCCTATCAAGATATCACGAGCAAGGGCGTTTGTAGGTCCTGTCTGGGCGCCCTGCGTCGGACAACCACAGCCCTCGACGTGGGACTCGGCCAGTGGACTCGGCCCCTGAGCGTGTGGTGGCGCTGACCATGCCAACGCTCCTCCCGTTGCTGCATGCAGTTGCTCTGGCAGCTCAGATGACCCATTTGTGTCGCCTCGCGTTGCTCTTGCCGCAATACTCCATGCATGCCTGGGGTCAGCGTCGGCCAGCGGCCAACTCCAGCAACCACGTGTAAGCACCCGCCAGCGCGCGGCACATGGGGCCCGCAAACAGCATGGGAGTCACGACGCTTGTGGCATTTTATGCATGCTCTCTGGCACGTACGCACCCGCTTTCCTGGCTTCAACTGACGCGGTCTGACGCGCGCTCTGCGAACCTGTGCTCCTGCGCTTCTGCCCTCGCAGCCATTGCGCATTCTCAGCCCCATGGCGGCGTTCACACAGCCCATCTCCCGCCTGATCGCTACATACAGCGCGACTACGCAAGTGCCTGTCAATTTCGTCACGATGCCTCTGGTGAGAAAGCGCTCCAGTTCCGTATGAATGCACGAACTCAGTTCCACGTGAGCTTACTAACCTTCTTCCCTTATGCCTGTGAATTTTGCTGCAGCTGGAGTATAGCACGAAGCGGCAGAGCTTTCTGCTGGATTCAAAAGCGCCAACAAACAATAGCAGCTATGACGCGCTGGTTGCGAGTGCCACTGCGTACGGCGACGCGGCACAGGTGCATGCATCCGGGCCTACGTAATGGGTGTCTGTGAAGGGGTTTGTACTATGCGGGCGCAGGGAATTCTCGTGGCTGTAACCTAGCCGCCTGGCGCCCCAGGAGCCATTGCCGTAGGCGTAGGGTGAGGCCCTCGATCGCTACACCTTGCACGCCTCAACAAGCTGATGGAATAGTCATGGGACAAGAATACTCAACAAGCATGTGGTTATACCTTGTGTCGCCTGCAGGTTCCGGGGAAACTGCTAGACCTCTCATACCTCGTGGTCAACGACCCAGTGGTGGACTGGCAGGTGCGCAACGCATCTACGGTATCTGGGGGTTTGAGGCTGCCGCGCGATGTAGGCGAAATCACACAGATCCCACTTCTGTAAAATCCTGCCGCGCCGCCACCGCCGCCGACGTCCACGTACGTTGCGTCTGAATGCAGGACATCCCGGCCGGCCTGCGAGCCTCAATGTCCATGTACGATGGGAAGATTGTTGCGCTGCCGCTGGCGCTGGCGGCCTTCCTGATGTACTACAGGTGCGCAATGCACTGCTTACTGGACCGGACCTGCTGGGAGAGCGAAGATTGCCAGCGTGTGCGCATAGCGTGCAGCCGTTGCGTTGCATGTGATGTGAGCACTCGCGCTCCCGACTGCTTGCTCGTTCAGACTGGATATCTTCCAGCGCGACAACCTGACAGTGCCCCAGACGTGGGAGCAGTTCGCCGACCTGGCCGAGCGATACCACAACGGACCGGACGGCCTGGTGGGGGCCTGCGTCATGCCTATCGGTGCGTTAGTTGTGTAGGGCTGCTGGGCACCGCCCCCAAACGCATACTGTGGGATACAAGCAGCGTGCGTGCCGGGCTGAGGGGTGAAAACTAACGAAAGGGACTGCAGGGGCACGCGCACGGACGGCAGGGACGGCAGGGGCAGGGGCAGGGGGCGCTCAAGGCCTTCGCTTTCTGCATGGGTCTGATGGAGCATTGTTGACTTGACCGCGGCCCATGCTACTTGAACATGCGCGCACAGGATGCCGGGGCGAATCACTCATGCTCCGGACCATCTACGCCAGCTACGTCCAGACGCATGGGCACAGCCAAGGCGTGTATTGGTGAGCGCAGCAGTGCGACGGAAACGGAACCCGTGTTGGTTCGGGAGAGGAGCAGGAGCATGACCCGAGGCATAACCGATTCGGCTGGGTGCGCCACAGCTTGCTTGCGGTTGCTGTTTCTCACGGGGCGGGCCTATCCGAAGTCACACACCGACACACGCACGTGCCCGCACTGCTGCGCGCATTACATTGGCCACCAGGGATCCCGAGACGATGCAGCCGCTGGTCAACTCGCCGGCTATGGGGCAGGCCCTGCGCATATTCCGGCGGCTGTACGCGGTGGGCCTGAAGACCTCCCACGCGCCCACCTGCTTGATGCCCGAATTCAATCAGGGCAAGTGCCTGCTGTCCATCTCGCCCGGCTCGCGTTTCAAGGTGCGCAGGCTCCAAGTGGTGGAGTCGCTCGCTAGTAGCTATGGCGGACTCGAAACTGGCGAGCAGGGACACGTACGGGCCATTGGGCTCGACTGTGTTGCTGTTTGCGTGCCCTCAGCTAATTTCCCCTGGCTTGCAACAATTCAATGTAGTACTATGTACGTCGTCTGTGTGCGCTTGACTTGCTTCCGCCGGTCTGATCGCCCACAGGAGGCAAACATTGGCGGCCCCAACGTGACAGTGCTTCGCGGCCGCATAGGCTTTGCACCGATTCCGGGATCCACTCGTGTGCTGGATCGGCGCAGCATGACGCTCGTGCGCTGCGATAAGCAGCGCTGTCCTCTGGCGGAGGGCCAGGCGGAGGAAGTGAGTGCGCGGCCTTTCGGGGGCTGTGTCCAGCCACGGGACTGCCGCCGATGCGTAGGGGGGGGCACCGGTGTGTGGTTTTCTATCGGTAGTTGCATGCCTTGGTGTTTACATTCCTCACCCGTTACCGTTTTGCATGTTGATTAATATTCGGTGGCATGCGCAGGATGGTGTGATGGTGCCTTTGAATCGGCCGTCCACGGTGGCATCCGCCATCATTCTCATCAATGGCCTCTCCCCCCTGCAGTATCAGGTGAGAGGGTGGGAGGGCGACCTGTGCAGCCGGGTGACCGGCCCGCTGACCCCGCAGGGGCATGGCACACTGGCACTCTGCGTGCGGCGTGAGGGGAAACGTGTAGGGCCGCGCAGAGTGCGGGAACGTGAACAGCAGACGGGTTCGGTCCACGGCCCTTGACGCTTCCATTTACATGCTGCCCGTGGCCCTTCCGCGCGCGCAGTTCTTTGCGTATCAGCTTTTTGCCCTCCTGACGGCCTCGCGGATCACGGACACCCAAACCGTGCTGCTCGAGGACAACGGTAGGGCTGGAATCCATTGATTTGCAACCCAAGCGCTCTGTACTATTGATGGTGCCTTCGGTTGCACTGCCGCCACATTCCGGTGTGGAGACCCTTGTCCTGATCATCCGCCGCGACCTGCTGCATGCCGTGCCCACAGACCAGCTGCCCTTACGGCTCCAGGAGCTTTCGACTGACTACCTGCAGCTGTGGGTGAAGCGAGGCTACAACGCGGAAGACACGACGCGGTTCCTCACGGTCTACAAAGGTGCGTCATGAAGCCGCCCGTGTGCTCAACGCGGTATGCCCATGACTCCCGCCGCCAACCTTTCTGTCACGAAACACCCACACACGCCCCTTCCGCCCACGGCTATCCCCAACATGCACAGGTGTGATGGCCTCCGACAACGTGTCGCCTGATCTCAAGATCCGGCTGACCAGTAACGTCACGTGAGTCCATCCCGTACGTACATGCTTAGGGCCGGTAGTATGGCATGCGTGTTGAGATGTTCAGCTTGTGGTCACATACTTTTGATGGAACAGGCGTAGGGCAAGAATGCGAGGTCCCAGTAGTGTCCGAAGCGCCCCCCCATACATCCGAGGTGGCCATAGCCGTAAGCTGAGCATGGGACGCTACCAAGTGAACGCCCATCCGCGAGCGTTCCGCAGGTCGGCACTGCTGGCAGCGGCGTTGCAGTTCAACGACCAACGCACACCCGAGTCCACCCTGCCGGCGATCCTGGCCCGGCTGCAGTCTGTGCTCGACGGCATTGTGGCTGCTGAGAGCAGCCCCGAAGCCTTCGCGCAGCAATATCGCAGGTGCGCAGTGTCCTTCATTCTGAACCTGCTGTGTTGTGTTCGAGATAACAAGGGAGAGTACTATGAAAGACTTGTGCGTGCGAAGTGCTGTGTTGTGTGTGTTTTTCATTCAGAGGCTGCTGAGAGTCGTGCCTTGCCATTTCCACCCGCATTCGTGTGCTGCTGCCCGCCGGATGTTCCTGGTCTACAGGTCACTGAACTGGGCGCCGTCGAACCCAAACGCTCCGGATTACGCCTCGAGTCAGCAACCACCCCCTGTCTCCGGTGGCGGTGACTCCAAAGAGCGCGGCACCACCCTGGCAGTGGCGCTGTCGGTCAGCTGCGGGCTGCTTCTGGTGCTGGTGGCTGTGGGCGCTTTCCTGCTGCGCCGACGCCTGCGCTTGCAGAGGGCGGCGCCGTCAAACGCCGCAGGAGTGCCGCCGGGCGTGGGCGAGCTGACAACGCTAGTGGTCTCGGACATATTCGAGTCAACAATGCTTTGGGAGTACCTGCCCGCTACTGTGATGGACGCAGCCCTGTCCACTCACCACGACATCATGCGGGAGACGCGCGTCAAGTTCAAGGGCTTTGAGTCTGCAACTGAGGCAAGTCCATGCGTGGGCGTTCAAGAGCGCACGGACGTTTTGTGACTCTGGGCGGCGGTGGGGCGTGCACGGGTGGGGGCGGTGTTCTGCTGCATGGGGGGCACGGTGTGGCGGCGCGATGTGTCCTCTACAAACACGTCAAACCTGACAGCGTGACCTTACCGTATTTCAGTTATAGCAATTCCGCATCAACACACAATGAGCCCATGCTCACGAGCTTCATGTGCCTCGAACCCACCCGCGGGCCCCAGGGTGACAGCTTCATCATCGGCTTCAAGTGCCCCGCCTCGGCAGTGGCATTCTGTCTGCGGGTGCAGCAGGTGAGCGGGCGGTTAGCCTACAGGTGGTTCTGTTGCTTGGTGGTTGGCGTGGCATGGCACCTTCTTAAGTGTCCAGCCGATAGGGCATGTCCGCATGTGTGGCGGCCCTTGCAAGCCAAGTCACGCCTCGTAAACGAGTTGTAATACCAGCCAAGCTGCAAGCTTGTTCTGCTGGCTCCCGCCGCCATCGTGCCACGCAAGGGAACACCTGATGACTGGCCGCCTTACCCTTTACCGCCTCTTCACCAACCAGGCTCTGTTGGACGCGTCGTGGCCTGCTGAGCTGCTGAGCTTCACGCTGCCAAACCCGCCATCCATTGCTCAACAGCAGCTGGCGCCTACCGCCGTTGCAGTTGCAGCCGGCGGCGGCAGCAGCTGGACCTTTTCCGGTGAGGCTGCCCTTGCACAGCAGGGGCAGCAGGGACAAGCTGCGCCTGCCGGCATCGTGTTTGTCCTTCCACCCAGGTAATTTCCCACTGTGGTGCTGCCTGTGGCCCTGCCTGGTTGCCGCCCCCAAGCAAGCGCTTGCTGCGTGCAATTGTTGTCCCATCCCTTCTCCTCCCTCCCTCAAGTTCATGTCTGCATGTGTTGTGCCTTCGTTTGAACGATGCAGTCGCGGCCCGCGGCAGTCGGACGGCAGCAGCCTGTTCATGTCCAGTATGGCATTTGAGGACGATGGAGCATCCCTTGTCAGCAGCGCGGCGCCTCAAGCCACACAGCAGCACAGCCACTCGGTCCCGGGTGTCGAGCAGCTTCAGAAGCAGCAACAGATGTTGCTCACGACGCAGCACGTCAGCGCTGCGTTTGCAGCATCGCCGGCGCCGCTGTCGCCGCAGTGGGTGCTGAGTGCACAGCGCCCTGCCGCGGCGTCGCTGCCGTACAGCAACACAGCCGCGGCTGCTTCGGTGCAGTCGCCCGCGGCGGCCGGTGCCATGCAGTCGGGCGAAGTCGTTGCAACCGGCGGCGGTGTGGCGCGCAGCAGCAGCCTTGCCACACCTGCTGCAATCACTGCAGCTGATTACAGGTTGTCCGTGCAGCAGCAGGCCGCGGAGTCGGGAGCGGGAGGGGCTCAGCAGGGCGCAGAGCCTCATTCACTATCACCAGCTCAACAACGCCATGCGATGGCTGCTGCGTGGCCCCCACCACCGCCCGCACCAATGCCTCCGGCCCCCGCACCACCACCGCAGCAATTGCCTCTCACAGCGGCGCAGGCAGGACCTTCAGGTGCGGGCAGCAGCAGCAGCGGCGGCGGCACACAGCAAATGCCAGAGCAGCTGCAGACACAGCAGGGGCAGGGCCTTTCCCTGCAGCTAGGCCGCCCGCCGACATTCGAGGACCTATACCCTCACCTGGAGGAGCCCGGAAGCTCTTTCACCGCCGCCAGCCCGGCAGCTACAGCTAGTCCCGTCGCAGGCGCCCTCACGGCTCCGGGATTTTGTGCAGCCCCCGGCGCCATCTACATGGTCGCAGAGGATGTCCCGACACAAGAAACGGGGGCCCGCTCCTACAGCTCTGCGCACAGTGGCTGCAGCGGCGATGTGGCGTCGGGCCTCTTGCTGCATGTGCCGCCGTCTGACGCGAGCCCCACGGTGTGGCTCGCTGCAGGCGTGGCGTCACCGACAGTTGTCGGCAGGGGCGCAGCAGCAGCAGCAGCAGCAGTAGAGTTTGGCAGCGGACCAGCTGCTGGCAACTCACAGCAAGCAAGGTTACTCCGCCCTCCAGGCGAGGAAGCACCCATGGCATTCCTTCCCCAGAGCCTTGCCACTGGCGACATGCAGCAGCAGCTGTCACAGCAGGTCATGCAGGCGGATACGGCCGCCGGTGCTTCCATAGAGCTTGCGGCTGCTGCTGGCTCCATTTCCGCTGGCGCGAGGCTGCCGCCCTCTCTTGCGACACACAGGGGGGAGCTCACGTTAGGGCGGGCTGGCGGCGCCAGCGATCCAGCTAGTGGCCTGCAGCGGCCGGCGCCGCCCGTGCCGCCGCTGGACACGGCTGCGACGTCACAGCGTGCGTCCAGCAGCCCGCAGCCGCTAGCCGGCACGCGCTCTACGAGCTCCAATCAAGGCGCGCTGCCTGCTGGTGCCAGTTGCAGCCGCAGCCGCCCGGCCAGCGGCTTTGCCGGGAGCTCGGGCGAGTACGGAGCGGCAGCGCCTGGAGAGCGGTGGAGCCCTGGCAGCGTCCTCGCCGGCATGATGTCAAAGTCCCAGCGTGCATCTCACGGTCAGCAGCACCCCCAGCACCAGCAGCATCTGGTCGAGCCCGCGTCGCAGACGCTGGGGCCCCTGCGCACGTCCAACCAGCGCGCGGCGACCACCACCAGCAGCTGCAGCGTACTGCGCTCCTCAGATGCGGCCGCGCGGCTGCTTGCTGGCGCTGCCGCGCGCGGACCTAGCGGCGCTGTTAGCCACCTCACCACCGACGGCGCTGGGCGCTTGTCGTCAGGCGTGAGCCCGAACGCCCTGATTCCTTCCATGGGGTTGCCTTCGGGCTCCCAGCACGGCACCAGGGCGGCGGGTAGCGAGGTGTGGCGCCCGCAGCACTCGCCGGGGCAGCCGCCCCAGTCTGCAGGCCCACCCTTGCGTACACTGCTGCACAACATGCGCGTGCCTGCGCCGGAGGTGGGCGGCAACGGCGGCAGCCTGGGCAGCCTGGGCAGCGTGGAGGTACTGGCAGCTCGACAGCAGTACGCCTTACACCAACAGTACCTCTTGCAGCAGAGCCCGCGGCCGCCCAGCGGCGGGCCCTTGTTCAGCGGCAGGCGGCTGCCCATCAAAACACCCTCAGCCGCGTTTCTGGGCTCGGCTGCGCTGGGAAACGCCATGGGCAAGACCCGGAAGGCCTTGCGGCGGACTAGCTCGGCGGCAAAGCTTGTGATCCGCACAGCGGCAGGGGGAACTGGGCACGCACAGGCGCAGGGGGCGGGCGAGGCGGTGCTGGCGCAGGGGGCGGCGCCAAGGGCCAACACGGGCGCTGGCTTTGTGCTGGGTGCTCCACAGGCTGTGTTACCGCAGCCCTTGGCATCCGGTATCGGCTCTCCCAAACGCAGCCTGTCGCTGTCCGGCATGGCAGGCGCTGCCGTGGGAGGGGGCGTTGGTGGGCCCGTGTCAACGTCCAGCATCCGGCAACGTGTGTCGGGGCCTGGCGGCGCACGCGTTGCGGCGTCGCTGATGGGCGGCAGTGCAGCTGGCGGAGGCGGAGGCGGCGTGGAGGCTGCTGTGTCGGTGGCAGCTGGCGCCGACGCCGTCACCTTTGGTGAGCTGCTTCGCCTGCAGTGGTGCGTGCCGTCATCGGTAGCACCGGCTCCCGGTGGCCTCAGGCGTAACTCTATGCAACAGCAGCGGAGGAGGAGCATCAGCGAAGCCCCGGGCGGGGCTGCAGCAGTGCCGCCTGTCAAGCAGACCGCCGACGTGTCGCTGGTGAGCACTTTCACGGACGATATGCTGAACAGAGCAGCTGCAGCCGGCATGGACCCCGGCTGGACGGGCGACTGCACATCGCCATCCGCAGTTGACGGCGGCGGGGCTGAAGTGCGGATGCTTTCGCATCTCACATCGCCGCAAAGCTCCTTTGATCGCCAGCGCGAGTCAGTGCCGGCGCTGACTGCGCCCTCGCAGAAAGTTCTCCATTCGCTTCCGCGCCCGCCAGCGGCTGCCACGCAGCGCAGCCAGGGCGCCGCATCGAATGCAGTGACCGTGTTCCGGGGGCTACGTGTCCGCATTGGCGTGCACAGCCAGATCACAACGGCGACCGATCTGACTCGTAATGACGCTTGCGGCCGCGTGCAGTACAGCGGCGCGCTGCTGCGGCTTGCCAAGGCGGTGAGCGACGTGGGCCAGGGAGGCATGATACTGATGAGCCAGGCGACACGGGACGCACTGCAGCAGGCGACGGAGGGCGAGTCGGCGGCAGCACTGCAGAAGGCACTGGGCGGGCCTTTCGTGATCCTTTGGATGGGCAGACACATGTTCGCGGACGGTGCCGGGGACGCGCACCTGTATCAGGTTGTGAGCATGCCCCTGATTGGGCGGCTGGCGTGGCAGCTGCAGCAGCCTGGTAGGACGCTATTGCGCAAGTGCTCGCCGGTGCCGCCTTTTGGGGGTGGGGTGCTTGACGCGCCTGCCTCCGGCCTGGGCACGCTTGCCCGCATCTCGGTGGTGGGGGCTTCGACGCTGATGGCTTGGAACGCCGAGGTCACGAGCCGCGCCCTGGCACAGATGCACGAGATGCTGCTCGCCCACCTCTCGCGCTGCCTCAACACCAGTTGTGACGCAGTGGTTGAGGAGGAAGACCCCAGCGGGGCCAGTGGCGGCGTTCGGGTGCACGCTGCCG
Organism: Chlamydomonas schloesseri; assembly: GCA_016834595.1. Lineage (NCBI taxonomy): Eukaryota > Viridiplantae > Chlorophyta > Chlorophyceae > Chlamydomonadales > Chlamydomonadaceae > Chlamydomonas > Chlamydomonas schloesseri. The sequence goes on along the minus strand of JAEHOD010000025.1, from coordinate 559,478 downwards.
GCAGCGACGCCGCTTGCTACGTGGTGGAGGGCGCAGAAGGGCTCCTGGGCTTCGGTAAGAGCCAAGGCCGCGGCGGCCGCATCGGCATCACGGCCAAGCAGCGGTCCATTTTCACCGCAGTGGGCTTCAGGACAAGCAAGAAGGAAGCGCCGCAGCAGCTGGCGCCGCAGCATTCAGGACCCAGTTCCAGCGGCCGGCACACACGGGCTACGCCCTCGCTCAGCGGCACTGCAGAGGGCGCCAACGCAGGCGGCGGCAGCGGCAACACGTTGACTGGACACGACGCCCGGTCGCCCAGCCATACCGCGCACAGTGCCTGTGGCCCGGCATGGCTACATAAGGCCAATCAGCAGCAGCCCCGCACCTCCCTCACTGCTGCGGTACGACAGAAGCTTCAGGCGCAGCTAGCGACTAATAGCAGCACCTCTGCAGGGGCTGGCTCCACGGCCACTGCCACAGGCGTGACATCAGCAGTAGCGCCCCGTGCCGACCTTGCCTCACCCGTGCCAGCTGCAGCTGCAGTTACTGCTACTGCTGCTGCAGCAGGCCCAAGCTCTTGCACAAAGCTGCTGCCAAAGCACAGCGCTCCTGGCGCGATGACCGTGGCCTGGCGCGGCGCTGCTTCTGAGGCAGTCCATTGGCTTTTGTCCTGCCTGGCCAGCCTACCGCACATGGACTGGTGAGTTTGGGCAGGGTCTGCGGCGTGGATTGCAGTGCACCTGGTTACACACGCCGTAGCGGTGACGTGTGCTGCCTGATGTCTAGTGCCCAGCCATTTGCTATCCGGCCCTGTCTACAGCTTCTTGCATCACCTCCCGCCTACATCTGCGCCGCAGGCCGGAAGAGCTCCTGGAGCATCCACTTGCGGAGGAGGCTCTTTTTGAAGGGCTTGAGGGACAGCAGCAGGCCCTGCACTGGCGCGGGCTGCGTGCGACGGGCGTGGTGGCGTGGGGCGAGCTGGCGGGCTGCCTGGAGCCTGGCTCACTCAGCGGCCATATGTCGTACCAGCAGAGCCCGGCGTGGCAGTCTTTGAAGAGGGTAACTGCGGCGTCGCAGATTGGCAAGGTAAGCGCGACGGGGAGCTCCGCGGGTCTGCCGAGTGCACAGCATGCCGGTGACTGGCATAAGGGTGCCGCGTTGGCATTGCTCAACTAAAGAGTCAGTGCCGGGCATGGATGCATTGCGCATGAACCGAGTGCCTTGTACTCACCGCGGCCGCAGGTGGTTGTGAGTGCCGACGTGGCGGCGATGCTGCCGCCTGAACAGCTGGATCATGTGGTGGTGGCCCAGCAGGGCGCCACATTGCGCAAGACCAAGCGCGGTTAGCTATCTAGCTATGAATGGGCACGTGCGCACACCGTCTGTGTACACATGTGTGTGGCTCGTCTGGCAGTCGGTGAAGATGCACCCACAACCTGTGAAGAAGCAGTACTGCATACAAATAATATGATCCAGCCATGAATGCGCACTAGGTCTCAGAATTAGCTGTGAAATGTGCACTGAACCTGAGAAGTGGCTGTATGTTGGCGCATACAGTGACACATTTCCTTCTTGCATACTATCTCTTATGCCTTGGAAACGCACGTGAGAAGCTACTGAAGATGTGGATGCACATCATAGTAAAGTGGAAGTACTTGTGATATACGCTGGCACATGGAGGATTTGTTGTGTCCGGAGAGCCTGTTTGCCTGTTCACAGAGAATTTCTTGCATTTGCGCACTTTTCACAACCTGGACACTTCAGGTGGCTCCTCACAGGGTGCGTCCTGGAGCAGTAAGGAGCGTGGGGGTGTCGTGCATGGTACCGGCACTAATGGGGATGCCGTTAGTACTAAACGAAGCGCGGTAGCGCTGTCAGTGAGAGGATCAGGCGCTGTGTGCGTACACGAGGCACATACATCAGCCTGCAATCGGCACAGCTCATGCTTGTTAGTTCTTGCGTTTCAAGTGTACTGCAGCACTTCCGCAGAGTGCACTGATGTCCGCGTATCGTACGTGTTCATGATGCTGGTATGAGTGCAAGTGTGCGACATTACGTAAAGGGACAGTCCAACCAAGCAAGGGTGCCCCGCACCCAGGTCAGGAGGGACCATCTCCGGCCCGAAGGCTAGTATGCCTTCTTCGAACCAACTGTGCATGTACGGCACCAACGCGCTGCGTGGGCGACATTAATATTTATGCATTTGCGTGACGAATGCTGGAGCAAGTCCTGCTGTGGTACGGTCCTCGCGAGCGCCGTCACGGCGTGTGCGTGCGGCAGCGATCATGCGCGGTAGTCTCATTCATTATGCGAGCGTAGCTGAGTGGAGGGGTCATCCGGATTGTCAAGCTTTACAGTGCTTTTCCGCAGGGCGTGGAGCATTGAGGAGAGCACCCGTCATTTGGAATGAATGCTGCTACGCTCGTCTCGTTGGATTCTGGGCACTGGAGTTACCTGAGGCGGGCGTCGCCGATTAGTCGAGTTACGGTATGCGCAAGGGAGGCGCCCAGGCCGATAATGCAATGAGGCTGCACCTATGGCGGAGTGCTCTTGGAGTTGTGGACCTTGCCCTTGGCTTGCCTGCCTGCCAACACAGGCCAACATCAGAGTTCTGGACATTGCCCACCTACACCAGGCCTTCACATACGCATTCCACGTGGGGCCGTCAATGGAAGATTACATGTGGGCGCTTGCACTCCACGACACTTGTAACACGCCACATCCCCTAACCGCAGCTCTTGGCCCTTCCGTTCCAGACATACAGCAAAGACAGGCCTCAGTGCTTGTTCACGCCCATGGCATGGCCGGCGGTCTCCACGATTGCCAGCTATCAGGCCAGCTGAACCGTCAAGCTAACATGTCACCAAGAGACGGTTGCATCAAGCTCGCGCACGTGTTGATACAGCTCTGAAACTGCGGCCTTCCAGCGCCGTCGGTTCATGTGCCTAGGGGGACCGCTGATCGGTCCTGCCCGCCAAGAATGGGTCCGGGCTCTCATTCTGCAGCTTGTAATAACTGCGTGCACAGACCACGGGCACACCAATGAAGGTCGGGCGCGAAGGCAATCGGATCCGTGACAGCAAAACCTTTTAAGGTTGCGATTTAATCAATGCCGCTTTACTCACATGCCGCACTGTGTGTACTGTAGCTTTTGGAACCCAGCGTAAACGCTGTCATACTTTTGATCCATTGCAGTAGCAAGGTCCAGCACGGATCCATCCGGATGGATGCGGGAGAAAGGGTTCCTGGTGCCACGGTTAGCAACGTGTGTCAGATGCAAGGGAAAGTGACCGGGATTCATACGGGACGCCTGGGCATACCGTACGCGACTACAAACTGTCACCCGGCACATTGCGTGCACCACCAACCTGCATGTGTCCCCCCGGCAATATGCCAAGACCGTCAGCAGCGCGTCGAGCCGATCAATGAGCTTCTTGGTCGCGGGGGCCAAAGGCAGCCGGGACCTGTGAGACGCAGCCGGACCAAGGAGGTTGCGTCTGCGTGGGCCCTAACCAGCCGAACCTACCAGCGAGCCCAGCACTTGAGGCCTGCTAGCAACACCGCCAAGTCCAAGGTTCTCCCCGGCCCAAGGACACTACCACCATGTTCATTTTGACAGGCGAGAACCGTCCATAACGCTGCTTGCAGCTAGCTTCACACAAAACCACGACACCGCACCTGTCCCTGACCTCCGCGGGGTCCTGACCCAGGTCGTAAAGCTCCACATTTGTGAGCACGGGCGTCTGCTTCTTGACGCTGTTGCACAGCACCGTGTACCTGAACGACAGGTTCACAGGGTCCAGGGCATGAATGAAAAGGTGTGCAGGCGGGATTCAGCATGCACGGATGCAGGTGCCTCAAGGGGGCCGCGTTGGTCCTGTGCGCCCGGCGGACGGCCTTGCGCGCCCGCGCGCAACGGACGGGGGCGCTACCGTGTCACCACACGCACTCACTTATAGCAAGTCCAGGGGCTGTTGGCACCGAAGGCCTGGTGTGTGGTGCAGGCCCGGATGGCTTTATAGAACTTGCCCTTGAAGACGCCGTCAAGCCAGGCTTCTATCAAGGCGCTGCAACCACGCGGAGGGGGCAAGGTGAGGCGGCTTATGTGATTGAAATGGGCGAATGCACACGGTTACGCTTCACCTATTACGGCATACGCACAAACACCTACGCGGAGGCGATGAAACTAAGCTCGCGCTTGCGTTGCACACTTACACATTGCTCCAACGCTCCAGCCGAGTAGCCGGCACTGGTCCGCCGCCGGCCCCTGCCCCCCCCGCCGCCGCCGCCGAGGCCGCATCAGTACCCAGCAGCACGTGCCTCTGCCCCCCAGCTGGCTGCTCGCCGGCGTCTGCATCCTCCGTGGCAGACCCAGTGCCCGGCGTCACCTGCAACGCCACCTGCCGTCGTGCCTCCATCTGCGCTGCCGCCTCCCCCAGCGCAACCCGCACGCGCTCCTCTGCATACCATGTCAGTCGCGACCCATCTACCAAGACCGACAGCGGCCGGCCCTCTAACGCGGCCAGCATTGCCTTCTGCCCTGGCCGCGCGGCATCCACGGACCCAGATGCCTCCACACTCGTGTTGAAAGCGGCGGAGGCAGCAGTGCTGATGTCGCGAATCCAGCTTTCCAGGCCCAGGCCCGCGGCATGCTCCTGTCGTGCAGAGGCATGGTACCATGGGCACCGTGGTACAGGGCGCATGCATGTGTGTGCCCCACAGCTGGAAGTTTCTCCAATCGGCAATGGTTTTCGCTGTCATAGATCGTACCTCAATCCAGAGGTCGTGCTGCCATGACCAGCCCTCCGGTCGCCAGCCGCCCAACAGGTGCGTCAGTGGTTGCGCCGCGTCGGCATTGTGCCCATCCGGCGTTGCCGAGCCTGTCGTCATCCATTGCTGCCGCTCCGTGCCGCGGTCCAGATGCTGAGAAGAAGAGCTCACCAAGCGCCGTTGTCCCGGCCTTTGGTGAGGTGGTGGTTGAGCCTGCGAGAGCGCACAAGGTAACGTTATGTAATGTCATCAAGTCATTACGTATACGGCAAGGCAGCAGCATCGTTGTGACATGGATGTCACGCTTGTCATCTTGCCGTACCTTGGGAGTGCTTCGCAGGCTCCGTGGGGGCGTCAGAGCTATGAGCGGGGTTGGCCGGGTGCTACCGCGGTTGGGAGGTGTTGCCTGTTGTTGCTCCGGTGGTAAGTTTGCAGGCTGCGGCAGCGGCGATGGAGGCCATGCCCGTGGCCGTTGCCATGGTTGTGGCTGCGGCGGCCGGGGATGCGGATGTGGGGGCCTCGGCTGCGGCTGCGACGGTAGCCGTAGCATTTCAGTGGTCGGGCTGGGCGGCCCAGGCAGTGGGCCGCTGCTGAAGGGCTGAGGTGGGCGTGGACTTGGCGGTGGTGATGCTGGCGAGTGGGCAGGAGGCGACGCCGGTGTGGGCTGAGAAGCAGGTGGAGGAACCACTGACGTGGTCGGCACGGGTGGTGGTGGGAATGAAAGAGGTGACGGTGCAGCAGCTGGGTTAGGCCGCGGCGGCTGGGGAGAAGGACGCAGCAGTGGTGGTGGCAGCAGGGCCGGGGGCTGGGGCAGCGGAGGTTGGGGCGACGTACGAGGCCACGGTGGCGGCGGTCGAAGCCGAGGCGAAGCAGGAGGGGATGGGGTCATGCCTGCTGGAGTTTCCTCATCATCGCCAGAGTCGCCGATGCCCACACCCGGAGGCCAAGAGAACAGGTTCTGCAGCATGCCCGGCTGCTTTGGAGGCGGGGAGTCCGCTGGCGGCGGCCGCGGCGGCGCGGGCGGATTTGGTGGGTCCGGTGGCGGCGCGGGCGCGCAGAACTGCGTGTTGACGTCGCCGGAGGCTCCGTCCAGGGCGGTGTGGCCAGCGTACCGCGTCATAATGTCCTGAAGCGGCAGCGCGGAGCCGTCAATGGTAGTGTTGCCGGTGCTGGCGCCTGCGTGGAATGGGGCACGATACGGGCGTGGCGTCGTAGGCTTAGGGAGGCACCATTACGAATGCACAGGGACACAATTGTGACTTGCCCTTCTGTCCATTGCAGCTCACAACCGGCCCGTGCGTGACATGGCGGCCTGCACATGCTCCGTCCACCCTCATGAAGCCACTGCAACTGCACCACGTCATCCACACCCAGTCCTGCCCACACACCCAACTCTGCGCTGTGGGCAGGGCTGGCTGGGTCAGGTGCGCTCGACTGGTGTGCTTTGCTTTGGGATCTGGGATAAACTACCACCAACGCAACCGCGTGGGATAAACTACCACCAACGCAACCAAGCCTCTCACGCACCCGCCAGCCACAGCACGGTTGCGGTGAGGTCGGTCATGGCCGCCTGGAACTCCGGCCCCGTGGCGGCGCCCACCGGAATGCCGGGTCCCGCCATCACCAGCGGCAGCCGCACGTCCTCCTGCGGCGGCGCGGCGGCGGGCGAGCGGGAGCGCCGGCGGCGAGGTGCGGCTTGGTCGTCAGTCGTGTCATGCTTACCGTATAGGTTTATACAGCGCGCTCTTGTGATGTGGCAGTTTTGGCATGCAGCAAGGCTTGATTGCTCCAGCGGGCACCCGTCCCGTCGCCAATGCAGCTCCCTGCCCCACGCGCCAGCCAAAGTACCCCTGACACACAAGGACGCACCCACCCACCCACCCACCCACCCACCTCGTACTGCGTGAACTTCTCCTGCGTGATGTCGTGGTTGCCCAGCTTGAAGCCGTTGTCGGAAGTGTAGATGAACACGGTGCGGTCCAGCAGCCCGCGGCAGGCCAGGCGGCTCACGAGCGCCGCCACCGTGTCGTCCACGGACCGCAGCGCCTGTGTGGAGGTGTGTTGTGGAAAGGGTGGGGGCGGGGCTGTTGTGAGGAAGCCGTGGTCAGGGCTTCGCAGCATTTGCCACTTGCCAGGATTGGAGTGCAGGCTCGCAGCTGCACCTTCACTGTGATTAGGGGGGCAAAAAAACATGGAGTCTTGGCGACGGCCCGGGGCCCGCGCCGACTGGCTGTGGCGGACCAGGCTGTGCGCACCTGCAGCCGAGCTCGGTACCGGGCTGTGATACTTGGCAGCTGCGCGAACCGGAATGAAGGGGCACATGAATGAGAAATGATTAGTTCGAACGCGAGTAGCATGCTGGATTCATATAGCACGGTCCTGGTGCCGAGGCATGCTCCCGCTGCATGGGTGCCTGGCTAGCTAGCTAGCACCACTACTCGGATTGCAGCCAAGCCCCCACGTGCGAGCGACTCACCGCCTCCCGGACGTCCGTGGGCCACCAGTAGCCGATCTGCTTGGGGACCTGGACGCCAAAGTTTGCGCTCTGCATGGGGCACCGCCAGTCTGCTCCCATCAGTTGCCCAGCTTGTAACGGTAGGCACGCGTTAACGCGCAACATCCCCATCACCGTTCCGTGGCCGTCAGAAGCCCCCAGTAAGTCCTAGCCCCAGCTCCAGATCTCGTAGCCACCATCCAACTGCGTGCCCCGCCCACCAACCACCCACCTTGGGCAGCTTCACGTCCTGGTACAGGCCTCTGTACTTCACCTCCACCTCCGGCAGCGCATCAGAGCCGCCCTCCGAGTCGTGCGGCGCAAAGGTATTGATTTGTAAGTAGAATGGCTTCCCCTTGGCCGCCGCCGTGCTGCATTCGGGAGCAGTACATGTTACCAGCGCCGCGAAAGGGTTGTCACAAGGCACAGGCCACGTTCCCTGCATAGAAACCAAACTAACGCCCGTCCGCCATATCACGCCGCGTGCACCAGCCGGGCACCCAGCGGCCCCTCATCCGTGGTATCACCACCAACAACAACACGCCATCCACCACCACCGCCGCCCTATGGCTGCCTATTCTTCCACCTCCCCCACTCACTCGATGTAGGCCAGTGCCTTCTGCCGCACCACCGGCTCCAGGAACGTGTCTGGCCACCGCTCCACGTCCAGCTGGGCCGCTCCCACCCCCGCCCCCGCCCCCGCTGCTGCTCCTGCACCCACTCCTGCTGCTCCACCCGGCCCCTTGCGGCGGCAATTCCTCAGGAACACGGGCGTGTCGCGGTAGTACAGCTCCTCGCCGCCGCCCGTGTCGCCCTGGGCTAACCCTTCCATGTCGGTCCAGCCGCCTGCGCAAAGCAGCAATGACACGGTGAGCGGGCAGGGAAAGCCGCCGCCGCGCGCACAGCAAGAGGCACGGATGCGGCCCCAGAAGAAGAAATCATGCTTATGGATTGAGGAAAGCCCAATTGTTGCTTTTGTGGCAACATATTGCCACACGGTGCAGTGTCACAGCGCGACCTCGCCCGCACGCACGTGGGCAGCCCAGCACCGCTGCCGAGTCCGTGGTGAAGCCGTTCAAGAACTTTCCAACGTAGTATGTGTCGTAGCCCGCAGCCTGAAGATGTGTAAGAATGGGCTTCAGCAAGGGCTTATGCTACAATGGGCACAAGCCGCCGGCCGGCAGGCCCCCAGCAATAGCGGCCCCGAATCGCAGGAGCCGCGCACGCCCCATACCTGCAGCCACACGGGCAGGTACTGCGAGTCCAGCTGCTCCATCTTAAACTTGACATATCCGCCTGCGTGCAGCGAGCACACAAGGGCACCAGGTCAGATCATTGCACTGGGTCAAGGCATGCGTAAGCCAAATCAAACGTGCACCTGTGCGCAGTGATGAATGGACACAACCCTGCGCAGCACCGTGGCAGCTTCTTAAGCGGCGGCCGCGACCCAGTGGCCCAGCTCACCGTACGGCCACGCGTTAGAGGTCATGTTTGTATTGTGGCAGTGCCTGCGGTCGAAAGTGGAAGGTTAGGTGTAAACCGTTCGACATGGTGTCCGAATGTAGGTAGGATAGGGCACTGTTGGGTTCAAGAGAACTGGCATAGCACCAGGGCGTTGATGCACCACATACATGGCACCTAGCCGGCTGGCCCCAGCTTGCCGTTCGTGTTTATACAGACACATGGGTGACGGCTGGCACCCGCCGCCGCGCACCCACCGGCCCGTGAGGAGGGATGTACGGCTTGGGCAGCAGCTGGCGTACGAGGTAATGAAGTGTTGCACCTCCAGGCCTGTGGTGGTGTGTTGCACGTTCGCGGGTGGTGGGGGCGGCGGGAGTGGAATTGGTTCACGCGGTGCACTGGCCATTGGAAAGGACGCCCAGGTACTTCGCAGCACATGCGAGCTCGGCAACAACGCGATGCCACAACGCGTGGCAGCCGGGTCCCGCGGGAAGGAACAATGAAGCCACGTGCATGGGCTCGGCCGCGTGAATTATACCACGCACCTCGCTGCCGCACAAGCCGGTCCAGCTCAGGCATGTAGCGCGGATGCGTGCTGTCGGGGTGGGCAGTGGCAAGCAGGGGAGGAACTCAAGGCTCGCCTCCACCCGTGCGCACAGTAACACTAGACTGGACGGGTAAATGGGGGGCCTAAATTGCATGCACACCTATTCAGCATGTAGTCTTGGTCGTCCTGCGTGCGAGGAGCGGCGGCGGCTGGTCGGTCAGGTGTGCACACCGGGTTGCGCTGGGGCCCCACTCCCGCCAGGTGCTGACGCGGCCTGGACTGACAAACGGACGCGCGCGGCTGGCAAGCCGAGACTACAGGTATACTCTCGTGCGCGGAACATCGTGAATCGGCGACGGAACTGTGGCTGGCTAAGAATTGTTTCCCGCCCGCGCTCCATTGTGCGCCAGCCCCCGCAACGCGCAGTCTGACTGGGTCCGCCGCGTGCCCGCCAGCGACCAACTGAGGCGTCTCACCGTCAGCACCAGCACGATGTTTGGGCGGTCGTCCCTCGCCAACGCGCCGCAGCTGAACCAGGAGCCCATGCAGACCGCCAAGAAAGCAGCCTGTAGCAGCGCCGCTCGGCAAGCCGACGTGCCCATCCTTGTTGACTCTTATTAGCTACTTAATATGCAGTTAGGCTGAGCCTCCAGGTCCGGCATACGCGGCAAGTCAAAGGGACGAAAGTTGGTCACTGTTCTGCATCGACTCGCCGCAAGTGCATGCTTATTAATAATGTCATCTTGGTTCCCAATTTTGTTTTAAGGTATGTAACTCATGGGCATTATTGATGAAGGTCTTTTGGGCAGCTGTTGGGTGTTGCGGCAGGCCAGCAGTCCCCGTTTTGTTTCGGCACGCGTAATCCATTTGTCAGCCGCGTTAATTTTCACTCGATGAGTGCAAAAGGGCGGCGCCTTCCGCCCAAACAACAGGCGCCAAGCGCTAAGAGAAATAGTTTGTGCTTGATCTGTTTGAGCTGTCACAGCTCTTGACAAACGCTCATATATTCAGCCTGCGTAAGAAGCCAAGTTCCAGGGTCTGCGCACGCATAACGGCAGCGTCGCAAGCATACTAATCGCCGCGCACTTGGCTGGGCTTGCTTCACCTATTACTGAGCAGTTCATGAAACATTCTTGCAGGCATGACGTACTGTGAGTGCTTAGCAATAGGGCCAAGGCAGGCGGATGCACAGACCGAATTGTACCGGCAAATGCCGATGACATGCATGTGCCGCTCTGCTCGCTTTATGCAAATTGTAGCAAAGCTTGCAAAAACAAATCTGCGCTGCCGCAACTCGATACGTGATAAAAAAGCAACAAAGTTTCGAGAAGACAAACATCGGCGAACGTGTCGCAGCAACCCATTTGCGTCATAGCGTTTTCGCACACCTCCAGAAATGCAGGCTCTCAGCTCACGGAACCCAGCGCGCGGGTCTGCGCCGGCCGCGCGGCGGGCGACAGCCGCAGGGCGGCCCTGTCGCCTGCTTGTGCGTGCCGCAGCCGGCACCAAGGTGCCTGCAGAGGACCTTCTCGCCACCGCCAAGAAGGCGGCACAGCTGGGTGCTGAAGTAAGGAGCTAGGTAATGGGTTGAAGGGACTATGCAGGGGTGGGCTAGTGCCAGAAAGAGCGCTGGGGCGTGGTGGTGTGTGAGGGCTGTCTGCAAGACACGCAGACGCCCCACGCCCCGCGCACGGCATACCATGCCCATGTTGACGCCAGTCACCCTGCCATGGCCCCATGCATCACTTGCCCGATGTCTCAGTTCTTGAGGCTCACAGTCATCACCCGTCTGGCTTGTCCGCTAGGTCGTGATGGCTGCCGCAGACAAGCCGCGCAACATCTCTCGCAAGGAGGGCACCGACATCGGTGAGCTTTTGCAACCCGCCACCACTGCTACCGTAAATGCCACTGCGCCTGCTACTGGTGCTGCTTGCTCCAGCATTGCATGACACCTAGGATCAGGAATCCTGAGCCTGAGCGCTCATGGAATAGGCGCATACCCTGCCCCAGCCTCTCCAGGATCCACAAGTACCAAATGCTGCCATGTGGACCTACTGACAATATGCAGTGACGGAGACGGACAAGGCGAGCGAGCAGGCGGTTGTGGCGGCTATTCGGGCCGCGTTCCCCAACCATGCGGTGTTGGGAGAGGAGGGCGGCGTGCTGGGTGACGTCAGCAGCGACTACCTGTGGTGGGTCTGGGGCCGGTGGTGCGGCGGGCACGGGGCAGCGCGCTACTGTGGGGGCAGGGGGCCATGAACAGTGATTGTATCGTGGTTATGAGGAGGTGTGAGACAGACGCCCCCGCTGCCTGCTTCATGAGCGATGAAGAGGGCCGGCGTTGGGACGTGTGTGCCCTTGGGCATCGCAAGCAGCATGATGGGGGACAGCGGCCTAGGGACGGTCGCGTAGTAACACTGTCCCATCGATGCCACTGCGGCCGGTGGCGTTGCGCACACCCATCAGGTGTGTGGACCCTCTGGATGGCACCGTCAACTTCGCGCACGGCTATCAGTCCTTCTGCGTCAGCGTCGGCGTGCTGCGCCACGCAACGCCAGGTGCGGCCACCGACTCCTTTCACTCCGCAGGCCGAATCTGCTTGTTGCACCTCTGACGGTGGTGATCGCTACGGGCTGTGTGGCTGCTTGAGCCTCGGTCTAACTCGTTACGGTATCTGGGCCGCTGCTTTCAATGCTTTCCAACCCACCCAGTTGCGGGCTGTGTCATCGAGTTCCTGGGTGGGCCCAAGACCTGGACCACGCGCACCTTCACGGCGGCGCGCAACCAGGGCGCCTTCGTGGACGGCCAGCAGATCTTCGTCAGCCGCGTCAAGGAGCTGCGCGACGCGGTTGTGGTGCGTGCGATATGTATAATTATTATTCTGTCGAGCATGGCAAGGCTGCGCAGGCGCGGTGTGCGCGGCTGGTGCAGGCATGGTGATTTTAACTGACAGCCATGCTGAGCTTTGGGGTGCCTGAGAAGCGAGTTTGGGCAGGACAGGTAGTGCCATGGTGATGCCCGTGCACTGCCACCGCCCTTTGGCGCCCCCTCCTGCCCAGGGCCCACATGCGTGCCTACCTGCCCACCTGCCTGCCTGCCTGCCCACCTGCCTGCCTGCCTGCCTGCCTGCCTGCCTGCCTGCCTGCCTGCCTGCCTGCCTGCCTGCCTGCCTGCCTGCCAGCCAACCTCCCTCCCGCCGGCCTGTCGGCCTGCCACCCCTGTGCATCCGCACTCCCTGCAGGCCACGGAGGCGGTGTACTATGAGGACATGTGGCCGCAACTGGCGGTCCTACAGAAGCAATTCACGGAGCAGTGCCGGGGCGTGCGCATGAGCGGCGCGGCGGCGGCCAACCTCTGCCACCTGGCATTGGGTGAGAGACCCACCGCACACGTGCAAACTAAGCCGACCCATTCAGGAAATGATGTGTATTATTGTATGGGGTATAGCGCAGGGAATTCCTGGCTCCTGTGGCACTTGGTAAGCATGACTGTCACCAAGTTTCGTGGGACATGCATTCCCCAGAATCACACTCTATGGCCCTGGTGCATGGTATTAGGGCCCCAGCGTATGGTAAACAAGTACATGCATATCGGGGCCCGCTATGTAAAGATGATGCCCTCCCGCCAACCGGCAGGCTGTATCGATGCCTACTGGCAGTACAACCTGAAGCCCTGGGACGTGGCGGCGGGCGCCATCATCCTGGAGGAGGCGGGCGGGCGGCTCACCACCGCCGATGGCCTGGCGTATAGCGTATTCGACCGCTCGCTCATCGCCACCAACGACGCGCTGTACGAGAAGGTGGGTGGGCAGGCGGCGGTGGCAGGGGTGCGATGGCAGGACGTGCGGCATGCATCATGCGGAGGACGGTTGTGTCGTGGTTACAGTAGATGTTAATGGATTGCCCCAGCTCCTTGCATGCCTGGTCGTGCGGCTCCCCTGTGTTGCGCGGCTGCCGCCGCCAGCTTGGCCACTGGTGGGTAGAAACTTACCTGTCTGTCCGCGCATGCAGGTGCTGGCGCTGACGGAGCCGCAGACCAGTCGCATGCTGCAGGAGGGCGTAAGCCTCTCCACGTGGTGCGTGCCCAAAGGTTACCGCGTGCGCAGTGGCGCCCAGATGGACCGGTAACCAGGGGGTTACGTTGCTTGCATTGGATGCGGCCTCGTGGAGCTGTAGGCAGGAGGCAACTGTGCAGCTGCCTCTGTGGGAGCGCAGGAGGAGGAGCAGGAGGAGGAGCAGGAGGAGGAGGCTGGGATTGGGCTTTGTGGGACTTGCATAGGGTGTAAACTCGTGGACCAGTAGGCAGGGCTCACAGAAGTCAAGCCTGCAGCAGGCTCGGTCTTCGTTATGTGTTCCATCGGGAAGGACAAGTCGTCTGTAGGGGTGGCGTGCTGCGACTGGGCGATCAGCGCTAGCATCGGATTTTGGTTGCCAGGCCTATGCCTCACGTGACTATGACCTCCTTGTTGGTTGGTGCTATAGCCAGCATGCGCGCAGCGGGCAGAGAACCGGAAGCGTCGCGGCCGAGTGGTTAAGGCGGTTGCCGCGCAATGAATGCTGCGACAAAAGTTTCTGCGTCGGCCTCTGTGGCATTTATACTTGTGTTATCAGGAAGCTTACCATGTCTGACGAGAACGCGAAGGTAGAGGCTGCCGCGGAGGCACAGGAGGCACAGGCCGAGCCTAAGCCCGAGGAGGCTCCTGCCGCTGACGAGCAAGCAGCCGAGGAGCAAGCAGTTGGCGAGGAGGAAGTGGCTGGAGAGGAGGAAGCAGCTGCAGAGGGCGAGGACGCGGGCGAGGACGCAGCTGACGAAGGCGGCGATGCACCGGCGAGCAAGAAGCGGCCGGCTGACAGTGGGCCTGTGACGCTTGGTCTTAAAGTTTTCAACAGCGGGAAAGAGGCCGCGGCCTACTTCAAGGTCCTGCAGCACGGCTGGCACCTGGATACCGACATGAACGAGGTGCGTGCGAGCCATTTCCGGCCATTCCGTCAAATTATGTTTATAATCATATGCATGGATGCTACCAAACTCAGCGGCGGCCGGGGCTTGCATGTGAACGGTGTTGCCGGGACCGACCTCCTGCTTCCCCTGTGCCGGCGCCGGCTCCACGTCTTGTGACGTTGGACTCCCACGGCTTCCTGCTTCCTCCTCGCAGTACGAGTACCGGATACTGCTAGACCTGCTACAGAAGGGCCACCCCAACGCGGATGGCAAGGTGAGCCGGCTGTGGTGCTTGAGCTCTGGGGGGGGGTGGGCAGACGGGTCCGGCCGGGCCCAGATGCCACCTTCCTCGGCCTGGCGGAGGTTCACATCCACCCACCACATCTTACGCCACCGTATCGGGACCATCGCAACCACAGTTCCAGTCCTGAATGCTGAAGCTTCACTTCCATTCGTCCCCACAAGCAGCCCTTTCAGACAGTGCCTCCTCTCCTTCTTGGCCTCCCCACCTCCCCCTCTCCGCCCTGCCACCGTAGATTGGCTGCGGGCTGCGCTCGTTCCAGGTGCGGCGCTTCGAGGGCGCGCGCGACGCGGACGCCCGCGCCTTCTTTGCCGTTCGCAAGGACGGCACCTCGGAGGACTTTTCCTACGTCAAGTGCGTCAGCGCCATCTTCGGTGAGCGACGGGGATGGAGGCAGGGCCCGGCGATTGAGCTGGGCGGGAAGTTGCGGGCATGGCGCCAACGGTGGCAGTAATCCTGGTTTGAGTTGTGAAGATGACCCTAGGACGAGACCCACGGCGCTATGTGCGGGCATGGGCTTTGGCTGGCAACGCCCGGCGCGGCGACAGAGGGGTCGTTGGGGTGACCGCGGGGTCATCCATGTAGAGGTGCAGGGTAACTGCTGCCTGACATGACAAAAGGTTTTACCCTGCCGCTCACGTCGCACATATCGTGTTGAATCTGGCACGCAGGTGACCTGGAGTACGTGCCGCGGTCCAACAAGCAGCCGAAGTTTGAGGGTGGACGCGGCGGCGGTCGTGGTGGCGGCCGCGGGCGCGGTGACGGCGGCCGCTCACCTGGTGGTCGCGGGAGAGGCGGCCGGGGAGGCCGCTTCGGCGGGCGGGGCGGCGGTGGACGGGGGCGCGGGCGCGGTCGGTACTGAGCGGCAGGCAGCAGTGCATTAAACAAGCACTGGCGAGCTGGTTGCCGCAACGACGTGGAGGGATGGAGGCACACGGCAGGTGGAGTAAAGGCGGGAAGAAGCTGTTGTGGCAAGGAGATATAAGCTCTGAAGGAACGCATAGACGGTAATGGTTCGGTACACAAGTGGACCGCGGCAGATTAGCATAGTCACAGCCCCGGTGCGCAAGGCGGTGCTAAGCGGTGCGAATCAGCAGTTCACGCGCAAAGCCCAGCAAGGCGGCTCAAGTGGGTGCGCGCCTGACGCAGGGAAAGGGTGGTCCCGTGGCCATGCGAATGTAAGTGTAAAGCTGCAACTGTTGTCGCTGATTTTGGCATGAGCTCTGGACAAGTCGCGTAACTCGTAAGCGGACGGGGCGTGGCTGAGGTGTGAGGGATTCAGAGTCGCATGCACGGGGTGGTGGTGCCGCACGCGGCTCGATCTCCTATCGGCAATCAGCCGGAAGATATCACGGACAGGTGCATTGACCGTGGATAATATAAAGGAGCGTTCTGGGAGCTTTCCGGTGGAATTCGCTCATTAGGCAAACCGCCCCAACCGACCTCATGTTAGTCCTTAAACTGTATCATAATCTGCATTTCTTCGATTAGCCCCACAATGTATTTACAATGTGTGGCTAGAGGCAGCGACATTCGAGAAGTACTAGTCTCCGCGCCCGCCCTTGACCGCCACTAACGTGTATGCGGGGGGTGGGACGGGTTTGGGTTGGGGGAATGTGCATTTTGTGGGGGGACGTGCAGAAGTTACAATTTCTGCACTGGGCAGGCCCGGTTGCAGGGCGACATGTAAGTTGCAGCGGTCGCGCCGTGTGCGTTACCACCATTGAGTATGGGCATGTCAACGGGAAGTGGGGAAGCGGGGAAGCAGGTGTGGGGAAGGGAATTAACGGGAGCACGGTGAGTCGGCTTGATGTAGCATGCGTGCGACGAGTGACATCCCTGCGTCTGCTTCTCCGTACGTGATACATAGTGTTTACTGTTTAATTCACGCCTTACGTCCTACTCTGACGAACAGTTGTGCATACTTTGCAATTTCACGACTTTGTCCTATGCAATTGAGAGACCTTACCAGCACGGCTGCCTCTGAATAATGGTTTGACTGCGCGTTGCGCCAAGAATGTAGCCTGAGCTGCTGAACTAGGGACAAATGGCGGTGGTACCGAATACTGCTGTAAACCCGGACCCGCTCGCCTCGGAAGGAACTTTCTACAAAATTAAGGACCTAGGATCGGGCTCGTTTGGGCATGTAGCGCTGTACTCTCGGCTTGGTCACGATGAGCCCGTCGCGGTCGCGGTTGCAGTCGCTCATGCATATGACAATATGCAATCTTGGAATTGCGGCAGCAATGCAATCGGCGGGGCTCTGGCGGGTTACGGCTTGGCTAGGATTCGCTGTGCGCGGAGTCACACGGACGGACGGACCATGGTGGCGGGAGGGTTTGCAGCAGCTTCCGACGGCCCTTGTGTGCTTGTCCACTCGGGTTGTCCCCTCTGTAATTCCGCAACCATATGAGGCAATTCCTGGCTGAGGCTTAGCTGCACAGTAGCTGTGGCGCCAGGATGCGGGCGGCCTTTTGTCACTCGACTTCGGCATCGCAAGCCCGCCGCTGGTCAGAAGCAAGCTGGGCCGCGCCCGCCAGGACGCTGATTTTAGCTTGGATTATACTGACACTGGCGCCAACATTGCTAGGGCCGCGCGCTGCACACACATACTGAATTGCTAGCAGCAGGTGAGCAGGTCACCACCTTGTGAACCTGCTCATCTTCCCTGCATGGCGCATACCGCATGCATCAGCCTCAAGCTCAGCCTCAAGCTTCGTCTGCATATATGTGCATATGATGTGAGCAGCCATCGACGCTGCGTCTGAACCCGAGTCTGCAACGTGTGATACAAACGGTATGTGCCGGATCAAAGCACGGGCTTGCTGACGGCCGCTTGGGCCGGTGTGAACACGGCACCATGATTCCATGAAGCGAAAACAATACAGCAGCTACCTTCCGCGTCTGCCACACAGGCAGGGTGCAGGATGGCAGCCCTTCTCTGTAATAAAAGAATCGCGCCACACGCTCTTCCTACCCCTGTAATGTGCCGTTAGGTCATTCAAGAAGCACCAGGCGCCCGCTGCCCCTGCCGCTGCCTGTCCCGCCTGACCGTCCTACCTACCAGTTCCTCATGCCCCCCTTTCCAATCCTGGCATATGCCAAACCAACGCCGTCCTACCCACGCCCACCATCCCGCTGCTGCAACGCCAATACACACACAACAGCGGCGTTGTCACTCCCCCATGCCGTCTTCCTCCTCGCCCGCCGCCGCGCCGCCGGGCACTGGCTCTGGAGGCCAGGTCATGCCACGCCTGCGCGCGTGCAGGCCAAGGGTGCACACGCCGTAGGTGTGCTTAGGTTGCATCACAAGCATGTACGTGCCCACACCAGCACCCCTTCCGCATGCTGCGCACGATCCCGCCGACTAAACCAGACAAGCTCCAAAGACGCACCCAACCCGCACCCAACTTCCGCGCGGCTCCCCTTGAAGCCACCGCCACAGCCCCAACGTCAGCCCCCTGGGTTTGGTTTAGTTTGGGCTGGTAATTGCAACCCCCCCACCCGCCACCCTCCCTGGCGCCAGCTCACCGTGCGAAGCGCTCCTCAATGGACGGCTCCGTCTGGCGGCGCATGAGGGGGATGTGGCTGGCACCGCGCCCGCCCGCGCCGCCACCCGCGCCGCCGCCGCTCCCGCTGGTGCTCCCTGCCTCTGAGCACCTGCACGCGGCGCGCATACATGGACACCAGGCATCGGTGCGGTCGCCCATAGCACACCAACGCAAGGCTAGTGTTGAAATCCGCGTGGATGCTCTCTGTGTACGGTAGCCGCTATACGATACTATGCAGCAGCAGAGCAGCAACGGGCAACACCCGCCACCCACCGCGTGTCCTTCGCCAGGCGAGAGTGGCAGGCCGCGGTGAGTGCGGCGCCGATGAGGTGGCGGTGCAGCAGCGACGCCACATCGACCAGGTTGGCCTGCACGTGCCAGGCAGCCGGCAGGTAGAAAGGCATGGTGAGGTGTTGCAAAGGAGCGTGTTCCAGAGGCCCAGCAGCGGTTGCTGGTGAACGCAGTCTGATGGGGAAACCCGTAAATAGCTACTAGTACACAGTTGCTTAGACGAGCCCATCCCAGCCTGGCCTTGACCTCACCTCGACGGCTGCGTGTGTGCGCCTGAACTGCAAGCCCGCAAAGCCGCACGCGTACAGCAGCAGCGGCTCCTGTGGTGGTGGAGAGAGGGGGGCCGGGGAACAGCTCGGCGAGGGCCACGGGACCCATTCAGCAAGGGGGCCGCGCGCTGACTTGCATGAATGCTTTGTCCATTTCCTCCCCTCGCCTTGCCTGCTAGTGCTAAGCACACACGCATGCACGGCCGCACGTGCGCGCGCACGACCACACACACACACACACACACAATCCTAGGGCCAATCCAGCGGACCTTTCCGTCTTCTTCACACGTTGCGGCTTGGGAGACATGGACTACCAGACCGATGCGTGATTCTTTGCGGGGCTAGTGGGCCTCTGCCGCTAACATTGGACAGCGTCTCAGATACACGATTACGTGGTCCACCCAGACAGCTGTAAACCCGTTGTTACACACACACACACACACACACACACACACACACACACACACACGCACACGCACACGCACACGCACACGCACACGCACACGCACACGCACACACACACACTCTCTCTCTCCCTTGTTATCTCACACACACACACACACACACACCCCGGTGGACTCCAGAGCTTGGCTGCGCTCTGGGCAGGGGAGACGCGTGATAGCGGCAGCGTGTGGCCTAAATGCCTCGCTGTCGCTGGCTGTCCCGAGTACTCGATCACGAGACTCGTCAGGCCGCCTGTAAACCCGTTGTTACACACACACACACACACACACACACACACACACACACACACACACACACACACACACACACACACACACACACACACACACACACACACGCGCGCGCGCGCGCGCGCACACGCACCTCGGGCGCCATGCTGTACTGCGGCTTGCGCGGGCAGGCCTCCACGTCAAGCAGCCGCGCCACCACCTCGGGCGGCTCCTGGCCGCGGCCCACCATCAGGAGGATGGCGGCCATGCAGCGCACCTTGGAGGGGGCAGGGCAGGGGGACGTGTGCCGGTGTGCGTGCCAGGGTAGGGGAAAGTGTGCGTGCCTTTGGATGAATGGCGCCACGGCGGGAGACTAGACACTTCTAGACCAAACAAGGCTACTCGAAGCGTGGGCAAGCCAGGCCTCGGACGCAGGCTGCAGGCATACATACCTCCGTCGCGCAGCCATACCCTGCCGTACCAAGCCGGCCCTCAACAAGCCCCTGCCTTCGCCCAGCCCGGGAGCCCAGGTGACCTAGCCGCTCAACGCCGCACCCACCTGGTGCCAGAGGAAGGCCGTGCCGCGCACCGTGAGCGCGAACACCTGGTGGGCGCTGTCGGCGGCCGAGGTCGTGACGGGCTCCACCGTGAACGACAGGATGCGGCGCCGGAAGCTGCGGACCTGCGGGGGCGAGGGGGTTGAGATTACCAGCCCAAACTAAACCAATCTATAGGAAGCTGAATTAAGCAATGCAGTTAAGGCGATACAACAAAATACTCGTTATGTTGAAGCAATCGCAGAAGGCGTATTGGGTGCGCCGGCGATTGGAAATGCCACCCAAGCTCAGTGGCCAGACACAGAGAAGGTAGGCAGGGGGGCGATGGCGTGGAGCCGTGCCGGCGACGGTGCCCGTTTGCGACAGCCGGTGTCATGTGGACGTGCAGCAAGCTCAGAGCACAGCCTGTGACGCGCAACGCGCTCGCAGCATGTGGGCGGCGAGAGGGGGCCCGCCCATGCCAGTGCACCTGCCATGTCGTGCGGTGGCCCTAGGCCCCTCACCGTTGCAACGTCGGGCTTGCAAAAGTTCCGGAAGTCGTGTTCCCCGATGAAGTGCGCCGCCGCCGTGCGAATCGCCTCGATGTCAAGCGAGTGCTGGTGCTGCTGCTGCTGCTGCTGCTGCTGCTGGCCCGCGGCTGCGGCCGCGGAGGTGGAGCCCGGGCCCGGCCCCACGGCCGCGGCCGCGTCCTGCTCGCCCGAGGGCGCCGCGGCCGGCTGCGGCTGCGGTGGCGGTGGCGGCTGCGGCAGTCGCTGTTGAATGATGAAATACTTGTACTCGCGGTACAGGCAGCTGAACCTGTGGGCATGCAGTGGCATATCCCGATCAGACAGACCTTTGCGTGTTACCCGAGCTACGTGGGAAGTCAAGCAGGTCTTGCACTTATAAGGGGTCCTGGCCACAACCCCAAGGTGAGTCGCCAGGCACGGTGATGGAGCAACCCCGCCCCGCCCCGCGCCAGTTCCGTCCAAAAGTGCGACCCACCTGGCATTGAAGTCCAGGGGCACGGGCGTCCAGCCCAGGATGCGGACCTCGGGCGGTAGCGCCTTGTTGATGAGGCGGGGGTAGTCAAACTCCTGCGGACATGCATTTGCCACGTCGCACATCCTGGTCGCACGGGGCTAATGGCACACGCAGGCGGCGCCAACGCTCTCCTTGTGTCGCCTCCAGGCCCAGGCCCCAAGCCGCCACAGGAATCCGTCACCAGCACGCACGACGAGCCCCGTACGCCCCTGCAGCTCCCACACGCTCCTGTTACCCCGCCGCACACTCCCTTACCAAATCGTTGTCGCACCCACCTGGTCAAGCTCCGCCTCCGGCTCGTCCACGCGCGCGCTGCTGCGCAGCTGCAGCGCCACCACCTGCCCCAGCGCGCTCACGCCGCGGTCGGTGCGGCCGCAGCGGCTGTAAGCCAGCTCGCTGATGGGCTTGGCGGCGGCCTCGGGCATCAGCTTGGTCTTTCGCAGCGCTGAGAACAACACACCCTGCATGCATGGTGCATGTGCGATGCGGTGCGGTATGTTGAGCCCCAACTGGCGCGCGGCCTGCCCTGCCTTCTCTAAGCTCCCGCAAGCGCCTGTGCCGCTGTCCTCTTGGGCCCAAATGGGTCCTCCTCCTCCTGCCGCCCTCCTCCTGCCGCTATCCTCCTGCCGCCCTCTTCCTGCCGCCCACCTCCTGCCGCGCTCCTCCTGCTACTGCCCTCCTGCTACTGCCCTCCCCCTGCCACCCACCTCGATGGTGTTCTCCGTGTTGTCCTGGCGCGCAAAGCCCTGGAAGGCCCAGCCCACGTACATGAGCTCCAGGGCCACGTAGCGGGTGCGGTAGCGGGAGAAGTCGAACTCGCGGGGGGCTGGATGCAGCGGGGGCGGGGGCAGAGACGAAAGGGGGGGCGGGCGGGAGTGCCGAGATGAGCCGGAGGGACCAGTGGGGACACGTGCGGTTGGGAGCTGTCTATAGATTCAGCGCGCAGCATTCGTCGCAACCAGCGTGTGGCTCTGATGACAGCAGCTAGGGAAGAATTTGGTCGTGCACGTTGTCCGCAAGATTTGAGGGGCAGTCCTAAAGGGCGCGTATCCGGCGCGCATCCGAAATGGCGCGCACCTCGCTTCTGCTTTTTGGCGGGCTGGGCGGACGGCGTGCCGTCACCGCCCGCGCCCTCGCCAGCGGTGCCGTCCTCCTCCCCACCCGCTGCTGGCTGAGTCCGCGCTGGCGCCGAGGTGCTCGGCTCGCCCCCACCTGTGGTGCCACACAAACACTGTGAATACCCGCACCTCGCACACTCGGAGGTATGTGCAGGTTCCTTCAGGCCAAGCGCAAGACCAGACTGAGGGTTTGAACAGGTTTCAGCACCGCGCTCCCGTTCCGTAGTTTCCAGTACCCTCACCGCCCCCGCACTGCAATGCCTCCTTTGAGGAGTCCTGCCGGCACAACCAGGCAGCCGTACGGGGGACCGGGACCCGCCCCCAAACACGGCCCCGGTGACTGTCAGTGACCAGCTTACCGCCGACGTTGCTCGCTCCCCGCATTTGCTCCACCAACGGTGTCAGCTGGCTCGCCAGGTCTGGCAGTGCGATGCTGGCGTCGGCGGCTGCATGCTGAGAAATTGCTTGCAGCCGCTGAAGAAGCTCCGCTCTCCCAGGTTTGCTATCAGTTTCCATAGCACTCATCCGCAGCTCTTTACTGCTTGTAATAAATCTGCTGCCGCTGTTCCACAACGCACTAGCAAATTGTTGTCCGCCTTGTCGCGCGGCGACCAGCTTCGCAAGAATCATGCAATGGCATTACACTCAGTAAGATGATGCATCGGAAGCGCACACGTTCCTTTGAACGTAAGCTGGATCTTGCATGGCCGGGACAGCCACGAATTCGGCACGGTTTGGACCTAGCCCCCTTTGTGCCCCGTGTCTGCGCCCCTTCTCCAGCGCGTTCAAGTCCCCTGTGCGCCTGTTCGACCTTGCAACCTTCTAGCAAGTCATCACATTCAAAGCCTGCCTCCACGCACAATTACACCAAGAACACGCCGCACCATCCTTGCAGCTAGAGCTCGTCACGCGGCTCATCATCATGCAGCGGGGCTTGCCGGCCCGGATCCCCCGGAACCGCCTGCTGC
This sequence comes from Chlamydomonas schloesseri, assembly GCA_016834595.1. NCBI lineage: Eukaryota > Viridiplantae > Chlorophyta > Chlorophyceae > Chlamydomonadales > Chlamydomonadaceae > Chlamydomonas > Chlamydomonas schloesseri. Next base: position 536,534 of record JAEHOD010000025.1, on the reverse strand, counting down.
ACCGCCAGAGGCAGGTGTTGATGACTTGCCGCCTTTGAATCCAAGATCTAGTGCCCGGATCTTGGCCCAGCGCCGCTCCTCCGCCTCGGCGTCGTGCACAACATACCTACAGGGAGCGGCGGTTCCAGGATTCAGGTACAAGCATGTGTTAGCTAGCTGCCAGCATGGCGAGAACACAGCTCGCAGCTACGTCACTGCTGCCCATGCCCCAAATCCATCCAGTTGACTTCCAGCCAGCCGCATGCTGCTGCAGCTGCTACCGCACACGAACGCACGCACGCACGCACCAGTCGGGCCGGCGCACGTGCGGGTTCATCCGGTAGTTTTGGAGCAGCTCCTCGCCGTCCCTGATGCCGCGCGTCGCCACCAGCACCAGCAGCCGCACCACACCGCCCGGCGGCTGCAGCAACTGCCGCCGCCGCAGCTCGCCAGGGGCGCGCGGCCGCTCCGGAGGGCTGTTGGCGCCGGTGACCGCACCGCTACTGCTGCCGCCTCCACTTGGTGCGTTGCCCGCGGCTGATGCTGATGCTGATGCTGGTGCTGATGCCGCCGCCGCGCGGCTAGCTTTGCCGGCTTGGTCCCTCTTTTTGGCATCCTCCTCGTCCTCGTCCTCGTCATCTTCATCATCGTCGTCAGCATCATCGGGATCGGCATCATTGCCCGCCGCCTTGTTGAATGGGTCGTAGTGCAGCGGCGGCTGCAGGCAGGGCAGGTAGGCTCGGAGCCAGGGGCGCGAGGCTGCGGGGTTTGCGGCAGTGGGGACCGAGGCCGAGCTGGCCGCGTCAGGCACGGCAATATGGAGCACAGATGCACCGTATATAACGTGTAGTTACGTCACGTCAGTGACATGTACCACTTGTTTGTTCGTCGGGCATTATGTATGGTGACAGGAGGAGGAGGTGTGCAGTTGCGTTCTGTCCAATCAGACGCACAGACCCAGCTGCCCAGCCTCCCGCCGCCCCCGCCACGCAACAGCCTCTCAGGCATCGCCACGGCCCCACCTCCGCTGCAGTACTCCTTCACTCCGCAACCAACCACCCGTCCCCGACACAATAGCACCTAGCTGAAACCGCCCAACCACGCACCTAGCAGCGGGTGGTCCAGTGGGACGTCCAGTGAGGCCTCGAGCACGTTGGGCGTCTGGCCTGCAAGGCGTGGGGACAGCAGCGATGGGTGGTGGCAGCCAACACACGGTACACATTCGTAAACACATACGCACACACAGACACACACGACACCTGGTAAACGCGGCGTTCATTCCGCCCCCGCAGCCCGCCGCCTCACCCTGCCCCGGGTGGTTGATGAAGTGCCCCAGCGCCAGCGGGTGGCGGCCCTCCAGGTAGGCCAGGGCGGCGGACAGCGGCCCCGCCCAGCACCACCATGGCGACGACGACGACGAGGAGGAGGAGGAGGAGGAGGAAGCGCCGTCGCCCCTGCTTGTGCTGCTACTGGCCATTTTCGCCGCGCTGCTACTGGTGCTGCTATTGCTACCGCTGCTACTGCTACCGCTGCTGCTACTGCTGCCACTGCTGACCGCGCTGCTGCTGCTGCTGCTGCCGCCGCCCCCACCCGGGTCGCCGCGGCCCCAGGGCTTTGAGTCCACTATGCTCTGGTCGTAGCGGCAGCTGAGGTAGGGGTTGCCCGTGTCCACCTGCAGGCAGGTGGGCCAGACATCGACTGAGCGAGTTGCAAACACTTTAAACCTTAGCTAACAATTAGACGTGCGCCGCAACTCTTGTGTAGGCCGGATTGCTGCCCATCCCTATCCCTCCCCAGCCTACGCGCCGCCCGAACACACCATCGCAACGCCCACGCGGTCGACCTAAACCTCTCTTTCAGCCTCCAGGCCACCGACATCCCTTTCTACTCGAAGCCCGTAAAAGCACCCAAGCCACGCCACCCCCCGCCCCCGGCACCGACCTTGGGGTAGTTGGGCATGTGCGCCAGCTGCGTGCGGCCGTACATCACTCCTGGGAAGAAGGCGACCACACTGCCCGGCCGCGCCTCGCCCTCCAGGAACACGCCCGTGCCTGCAGCAGTAGCAGCAGTAGCAGCAGACGCAGCAGACACAGCAGAAGCAGAAACAGGCGCAGGCGCAGGCGCAGCAGGGGCGCATGTGTTTGGGCCTCGGCCATGAACCACAGCATGCGTGACAATGCGGTTTCCTGTACGGCCGCCACTGTGCAAATGTGTCTCAACGCACCGGCCTCAGGATGCGGCACCGATGATGGACGCAGCGACAAGGAGAAGCCGCCGCGCCGCCGCAGTGCCGCCGCCAGCTCCGCCTGACTCATGATCCGCCCACCGCCGCCGCTGCTGCTCCTATCGCTGCCGGGCCCTGGACCTGCCGTGGCCGCCGCCTCCTCCGCGCCACCGTCCACCTGCGTCTGCCTCCTGCCGCTGCCTTTGCCGTCCCCGCGCAGCCCCTGCAGCAGCTTGCTAAAGCCAGAGGCGTCACGCGCCTTGCGCCGCTGGATCTCCGCCGCAGCCGCGGCCATGCCCTCTGCCGCATACACTGGGTCGCCAGCCTGTGATTGGGCACACACACACACACACATGAGAGACAGCAGCGGTATTTGGTAGGTATCCGTAAGTAACTCCGAGCGATTGCGGGGATTCCTCTCCGTTTCCGTTTACTAACACACATGAAGGACAGCACCCGGTTATGATCTCGCAGCGAACGAAGTCCCGCCATTGCCTTCCCTGGGGCCGTTGCTTGCGGCGGCGCTAAACCACGGAGCGTGTCTCTATCTCATAAAGCCCGCCCGCTCACACGCTGCTGCTCCGCGTTAATGCCACGACCTGCACCATTCGCCAAACCCGCAGAAGCCCACTTGCCCCCACTAACCCCAAGCCCACCGCCACCCCCATCACCGCCGCTGTCAGTACCCCCAAGTCACCACCACCTCCACCGCCATCATCAGCGCCGCCGCGTACCCGCACCTGTGCGAGGTGCTGGTGCAGCTGCTCCGCCAGCCCCAGCACCTGACCCGTCAGCGCAGCCTCCACCTCCGCCCGGATGGAGGACGGCTCCAGAGACTGGCTCTGCAGTCGTGCAGGAGGCGCAGGAGGCGCAGGAGGTGCAGGCCAGGCGGCGGAAGGGCCGGGGGTGAGGTGCGGGTGAGGTGTGGACAAAGAACGTCAAGGAATATGAATTGGATGTCTGGGGAGTGCGACAGGGACAAGGGTGGACAAGGCGCGGGGGAGCATGGTGGCCAGGGTTGCGCAGGTTGGATGATGATGAGGCCGCGGGCGCGCAAGCGGTGCGATGGATGGGCTTGCGCATTATGAGGGGCAGGTGTGCAGGCCGCGATGCGGGTATTGAGGCCAAGACACTGTGCATTAAGCAAGCCCGGACGGTGGGGATCGACATGGCGTCTGGCCCCCAGTCCCACCACGGCACCACCCTTAGCCGCACGGCCCCACACCCTCACCACACCCCAATCTACCTTGAGCATGATTGCCTGCATGTTGGCCTGCTTCCCGGCCGCCCCCGCCCGCGCCAGCTGCGTGAGGATGTACAGGCGCTGGAGGTCGAGCTCGTGCTGCACCTGGCGCTCCTTAGGGAGGCTGACCTTGCCCACCACCCATGACGCAAAGCGACTGGACATAAGCGCGCGCCACATATTCGCTTATGTCCGTGGTCGCAGCTAAGGGGGTTGTTTTATTAAGGAAAAGGAGGAGAAACGGCTTCAGTCAGTTTTTCCTTGTCGCGTGCACAGGATCATTCCCTAGGTGAGGTTGTTTGTAGGGCTTGATGTAAGCTAGAGAAGCCATGTATGCAAAATGCAACGCAGATGCGTCAAGGCAGTTTGCGATTCGCGAAGGCTTGCACTTCCCGATGCGGGGTCTGCTCATACAAGTGGCTTACACAGTATTTTTATCGCAGTACATATACACTGCAGTTTCTTGTCTCGCCATGTCGCTGCTGAACCACAAACTCCAAGCTTGCACCCGCGCGGTGCAGCCTCGCGGCGTCTTGCGACGAGTTGCTGTGGCGCCAGTATGCACTCTGAGGTAAGACAAGTGCTCCTGGCCGCACGGACTGACGGCGCACGCTTGGGAGAGCGCCGGCCAGTCGGAACACCCCACGGAACGCGCAACACCCAACAGGCAGCCACACGCGTGTCTGCGACCCCCCTCCCCTCATCTGTGTGCCACAGGCACAACGAGCCCGCGCCAGTGCAGCAGCGGCTCCTGTCTGCGAGCATCGCGGCTGCGACCTCTCTGGTTCTGCTGGTACGTTGACACTTGACAGTGCCTCACTCCCTCTTTTACTCCCGAACCAGCTCCAGCTCGCTGCTCACGGCTTGCGTAAACCCGTGCTGTTTGCGTTCCTGCCAGGCCTCCTTCCCGCTGGCCTCCTCGGCGGCCCGCTTGGACCTGCCCAACAAGGAGGTGGATGACGCTACCTCGCCCTTCGTGCAGGGTGCGGTGGGGTGTTGGGGTGTGGGGGGGCCGGATGCTGTCGCATTAGGAGATCGATTGTTGCTACGCATAACGGTACAGCAGTCGTACGGCGGGGACTTATGGGGTGGATGGTGTTGTGAAGGGGCACAGGGATTGTTAGCGCCATTGGGCGTGTCAATACCATTGGGGGCGCCCCACACTCCGGGTAGGGCAGTCACGCCCTCCTATGCATTCCTGGCTGTCCAATGCATGTCTCATGCGGGCTGTTCTGTATTCTTATGCATCCTCCATGTTACCCATTAGAGCTCTTGAAGCGCTCCAATGAGAACCGGGAGCGCTACCAGAAGGAGCGTCTCCAGGACTACTACCGGCGTAATTTCAAGGTGGGGTGCGGGTCAGGTGCGGGTTGGTTTGTGCCGCCATGGTTACGTAGCAACGGGCGAGCTGGCGCCAGATGCGCAGGGATGCATGTCGGCTGCTTGCCTGGTTGCTGGGCCTCACCGCAGGCGTGCTTGCCCATGCGCCCAACGCGCAGCAGCCCACCTGCCATTCTGTCTAATGACGGGGCTGCACTCCTAGGCAGAGCGGGAAAGCCGTGTGGGGCTGTCCAATACTCAATGCTGTTTCCTACATGTTTGCCGCCTGCAGGAGTACTTTGAGTTTGAGGGCGCCAATGCAAAGGTAAGTACGCCTTTTATGTGAACAGCGCTTCACCGAATCACGCAAACTACATTCCGCTACCACTACCAGTATCAGTCTACACGGTGTCGGTCAGCTGCAACATGCGTGCAACATCCCATGTCTTGCGCCGCCCGGCACTGCGTGCGCAGGTGGGGAAAGCCCGGGGGCTGAGCTCCGAGACGCAACAGGCCATTGAGAAGTGGCTGGAGGAGAACAAGTGATGCGAATCGCCTGTCTGGCTGCTTGCACCACAGCGTCCATAATTGATACATGCGTGGTGGCGCATCCGTTGTTTCGCGCTGAGGCGACGTTGCGGGGCTGTGTGTCCAGAAACGTGGCTGGTCGCGAGTTGCGAGGGGAGCACGTTTGAATGCAAGATCAAGCGCCATAATATGTTTCATGCAAAGGTCATGACAGACTTCGCCGGGGGATCGGGCGTGTCATAAGATGACACGGCGTGTCAGGTGATGGTGTTTCCAAAGCATTATCGTCAGTGACCAGAGTTCAATAATCGACCTGTGGCTAAATTTAAAATAGCTGTATGGAGGGGCTAAGCTGGCCCGAAGACGTGCCCCATTGGGCCGACGCTCACGACTCTCTCCAGGATTTTGCGACGGGTCTCGCTCGCACCGCCGCGGCGATTGCACGTGGCGACCCATTTAAGCCTAAACCTGTTGTTAAGCCCAAACCGGCCAACAGCACGATGGCGTTGGTCCTTGCAGCGGTGCCCGCCGCGATTGGAGCGTGGGTCTTCACAGCGAACCTGCTGAGCAATGACACGTCCAAAGTCATCATTCCACGGGAGCTTCAAGCGATTGTGCAATGGCTGGGCGGGCTGCGGTGAGCTGGGAGGAGGCGAACCGGCGTGCATCGGGACGAGGACCAACAACCAATAGTCCTCTGAACATTGCGATTGGAATGCTGCATTGGCCATGCTCGTTACATCCACGAGATAGCGTGCGGCGTCCGGTGTCGTGACCGCTTGACGCCTTGTCAGGTCTTGCCTGCTCTGAACCCACCCCAGCTACGCCCTCATATTCCGCACTCGCCTCGCTATACCCATATGCAGCTCGCGTCACCGGCAGGCTACTCGGAGGCGCCTGGCGGGCAACCTCGCGCCGCTGTCTCTGGAGCGCGAGTGGCTGTTTGGCTGTTTGCCGCCTTCCGTGACCGCGAACGTGCTTGGCCGCCTGGATCCCACCTCGCGCAAGGCCCTGCGCGCGACCTGTCGGCGCACCCGCCTGTGCGTTTCTAGCTTCACGCAACGGCTGCTTCTTGACGGCCGGGGCCTTCGCCGCTTCACGGTCGCGCCGCTGTCACTGCACTTTCCCAGCGTCCGGGAGATTGCGCTCGCCGGGCCGGGGTCGGCGGCTGCGCCGCCAGCAGGCAAACCGCTGAGCTGCGGCTATGGCTCGGCCGGCGACTTTGGCGGCGGCAGTAGCAGCCGCGGTGGCGGGGGCGCGCATGGCAGTAGCAGCAGCGTCAGCACGCTGTACAGCAGCGCTGGGGGAGGCGGCGGGGCCTTCAGGGCGGGGGAGCACGTGGTGGAGCCGTGGCAGCGCACGGGCCCGGCGCAGCTGCTGGCGCTGATGGAGGGCGGGGCGCTGTCGTCGCTGCCCTCGCTCCGGCTCCTTGACCTGAGCAGGTGGTGCGGGGGCGCGTAGCACAGGGAAGCATACAGGGCCTCCGTGTGAGCGATACGTTTGTGTCAGGGATGATGCACGTTTGGGCTGCCAGCTGTTAGCATCCACTGCGAGTGGCTGGTCTGATTGGCGCGCAGTATTGGGTCGTGAGGTCATGGCAGCATACGTCAAGTTGCCGAGCTATAGTACGTTGCCAAGTCAGGTAACGGCGGGGATGTGAACTGCAGGTGGCGGCGGCCCGGAAGCTGCTTTTCCCGTCGGGAGTGGAAGGCCTTCGTGGATGCGCTGCCGCTGCCGGAGCAGCCGACGGAACAGCAACACCACCAGCACCAGCACTACCGCGTGGGAGGCGGCGGCAGCGGGCCCGGAGCCCGAGGAGCGGCCCTGGTGGTGCGCTTAGACTGGCGTGTGCTGCCGCTGCATAGCCCCTGGCCGCCACCCACAACGCTGCCGGACTGGCAGGAGGTGGCGTGGGCGCTGCGGTGGTGCCACAGGCGCCGGCCGCAGGTGGGCGGGTGCTACAGGGGCGGGCGTGGGCGTTGCAACAGACTTGCTTGAATGCTCGACGGCGCCACGAAGCAAAGCAGGTGTTCTACGATAGCGGCACTTCTTTGCCTGTGCAATGTCTCGTCCCGGAGAAATGATGGATTGTGTGTGGTTGTGGCCTGGCCTGGACCTCGCTTTGCAGGTGCGGCTGGAGCTGGAGGGTCCGCCGCTGCAGCTGCCGGGGCCGGGCACACTGCAGGCGTTCCGGGACGCGCCCTGCGTGCAGCGCCTGACGGTGGCTGTGCACACGGTAACGCACTGGGCCCGACACAGGTGCGTGCTGTGTGCTGCGTGCTGTGACGCATGACCGGCGCTTGAGCAACACACCCACCACCGGGCTCCCCCACTGCGCACTGTGTTGTTTAAGACCAGTCTCGTCTGCATGGCGCCATCACCGCTTCCCCTAAGCTGTATTCGTGCATGGCGCTCACATCAAGCTCGCATCACACCGCAGGTTCAACTGCCTGTCCTCGCTCACGTGCCTGCGGGGCCTGACGCTGTCGCTGCACGACACGGAGCCGCTGGGGCACGTGCTGGCGCCTCTGCAGGTGCGTGCGTGGGGGCGTGCATATGCCCGCACGTGTGTGCAGTATGTTTTCTGTCGTGACATGCCGGCGATGCATCTGGCGCGGAGGACGCCGACTGCATGTGGCCGTGCTGCTTCTGCGGCTGTTGTGGCTTATGTGGCTTGTGTGGCTGCGGCCGCACTGCGTCCATGGTTCTCAGTGCGGCGCGGGACGTGTATGGCCCCAACCAAAACCAAAACCACTGCGCTCTGCAGGAGCTGCCGTACCTGGAGATGCTGTCGCTGCCCAACAGCACCCTCCGGGACTGCGACCTGGCGGTGAGGGCCGTTAGGCGCTGGGGTGGCCGAAGGCAGCGGGAGAAGCGGGTGGCAGGGCACCGGCACGGCTTTCGTGCGAAGGACGCCACAGGGGCTGGCTTCGCTGCATTGAGCAAGTGCAGCGTACCGGTATGGGCAGCGCGACAGGTGGTGCCGGTCTTGTGGTGTGTTTAGGAGGCTGAGGAGACATAACCGCGGTTTGGTCGCCTATTTGCAGGCCCTTTCCCGGCTGCGCGGGCTGCGCACCCTGGTGGTGCGGTCGGTGGTCTTGGAGGGCGGAAAGGTGTCGGTGGCAGGGTCGGCGGCCGCGCAGGCGCCCGACGCTGCCGCCCACCGCCAGCCACACCATGAAGCGCCAGCAGCCGCGTCGCGCTCCGCCGCCGGCATGTTGTCTTCCTATGAGGCGTTCGCGGAGAACGTGGAGCGCCTGGTTGTGAGCGAGCGGCTGGAGGCCCCGCAGCAGCTGGGCCTGCTGGCAGCCTTCCCAGGCCTGGCCGCCCTGGGAGTACGGGACCAGGCGCTGAAGGCCCCGCTGTCGCTGCTGCCGCGCGCGCCTGCGGCGCCGGCGCCGGCGGCGCCTCGGGCGGGCTTCGTGCAACAGCACCCGCAGCTGCAGGCCGGGTACCAGCCGCCACAGCAGCAGCAGCAGCAGCCGCAGCAGGGATTGCTGCAAGAGCTCATTCAGCACCAGCTAGGCGGTCAGCAGCAGCAGCAGCCGCAGCAGCAGCAGCTGCCACATGCGGTGGCCGCACAGATGGCGAACATGTGGGCAGCACCAGCGCCGCAGCCGCCGCCACCACAGCCACACGCCCGGACGCCGCTGTTGCCGCAGCTGCAGCGGTCTGCGCCGGACGCTGGGCTGGCGGCCTCGGTGTGCCTCCGGGAACTTTGCGTCATGTTCGATGCTAGTGGCAGAGTACCGGGCCGCGGGGCCGTCAGCGGCGCGGAGAACGTGCAGCGTGGGTTGGCGGTGACGGACCTGCTGCGCCAGGCGGCGGCGCTACCCACGATGCAGCGACTGCGACTGTGGCGGTGCCGCAGCCCGGAGCACGTGCTGCGCCTGCTGCGCCCGGTGGCCGAGGAACTGCAGGTGTGGGGGGCCGGTCGCTGAGAATGGCGATGGAGCGTTGCTGAAAACGGGCGTCCAGCATCATGTCCACTGCTCCGATGTACGGGGCTTCAGTTTTCGCGTAAATCAGGTGCCTGCCGTTGCCATTTTTCGTTATCTTTGTTTGCCCCGTGACGCACGCAGGTGCCGCTGGTGCTGTTGGAGCTGCACGACACGCGGCGTTCGGATGCGAGCGGATCCGCCAGCTTGCAGCAGCGCCGCCGGCACGACGCTGGAGGCGAGGAGCAGGGCGGCGAGGAGCAGGAGGCGCAGGAGGAGGAAGAGGCCGAAGTGGAGGGTGGTGGCATGGATGATGGGGAGCAAGAGCAAAGTGATGGCGAGGACGCCGGGGCGGAAGAGGAGGAGGCGGACGATGGGGACGCGGTGGCAGAGCAGGAAGAGGCGGCTGCCTTCGCACTTGGCGGAGGGGGACCGGTTGCGGACGTGGTGTCGGTTGCCGAGGCGGTAGCTGCCCGCCAAACAAGCACTGCCATCGCTAACGCGGCGGCCGGCGCTGGAGCCGCGCCCTCCCGCTGCCCCGCCGCCGCTACCGGAGCCTCTGCCGCTGGTGCTGGTGGTGCTGCCACCGGCTCCGGGCCCCGCAAGACGGAGGAGGGTGCCGCAGAGGAGCTGCCTGAGGCGGCGGCGCTGCTCACGTCGCTGCTGGACTGCCGTGCCTGGCGCACGCCCGCCCAGCAGCTGGCGGCGCTGCTGCTGGGCTGCACCCGCAACCTGGTGATCACAGGCGGTGACAGCCGGGGCAGCGACACCAGCGGACTGCTTCGGGCGCTGGTGCAGGTGGGCTCCGTCGTGTCATCATCAGCAGCCTCAACCGCCAGGAGGGCGCCGGGATCCCAGCCAGGCGTCGCACGGGGGGCTGCTGTTACGGCGGCGGCGGCGCGCCCGGCGTTTGGCCTGGGCTTGGGTGCCGCGGCGGTGCTGCCGCCACGGGTGGGGCCGCTTGGGCCCGCGGGGCCGGTGCCCCGGCGCGTGGCGGTGCAGCGGCTGGTGCTGCGGCGGCAGGCGGGGCTGGACGCGTTTTTGGTGGCGGCGCTGCTGCGGGAGCTGGGCGCCGCAGGGCTGCAGGTTCTGGGCGTGGCTGGGTGCGGTGGTGTCGACGTGCGGCGGGCGGTGGGGGTACGGCAGGCGGCAGGTGCCACGGGCGTGAGCCTGGCCTGGTCGCTGGAGTGATGCGCGTTTAGACTTGGGAGCTATCCCAGGCCAGCATACGGGAATTTGGGAAAGGAGGCTTGCTGCCATTGCTGGTTTGCGTTGGACAAGTGTTCCCCTGTGTCAGGGAAAAGGGGCTCAGCCCTCCACCGTGGCCCTCCACTGTCTGAGGCCGAATTGCCTCGTCGCCCGGAAATAGCCGGGGTCGGTTTGAACAGGCACCGAGCCAACCTTGGTGCCCAACAGTCGTGGTACCACAGCAGGAGCCAGCCAACACGCAGTGCAGGAGTCATCAGCAGCCGCACTACTTGTCGTACCACTGCTGCCTACAACACCACAGGCCTTGCTCGCCCCATTGCGGACCGCTACCTAGACACCAGTCAGCTCCTCAGCCCGCGCGCTTGCGCCGCTTTTGGACACAGGCAGGCAGGCAGGCATGGACAGGGGTATCCCCCCTTGAATCGCTTCGCTCATCACTCCTGGATCCCCCAAAACCGCCCATTCCTACCACAGATGAGCACAGACTGCCCTGATGCGCGGCCATTACGCCAATACTATGTATTTAAAGGGACTGAGAGCGTGGGTTGAGGTAGAGGGGCTTTTGGTCGTTGGGGCACCCCCCCCTATCGCCCCTCCAGACCCCCCGCACGGGAAGGGCCGTACGGCAGTACAACACCAGTCGGACCGTGGATTTGACACGACAGGCGCGTTCAGCGGGTAGGTAAGCTTATATTTACGGTCGGACAGGTGTTGAAGCTTAAAAAATGGGGTTCCAAGGTACTCAATTTTTGGACGAAGCCTAAAACCGAAGTGGACCCGGATTACCGGTACGTAGGAGGAGGCATAGGAGGAAGAGGGCCTGGAGGAGGGCGGAGGAGCCCGGGCAGAGGGCCGCGACGCCAACTCGGCAACGAACATGCGGCATGCACTCGTGGAGATGCTGCTGGGCAATGAGCGCCCTGCGGCGCTGCGGCCTGGTGGTGGTGGCGGCCCGGGGCCTGGCGGTGGTGGCCCCGGCTGCGGCGGCGGCCCAGGGCCTGGCGGCGGCGGCCCGGGACCTGGCGGCGAGTGTATGCATGTGCGGAGCGGAGGGGGCGGGCAAGGCCACATGGAGGAGGAGAGCGCGGAGCCGCCCAAAAAGCGGCGCCGGCGCGCGGGCTAATATTGCTGGCCGGTGTCTTAGTTGGCGGTCCACGGGCGAGTGAGAGCACGTTATGTAGGCAGCATGAGTAGTGTGGCTGTTTAATCGTGCTGTGGCTTGACCGTCTGGATTAGCGACTGCGCACCCGGCTGGCAGTGCCTGCACAAACCGACCCCGGCTATGTCCGGGAGATGAGGTACTATCAAACACGTTCGGCCTCAGACGGTGGATGTGGTGCGGGATCAGCCCGCTTTTCCCGTGCTTCACAGGGACCACCTCCCTCGTTCTTCTTGGTAACCACAACCCCCCTTCTTCGGGGTGAACGACACGTTTTACGATTTGGGTCATCTGGGTTGATCGGTCGGTCCGTGGGGATTCGGAAAGCCCAATGGACATCATGTTGTTCGTAGCCCCCCCCCTTCCCTGCAGCCGGCGCGGGAGCTGTACGGATTGCCCATGATCTGTGAGGCGGGGGTAAAGTGGCCGAGGCCGCCTGGCTGCGCGGCGAACGTCTGTACGGGGGGTCGTTCAAGGTTAGATGTACACGGTTTATAACGTTGACGGAGTGCAGGATTGGGCACGGAGGACACAGGAATTACATATTTGCCACGGAGGCCAGCCATGCTGCAACGCGCGCACAAATGTGGTGCTGGTCAGCGGCGCGGGGCACGACGCCATGGCCATCGCGGAGGCCGTGCCCAAGGTGCGCGTGCGACTGCGCGTGTGTGGGTGCATGCGCATGAGCGTGTTCACATGTTTGACGTGTGTGTTAGAATTTAGAAGGGAGAGGACTATGCAAGACTGGTGTGTGTGTGTGTGTGTTGGTAAACGGAAACGTGTGTGTGTGTGTGTGTGTGTGTGTGTGTGTGTGCATGAGCGGTTGTTTGTCCGATAATGTGCACGAGCCCTGCCACGTAAACGTTTGGCGCCGGTCAAAGGAACCATGACCGTTGCCCCGACCAGTAAACCTATGCCACGACCCATTCCCCGATCGGTGAAGCATGGAACCCCTTCATGCCCATCCAGACCCATCCCTCTCCTTCTGACACCCCTTGGTCGCCACACGTGCGCCATGTGTGCTGATTGTACGACACACAATCGCCGGCCCAACCCAGATGGCCATGCTGTTTGTGCGCTGCCGCGGCGGCGTGCGCCACTCGCCGCTGGAGCACGTGGAGCCGGCTGACGTGGCGGCCAGCGGCGCCGCGCTCGCGGCCTACATTCGCAATTTAGCGCATGTCCGTAATGTGTGGCCGCGTGGCTGGCGGGCCGGCGGAGGTGGAGGCTGCCATGCGGGCGGCGGCGGCGGCTGGGGCTGGGGCGGCGGCTGGTGGTTCCAAGGGGGCGGCGGGGCACGATGAGCTGTAAGGTGCTGGGAGTCTGTGGAATAATGGAAAGGAGATGAGGCAGACGGGCTGTACTGGCGTGTGGCTGGGGTGCGTGTTAGCATCGGGCAAGTAGATGTGCTGGACTAGGGGCAGGGGCGCGGGTGGGTTTAAGGACCCCCGTAACTGGGTTAACATAGCAGTCGCATTTTGTGCCAGTACGATACTCTTTGCCGACGCAGCCACGCGTGCACGCACGCACGCACGCATGAACGGACAGGGGTGATCAGGGGTTGCGAGTTTCAGCAGCAGTTAGCCGTGTTCCCGCATTAATCCCGAAGCTGAAAGCATTGAGGCCTGGCCAAACGGATTCCCTATCGAACGATGCAAGCAGCAGGGCAAAGAAGAACGTGCCGGCATCGCCATGCCAAAGTAACCCAATCTTTGTATCTGGTCACATAGAAGCGGGGGGCAATCAAATTGTTATGCACACCCAGCCGCAGGCATGCCTCCTTACACGGGCTCCTGAAGCAAAATGAAACACTGCCCTACAATCAGGGCACAATACCGTATATAATACAGTGCTACTGACCGGTCTCGGACGCCTACATAAGTTTGTTGTCCTGTTGGTCGTCTAAATCCTACAGGGCAATGTGCCCAAAGCGCGCTGGGGCACATGTGGAGGCCCACAGCGTGCCAAAGGAAAATCCATGACCAGTTATTGCTGCAGCGATACGCCCCTCTGCACGTTAGCTGTGCTGCCCTGACATGACGCCATTGCCATTTGGTCTTACAAATTGGCTGTGCTCACGAGCCGATGGCTCTCACAACTCAAGAGGAGACACGGGCAGCACACGACACTGCGTCGACACACACACGCATTTGGGCTGGGCGGGCGGGCCGTTGTTCCGCAAGGAACAACAAAACAAGATACCATAGATTGCTAGCGCCGGGCCCTGAGCACTCGGGCCCCACCTGCATGGGACGACTGTCCCATGCAGCATACCCGGCACGGTACGCCTGCTAACCCGCCTCAACCCCTTGAGGCCACATTAGCTGTGCTGCCCTGACATGACGCCAGAAAAGAAGATACAACTAACGATTGAAATACTGCGCCTGAAACGGCGCCACTCTCTGACGCGCGACTGACTCAAACATTGCCCGCGCAGCGGGGCATGCTCGCACGCCAAAATCTAAATAGTGCTGCCGCAGAGCAGCGGATTGCGCGCTCCAACCGCCCATGCTTTCAATGACTTCCATAGGCACACCAACCGCTCGAGCCGCTGACGCCCCTCCGCGACGCAACGAATATAAAGTGGACACCGCCAGCTGGGCCTGCAACCCCGCCGCGCGCAGCACCCGATCAAACCAATCCTCTGCGACCCGCACAGATGGGGCCGGCTGGGGCCAGAGTGACTGGCGCTGCGCCAGCCAGCGCTGCAAGCGCAACCGAAACACCGGCATCCCACATAACGGAAACTGCAGGACGGGCCGTAGCGCGGTGCCATTTCGCACGGTCTTCCAACGCTGCGGCCGATACTGAAAAACCCACACGCCTGCACTCTCTATGACACATGCCCAATCAACCGACAGTAAGGAGTCGGGACGCAAAAATGTAAGAAAGGCTAATACCACGAACACACCGGGCACGAATAGAGGATCAGAGAATGGCACCGAGGCCAGCCAGCGCACGACTCGCGCAACACCCTCCGCCGGGAACGCCAACACCAATGGCGCGGCCGCACCCACACGGACCTGAAGCTGCGCCCAACCCTGCCTGAACTGCGCCAGGCGCCGATTATCCCCATCACATGGTTTAGCGTAACCGAGCAAGTCGTGAATGGTATTGATGGCAGAGAAATACGGTTGTACCGTACTCGCTTGCACCGTGCCCCTCTCTGCTAGATATTCCGCCCACAGCACACCCGTGTCCTGTGATGCCGGCAAGAAGTCAACGCCTTCCTCTATGCAGAAGCGCACAAACTGCTTAAAGATACCGCCATATGAGCGCCAACTGGACGCTTTTACTTTGCTCGAAATGATGCCCACAATCCTATCTAGGCGCTCGCTTGGCAGGGCGTGCGGCGCCACATTCTGCCAACTCTCTACCATAAGCGCCCGAATTGGCGCTGGTGCCGCCGCGCGTTTCCAGTCCATGGCATAGCGCACAGGTGGCGGCGCGCCCGCCGCCCGGCTACCGCTCAATGCCCATTGCGCTACTCCACTCGGACCGCCGCCACCTGCCATGGGGGCAGGCGGCCGCAGGATGGGCCGCGGTGCGCCAGCGTGAAAACCTCCGTACTGCTGGGCAGGAAGACCACGCGCGACGCGAGCTCCATCAGGAGGGGCCACCACGGCTGGGCCGGCCAGTAGGGGACGATTAGGGTAGCCGCCGCGCGCTCCTCCCTTAGCTTCTGCACCACGGCCAGCAGGAAGTCGGGGTCAGCCGGGGGGCAGCCATAGGCATTCAGGCCACCCCATGGCTGTGCCAGCGCGTCCACGCCGCTGGAGCCAGGGCAGAAAAACCTCGAGAAGAAGCGCGGTAATTGGGTGTTGCCCGCTGACGCAAACAAGTCTACGTCGTGTGGGCCAAACCACGCCTCCAGCCGCCGAAAGTACGACCAATGCACCCGATAATCATCCCTTTCCTCCATCCGTGACGCTTCATCCGCCAAATTATCCGCGCTAGCCACCCGTTGTACTTGCAGCACAATCGAATGCTCCTGTAAAAACTCCCACAGCAACCGCATCTCCGCATGCATGACAGGTGACCGTGATGAGAGGCGGCCAAGCACCGCCTGTGTTGTGGTGTTATCCTCACGAACCAACACCACCCTCTGCCGCACCAGCGGCAGGAACGACTGTAATGCGTACCGCACCGCGCGCAACTCCTTGAAATTAATATGCATGCCCATCTCCGCGAAACTCCAATGCTCTCGTGCGACACGCCCCTGCAACTTTGCACCCCATGAGTGACCTGACGCGTCCACCCACAGCTCCGCCGCCGCGGGCCCCTGGTGGATGGCGGCCGCGCAGTGGCGGGCTGGTATGTCCGCCCACCAGTCCAGATCTCTTAAGGATCCCCGTGACAAGCGCACTTTTCCCGACCAGCCGACAGGCTGGTTCACATCATCATACAAATTACGCAGGAACAGCGGTGCGGGTGTGAGCGCCAGTCGCACGCTCTGTGCGAAACCGCACAACTTCGCCAACTCGCGCTTTTGCACCAAGCGGCGGTTTTTCTTAGCCGTGACCCGGAGACCCACCGCTAGCCGTCGCAGTTTTGACAGCTTCTCTGCGGGAACCTCAAACCGGCCCTCCGCTAGATTGACAGTAATCCCCAGATGATACACCGACTGAGACGGCTCCCACTCGCACTTGCGCGGGTGGCAGGTCAACCCCAAAAATTCAATAACACGCCGAACCCAATCTCCACCGGCTAGTGCTTGCTCACGCGTTGCAAACAGGAACAAGAAATCATCTAGGTATGGTAGGACCCTCACCCCGCGCCGATGTGGCAAAGGGCTCTGCCCCGATGGGTAGAACTGGTGCGAGGGCATAGGGGGAGACAAGCCTCCGTGCCGCCGCCCCAGGCAGGCGTGAGGATCCCGCCAGAAGCGCACGACGTTGCGCATGATTTTTGTGAACCAGTACGGGCTGTTCAGCCATCCCATCGGCAGCGCATCCATCTGATACAACACTCCACAGAAACGAAAACAGAAATACTTGCGGTCACTCTCCCGCACCGGGATATGGTAGTACGCGTCTTCCAGGTCCACTTTGACCGCCCACGACCCCCGCACCCCCATTCGTTGCAGCGTCCGCAGCGACTCATACCTGCACGTGTGTGCGTGCTGCGCAATGTTCAAGCGCTTGAGGTTCACGACCAACCGCCACGTATTTGAGCCCGCCTTGGGCACACAGAAAGCGTTCACAATGTGGTCCGGCTTAGTACCCTCTGCCACACGAGAGATCGCCCCCAAACGTAACAGTCGCGGTTCCTCCGTCTCAAACCACCATCTTTGCTGCTGGGGAGTGACGCTGAAGCTGGGCAACTCAAACGGAGCGGGGGGCTTGTCACCCCGCCACTCCACGGGAACGCCGTGCTTGATGATCTGTAGCGTCCTGGAGTCTGCGCCAATGGCCCGCCATGCTGACACGCGTGCAGACACACGCGCATGCAGCGGTGCAGCCATCCCACCTTAACGTCCCGCACCGCCGCCTGCAGCGGCGGCTGCGGCCGGTGCAGCCGGTGCAGCGGGGCGGCCGTTGCCGCGGCCGCCACCCTGTCCTGCGTCGCCGAAACGCCCCTTGCCGGCGCGCTTCCCGGCGCCGAATCCGCCGGCGTCCTTCTTCACTGACTTCTCCGCCAGCATCTTCATGCTCACTTTCATTTTTGCGAGTGCATACTGCTGATTGAACTCCGCCGTAACTGAATCATTAATGGGCTGCGCAGCAGCTCCAAAATATTGCTCGTGCAGAGCGACCATCATATCCCTCCCGCCGGTAACAAACGCCTTAATCACATTGATACGCGCCGAAACCACACCTTCAATCCACTTCGTCAGGTATATGAGTGTGTCCACAGCTGGGTGGACGGCAACGCCGACCTCCTGTGGCATGGGAACTCGCACCAACACACGACGCAGAATGATCAACCCTGCTTGCAAGACCACGATCACACAATACACCGTTAACAGGATTTGAAGCTCATACAGAAGGGGCCCGGGCTTGTCCCCACCCGCTCGCTGCAGCTGGTCCAACCGCTGGAACAGTGGCTCTTCCTCATAGCGATGCAGCACCAAATTACGCTCATTCATGATCTCAGGCAGATGTGCGAACTGATCAACCGGCATAGAAAAACGAGCTTGCTCTGGCGACCGACACATCCGCGGATTGCCAAACCTATCACGCAGGTTGATCAAATCGACATCATTCATAATATCACCTTGCATCATGCGCCGCAGCTGCTCCATTTGCACTTCGTTGAAGCCACCGGCCGCCGCTTGCTGGTGGTCGTGGGGACCCGGGTGATGGCCCGGCAAGCCCGGAGGAGGACCGTCGGGCACCATCGCAGCGGCTCCCGCCGCGATCAGCAACCAAACTAGTATTCCTAGGGCCTGCATTTGCTTGATAGCAGAAGTTTACAGCTCGAAGAGCGAGTCCGAAGGACCTTGCTGAGTAGCCGAAGGCACAGCGAAAGTAAGTCGAAGCACAGCGATCGACCAGCGCGCTAGAAGCGCGGGACTTGCCGTTGTTCCGCAAGGAACAACAAAACAAGATACCATAGATTGCTAGCGCCGGGCCCTGAGCACTCGGGCCCCACCTGCATGGGACGACTGTCCCATGCAGCATACCCGGCACGGTACGCCTGCTAACCCGCCTCAACCCCTTGAGGCCACATTAGCCCTTTCAGCGCGGATGCGGTTAGCGCTAGCACAAACGATGGCGGTTTATCTTCAAGTCGTGACGGAAATTAGCGCATATCCGTAACACGGTGTTCACACGTCTTGCCATCCCTACTGTACTGGTTCACATTATGTATCCAAATTACACAACCATTGGCATCACAGCCCATACATCACCCTTTGAAAGCAACAGAGGGCCGTGCAACTTGTTGCACTCACCGCAGTACGCTGGTACCTGGTTTCTTGGCCTGGGCGTTACGTGTCCTGATCTGGGTCGGACGGTGCCGCGGGCTCCTGCTGTGCTGCTGCTGCTGCTGCGACCACACCCACTACCCCCGCTGAATCTCCACAACGTAGCTGCTTGTTGCCCTTGGCTACGAAGAATATGAACACACACCTGACGTAGCGAACGCTAGCCACCGCCGCCTGGCGTCAAATCTAGCTGCTGGTAACGCCAGCTAGTTGGACGCGTTAACGTCGCCGCCAGGAAACCCGTCTTAATTGGAGTCGGCGTTGCCGCTGCAGGCAATGGTGTGCCTCAGGCGCACAGTCTTATCTATGCTGACCGCAGGGAAAAAGGTGGTAGGGCTGTCGCGCCGGTCCATCAAGCACACTGGGCAGCGCATGTTTGTGTCAATGATGCGGGTCGCCGTGCGCCCGCATAGGCCTGTGAGGCGGCACAGCGGCGTGGTTCGCATGCCGCTGCCCTTTGAATGCTTGAGCGCCCCCTGGGGTGTGTCGCTGTCCGCGCCTGGCTCCGACTCGGTGCCTGCTTCTTTGTCGCCGTCGCTTGGCGCAGATGCTGAGCTCCGGTTGCTTGCGTATGTGCGGGAAATGCCGCGGAACCAACCCCCACGGCTGCAGCCGTTGCTAACCAGTGCCTGGCTCAGCACAGGAAGTACCAGCAGTACCGGCAGCTGGCGCGCTGCGGACGTGAATACCGCCGCCCGACACAGCATGTGGGTGCAGGGCAAAAGCCGCGGGTGCCAGGAGGAGCTTCTGGTAGACCCTCGTTGACGCCTGCTCTCAAGCCTTAAATATTATAACCTGTTCGTTACACCGGCAGCAGGTTTGCGTAAGTAGGCACTGGTGTAAGGGCTAGCTTATCGCCAGCTTATCGCCATGCGGGGCCAGCTGTCAGCAGTGACACAGCAGCAGGAAGGTGTAGTATTGAGCGGTCTTAGAATAGGTGAGTAGCTATGTATAGATAACAACAGGAGCATTGACGGCAAAACCGGTGCATGGCCTTCCCGCGCTGCATCGCATCTACTTTGCCTTAGTGACCGCCTGCCTCACTTGTTGCATATGCGCTGATGCATTCAGACACGCTCTAAAAAGATGGCTAGCAGCCATGGCCTTCCACCGCGCGACGCACCACGCCAGAGCGCACCCTGAACCGGCTGCGACAGACCTGGAAAGCCGTCTCGCTCTTTTGTCTCCTCGTGGAAGCATACCAGGAATAAACAATGCGATAGGTAGCAGCGGTGGACGCCGCAGGCGGCCTCATAGCTTCCGCCTTAGTTCAGTCCTTACCTGGGCGCTGCTTGTGCTTTTCATACTCGCTACCTTCGTGCGCTTTCATGCACATGTACGCGTGCTTGAAGAGCAGCAGCGCGGCAGCACCCCGATCGACGTGGTGGGAGTCAGCCTGAAACCATCCTGTGTCACCCGCGCCTCGGTGCACGCGCTCAACGCGTACCTGAAGCCGCGCGTGATACACGTGGTCACCACCAACGCGGAGAAATGCCGTATTTTTGCTTCCTTCGCACCCAACGTGGAGTGCCACATCCAGGACGAGCTGCTGGGCGGGCTCACGGTGGATGCCGTGGGCGCCTACATCGAGCAGCACCTGGGCATCGACCAGCACAAACACTTCAAGGGGCGAGAGCTATCGGGCTGGTACATGCAGCAATTCCTTAAGCTGGGCTCGGCTCTGGCGCTGCCTCAGCTGTCGCAGCACTACGTGGTGTGGGACCTAGGTAAGGGCAGCAGGGCGCAGACGCACGAGTCATGCGGAGGCTGAGGAGTTGCCCAGTGCTCCTAGTGCACAGGGATTGCCGAGTGCGCAAACCGTTGCCCACAGCTGCAGGTCCGCAACCCGTAAACCTCGGATGGAAGTTTACGCCCGTGCTTTTCCGCCCCACACCTCACACCCGGCCCGCTTTGTCCCTTGTCCTGTCTTAAAACCTTTGATGGAAGTTTACGCCCGTGCTTTTCCGCCCCTCACCTCACACCCGGCCCGCTTTGTCCCTTGTCCTGGCATGCAGATATGATCCTGTTGCGGCCAGTGCAAGTGCTGTTCCCGCCAGGGCCGTCTGACCCGGCCGGTTCGCCCACGCGGACGCTGGTGAATATAGGCGGCTCCGTGTCGCCTGGGTACATGGCGACTTTTCGGCAGCTCATGCGGCGGCCTCTAGAGTTCGCACCCGACGGGACGTCCTTCGTGACGCACTGGATGGTTGTGTACAAACCCTATCTGTTGGAGTTCCTTCGGGAGCTGTCGCAAGGGGCCCCGGGCAATAGCAAAAGCCGAAGCGGCGGCGGCAGCAGCAGCAGGCTGCGCGGCGGCGGCGGCGGCGGCGGTGGCGGTGGCGGGAGTAGTGTTGGCGATAGCAGTGGCAGCGTGGCTGGCCGGGAGCTGCACGCGGAAGCAGCACGGCGGGATGTCGACTCCGGTGCAGCCGGAAGGCGGCTTAGCAGTAGCAGTGATGCCGGCGACGACGACGCCGGGATAGGAGACACTGGCGAAGTCAGCGGCGCGAGCCGGGGCTTGCGGCAGCAGCAGCAGCACGCTGCAGCCACAACGCCGGGGTCGGACCAAGCTAGCGCGACGCGGGGGCTGGACCCGCTGGGCTGGGTGTGGCGAATCCTGTCCGCGGTGGAGCCGTCCAGCGCCGACCTGGGCTTTAGCGAGTACGCCAGCTACATCAGCTGGGTGCGGCAGCGCTACCCCGCGTCGCAGCAGCTGGCGGAGAGCAAGACCTGGATCCGGCACCCGTTCGGGCAGGGCACGGTGAAGCTGCTGCGGCTGCTGCGGACGGACCGATGCTGCTGCCCCAGCGCGTGGCTGCTGCGGCTGGTGCGGCTGCTGGGGTTCGTGTACACGGGGTACGAGGTCGGGCACATAGAGGAGTGCCGGTACAGCGAGCCGCAGTACGCAGCATCGTACGGACTGTAAGTAATTACGGCCGCGTGTGCCGTGCGTGTTCTTCTGTTGATTGGGGGTGGGGGTGGGGTGGGTGGGATATTGAGGAAGGTTGGGGAGAGCCCGGCACGTGCGCGTGCGAGATTGTTGAGTCCGGTGCGGCAAGCGCAACACGAGCATCACCGCATGTCGTGTCATGCCATGCGATGGGACGTTGTCCGCGGATCCGCAAGTTGTTCTGCAAGCCGATTGTTATGTTTATGAGTTGGCTCGGACTGTGCGCACCTGCGTTGGTAGACAGCTGAAAGGGCTCGAGGAGTGCGGCGGCGGCGCGCACCACATGCTGGGTACGTCACAGGTGTCCTCGGATTGCAAACACGAACACTGAGTACAAGAGGAGTTGTGCATTTTGCCAGCGCTGTCCAGGTCGGCATGCACATGAGGGGCGAGCCCGGCGCCGCTCAGGAAGCAACGTCGGCGCGCAGGTTGAGATTCACTGGCGTCAGTTCAGAGGTTTTTGCTAGCGAGCGTAGCATGATGTATGGAGGGCCGCATCAGTAGGAGCGTTGCAGTCAGCGGATTTCCTTCTGTCTGCTTTTTCAATCCCTACCGTATGCTAGGTTTGGCGGGTAGCAGCAGCCGCTACTTGCTTGGCACCTTGAGCCTCAGGTTGCTGACGTGGTGCGGACTCGGCCCCGCTACCCATGAATGGGAGACCACCTGACCTCTCTAAATGATGCATGTGGGCGCTGTTTATTTGCGTGGACTGCAATGCGTGCAGGGCAGGGGCAGCAGAATAGGTTTTACATGCACTTGGTTGCGTGCTGTGGTTAGCCCGTGTTTGAGAAGGCAAGTCCGACCGGCATGGCGTGAGCCCCAACGTTATTTGATGATTGATCAATGACAAAATTCAATGGAAATGGTGCGCGGATGCGGCGAACATGGATTGGGAGGGGGATGGCACCATCACGTGGTGTCCTTGAGTGCAACGCTTGGGGTAACAGGGCCTGCTGCCTTGAAGTCCGCGATGTTCGCACGTTACAAAGATGCACGCTAAGTTCAGTGCACTTGAGCCAGCTGGCCCCCCTGCAGCAGCAGGCCGCCTTTTTAACTTGTGGCGGTTCGCGCACAATAGCCTGCCCAACTTCCATGGATCGGAAGGGTCCGGACCATACATCTCGCGTTGTCTCGCTGCTGCACTCATTGAGGTTACTTAAACACAATGGGTGGAACAATTTCATCTGTAAAGCAGCAAACGTGCGCAAGCGGCCACATGTGAGCAAAGCGCGGGCTTGATATGGGCTATTGTGGGGGCACTGACCGCACCCGTGGCATTGTACGGTAAGCCAATCCGGTTCCTCTTCCGGCATCGCGCGGTGCTTGATAAAGCATAGAGGTGTGCCAGCTCAGGCAGACCAGGGTCCCCGAACTTGTGGCGGTTCGCGCACGCAAGCCTTAAAGCCTGCCCCCCAAGCTGTCAAGGTGGATAGGGAAGTGTGCCCTGTGCCTCATCAGGACACCTGCGCTTGAGCACCGTTGCAAGACGACAGTTATAGCGAGCGACGCCGTGGGGAGGGTGGCAGCGACGTGTGTCTCCACACCTAAGCCGCGTGGCAGCGTGGACCGGACTGCGGCGCGGTGAGCCGGTGACGCAATGCAGCACAACGAGGGGCTACGGCCGTGTCTCACATTGCCGCGTGGGGGCAACATTGCTTTGTCGGGCAGCTGTGTGTGGCCCAGCGGTCTCCAGCATCACCTACAAGTCAACTGTGCAAAGGCTCCGCCGCCATCCTCCATCCACGGTCTAAATATAGCAGTGGGCATGGTATTGTGATGTGCTCCTTGAGGGACAGCTGCAAGGCCCGGACATGCCGTACTGGGACGATGCCATCCTGCCGGTCGTGATTGTGTCAGTCCAACTCCCATCATGGGCTGCATGCAACGCTCATGGAGTTGGGCTGCATGCAACGCTGGGATGCGGTAGCTAGTGTTACAGACATGCGCTAATTTGCGAAAACGAAAGCGAATGCACGCCACCCGACGTTGATGTCGTGCCTCGCAAGCAGCGTGTCCACCACAAGGCTGCACGACGCCGTTCGGCGGCACAGGCCATACGACATGCATGCAGCGCAAGCTCACCAAGCTCACGTGCAGCCTTGATCCCGGCACCCGCTCACATGACTACATCATAGACCCTGATGAGGAAGCGCACTCGTACGCAGGTGACACCATGATGTGTGCCGGTGTCCTTGCATATCACATACATGCGCTAACATGCGAATGCGAAGTGGGCGGGATGGTGTTGGCGGAACTACCAGGCAGTAAGGAAAGCTGGTGAGCGTCGAAAGCAAGTGGGCACGTGTTACCTCGAAAGTGACAGTAACCGTCTAGACTGTCGTCACACAGGTGGTGTGATTGGCCATCGCGTGGAAGGAATGGCACCGGAGGTGTGGTGGAACGCTGACTGTGCTGACAGACCTTGTTTTAGAACGGGATGTTCCGAGTAGAGTTTACTTGTCATGTTACACGCATCATCACGCATTTCTCATTAGTAGCCCAGGTGGATTGGCCACGCACCGCATCGGTGAGGGTACAAGATGAGAGACGAAGTTGAGCCCCCACGCGCCACCTTGCGGACCAACCCTGCTAATTGCTCTGCCAACACGCCACCGTTGCGGACCAACCCTGCTAATTGCTCTGCCAACACGCCACCGTTGCAAGTCTAAAGCTTGCGTATATCATAGTTGCCAGGCGCCACCACACTGTGCGCCGGCGATGTAGCAGGCTGTGCGCTTGCCCCGTGCCTGCAAGTCCAGGTCGCGGGCGCGCGCGCGTCCCGTATCTCCCCCCGCCACCAGAAGCCTTCGATCATTTACTTACGGCCTCGCGGCGCGTATCGCTCGCATGGCCGAGAATAGTAGCAACCGTACATCTTCCCAGTATATGCCCAGTCTCCCGCTCTTAGTGCCCGCATGCCATGCTTATCCTCCATCCTTTGCGTCACGCTGCAGTTCAGCTCTCATAGCCTGTGCTATAGTTGATTCGCATAAATCCGCGTTGACAAGGCAGCTCTCCGCTTGGAGAGGCACTGGTGCACAACCCAATCAAACAAACAGAATCCATATTGCCGGCATTTGCCCTAGGACCGAGATATTTGTTAGGTAGCCTAGCTAATTACCGACAGTGACAGACAAACGAGCACCACAGACAGAGGAAGGTAACCGCAACGGAGAATATTTGGTGTGTCGAGCCATAAACAAAACACGCACACAGAACACGACCTTTTGAACACGCACGTGTGACGGACATCGCATCAGAAAAGAACCCGAGTCCGCGCGGTGAAAGTGTCCTTATTCCCCTGCCAGTCCGTACGTGCCCTGTCCATGTGCGCATATTCGTACCACAGCCTCTAGGTGCTCGCACCGCATCTGGGTGCAAAGAGTTGCAAGCGCTCAACCGTGCAAACCCCTCCAGCTTGCTGATACGCTGCCAAACAAAGAATGCTATTGGACGGGACTTAAGCTAGGTGCAAACGTTCCAACCTTAAGCCGGTTGCCGGTTGACATGTTTCCAAAGCTAGCTCGAGGTGAGCGCAATCAAGAATCCCCTGCCAAAAGCGCCCATCAGATTCCCCGAAGCAGTGCGTGTCGACGGCCCACACTCACGTGCAAATCTCGAAGTCAAAACCGTGTACATATGTGGATGCTCTTCATTAGTGGTACCCGCAACACCCCACTCAAAACTCCCCTCGATGCACCACGGCGTCGTCATCATAACTCACGGATATCTGTCACGGTGTGACACCGACCTTTGATGCAGGTTCATGCCCGCGCTCGCTTTCAACTCTGCTGGCGCCGCTGCGATGACGTTCGATGCCTGTGTTCCAACAAGTCTCGCCCTCACAAGCTTATCTTGCAGCCATGATCGACACAATACCTTGACCCTCCACCATGTATGTGATCATCTCTGGCCTCAATGATGCAACACTTCTGCGCGGCCTTGCTCGGCCGAAGCCACGTGGGGAGCATTAGAACGGCGACGGGCCGCCCAGCGCACCGAGCTTGAGCAGCTGCGACAGCGCGCGGCTCTTGTGCGGGTCGATGCGCAGCGGCGAGTCGGGCACCAGGCCGCAGCGCAGCCGCGCCGCCACCTCCTCCACAGGCGACACGGCCAGGCAGCGCTGCAGGTCGCGCGCGAAGGCGGCGTCGAACTCTTCGGGGCGCATGCGGCACTCCAGCATGAGCAGCACCAGCACCAGTACCACCATCTCGCGCTCCGGCACCAGCACGTCCTGCGGCAGCGAGCCGCGCAGCAGCGAGTCCACAGCCTCGCCGTAAAGGCCTGCGGGCACGAGAAGAAGGGTCGTGGCCGTATAAGCAGGCGCATGACACGGTGACGATCCGCAAACCAAGCAGGCCGCTGCGACAGGAGCTGCGCAAGCCGCTACATACAGTACGGCGCGGGGCCATGACTCACCGTGCACCTTGCGCAGGCGCTCGCTGAAGAAGCGCGACTGGATGCGGCGCAGGCCCAGCAGCAGGTGGCGATGCAGCGCAGCGTGCGCCGCCCACGGCACCGCACCGTTGGGGCAGTTAGCGTTAGCGGCGCCCGCGGCCGCGGCCGCCGCGCCGCCCAGGCCCAGGCTCGACAGCTGGCCGGTCAGCGACGCCAGCGAGCTGCCGCCGGTCGGCGAGCCGCCGGCGCCGCCCGAGGCGGCAATGTCCTCGGCGGCGGCGGACAGCGCGCGGCGCATTTCCCACTGGAAGGCGGTCACGGGCGGCTGCTGGCCAGCCACGGCGGGTGCGGCGGCGGGCGTGCCGGGTGCGAGCGGCATATCCACGCCCATGGTGTGCATCTGGCTGATGGCCCAGATAATCTCCTCGCTCCAGCGCCGAGGCTGCAGCAGCGGATAGGGCGCCAGCTCGGCGGTGAGCAGCAGCAGCGCGCGCGGCGACAGGTCGTTCAGCAGCTGGCGCGGCAGCGACATGTTGACGGCGTGCACCTGCATTGGGCGTTCAATGTGACAGCCGAAGCGCAATGTTAGGACTGCTGCACGAGCCAGCACGCACTCGGCTTTGCGCACCCAGAGCACACACACGTGGGGACCGGCTGTCTGTTACCCTCCAACCGTCCAGCCGCGTACCTGGTGGCCCATGGCCTGCACCAGGCGCTTGAGCGTGAGCTGGTAGTTGTGCAGGATGGTGTCTAGGTAGGCGCGGCGCTTGTGGATGCGGCTCAGGCCGTCCACCCACTGCTCCAGCGACACCAGGCACAGCTGGCGGCCGGCAGGGCCAGCCCTGCAGGAATAATTGATGCAAAAATGCGCAGAGACACCGTTAGCATCGAGCGGATAGCTCCTGGTCAATATTTACACATAGCGCAATAGTGTTGGTAAACAAAACACAGCGCAATAGTGTGTCAGGCTCACCTCAGCAGCTGCAGGATGCGGCCCATCACGCGGGGGTCCACGTCGGTGGCCTGCGCGCCGCGCGCGCGGTGCGACGCCAGCGCCCGCAGCAGCGCGGCCGCCACTTCGGGGGCCATGGCCGCCACGTCCAGCAGCTGCTCCGCGATGACACAGCACAGGTGGTGCAGCTGCGCCTGAGCGCCGCTGAAGGCGCCGCACGCGCGCGCCAGCTCAGACGCCACCTGCGGGCTCACCAGCAGCATGCGCCGCAGCGCCGCATCCATGTACGTGGACAGGTCGGCGGAGCTGCCCATGGCGCCGCCAGCGGCGGCGGCCGCTGCCAGCTGCGCCGCCGCGGCGGCGGGGTTGCCGCCCAGCGCCAGCAGGTCCTCAGCGCGCAGCTGCCGGCCGGAAGCGTTGGAGACAGCGACCGCCGCCAGCGACTGCGCCAGCATCTGCTGCTGTTGCTGTTGCTGCAGCAGGCCGCAGGCCTGTTGCTGCTGCTGGTTGAGGGCGAGCGAGGCGGCAGCGAAACTGAGCGGGTCAGCGTCTGCCTGGCCCCACAGGTCAGCGGAGGCGTCGGTGTCGCGCCGCCACTGCGCTAGGCCCAGCGGCGGCGAGGCCGGCGCGCCCAGGTCAGAACCGGCAGCGCCCGCCGCCACAAGTGCCTGCAGCTGCTGCAGCTGCTGGAGTTGCTGCTGTTGCTGCTGCTGCTGCTGAGCAGCGGCCACGGCCGCAGCGGCCTGTTGCTGCTGCTGCTGTTGTTGCTGCTGCTGCTGCGCCAGCAGCGCCATGGTGGCGGCGTTGGCGCCGCCTCCGTTTACGCGCCCGGCCGCTGCCATCAGCAGCTCGGCGGGCGAGGGGCCGTTGCCGGAGGGCGACAGCAGGTCGTCGCGGGCGCCACTCATGGAGTACATTCCGCTGACCTCGCTCAGGCCCTCGATGTTGGAGCCCGACAGCCCCGCGGGCAGCATGTGCGTCTGGCTGCTGGCGGAGAAGAGGAAGCTGTTGGCGCTGCTGTTGACGGCGGCGCCGGTGCCAGGCGCGCTGCTGTTGCCGCAGCACGCGTCGCCGAAGGGCGCGGGCGAGACCAGCGCGTCAGCGCTGCAGGTGGACAGCGCGTCCTCGACACTGCTCTCGCCGTCAGCGCCGGGCCAGTGCGGCGCGTGGTTGCCACTGTTGATGCTGCTGCGACTGCAGCCGCCGGCGACGGGTGCGTGCGCGTGGTGCGCGTGCGGCGGCTGGGCAACGGCGCGCTGCGCGATGACGGCGGAACCGGCGACCGCGGCGACGCCGCCGCTGCCGGTGACAGTGGTCTCCGACAGGCGGCGGGAAAACATGCTGTTGCCGGCGGCGGCGGCGGCCACGGCCGTGGAGGAGCGCTCCGTGGGCGAGGAGCTGCCGCTGTTGTGCGAATGTGCGGCGGCGGAGCCGCTGGGGCTGCCCACGGTCAGCTCGCTGGGCTTGGGCACGGTCACAGGCAGCGATGCCGCCGCCGCCGCCGCCGGAGCGGCGGCGGCACCCTCGGCGGCAGCCTCGGCTCCAAACAACATGCGCACCAGCTGCTGCTCCGCGGCGCCCTGCTGGTCTAGCGACGCCTGGCGTTCGCCCGAGATTGCCTGTTGCGACTGATGGGCGGTTGCTGCTGTTGACAGCTCCTCGCCGCCGGCCGACTTCAGCAGAGCGGATAGCGCTGCTGACAGCGCCTGCGGCAGCACCGAGGCCAGGGCCGCCGGCAGCGCCGCCTCCACAATGGCGGGGGCGATCGCGACGGCAGCGGCCGAGGCGGCGGTGGAAGTGCCGGCGGTCAGAGCGGCCGCGGAAGCAGCAGCAGAGGCAGAAGGCATGGCCGCGGCAACGGCGCCGGGCAAAAGCGCGGGCAGCAGCGATGGCAGGAGGGCTTGCAGCACGCCTGGCAGCAGCTGCTGCAGCCGGTGCTGGTCCTGAGGAGTGAGGAGCGGGCGACCGAGTTTGCAGGCTGGAACGAGCGTCTGCGGCGCGGACAGGGGCATCGGCGGTACGGCTGAGCGGCCAGCGGTGGCTCCCCAGACTGACGGTATCATCATCGGGCCGGTGCTGGTTTCCCAGTGGAATACTTCGTGATGCGGCGGCGCAACCATGTGGTCCTCAGCTGACACGTGCGCGGACGCTGCGGAGGAGCTCACCGAGGACGCTGAGCCCGAGGGCGTGGCGTCGGGCGTGTTGCGGTCCCCGGCGTCACGGTGTTGAGAACCAGTGTCGGAGTCGTGGCTGCCAGCCGAGGCGAAGGGCGAGTGATGCGGCCGTCCAGTGTCGTCAGGGCACTCCGTGGCGAAACCCGAGAAGCGAGCTGGCGCCAGCGCGGCAGCTTCCTTGGCGGCGGCGGCGGGGACGGGTGGCTCCGCGCCAGTACAGACGGGGCCGGTACTGCGGACGTAAGGAAACCACGCAGAAGGGTTCAAGGAGTAGCTAGGGCCAATAAAACTTGCGAGAGTTGTCGGTGGGAGCTGGCGAGGGTACGAGGGTGGAGCGGGAGCGTGTGCCCAGCACCCGCGGGGGACGACACCTCGTCCGCCTGACAGCCGAGCAGCTGCGGAGCCCCGCGCAAACTCGCCTACGAGTCCAAAGTGCACGCACCTGGACGCTGCAGCCGTCTTCATTGCGTCAACGATTAGCGTGGTGATGGACGGAGCGCGCTCTTCTAGGCGGATAACGCGGCCCTCAACTCCTGGTGTAAGCGCCATGACGACCATGGATTGGTTGACGGTGGCGTCGGGAGCACCGGTTGCCTGCAGATGTACGCAAACAGCAGATATCAGCGCCTGAAATTCTTGGTGTGTCGGTTGCTTTGGAAAGGCCGACCAGCCGGGCCATGCCATAATAGGTCCGGCGAGCAGAAACGCAGTCCGCACCAAGCCTAATAACGTTTGATTATCACAAGAATATGGCTGGCATTATCCAGCAAACAACGAGGATGACTTGCGTAAACGGGGCATTCCGTAGGGGTTGGCTTGTGTGCACACGCTCTGACCTCCGATGTGCCACCTGCTAGAAGCACAGCAGCGGTGAAGCAGCCGTGATGTGATCCCCGGCCTGAGTGCTTTCAGTCTCGAGCGCGGCGCTCGACTTCAAAGTTCCTCTCGCAGCACTGGAGAAACAGTGAACAGCCGAGCGAAATATAGAGGTCAACTTGTATGGAGAACGTATGCTAATGTAAAGAAGATGAACGGCAAATAGCAAAGGGAACGCTGCGTGCGAGCTAAAGTTTGCGTTCGGGGCGCTGTGCAGGGATACAAGAGACTATATGAATGAATGTTTCGAGCGTAAGGCGTTTGACAAGGTACATGCGGGCTCGGCGCCATTTCGCCCGATCCCGGTCCCGTTAGGTAATCGTCCGTGTTGTACCACGCGCGCTGTCGCGGGGAGGTGTCAGCTTGGCCCGCGTGCAAAGCCGCAATCACGCGCTGACACCTCCGTTTCTGAGCATGTCAGAGAAAGACATTTGTATACGCGACATGATACCAGCCAGCGAGCCCGCTGCGAGCGGACCGGAGCGGTCACGACCGCTGGCAGCTGGGTAGCATTGCACGACCCTTCTACGCCCGGGTCTGCCCGCCGCGTAGTGCGCACTTTGTACCATGATGGGATTTAGCACAAAGCAGCTGATGCGTGCTGTGGGTGTGCGTATTGCTGGCCTGCGGCCGTTTTGGTGTGGGTTACGCTGGCCGTGCGCTGGCTCGGTGTGGCGCCCCACAGCCGGTTGAGCTTCCCAACATGTGCTCCCGGGTTTGACCCTATGGTGCAATTGAGCGCTGCACCATACATAATAAAAACCTTGTAGTGTCACACATGCAGCAAGGTACACGGAAACCAGGGTCGCGGGTCGCGTGACGGCGCGTGCAGCCGGCACCGCGCGGGCAAGGCCACCCGCCCGACCGGCCTGCCGCCGCGGGCTGCCGTGCCTGTGCCAATGCGTTTTTGTGAGGCTCCGATCCGACATCTTCGGGCAACGCGCAGGCCTTGAGCAACATGTCCCGTTTGCTACGAAAACGGATGTGCCTGACGGCCAGCACTGGGCAGCGTGAACTGAGCTGGGCACCGTGACAAACGCCAGCAAACGCGTTCCGTGACCCGGTCCGGAGGGATGCGGAGTATGTCGCTACCACCCGAAGGCCGGGCACACAAATGCCGCTTTGCCCAGGGGTTGCCAACAGTTGCTAGTATGCCCAAGAACGCGCTAAATGTTGTCTGCCTCTAACGAGCATGCTTGGTTGCGACGGGGATGTGCCTGCCGCCCGGCGAAGTTCGGGATGCCGCCCGGCCAGGATGAGGATGCCGCGCGGCCAGGATGTGGACGCCGTGCGGCCAGGATGAGGAGGCCGCCCTGTCGGGATGGCGCGCCTGCCCCCACGGCAGCCATACATTATGGCTTCCGGACCACAGCCGGATAGCTAGCGGCTCAGGATGTGTGCCCACCTCCCGGTCGCTGGATGTCGTGCGCGAGGCGGGTCTGCATCCCTCTGGCCGGTCCCCGAGATTGCGATCAACTGACGCTCGTCCGACCGCTAATCATATTCATCGCTGACCATACGTCTTTATAATAAAAGGACTTGTTGAACACCGCGACCGGGACCTACGAACAGACTGCCTAACGGAGGTGTAAGCGCGGCGGCAGTTGATAAACAATGTCGCTGACGACCCCTAAATGCGGTGCAAAACTCGTTTGCGAGCGACTTTGGAAAAACTTCTTATACCTTAGAATCAGTGTAAGAAAGCCTATAAGAAAATGAACTTATCTCAGGGCGCCTTTTGGCACGGTCCCACAGACCCCGCTCCCAGACGCCCTGCCCCGCATCCGTGACGCCGGAGCCTGCCGGAGCGCGTGCCCGACCGGCTCGTCCGGCGCCCTGACGCGCTAACTTACAGACCGCGACACTCAGCTCAGAATACATACTCACGAATACACTATGGCGCCATCTGCGTCGTGTCCCATATACCCAAGGGAAGTTAGGGCGCCGGACGAGCCAGTCGGACACGCGCTCCGGCGGGGCAGGGCGCCTTGGAGCGGGAGGATGTGTGGTTGCGGGAGCGTTGAGGATGTGAAGCACGTTTTGCTAGAATGCGCAAGCTACGGAAGCCTTAGGCAGGCGATTGGCATTACAGGTGGAGATATGAGTGGCTATGCTGAGAACGCCGGTCACTAATTTAGTGCATGTCCGTAACACTAAGCTGGCAGCTTACTTGCACTCAGGTCGCGCGCGCTATATGCAGCCATTTATGTAGCCTTTTCTTTCTCGTTCTGTTGCGCCCCCGGACTCAAAGGAGTTAATGGGGCCTGCATGAACCTCAAGCGATGTAAATGCTCATGCTCATGCCTGTGAGCGGGGTCGGCCAAAACGCGCCCTGAGATAAATGCATTCCTTGTAGACTTTCTTTAGCACTGAGAAACATCCATTGAGCAACATTCACATCCATGCAGCGGCATAGCGGGCGGCGCATTACCCTGGTCCAGACCTGTGTTGGCCGTATAGTTGCGGTGTTACGGAGGGGACAGCCCGAGCGTGCAAGCCGTATGGCGGCAGGCCAAATGAGCCGGCTTTCTCCTCCTTCATGCCATGCGTG
This sequence comes from Chlamydomonas schloesseri, assembly GCA_016834595.1. Taxonomy (NCBI): domain Eukaryota; kingdom Viridiplantae; phylum Chlorophyta; class Chlorophyceae; order Chlamydomonadales; family Chlamydomonadaceae; genus Chlamydomonas; species Chlamydomonas schloesseri. The sequence continues at coordinate 504,105 of JAEHOD010000025.1, read as the reverse complement.
AACTCACACTGGTGCTGGTCCCAGCCCTATGACTTAGCCACCAAATTGTTCCAGCATGTCACACCGTCCCCTTCTTGTATTTCGCAACTGTATCACACATCGGCACGCGCACATGAGCAAGGACGAGCCCCAACAAGAGCAATCTTTATACTCCAAACGTTGCAGCATCAAACGCACGAGAACACCCACCCCACCTGACCGTGCCCTAAATCTGTTGATACCTTTCAAGGACTCTAGGAGGCCCCAAGGTGACGTCTACATATATCTCCAATTCAAACACGCACACCACCGTACTTTACCTGGATGCCCCCGGCGTTAAACAACAAACCTGTTGTCTAGACCAGGTCGGCATCACTCACTAGTCACCGGAACAGCGCCGACAAGAGGTTGGGAACACGCTCACGCAGCACCGGCACAGGCGCGGCGCTCAGTATATCCTCATCTGAGGAGCTCCCGCTGTCGAGCGGCACTTCCAGGACATATGTACGAAGCTGGCAGTTCTCAAACTCCGCGCCGCGTTGTTCCCCGTCACGCGTGAGCTCGTTCAGCAGCCCCCTGCGGGTGGTGGCACACAGGGTGTCACGGCTGTCCATGTGCGTCCCACGCCAGCCAGTGGACACGCACCGCCAGACAAAAGCCCGTTGACAAGTTAGCGTAACCTGTAACTCGATACGCACTTCGCAGAGGCACCCTCCCCGCCCCGGTACCCATGCCGTAAGTATAGGTTAGTGTAGTATGGGCAGCTTCTAGACCCAAATTTTAGTTACGATGCCCGGCGGCCAAAAGTCTGGGCCCGTGACTGTAAGTCAGATCTAGCATGGCAGTAAGTAGCAAGAAGTTTGAACCCCATGCAGTAAGCCTCCTTACCAGTGAGCCACGACAGCAATGGTGTCCTCCGGCCGGGTGGCCAACCAGCGCTTAAATTGCAACACACGCTCCTTGAAGATGTCTGCGTGCAGCCAGGCACCGTGTTGTACAGGTATTGACTCAGCCACAACGACAACCTGCATGCTGGTGGCTGCTCATAAGGCTGTCATTACCCACACTGCACCAGACGCGCCCCTGCCCCTGCCCCTGCCCCCGCCCCTGCCCCTGGTGCACGCCAAGGCGGCCTGCCTCCTCACCCTCCGGCTCCAGCCCCACCGCCCGGGGATCGCTTGGGTCCACCGTGTACCACCAGACGTCGGGCAGGTCGTCAAACTGGTACCGCCCCTCGGGGAACGTGGCCTGCAGCTTGTCCCGGCCGCTGCCAATGTCCGACGCGTGCCACACCTGCATGTGCAAGGTGAAACATAAGGCGCACACAGGTTTGTCACTCACACGCCAAAGCCACTAACAAGCGGATTCTTTATGGAGCGGAGGCGTCGTTGCAGCCCTGGATACAGCCCGAGTGGACCCCATCCCGTACATCCGCTATGCCCACAGGTGTGCTGGCTGGTGAAGCTGCAAACACGCGTAGCTACGCGTAGCTACGCGTTGACAAACACGCACCCGCTCCCGTGCCAGCGGCTCCACTAGGATTGGCCCCTCGTAGTGTGGCAGGAAGGCCAGTTGCGCCGTCTGCAGCGCCCGGGTTAGGGGAGACACCACCAGCAGCTGCGGAGAGGCGACGAAGGGGCGAAATTTTTGGACCGTTGACAAGTACGGGAAGTAGGATATGGGAGAGTTCGATGTGCAGAGTTAAGTGCATCGGCGTGCGAGGCGCCAATCTCCAGCTTTGCTCTGGCACCAAGAGCATGCTTACCTCAGGCTCGGGTCGAAGGCGTGCCGCCGTCTTCGCGGCCGCTTGTGCCCCTGCACGCCCGCGCGGCGAGAGTACGGTATCGTACCTGTGCACACCAGGGCAAAACCAGTCTGTATAAACGAAAGAGGTTTGATCCCGGTCCCGTTAGTTAATCGTCCGTGTTGTACCACGCGCGCTGTCGCGGGGAGGTGTCAGCTTGACCAGCGTGCAAAGCCGCAATCAAGCGCTGACACCTCCGTTTCTGAGCATGTCAGAGAAGGACAACTGTATATGCGACATGATACATGCCAGCGAGCCCGCTGCGAGCGGACCGGAGGGGTCACAACCGCTAGCAGCTGGGTAGCATTCCACCCTTCTACGCCCGGGTCTGCCCGCCGCGTGGTGCGCACCGTGTGCCATGATGGGACCTGGGATAAGCAGCTGATGCGTGCTGTGGGTGCGCGTATTGCTGGCCTGCGGCCGTTTTGGTGTGGGTTACGCTGGCTTTGTATGGCGCCCCGATACACGGACCGGTTAAAGCTTCCCGACGCAATGAGTTGGTTTGGTTGGTGATGCCCTCCCATACCTACGACTCCAAAACCAGCCCCCCCTCAAATGCGATGCCGGTAACAGGTCCGTCCGCCTACATTCAACCCCAGTCAACGCACGAGCGCACGACTGACAGGTTACAGCAGGCGAGGGCGTGCTGACATTTCGGACAGCCGCAACATGAAGTGCTCACAGGGTACCGGCTTCCGACCCGTACTGCATCAGCAAGTACCGTAGTGTACTGCACTCCAGTATTCACTCACAACATGGGGTCCGAGAAGTTGGCCGCATCGTAGCGGTACATGGATAGGTACTCATTCATCTCGGTGGTGCCGTGACGCATCAAGTGCAGGGTCTGTGCGTGTGAAGCGCGGTAACATGGGTGACGCCGAGTCGTCAGTGATGTGGGTCAGACATATCAAGATTTATTGTTGGGGTCCTTGTCGGGAATGAGGGAGTCAGCACCTGAGCAAGCGCACCGCGCTGGATGCAAGACGACGCGTACGGCTAAGCGGTGCATCCCGGTTTCGTTATCAGGCTCAAGGTGAATCCCCCTCAAGGTACCGTATGCAGGACTACCGTGGCAACCTCAGAAGCTGCAGACATCTCCCGTGGCCTGGTACCCAGGCCAAGCTATAGCCCTCGCCGCGCATAGCCGCTGACCCATACCAATCCTTCCCTTGCTACCAGCAAATACCTCCTGCAAGTGCGTGGGACATAGGCACATCTCACCTTTGTCTTCACCTGCTGGGCGCACGGCCGCACCGCCACACGAGGGCAGGCGCGGGTCTGCCTCGTCGGCGCTAAGCACCACGGAGTCCGCGCTGAGCGCACAAGCTTTTGCATTTTCAATGCGTGAATGATAAGATGATGTTACAGGCTACGGGAGGGGCAGCGTCGAGGTGCGGAAACCAAGAAATCAGCAGAGAATGGTTCTGCGCGTTATTGGTAGACTTTTCGACGTTAAGTAGTGTATTGACTGTAAGCGCTGGATGAGCTGCGGTGCCCTTAAATCACGTACGCATTCCCCGAGCCAGCGGGCGACACACACAAACCAAAACCCAATCGGCGGAGACTTGATGACTTGTGCTAATTTTAAAGCAAAAAATACTCCAAATGTGTGCGCACGTCTTTAACTTTTAAGTCTGAATACTACACACCGCTTTGAGCAAAGTGCCCACGCAAGCCTTTCAGGAGCTCCTCTTTGCCAGGTCCTCTAGCCATGCACCGAACCCTACCTGCTGCTCGCGAGCCTTGTAGTGTTAGACAGTCTCGCTGCTCAAAGTGGGCGCCGTTCAGGGCACACGCAAATGCGGTGAGGAGCGGCGTGGGGCCGCCAGCGACTTTGCAATTGCGTTGCAACTGCGTGCCAACCCGCTCATGCTCTTGTACTGGTGACTGATGAACATTATACGAAAATTCTGGGTTGCAAGCGGAAGCGCCCTGTCGAGACTGGACGGCCCCGCGCACGGGTGCAACACCCAGAAGGCACAGGCTCACTCGGCTTCGGACATTTCCGCACACATACTACCGCCCGGCTCCTCACCATACGTGGCACGTTGAACATCATTCATCACAGGTTGCCCCACACGTCGCACCGCGTGGCCCCGTCCCTACTGCGCGGCGCGTGACGGTTGCCGTTGCTCAGCCCGCGGCCGCACCAGTCGCCCCCACAACCGCCGCAGCCTCCACGTCTGCTGCAGCGCAGCCCCACCCCACGAGTGGCGCGCTGCCGCAGCCCGCAGAGCATGCACCCGCGCTGCCCACGTGGACGCCGCCCGCCAACCGGCCCGGCCTGTATGACCAGGAGGGGCGGCTGGTACTCAAGGCGCTGACGCTGCCTGAGCTGGAGGCTTGGTGCGCGGCACAGGGCGAGGCGGCGCCCGCCAACCGGGCCCTACAGATCTGGCGATGGATGTATGCCGACCCGCCGGCCGGGTCCTGGGTGCGCAGCCTGGAAGAGACCATGGGGCGACAGAACGGCTTCGCAGCCAAGTTCGTGGAGAAAGTCAGGTGAGGTGCTGCTGCCGTTGTGGCAGGCAGGCAGGCAGGCAGGCAGGCAGGCAGGCAGGCAGGCAGGCAGGCAGGCAGGCAGGCAGGCAGGCAGGCAGGCAGGCAGGCAGGCAGGCTGGCTGGCTGGCTGGCTGGCAGGCAGGCGAGCAGGCAGGCGGGCAGTAGCATGCTGGCTGGAGAAGACAGGCAGTGCTGCTCATTGTGACGTGGCAGCTGTGTCACAGGCTTAGACCAGATGGTGTTGCACTGCGGATTGGGCACCCGGCCTCGTGGCCGAGGATCCAATACAGGGAATGCCCGGCTGGACTGTGCCTTAGGCTGGATCAAGGAGTGGGGACAGCATGCCGGGCTGGACTGTGCCTTAGTCTGGATCAAGGAGTGGGGATAGCTCATTCCTGAATTCACATTGGCAATTGAAACCCCGGGGCGGCCATCCAGCCCAGGCACGACAAACACCGCATTCCACTTTCTCAGCAATGGAAACACACCCGCTCTCACTGCCTGTGCTTGCACGCTCGTCCCTGCCAACCCTGCCAGCCCGAACGTGAGCCTGGAAGGCGGGCTGAAGCTTAGCCAGGTGGTGCGCGCCGGCGATGGCACCCGCAAGCTGGTGTTCACGCTGGTGGGCGGCGAGGCTGCGGGCGGCAGCGTGGAAACGGTGCTCATCCCGGTGGTGCGGCAGCAGGGGCTGCGCGACCGCCTCACCATCTGCGTGTCGTCGCAGGTGCGCGGCTAGTGGGCGGTGGGCGGTGAACGGTGGGCGATTGGGCGAATGGCGGTAGGGTTGAGGTTGTTGTGTGGGGTGTGGGGCTGCGCAGCAAAGCGGCAAGTTGAAGTAAGCTCTGGCGTTGCCGTTGTGAATGTGTGGGCGCATGCGCGTGCTGGGCCTGCGTGGTCGGGCCAGCCGGGGGATGTTCAACGGCTTAATGCGTACAGCCGGACGTCTGCACGCTAACCTCCGCCCCCGGTCCGCTTGTTCGCTTGTGCCGGCCTGGACTGCAAGGCTGCGGTACTTGTCACGCGGCTGCCTTGCTCTGCCCCTGCCCAACTCTGCCCTGCCCCTGACCCTGCCCCTGACCCCGACCCTGCAGGTGGGCTGCGCCATGAACTGCCAGTTCTGCTACACGGGGCGCATGGGGCTGCTGGGCAACCTGACCACGGCGCAGATTGTGGAGCAGGTGGTGGAGGCGCGGCGCTTCTTGGCGCAGGAGGGTAGGTGCGGCCGGGCGTGGACGCAAGGGCGCGGGGAGCACCTTGGCTCCATTTGGACGCGGTTGGGGGCAACCCTGGTTTGGGGCTAGTGGTGCCTAGCCAGTCCTGGATTCCGTTCTAGCAGCAAGCCTCCCCTTCAACACAAGATGTGCAACACAGCCATGCCGCCCCATTCACTGAGCAGCGTCGTCCACCGTCGAACCAGCTGCCCTTTCCCTTCCCATACCACGCCAGGCGACCGCACGCCGCTGACCAACCTGGTGTTCATGGGCATGGGCGAGCCGCTGCACAACACCGAGGCGGTGCTGGCGGCCGCGGACATCGTCAGCCACTACCTGGGGCTGCACATCTCGCATAACAAGGTATGTGCGTGTGGGCATGTGCGCGTGGGGCTGTGGCGCGTGGGTGCAGGGCTTGCGGCGAGGTGCAGGACATGCAGCGGTGCTGGCTGCCCTGCGTGCTGTCCTTGGGCTTTCCTTGTTTCACAGCGCCGAGTGATGGGTACTGGATCTGAGCATGTGCGAGTGTGCTTGCGCTGCCCGCTCAACGTTGCGCCGCGCTCGCACAGATCACCATCAGCACGGTGGGCCTCGTGCCCGAGATGCGGGCGGTGCTGGCGCGCACGCGGGTGCAGCTGGCGCTGTCGCTGCACGCCACCACAGGTAGGCGCTATTGGCTGGCTGGGGTTGACCTACTGGCAAAGCACTACTCATGTTAATTCGCTGACGAGTATACTGCTCGCTCGTTGTTTTGTCGCAGACGAGGTGCGCGACTGGATTGTTCCGGTGAATCGGCGCTATGACCTGGCGACCCTCACAACCGCCCTGGAGGAGATGTTCCCCAAGGAAGAGCAGGAGGGGCAGCAGCAGCAGCAGCAGGCAGCCACCGGCAGCCTGGCTTCAGCGGACGAGGCGGCGGCTGTGGCGGTATCGCACGAGACGGCCGCGGCTTCTGCCGCTGCCGGCAGTAGCGGCTGCAGCACCCAGGGGCCAGAGCCAACGGACTCGGGGGAGCGGTGGCTGCCGCCGGTGGAGCAACTGGGGAGTGAGGCACCGTCCTGCAGTAGCAGCAGCAGCGCTAGCAGCAGCGACGGCAGCGAGTCCGAGAAAGGCAGTAGCAAGGAGGGGCGCAGCCTGCTGGTTGAATACACCATGCTGCACGGCATCAACGACACGCTGGAGGACGCGCACAGGTGCGTTGACCGGTGGCGGTGGCGGCGGCCGCGTTTGGCGCATGACTGCTGTCCAGCTCGTGCGTCCCGCAGCCAAAACGAGGAATGGTTGCCGCTGCGCTAGTCCTCATGTACCGGTATGGGATTACGCTGCGCTGCGCTCGCCACCAACTTACGGCTGGCCTAAGCGATTTGCGGTTCTGTGCGGATTGGTGCAGGCTGGCGGACATGCTTCGGCGAGTCAATTGCAAGGTGGGCTTGTACCGTTTCTGTATGCGTGCGACCTGAGGGGTCTGGTATTGTGCATATGACAGCTTCTACTTGTGATCCCGACGCGTTGCATATCGGGTTTCTAACCACCATGCTGCTCCCGACCGTTCCCTGGCAGGTCAACCTAATCGTGTTCAACCCGCACAAGGGCACCCGCTTCCAGCCCTCCACGGACGAGGACATCAGCGCATTCCGCTCCGCGCTCATCCAGCGCGGCATGGTGTGCACCATTCGCGACAGCCGAGGTGCGTGCGTAAAAGCAGCCAGCAACTCCGTTTTGCTATATACGCAGCTCGGTCTGTCATGATTCATGATTGCACGCAGCTTGGTCTGTGATGATTATACTAATCGTCCTCGTGTAATCCTTGCCTGCACCGCTTTCTTCTCGTGGTCCCCGCCGGCAGGCGACGATGAGGTGCGCTTCGATGGGGTTGGTCCGTCAGCAATACCGGGCTGCAGTGCGCCCATCAGCAGGGCGGACTGAATCCAGCAGCGCGCAAATGCATATGTCATTCTCCACGCGGCTCGGCAGTGCCAAAGTTTGAACAGCGCAAAAGAGTGCGTGGCCTACAACCCATGCTGCCATACAGCCGCAGCCAAGCCTTATGCGGTTATGCTCTCCCTGCCTTGGTCAAGTGCTACCCCTTCCTCATACGCCTGTTGCAGATGGCGGCGTGCGGCCAGCTGGGCAACGTGGGGCTCTCGTTCCGGCCCTCTCCAATCCTCGAAGCGCCTGAGCGCTTCAAGGAATTCCTGCTGTCGCCAACCCCCGCAGCCCCGGCGAAGCAGGCTGCGGCCCCCGCCGCGGTGTAAACACCCTGAAATAAAAGGGCGATTATGCAGCCTTTACGGACATGCGCGAAATTGCGAAAGCGAAGGCGAATGTACGTCATCCGACATTGTTGTCGTGCCTCGCAAGCAGCAAGAGAAGAGGGTGAGCGGTAAGGCGTAGTGTGCGGCCACATTACCTCCGAGGGACGGTAACCGCTGACATGAGCCGGCCGGATATCGCCAGGAGGCTGTAAGCTGTGCTGTTTGGATCGCTGGGCTGAAGGCGCGCTGGGCTGGCGCGGCCGGGCTCGAGGTGTGACCAACGTCGGTAATGCAAGCAAGGGAACAGGTGTGCGGCGTCCCTCGAGTGTCAGAAGAACCCACCCCCCAAATACCGTAAATACATGAGCAGTCGGGACAGAGGCAAAATTGCGCGCTGTGACTGTACCGAATGAGGTAGCTGGCCGGGCTCGAGGTGTGACCAACCTGAAAATCGCCAGCGCCTTTGCAAGAATTTGCGCCCTGAGCGGCAGTACCTTCGGTACAAGTTCCTTACGGGGGTGGTGGACGCTATAGGGAGGCCATGGACGTCCCGAAAGCTGTGTGACAGGAGTGCACCGGTCGAGTGCGTTGCCATTGAAGTTGCCTCATGCCTACTTCATGAGTGCTGCCGTGGACAGTGAGGCGGGCCGCGGGCGCGTGTCAGGTGCACGGCGCTTGGTCACAGAACGTCCAACTTGTTACAGAACACTGGCTCACTGCGGTTGTAAAACCATACCGTCAAGTCTTTGTTGCTTTGGCCTGGTGCCAGCATGCTTATTGCTGCATGCCAAAAACGGTCATATTGCAAATTAAAAACGAGCCCCCTCAGGTTACACATGTATCCTGGCTCCGCGCAGCTACGAAAAACCCCGGGTTAGCCCTGGCACCAAAAAAGCACTCGCGTGCACTCGCTAAATCACGAAATGGTTCCATGTTGCACCTCTAGCCCGCTACCGCACATGGCAGCCAGCTCCAAACCGCGTATGCCTGCCCGCACATCTTTCCAAGTCGCCCGGCTGGCCGCTCTCGCGGCAGCGGCCCTACCGCTGCTGCCCCGCGGCGGTGGCCGACGCGGTCTGTTTCGCCGGCTCCAGCAGGTAGGTGTTCAGCTCTGAAGTCTTAAGCTCGCGGAAGGTAACCTGCCACGCCAGCTTGCAGTCCTCGTCCAGGCTGCGGCGGCGGTGTGTGCGGAAGCAGAACAGAACAAGGGAGCACTGATCGTCAGGATACACTCATACCCGCGACACCAAACTGCACGGAGGCTGGGCTCACGAGCTCACGGACATGCGCTAAATTACGAAAATGAATGCGAACGCACGCCTGACCGATTGACACTGAAGCCCACAAGTAGCCAGCCCTGTTATGCTGGCCAAGCCCGGTCCAAAGCGTTCCAAGCCCATTCGCCCTTCGCCACCCCCTCTGGACTGTGCAGCCCGAAGCCCCACCTGAACAGCGTCACGCCGCGGAACTTGTGCATGCGGCCGCTGGGGCCCACCGTGCCAAAGGTGCCGCCGATGTCGTCCTCGCTGCCCAGCGAGCGCCGCATGGACGACGTGGGCGACAGGTGCACGCGCAGGTGCCCGTTCTTAGTCATTTCCACGCTGCCATGCTCCGGGTGGAGTGTGGGCTGCTCGCGAGGGATGGCCTTCTCAGGCAGCGGCGACGACGCGGCCGCGGCGGCCGCGGCCGCCGCCGACGCGGCGGCGCTGGACGACCAGGCCGGCTTGGCGCGCTCCTCTGGCTCGAAATCGAACCAGTGCACAGCCACGATGTTGGTGGTGGAGTCCGCAATGGTTTCCCGGATGACCACGGCGTCCTGCGAGGTAAGGGGGCCGTCCAAAAGTTGACTTGGGTTCCTCAGGATGCGCGCTCCGGAGTTCGCCATCTTGCCGCACAGTCGTCAGCCAGCCTGCTCTACCCGCGAGTCGTCTGCCTGGACGTGGCTAATACAGAGCGGCTCATGTCACCCTTGTTGATGAATTGCCCCGGCCTAATTGACAGTGGAGCCAGCCGCATCCCCCAACTCTTCAAAAAAAGCCCCACTCCTCTGTCACGGCCACATCACGCACCTGCGTGCTGCGGCTGCGGCGCTCCTCCAGCGCGTCCACGCCCACCACGTCCTGCTCGAAGTCCGGCCAGCTGTAGATGTTGAACTCCTCCATGTCCTCGCGAACCTGAGGGTTTGCACACGTGTAATGGAAGCTTTTACGCCAGCGCAAGCCCAACATCGCCAAACCAAGAACCATGCTGCGCCGGTTGAGGTCAAGCTCGCCGCCCATATAATGACCAGCGGGCGGCGCCCTGAAGCGCACGGGCTACTTCTGACCCGTTTCCTCGTTCCCCAGCCTCACCATGCTCTCCAGGTCCGGCCCCGGCGTCCAGTTCTCCACCCACTCCGTCGCCGCCTGTACCGCCCGCACGCGCCACATGGGGTCCACCGCCCGCGACGCGGGCAGCTGGCAGAAGGTGCCGCCCGCGGCCGGCGCGCCGGTGTTGGTGGTGGGCGTGAGGTGGCCGCGAGCGATCAGCCGCTCGATCTTGGCCTGCTGCGGCCCGGGTAGGTCGCGGCGCAGGTGCGCCTCCATCTCCTCGTGCGTGGGCTGGCGGTACTCAATCACCTCCGAAATCCGGCCATCGCTGTCGAGTGTAATCATGCTGACGCCTGCATCATACGTTGCGACGGCGTTGCGCATGAGCGTCAGTCCGCCAAGTACAAGTCAAGCTTTCGCCAAGGCCCCCACGAAGCTGGTGAACACCAGCATACACGACACACGTTTGAACTGCCAACCCCTGTATGTGGTCCTTGAAACCGTCCTCTGTCCGTGCTGACCGCCGCGTCTGCGTCCCTACCCGAGAAGGTACTGCGCTTGAAGCTGGCCGGCACGCCGAACATGCTCAGGCGGTTGATGCCCACGGCCGTCCAAAACAGCGCCACGCGGCCCTCCTCCTCGGCATATGTGTTTACGGTAAACGTCAGGTCCTGCGGTACCAGAAATGCGTGGTTGCGCCTTTCAAGTGGTTGCGACCTGCGTTGCCTTGCGGTCCCACTGCCAGCACCGTCACAGCGGACGCCAGCGCCGCCACCTCGCGCATGGCTCCCAGTGTGGATGAGCTCCGGCAGGCACCCTGCCAGTGCAGGTTCCTTCCCGGCCGCCGTCTAGACGTTTTGGTAATCCCGGTAGTGTTGCCAACGTCTCTCACGCTTGCCCACCGCCGGGACAGCGGTCAGCGCTGCCCACCCCCCTCGTCCGCTGGCAGCGCCGTGCCCCGTTGGCGCCTCTTGTCGCCAGCCACGTATCAGCGCTCACCTGGTAGGCGTTGTGAAGGTCCAGAAGCGCCGCGTGGACGGGCTCTGCGCCCGATAGCGTCAGCTTGCCCTGCAGAAGTCCGCGCTGCCTACAGCAATAGCGCGGGCGTCGGAGCCGGGTAGCGCCAACTTTGAGCCTCGTCGACATGTGCGACATTTGCGTGCTTCCGGAGACTGCTGGTCGCTGAGGCGCTCCCGCAATAACCCCCACGCTTGCTTGCGGTATCTTAGAACCGTGCCACGGTTTGCAAGCCGCCAGCTACACTGCTCCGCGTTCTGAGCCCTGGTTGCGCCCCGGTGGCGCCCCAGCCCGCACGCACGCGCGTCCAGGCCCAAATAACGCGGACGATTAGCCACGGCTGTGTCTTAGATCTTATGCCCAGATCAGAAATCGCAGCAGCGCTCACGGACGATCCCCAAGCCTCACCGCCACTTCACGTCTGGAGTCACGATAGATGCGAAATCCTTGAAGTCGTTCGTTTCGCTCAGGTGATAGAACTTCACGGCGCAAGACACCTGGGCGCACGGCGCATCCAAGTTGCTCGGCAGGGCGAATGTCGAGACGCCCCGACGAGCTGCCACTCCTGCATCCGGAAGTCCTCGAGAAAGAGCTGGTACATGCTGGTGCTGACTGCGCTGCAGCTGCAGCGAGCGAGGCTGGGCATGACTTGTCGAGCACACCAGCGTCGCGCAAGGCTGTTGACTGCGTCTAAGCGAGCCCGTGGCCCCGGGGGCCACTGCGTGGCGCGTAATGGTATGCATTTCCCAGGCGGAAGAGACTTGTGACTTGTTCCGAGAAGGCGAAAGCTCGGGCAAATGATGAATTGAGGTAAGAATCCGTAAGAAATAGGCTGCAACTGTTTGTTTATCACTTGGTTTTACACAGACGCGCTGAGTGAGCCCTCGTCCCATCCTGTGCATTCAAGTTTTTGCCTGCAAAATCCAGCGTCCCCGATAGTATGGTGCTAGCCTGCTCAGCTGATGCAACTTTGTACAGGGCATCGCAAAGCTAGAACGACCTTGACAGCCCAACTTTGCGACGGTGACAGCCAGCTCCCCAGCCTTCGCAACGACGCACCTTTCTCTTTGCGCGAGCACCAATTCTATGAACTCAATCCATAAATACTTGCTGTGCAACGCTACATAGGGTCCGGGCGCCTTTTGGTGCACAAGACTCGCGCGGAAGCGAGCGGGCTCGCTGACTAGCGCCCTTCGGGCAGTTGCGGCGACAGCAGAACGCCATGTACATCCAGCAGCTTGACATTGACGGCTTTAAGTCGTATGCAAACCATGTCACGCTCAACAATTTCGACCGCTCCTTCAATGCCATCACCGGCCTGAACGGCAGTGGCAAGTCCAACATCCTGGACTCCATCTGCTTCGTGCTGGGCATAAAAAAGCTAGACCAGGTGCGGGGGTGGGCCATAGCGAGCACTTGAACGCTGTAAGGCCTCCCAAGGCCTGCCAGTTCGCCTAGCGGCACACAGCGGTTGGAGCCGCAGACACGGCCCTTCCTTGAACAGGCACCTGTGCACCACTTGTGCTAACGCCTGCGCAGGTTCGAGCGCAAAACCTGCAAGAGCTGGTGTATAAGCAGGGTCAGGCGGGTATCCAGCGGGCCAGCGTGTCTATCACGTTCCGCAACGACGACCCAAAAACTGGGCCCTCTGGCTATGAAGACAAGGAGACCATCGTGGTCACGCGCCAGGTATGCACCTACGAGCTGGGCTGAGGAGCGTTCTGTTCATCCCATTGCAGTAGCACCGGCAGCCGCGCGACAGTAAGAATGCGCTTAGATGCTGTACTGCTGCGTGTCGCACCTGGTCTGGTGCAGATTGCGGTGGGCGGCCGCAACAAGTACACCATCAACGGTCAGGCCGCTACGGAGACGTAAGCGACCGGGGGTGCATGTGCATCTAACGTGCGGCTGGACTGCAGCGGCTGCCACCGATCAGCGCATGCACGGTTGGAAAGGGCGTTTCGGAAGGGGTCCGGGGTTCCGTAATCTGAAAGCCCAACGCGTCCTTGGCTTGAGGCACATGTTGTATTGTGGCGATGCGCATGCGCAGGCGTGTGGCGGACCTGTTCCAGTCGGTGCAGCTCAACGTCAACAACCCCACTTTCCTCATCATGCAAGGCCGCATCACTAAGGTAAGCATGTGCCGCAACAGTACATTTCGCGCCATACCTTACTCGAGCGGCAGACCCTAGGCACAGTCCGCCTGGCGCCGTAGAAGCGCAAACAGGTACCCGTTGACGTCAGCATGAATGTGGATGTGCGGGCAGGTGCTGAACATGAAGCCGCCTGAAATTCTGGCGCTGCTCGAGGAGGCGTCGGGTACCAAGATGTATGAGAAGAAGAAGCAGAACGCGCTGAAGACACTGGAAAAAAAGGAAGCCAAGTTGCAAGAAATTGACAAGGTGGGGCGGGGGCGCGGGGGCAGGAACGCGGGGATGTTCATCAGGCGCTCACGGCCCAACGCGGGTGGGTTGGCTGGTGGGTTAGCTTGAGTGGTGTGCTGCTGGCGTATGCCGCGGTATAGCATCCATTCTTGCCTCGGCCGAAAGCAGCATCTCTTGCTCCTCCCATGACCACTGTTTCTGTGGCTCATGATCACTGGACCGCACCGCGTGGCACCTGCGCGCTGCATCCAACCTGCAGCTGCTCAAGGAGGACATTGAGCCAGAGCTGGAGCGGCTGCGCAAGCAGTGCGGCGAGTACAACGAGTACAACACGCTCATCTCTCAGCGCGAGCGCCTGCTGCGCTTCTGCCTGGCCTACGATCACATGCAGTGCACCAGGTGGGACATAGGGCGGGTGTGCGCGCTGGGCAGGGGGTGGGGGCTCGGCCTCGGGCCTTGGGGGGTGGTTCAGTCCGGACCCAGCCCGTGGACCGACTGGGTGGCAGCTTGATGTCCGGACCAAGTGGCTGAGGGGATGATTAACTCAGGTACCTGCAAAGGGGCTGCGGCGAAGGGATGGAGCATATGGGGGCCTCATCATGTTCTACCCTCTGCCTGTTCGGCCCCACAGGACGATGGAGTCGGGCGGCGCGGAGGTGGAGGCGCTGGAGCACAGCCTGGCGGCCAAGGCGGCGGAGCGCGAGGAGCGGCAGCGTGAGGCCTCCGACCTGGCGGCGCAGGCTCGTGACCTGGCCACGGAGAAGGAGATCAAGGTCGGCGGCGAGATGCGGGAGCTGCAGAAGGCGGTGGACGCGCTGCAGCTCAAGTGGGTGCTCTGGGGTTGGCGTTGGGGTTGGGGACAGGGATGGACTGCCGGCGGTGGTGGTGGTGGTGGTGGTGGTGGTGGTGGTGGTGGTGGTGGTGGTGGTGGTGGTGGTGGTGGTGGTGGTGGTGGTGTCAGGGGCGGCGTTCGCGTTGCGCTGTCGTCCTAGCTTGGGAGCTTGCTTGGAACGCTCGGCGGCTCATACCACCTGCTCTGCCGTCAGGGGGCACTAGGCACGTCAGGGGGCACTAGGCACTAAACCGGCTGGAGTCGGGCACGCCATGGTGGGAACGTCGGCACCTGAAGTGCAGTCAGCGTGCCACACGTCTCACCTCCCGAACCCCACCCATGCTTATAACAGGTTGTCGGGCAGCACCACGGCGCTGAAGCACAAGCAGGACGCGCTCAAGAGCGAGCAGACGGCGCTCAAGGCGCTGCAAGGCCAGGCGGCGGAGCTGGCGGCGCAGGACCTGGAGGGCGCGGTGGCGGCGGCGGAGAAGAAGCGCGACGAGGCGCGTGCAGCGCTGGAAGCGGCGGACAAGGCGGTGGAGGCGGCCACGCGCGAGCTGGCGGGTGGGTGCACAACTGGACGATATATAGACGTTAAATTCAACCAAAGACTACTGCGAAGCCAGAAGTGTTGAGGACACAGATGCCATCAGACGCTGCAAGCGCCTGACATGCATGGTGCCGGCTCTTGGGCGGTCCACAGGCGCGGAGGCGGGCGACGGCCGCGACGAATCCAACCGCTCGCTCCAGGAGCGGCTGGCGGACGCGCAGATGCAGCAGACCGCGGCAGACGCGGCTGCGGCGGAGGCTGACCTGGCGGTGAAGCACCTCACAAAGCAGCTGGCGGAGCAGCGCAAGGCGGCAGCGGCCAAGGAGAAAGAGGGCGCGACGCTGGGCAAGGAGCTGGAGAAGAACCGGGCCAAGGTCGCGGAGTGCACCTCTCGGCTGCAGGTGCGGCGCTGCTGTACAGGGGCTGCGGGGTCGCTCGGCGTGCAGGGCAGAGGGCTGGTGGCGAGCACAGGGGCGAGCCTGGCACGTTTGTGCCTCGGGATGTTGGTGTGGCGTGCAGTTTGGATTCCAGTGTCAGCGCTCCGCCGACCTCTTTCCTGGCCCCACCTGATTGCAGTCGCTGTCGTTCGATGAGGCTGGGCTGCACACGATGGAGGCGCGGCGTGAGGAGTGCCGCGTCGCGGTGCAGCGCTGCCGGGACGCGGTCAGGGGCCTGGAGGGCGAGGCATCAGGTGCGACTGCAGCGGGGCAGGGGCAGCGGGGCTGGGCTGGGCTGGCGGTGACGCGTCCCAGTGCAATGCCATTGGCAAGGGAGGCTCGTCGCGCCCTGGCGCACATCATGTTGTGACGGAGAGTGCTTACTGTATGACCCCTGACTGACTGCGGCTATTGTTGTATAAATACGCGTGTCCTCTCGCTTGCAGCCGCCCGCTTCGACTACACGCCGCCGTCGCGCAACTTCGACACGCGCAAGGTGCACGGCCCCGTGGCCACGCTGGTCACCGTAACCGACCCTGCCGCTGCGCTGGCCCTGGAGGTGGCGGCGGGCGGCAAGCTGCACCAGGTGCGTCTGCTGCTGCTGCACACAAGGCGGGAGAGCCAGCCATTGTCGAATAAGCAGGACGTCGAATGTCGTGGCATGCCGCGTGCAGAATGTAAATGAAATGGCTGTCTGGTTATTGTGTCTGACATCTGCGGCCTGTTGAACGCGCAGGTGGTTGTGGACGACGACGCCACCGCAAAGGAGCTCCTGCAGCGCGGCCAGCTGCGCCGCCGTACCACCATCATCCCGCTCAACAAGGTGCGGCGTGAGGGCCTGACTGTGGGCGGCTGGCGGGCTCGCGGGTGCAGCCACGCCACTGCGGCAGCTGCAGCGAGCAGGCTGCAGCCTCCCATGTGTCCTCCTTCCTGAAAGTCAATGAGTATGCGTGCACGGCTCTTTTGAACGCTGCGGTGAAGGTGAACTACCCGACCATGAGCCCGGCGGTGCTGGAGGCGGCCAACCGGCTGAGCGGCGGCAAGGCACGGCCGGCGGTGGACTTTCTGCAGTTCGACCCTCGCGTGGCGCCCGCGGTGCACTACGCCTTCGGCAACGTCTTCATCTGCCAGGTCGGTTGCCGCGGAGAAGCACTCACACACAGCGCGCTTCGTGGCTGACCACATGCATCAGAGGCGTTTGATGATTGCGGCAGCTGTGACATGGGCTCAAGGTCTGGCTGGAGTTGATAGCGCCCACATGTGGTGACGCCTGGGCTGCTGCGTGCTGTGTGCGAAACAGGACGGCGGCACCGCCAAGCGCCTGGCCTTCAGTCGCGAGGTCAACATGCGCTGCGTGTCGCTGGAGGGCGACGACTTCAACCCCGCCGGTGAGTGAGTGAGGCGGGCGGGTGGCAGCCGCCCCTCGCCAGCGCCCAGCGGCATTGAGCGACCCCTTCCTTGCCTAGCGTAGCAGCACTAAGCAAGTCATGTTGGCAAGGGGGAGGTTTGCAAGGTGCACTTGCAAGGGGCTGGGCTGGAACCGAGCAAGGCCGCTGTTGTGTAACACCACCTGTGAATACGGTATGCAGGCACGCTGACGGGCGGCAGCCGCGGCAACCGCACCTGCCTGCTGGCCAAGCTGTCGGAGCTGAGCGCGGCCCGCGGCGCGCTGGCGCAGCACGAGGCGGCGCTGGCGGAGGTCGAGGGGCAGCTGCGGGCCCTGGACGCGGCGTCGCGCGACTACGCCAAGTGAGAGCTCTGTGAAGGCTTGAGCCTGTGCCTGCGATGAAGGCCTGGTGTGACATTTTATCCAGCGCCAATTATGAGCTTTAGGTGCAGAGTTTGGGCAACTGAAGCACTGTTTTGCAATGGCCTGCGCTCCGATGCTCTGCAGGTACAGCAAGGAGCTGGAGCTGGCGCAGCACGCCCTGGAGCTGGCGCAGAAGCGGCTGGCGGGCAGCGAGGCAGCGCAGCTGGCGGCGGCGGCGGACGCGACCGAGGCGCAGCTGGCGGCAGCCAAGGAGGCGGGCACGGCGGCGGCGGCGCGCAAGAAGGAGATGGTGGAGCAGGCCAAGGTCCGTGAAACCCTGTGTGGCGGCTTTGGTCCCCATTCACCCACATGTGCTATTGATATGCGGCATTAAGAACAACGTAAGCTTGGCTATACTGTTTGCGCCTGCTGTTGTCGCATTGCTCAGGCGCTGGAGAAGGAGATCCGCGACTTCGACAAGGACCGCGGCGGGCGCATCAAGTCGGCGCAGGACAAGCTGAAGAAGGCCAAGGCCACCGCGGAGGCCGCGCGCAAAGCCCTGCGCGCAGCCGAGAGCGCGCTGGCGGCAGCGGAGGCGGAGCGCGACGCTGCGGGCGGCGAGCGAGAGGCGCTGGCCAAGCAGATTGAGGCGGCGCAGGAGGCCGTGGCGGGTGCGTGGCTGGCCGGATGGAAAGAACGGGGAAGTGTTACACGCAACCTAGCGCCCGGGGGTTCTGAGTTTGGGGATAGCGACAGGCATTCCCCCGACAGGATTCCGGTTGTGACCGTGTGTGTCCGTCTGCGCGTGTGCTGCCGCTGCGCCGCAGCCGCCGGGGCGGAGGTGTCCAAGCTGTCGGGAGAGGTGGACTCCAACAAGGCTGAGGTGAAGGCCGGTCAGGCCAAACTGAAGGGCATCAAGGTGCGCTCTATTCTGATGTGCGATTGCTGTGCGCCGCGCCGCCCGCTCAGCTTGTGGCACAAACAGCCGCTTTCTGCGTCGAGTGCCTCTGACGTGCGCGCGCGCTTTCCGGTAAGTCTACCTAGTACCACCGACTATCCAACGCCCACATTACTCCCTGCAGGACCGGTTGTCGGAGTGCGACGGTGAGATCCGGGCGCTGGAGTCGGCACGCGAGGCCATGGCCAAGAAGGTGTCGGAATGCGAGTCGGAGATGAAGAAGATCGACCAGAAGTGAGCATTTGAACCACATGTTGAAGTTCCGCGTGGATGCATCCTGGCACGTGCACCACCTGTCGCGTGCCCCGGCGTTGATGGCAAGTGCAACTGCTTGCGAGGCATCCCACCGTCTTCGTTGACTTACGCGTTTGCAGCTGAGTGAGCTGACACACTGCTGCGGTGCTTGGCCTATCCGCTCCGCGCCCAAACCAGGATCAAGCTCAAGAAGGACAACATGTCGGTGGCCAAGAGCTGGCTGGAACGCACAGAGAAGGAGAACGCCTGGATCGCGGCGGAGAAGCGGCACTTCGGCTCGGGCGACTACAGCTTTGAGGGCGTGGACATTGGCAGCATGCGCAAGGAGTTCGAGGCCGCCAAGGAGCGCAGCGAGGCGCTCAAGGGCAAGGTCAAGGCCTCGGTGAGTGTTGGCGGCGCGGGCTGTGGTGCTGTGTGCGGGCTGTGGGGGCGGGGCTGTGGCAGGGTGCAGGAGGGACCCAGAAGAAGAGCAGTGGGGGGAGGAGCAAGAGGCTGGAGGATGGTGGGGACTGGGGATGCGTGCATGCCCATCCCGTTTCTGTGCTTTGTTGACGCGCCCGTGCACGTGTGCATGTTGTGCAGGTGATCAGCAAACTGGAGGCGGCCGAGTCAGAGTGCCGCTCGCTGCTGGAGAAGCGCAAGGTGGTGGAGGCAGACAAGGCCAAGCTGCACGAGGTGCGGCGGGCCAGCTTGCGGCGGCGGTAGCGGAGCACGGCCAGGGGTGTCAGGGTCTGGCGCCGGCGGCATACAACTTTTCCTGCAAGGGACGCTAGGGCCCCTAACAAGTTAGAGCCTGTGATGCCGCGCAGTCTTTGCTCCGCTCATCCTTGCGCCCGCGCTGCCCTCCACCTACCGGTATGCATTGCCCCCACGTTTGGTTGTGTGTGTCGCAGGTGATCACGGAGCTGGACGACCAGAGCCGCAAGGCGCTGGAGAACGTATGGGCGCAGGTGGACCGCTCCTTCGGCCAGATCTTCTCCACGCTACTGCCCGGCACCAGCGCCAAGCTAGAGCCGCCCGCGGGCGGCACCTACCTGGACGGTGAGGCTCCGCCATGTGTGTGTGTTAGAGATAACAAGGGAGAGTACTATGAAAGGTGTGTGTGTGTGTGTTGTTGTTGGCGAGGCACGTGTGTGTGCGCAGCGCGGCCTCGCTGTTGCCGATCTGCTGAAGGCGTGGGTGTTGGGTATCAGCATGCGGCGTGTTCCAGCCGGCTGCGTGCTCGCTGCTGATGGGTGCTGCGATGGCGTGACGTGCCCTGACGTGTGATCTGCTGCCTCAGGCCTGGAGGTGCGCGTGGCGTTCGGCAGCGTGTGGAAGGAGTCGCTGACGGAGCTGTCGGGCGGCCAGCGCTCACTGCTGGCACTGTCGTTGGTGCTGGCGCTGTGCAGGTGGGTCATCGGGATGCGGGTTCTGATGAGAGCTTCGCAAATGCATATTCTGCAAATCATGGCTCAATTTGGACAGCAAATTGCACCCGTGCAGCGACGCGTCCGCGAGGCATCCACGCCAATGTTTTCACTCACTACATAGGCCTCCATATGTCCTCCCCGCATTCCACGTGCTACCACGGTTCACACCACGGTTCAAACCTCCACCCCTATCCGTGCACACTTAGGTACAAGCCGGCGCCCATCTACATCCTGGATGAGGTGGATGCGGCGCTGGACTTGAACCACACCCAGAACATTGGCCGCATGATTCGTGAGAACTTCCCCGAGAGCCAGTTCATTGTCGTGTCGCTCAAGGTGCGCGCATGCGTGTTTGTGCACGTGCCTGCGGGCCCCCAGCTGTGTATTAGAGATCACAAGGGAGAGAACTATGAAAGACTTGTGCGTGCGAAGGGACAGGAACGCCAAGCAGGGGACGCGACGCAACGCATACGGTTGTTACCTGCTGTGTGTGTGTGTTTGGGGCTAGTTCATTCCAGAAATCAAAGAGGGGGCATTGGGCTACAGTGGGGCGACGGGAGCCAGTGTTTGGTCGCGGACCGAATGGACAAGGGACAAGACATTGAGAGGAATACAAAACTATGCAGGTTGGGCGTGGCTGGGCATGCCATCTTTCCTGCAACTCTGAACAACACGCACTACGCTCGCACCTCTCTCCTCACTCACCGCCCTCGCCGCAAACACAATCCCCCTCCCCCCCACACACACATACGCCGCGCAGGAGGGCATGTTCTCCAACGCCAACGTGCTGTTCCGCACCAAGTTTGTGGAGGGCGTGTCCACCGTCATGCGGACCGTCACAGACACCGGCCGCAGCAACGCCGCCGCCGGCCGCGAGAACACGGCGGCGGGCGGCAAAGCTGCTGGCGGCAAGGGCGGCCGGGGCGCGGTGGCGCTGCGTGAGGCGAACCGGTGATAAGGATTGGCTACGACGGAGGTGGGGGAGATGGCAGTTTGGAGGGGTGTGTGATTGGCGCAGCAGCAGGAAGCTGCGGTGTGACCCTCGTGTGCATGGCGCCTAAGACTGCCCCGAAGTAGGCTGCCACGATTTTCATGACGCGTGACTCAGCCTTCGTAAGATGCTCTTGTGCGGACAACAATCAGGGATCCAACTGATCCACGGAAGAATGGTGATGGCAGGTCAGCGCTTTCGACCCAAACGGTCGCAGTCGCGCTGTGCGCACGATGACCGCACGTGCTGCACATTATTCGTACGTGTAAGCCTGTAAAGTGCCTCGTACTTGCCCCAGACACCAGATGCTTTCCGCAGCTGTACCGAACCCAGGCGCTGCAGTCCGCGCACCTCGTGTGCAGAGCGCACACCTGCTCTGGAGTCCACTGGAGAGAACGCACCAAATGACCAAACCCCTGACCACCCCTGCTGACCACGCTAGCGACCTCACCAGGGCCCAGGGTCAATCAGTCCTGGCCATAACCGCATAACGCCGTTGCGGTGGCAGTTTCACAGGCAGTATGCGGCCCGGAAGGGACAGTCCTGCATTTCGATACTGTTACAGAGCTTTGCACCGTTCGTAGCACGGTCGAGGAACAAATTAGGCCCGCCCCTGCTGCTTACGGAGTATACGGTCAAGGCGGGGACGGTGCTGCAGATGACACCGCACTTAGCGGCCCTGTGCGCTACGCACCGGGCTTACATTCTGGATGCTGGTGTGTTAGGTACGGACGTCGGGACGTGCCGTTAGCCGCCGGGGCCTTTTCGGGGACCCAGCATAAAGAGGAGTTGTGGGGAGTGTCTGCGAATGCGTGCTGGGCTTTCTCCCACCATCCGCGGGGACTGGCTGCTGGTATCGCAGCTCCGTGCCATGCCTGCGGTGTACGAATGCGGGATGGGGACCGCCGCCATTGGTTTCGGGAGTGTGCGGTCGACGGGAGAGTATGGGCATGGGTATGGGATGGCTTCCCGAGGAGGCTCTGTCTGCCTTCTCTCTTGCGGAGCTGTGGCTGGTGCGGCCGCCTGCAGCCGCCTGCGGGCCTGCGCCAGCCAGTGTGGGGCGTTGAGTGTCTTGCCGCTATGTCAGCCATGGATCTTGGGCGGCAGCGGGTGGTGATGGCTGGTTTGGCGGCACAACAGACTCTGGCGTCCGCCCTGTTTCTCAGCATTGATGTGGCTGTTGTTGCGGACTTTTGGGGACGTTTGCAAACATTTGTGAGCCTGGGTATTTGGCCGAAGGGTTGGGACACGGTTTCGCACTTTCGCCTGGCCACCCATTCATCGCTCGTGCACATGGTGATAGTATGCTCCTGGTGTTGCCATATGACTTTGAATCCCCGTCTCCGTCCCCTTGGGCGTGGGGTTGGGAGGTGGGGTGCCGTTTGGTATTTCGCACGGGTGCCTAGACGCTTGCGCCTTGGCTGGTGTGTGTACTTTGCATCCCTCTACTCGGTCTGTTGCTGTGTGGGGTTCGTGTCTGGACTGTGGCCACGATGCAAACGGTGGGGATCTGGCGGGCCATGGCTTGGCTGGGACGCACTGTGCGCGAAGTCACGCGGACTCTGACTGCGGGAGGGTTTGCTGCAGCTTCAGATGCCCCTTGTGTGCTTGCACGCTCGGGCTGTCCCCTCTGTAACACCGTAATCATAACTAGCACGCTCACCTCCATCATGCACGGGAATGCCGTCACAACGTGACAAGATGAACATCATCATTTCCAGCACTAGACACAGCACCCAGCTTGTAAAAATGCATCATCATGCGTTTAGGCCTGAGCTGGCGGCGCCGCCGCCCCTGCGGCCGGCTCAAGCGCAATCCGCCGCATGCCCGCCAGCGCCCTCAACGCGGGCCCGTCCGCTGCGCCCTCAGCCAGCGCCCCCCGCCCCAGCTCCGCAAACTCCTCCGGCGCGGCGCCCGCAAGCAGCTGCACCGTGAGCAGGCTGGGCGGCGGCGCCACGTGCAGCGCCCCCATGACGTTGACAAAGTACTCGACGTCGGTGGCCAGCTGGCAGCCCCCCTGTCCGTGGTGGTCGGTGGTAATAATGTCGGGCAGGTTTAAGGGTGTGTTGTGTAGTGTGCGAGTCGCGTAGGGGTTGGAGATAGTGGGGCAGCGCCGCGACGTACTCGGCATGAAACAACAAAACGCCCCGCTGGGTGGCAAGTAGCGTATCGTAGCAAGCTGACCTTGGGGTCCAGTTTGAGACCACGCGGGCGCTCGGCAGCTCGCGGGCGCTGCGCGCACCTGTTGGCCCAGCTCGCCGATCTTGAAGATTGCATCTGCGTACATGCCCGCCGCGCCGCTGACGGCCTTGTCCAGCCACTCCGCCGCCAGCTCCTCCCACTCCGCCGCGCCGCCCGCCTCCGCGCCGCCCGGAGCAGCCGCCGCCGACGCGTCGTCGCCGTTGTCACCCATCAGCACCTGCGCGTGTACGGGTGCACATACGGTACTCGACGTAGTCAGCGCCTTGCAGGCGCCGACGCTCGCCGAGTCCTTCCGCCATGCCTCAGCCTCGCTTTGTTACGGCTCGGCTGATATATTGGCACGTACACACGTGCCCTGCGCCATGCCGCGTACCGTACCGTACTTATGGTAATGCGCGGACGTCCCTTCGCTCTTGCCACGCACCTCTAACTGCTGCGGCATGGCCATAAGGTGGTCGCCTATGGCCGTCACGTAGGGCAGCGGGTAGGTGTTGAAGGACGGCAGCGGCGCGGCTGGGTGGGCGCTGCCCTCCGCGCCCTTGCGCCACTCGGGCAGGCCCGGCAGCGGCGCCAGCAGCGACGCCACGCGCGCCAGCAGCACATCGAATACGGTGGACTGTAAGCAGCGCAGGCGGAGGCACCATGGCGGCAATTCCCAGGTGAGCGTGGTGCTGCAATTCTCGCAGTTACCGGCAGCCACCTTCGACATATGGTACCAAGCTGCCCTGTACCCTGTACGGTCTTCTCCCCCTTGTTGGATTTAGTCTGGGCTGGTATCTACAACCAACCGGCCCCCAAATGGTTGCATTGGGATTTGGAATGAGCTAGCCACCCACCCATCCATCCAACCACCCAGTACGCACCTGCACCGTGGCTGAGAAGCCATCCAGCGACCCCACGCTGCTTGGCAACACCATGAAGCGCGGGTCGCTGAGGCTGGCCCCCAGCTTGACCAGCTTGGTCAGGCGCTCGCCCTTGCCCGCCACCAGCCGCAGCGCCACCGGGTCCGCCTCGGCGGCGCCGCTCAGGCCGGCGGCGCCGCCGGCCGGCGCGGAGCTGGAGGCAAAGGGCGTGCCGGAGGCGGCGGCGGCAGCCGCTGCCGCGGCGGCTGGCGCCGCGCCGGACACGAGGGCTTGCAGGCGCGACACGGCGGCGCCCACGGCGGTGCGCAGCGCGGCCTCCAGTCGGCCCACCGCCGCGGACAGCTCGCGGCCCACCTGCATCAGTGACGACATGGAAAGGGACACATTATTGATCCACCCAGCGCGTTACCTCTGGGCGCAGGATTCACGGGAACGCATCAAAAGGAAAGAGGTGGGATGCGCCGGCGCTGCAGCCCAGACGGGTGCAGATGAGGTGCTCCCGAACACCGCTGCGCTGCTCCCCAAAGCGCGGGCCCCCGGCCCCCCTCCGCGCTCTGGTTTTGGGTTCTGGGTTTCCATAGATGAATTGGAAGCTGGAATAACTACCCCCGCCCCAAGCCCTCCGCCCGTCAGTAGTACGGCACCTTGATGAGCTGCAGCACGTTGGCAATGTCCTCGCCGTCCTCCGCCGCACTGGCGCCGCCCGCAGCGCCCGCAGCGGCACGCGCCTTGTGCTTAGCGCCCAGGCCTGACACAGCCGACTGCACGGGGCGCGGTCCGAGGTTGCAAGGCCCGGTGAGGCAAAGGTAAGCGCAAGCCGCCGCCGCCAGCCTACATCCCCGTCCACCGCCCGCATACCATGCCCTCTGCCGGCTCAGGCTCCAGCTGCGCCGCCTGTCCGCCGTAAGCTCTCGAGCCCCCTCCAGCAATCCCCGGTCCCCCGGCTCTGCCCCCTGTCCCTCACCTGAAGCGCCCCCAGGTATCCAGACAGCTCGCCGTCCACCGCCTTGAGCAGCGCCCGCACCTCGCTGCCACCCGTGAGCGCGTTGCAGCTGCGCGAGCGGAGAAAAAGAGGGGCTCAGGCATTACAGCGTGGTCTGCGGAACGATCCCAGCCCCCAGCCCCCAGCTCCTAGCCTACACGCCCCCAGCTTCCAAGCCCCGTCCCATGTCCAGCACCCACCGCTCCACGGCTGCATGCAGCGCCGCAAAGGCCGGCCGTATGGAGGCCGCCAAGCGCGACACCGCGCCCTCCGCCTCCTCGCCGCCCGCCGCCGCCGCCGCCGCTGCTGCGGTGACTGGCGGCAGCGCGGCCCGCAGGTCCGCCGCCAGCTGCGCCGCCTCCAGCTCGCCGTACGCCGCCACTTTGTCCTCCAGCGGCGCGTACACCTGCAGGTGAAAGGCAGGTGGACGCGCAGCGCGGCGGCCCATCGGCCACACCCGGCTCATCAGGCGTTGGCTCCTCACGCGTACGGTACTCAAAGGCATAGGCTCGCAGCCCTTCGCTTTTCCAAATCCAAAGCAGCTGGGATCGGCCAAGCAACCACCCCAGCGCCAACCCCCAAGTGCCTCCTCCCATAGAATGTAATTCTTGGTGCTGTAGTTGGTCGGGCGAAGGGGTCCGCGCGCGGCGCGCGGTCACAATACTGACATGGTTTCGGAGCTGCCCGGAGTGCGTCGTCCCCTTTCCGCTCCACAGCTCAAGCCACGCCCCACCCCCCGACCTCCAAGCATGATGTACAGTAGCACGCATACGCGGCTGCTGCCCGTGCTGGCAGCACAGCTGTTACCCAATCGCAATTGGTCCATCTAGACTTCAACCGTCACAAATCCCCCACTCCACCGGCCCATAACACGGTACCACCCACCAGCGCGATGATCTCCCTCCGCCGGCCGGCGTCCACGTCCCGCAGCAGCTCGTTCAGCGCGCGGCCGAAGCCGCCCACCTCCCGCGCGAAGCCCGCCAGCGGCCCGATGTGCCGCACCGGCGCCAGCCGGTCGCGCGCCGCCTTGCTGATCTGCAGAGGGACCCCCGCAACGGCCTCCGCGTCAGCTGCCGGCCTTGCCCCTGCTGCTGTCGCCGTAATACCACCACAGCAGCACCCGTGCAGCGCCCGCCGCACCCTGCAGCACCGCGACCGCGCACACCCATCCGCCCAGTGTCCCCCGCCCAGTGCCCGCCCGCCCGCACCTTGGTGAACACCGCCAAGCACAGCGCCCCCAGCAGCGCCGCCGCCTGTCCCGGCAGCACCGCCGCCGCCCAGCACGCCTCCGCCTCCAGCAGCGCCAGCAGCCGCGACATGAAGGTGGCCAGCCAGGACGCGGCGCCGTCGGGCGCAGCGGCGCCCGCTGCGGCCACCTCCTCCCAAAGCGCGTGCACCTGCGGCCCAGGCACACGGTCACGGTCATGTGGCACGCCACACGTCTGCAGCGTCGTGACACGTGACACCGCCGCCCTTGCGCTGCAGCGTGCCCGGCTGCCGTGCAACCTCCCGGGGTGCCCGGGTGGTCCAGGTGCAGGCCCCAGGTCCAGGTGCCTCTCACTCTCAGGCCCCAGCCAGCAGCCCGACACACCCACCCACCCACCCGACCCGACCATCTACCCACCTTGGCCAACTTGGTGGACACGTACAAACTCTCGATGGTGCCGTACCTGCGGTCCGGCAGGGACACGCGCAAGATGAGCGGCGCGGCAGCGCGGTGCGGCGCGACACACGTGAACGGCGAATAACCCAGCCCGCCGTGCCTGCATGCTAGGCAGACGACTACACGACTCGTGTGACGTTGCCGCCCTCCAGCTATCCTAATCACCGCCACCGCCCTTGATGCGCGCCAATCTGCCCCGCCCTCTCCTACCCCGCGTGTCCACACTCCCTTGAGGCCATCTCATCAGCCTATCCCTCACCCCCTCAGTTTTCCCCTGGGTCCACTCGGCTTGTTAGCATACGGTTCTGTCTGCAATTGAACTACCCCTGGCCCGCCCACCTGTCCACCGCTAGTAGCAAGCCGCACAGCTTGCGCATGGCCTCGTCGTCCGCACCCCGCGCCAGCGCCTCGCCCAGGCTGCCCTCCACCTGCGTCTGCAGCCGGTCCTCCAGCGCGCGCAGCTTCTGGCGGCCTGGTGGTGCGGGGTCGCCAGGAGGCACGCGCCGTGCTCTTGTTGGCAAGGCGCTCGGCGGCAAAGCGGGCGTGTGGGCGCGCAACAGCCACAACGCCGTCACTGTGCAACACCCAGCACTCCGGCCAGCGCAGCGTGCCAGCCCAGCACCACCCCTCCTGGCACCCAACCCTCCACAGCCTCACCCAAACAGGCCTCGCGCCTCACCCGCTCGGAACTCGGGCACATCGCCCACGAGGCTGAGACTCCGGCGCATGGACGCCAGGATTTCCGCAACCTTAGGCAGGTCACCCGCGGCGAAGACCTCCTCCACCTTGACGAATAGTCCCGACAGCTCTGTGGCCTCCTTCAGAGAGTTGCACGCACTCTCCATGTTTGCCTTCACCAGGTGAAGCTGCGCTATGTGTTCCACGCTCACACGCGCGTCCGTGGCATCGCGCTGCACGCTCCCCGCCAGCACCTGAACCTGATCCTGCATACCCTGAATATCGCCCTGCAGACGATAGATTTCCTGAATCGCGAAGGGTATGCGTCGCATCGCCTGTGAGCTGTTGTCGCTCAGGGTCGCCTCGATATCCTCCGCATTGAGCTGGAGCCTCATTTCCAGCTCCGCAAGATACTTCTCAAGAGGCTCATCTGCTGGCTTGTTGTGGTTGCACGCGTTGTTTATCCAGGCAATGGGATCGAAATTGTCCTCGCCGAACGCTTCGTTCAGAATGTCGGCCATTTTTGATGTATTTCTACCTCATCGGTCTTGTCTACGTGTGCAGAGCGGAGGGTACTGTCGGTCAGCCGAAGCCGGGGACAGTTGGCCGATGCCGGGGAAAGCTTCTTCTTCCAAGGGCGCTTTCCGACTTCAGGAAAACAAATTTAGCCTCCTAGAGACAACTGCAACTACATATATCACAGTCAGGTTATGCCTGCGCTGCGCGTCGTCTCAAACATAGTTCTCACGCCGCGAGTGTCCAAACGCATTGATGGAGCTTTGAAACCACATTTTACAAGTATGGCGGCAATTAGTAGCAACGGCCTCTACCGCACGCGGACGCTGTTTGCCGTGGAGCTGCACCCAAGCACTGTTTCTGACGTGTTGGGCGGCGTCAAGGAGCAGCTGAACGCTCACCTGCTTAGGTGTGTGCAGCGGGCATTAAATTACCCTCGCAGCCGAGCCGTCGCGCCGCCGAGTCTTGACGTGCAATCGGCGACCTGCTTGCAGATACGTCGACGAGTTTGACGGTGTGCTTGTAGCGTATTCAAATGTGCAGATTCTCACAAAGCAGGTGCGCATGCGGTTGGTCGGCAAGGGAGCCCTGCATGCACTGCCGTGCGCCGCGCAAAGGCCTCGACGCCCGCATTTTTAGTGCTGAAACAATACTCGTGTCATTCGTTGCCTTGCAGCCCGTCATCCACCCCTACTTCCCATACTTCCACCTGGACGTGCGTGCGGACGTGTTGCTCTTCAAGCCGTCGCCCGGCATGACCCTGGGTAGGAAGAAGCACAGGCCCGGTTCAGGCCCGGCGCGGACAGTAGAGGGGTGGCGCAAGGAGGGTTCGCCGTCAGCTCAGAAGGGTAAAATGGACGGGGGCAGGCTGTGGCACGCAGCGTGCAGGCCTGCAGTTGCGTGCGGCACGGGGCAGTGGGGCGGCCACTGCTGGTGGGGCGCGCCTGGAGCACAGCCCCCACCCGCTCTCGTGCGTGCCTGCCCGGGACATGCACGAACCTACAACCACTGCGCGCACATACCCGCGCCCACCAACACTCTCCCCGTCTCTGCTGCCTCCCTGCCCCCGCATTCAATGTATCTCCCGCACTGCCTGCGTGGCATGCGCCCAGTCGCTCGCGTGAACCACCTGGGTGAGGACTATATCAGCGCGCTGGCCCTGGGCGTGTTCAATGTGACCATCCCGTCGCGGGCCGTCATGCCGGAGCTAGCCTTCCTACGAGAGGTAGGGCGGGGGCCTGCGGCACGGGCGGGGGGGAGGGGAGGGGAGGAGAGCGTGGGAGGAGAGGGCGGCGGGAGGAAGGCTCCTGTGCAGCCAGGCAGGCTGCGAGCGCGTATGTGGATGGGGGAAGGGGGCCTTTGGTTCAGTTCAGTTCAGGGCCCGGGGATTGAGGCGGATGGAGCCTTTACTGTTTGAACTTGTGTGTGCGTGTGTGTGTGCGTGTGTGTGTGTGTGTGTGTGTATGTATGTGTGACTACGGTTTACAGTTGCCTGTGTGTGTGTGACACATGCGGCCCCGCAGGAGAACAAGTGGATCCACAAGGTCACGCCGCAGCACCAGATCCACGAGCACAGCTACATCGTGTTCCGAGTGGAGGAGTGAGTGGCGGCGGCGGAGGGGTGGGGCAGGGGCTTGGAGGGGGACGTGTGGCGCGGGGGGCGTGTGGCGTAGAGGCGTGTAAAGCGCCCAGAAGGTGCTCAGGTTGTTTTAAGGTGAAAGTGGGTGCAGTGGCGAAGAGTGGAGTTGCAGGCAGGCAGGCAGGCAGCCAGGCAGCGAGGCAACGGGCTGACCCAAAGCAGCGCATAGAACGGGGGCGGGGCTACATCATGCACCACGACGGCTGGGGCGGGCGGTGAACGGCGGTGCCGCAGCCATGGACTCAGAGACCCCACCCAACTAACGCCCACTTTCTAACTCCATCCTCCTCTCCTCTTTCTCCCTTGCCCCCTGTCCTATCCTCACCAACCACCCGCAGCGTCAAGGACAATGGCGGCTTCTTCCAGATCAGCGGCTCCATGCGCGAGCCCGCCACCGGGGCCGCAGACTTCCTGCACCCGGGCGTCAAGCTGCCGGAGCCGCCGGCGGGCTGGCCGGGTGAGCGGGCGGGGGCGGCGGTTGGATGGATGGATGGGCGGCCAGGGTCGCGAAATGGGGAGAAGGGCGCGGCCGGGCTGGTGCCAGGCGAGCTGGGGTTAAGTAGGGGAGGGCTGAGAATGCGGGAAGTGGGCTTGATGTGTGTGGGGGTGGTGTCCCGGAGAAGGGCGAGCCGCCAGGGCCTAACTTCCCTTCAGTGGCACACCGCGTTGTCGCGTCAGACCAGTATTTACCGCACGCCATGAGTCGCACATGCGCTTCGCCTGACCTGGCCCCTCCCCTCGCTGCGACCCTGCAGCAGACCCGGTCTCCTCGCCGCGTGAAGACGAGGACGGGGACGTGGTCATGGGCGGCGCCGAGGCAGCCACGCCATCGGGGCGGGGGCTGGCGGCGCTGGCGGCTGCCACGGCGGCAGCGGCGGGGAATGGGGCCAAGGAAAAGCATGGCAAGGAGGGGAAAGACGGCAAGGGCAGCAAGCGGGAACACGGAGCGGACGGCGAGGCGGCGGCGAAGAAGCGGAGAAAGACAGACGCGGGCGGAGTCCCCGTCGCGGCGCCGTCGCTCGGGGCTGCTGCACAGTCCCGACCAGCAGCAGCAACACCAGCAGCAGCCGCGACCGGGACAACAATGAAGAAGGAGAAGGAGGACAAGAGCGACAAGAAGAAGGAGAAGGAGGAGAAGAAGAAGGACAAGGAGGCAAAAAAGAAGGCCAAGGAGGAGAAGAAGAAGGCCAAGACGGCGGCAGCGGCTCCGGCGCTCTCCGCGCCGCCACAGGTGGGCGCGCCGGTGGCCACTGGGGCCGCGCCATCGACTGCGGGGCCGGCACACACGACAAGAGCGGTGACGAACGGCGTTGTGGCGACGGCGGCGGCGACGCCACAAATAGCAGCAGCAAACGGCACTACACCTGCGGCGGAGGCGTCTAGGAAGAAGGATAAAAAGGAGAAGAAGGACAAGAGCGAAAAGAAGGAGAAGAAGGACAAGTCTGAAAAGAAGGAGAAGAAGGACAAGTCGAGTAAGAAGGATAAAAAGGCAGAAAGCGGGTAGCGGGTGTGCACTGGGTGCTAAGACACACCACCTTGACTGGGGAGCGGGGCGTTCAAGCGGCTTGTAGCTAGGCATGTTCGTGCTGCCCGCAGAGGCACACGAGAAGCCGGTAGGGGCGTTTCCATCATGACACTTTGCTGGCTGGCTGAGGTTGCTGTAGCGCTCATGGTGCCTTGGGCAGGACCTCACGGTGACCGGAAGGCGGCTGAGGTGGTTTAAGGGCGGACGCCCGCTCGGAGTAGTACTTGGCAGCGTCGTGGACTAGTGCGTGGACAGGGCAGACGCCAAAGCGCGTGTGACGTGAGTGCAAGAGAGACCCTAGGCACCGCAGGATGTGCAGCAGTGGATGAGATGTTTGTGCTGTGTGAACCTCTTGGTGGGACTTATGATGACTCGCGCAGCTGCGCTTCTCCCTCTTATATGTTACATATGCGCTTATGTGAACTCGAAGGCAGTGTACAGCGGTAAGAATTGCCAGCATGTCTGTGGGCTGACACGGCTGTAGCACAGTGGCTAAGCTGCCTGAGCTTGGCTGAATGCCTGGGCACGTTTTCTTGGTGCATGCAAGTAGCAACATTTGCCTGACTTCAGGCTTGTATGTGCACATAAAACCGGAAGCTGGAAGTTGCCTGACTATGGGCAGCGCCAACCCGTACAAAAACGTTTCTGCAGACGACTGCGTTTCAGTCACGGAAACGGGCCGTGGCTCTGAACTCCGCATGCTGGTGCGCCCTAGACAAGACCATTTGGACCAATGGCCACCCCGGAAGCTAACGGGCCTGGTCGGCTTGGGAGGGCACGGGGGCAAAAGGGAGGAGGGGAGCGGGCGCGCGCTGACGGAAGTGCCGAAAGTGCGGCGCAGCCGTTGGTCCTTGTCCGTGGGCGACTCGACAGCGATACCGATAACGAGCATATGATGCGAGACAATACTGTAATTTTCAAGCACAAATGGGCATAGACCTCGCGCCGGCGGGCTACATGTCCCGGACCCAGCAGCTAACAAGCCGCGAGCCATTGTCGACCTTCAATGCGCACCGCAAAGCAATCGATACCGGCTGCCAGCCTACGTATATGAAACGCACTCGGCTGTCTCGAAGGCGGCACCTCCGACACCAAAAAGCGCACCCATCCGCAGTACCTCCCTCATTCCGCTGCCTTTCCGGTGATAAATGTCGAAAGTACTCAACGCCCATCATTATACCAACTCTTTTTCCTCGCAAGACTAGTTGAGCTTTTTAGCAAGGATTCCGTGAGCAAGGGCACCCCACTTCTGCGCGCAACATCAACTTGAGACCTCGCGTCTGCAGGCTCCCGACAGCGATCTGCTGGCCCCGTGAGCATTGAATTGGAACATAGATACCTGTTGACCGTGTGTCGGCTACTAATAGGCTCCAGCAGCCACACTGACTATCGGGCGGAACCGAACAGCAGTCCAAGTCAAGGGCAACTTAAAGGATGCTGCTGCTTCACTCCAAGCGCACCGCCATCAATGTGCGTCAGCACAAGTCGCTGCCGGTTGCGGCGCCTGTTCCGCGGCGTGTCGTTCTGAAGGCCGTCGCACCCAAGAACAATTCGGCTGCGCCTGCGCCCGTTCCGGTGAGTCCGATACAGTGCTGCATTGCGACGACGCTAACGAAGCTACTAAAGGCAGCTTCTACAAGCGAGTACAACATGCGAGTTGGGCACCGCGCCCCGCAACCTGTACCACGGTCCCTCTTACCGGCACGCCTCTCACACACTACCGTAACGGCTGCGCGCCGAAACCGCAAAGCGGGAACGCCTGCAACCCGTGTCCCTGCTCCCGCCAGCCGCCCCTGCGCTCCAAAACCAGCTCCTGTCAACCTCGAAACCTCGCCTGCCGCACCCTTTCCTGTCCACCCTTGGCATCCCGCCCCCAACTCACCCTGCTGTCCCACTGCTCCTGTCCTCACACATACAGGAGGCTGCCAAGGCCACCGATGAGGAGATGCTGCGCTCCATGGCAATGATGCGCCTGACCGCTCCCGCCGCCGCCGTGCGCGACGCCGAGAAGCTGATGGACGCGCCGCACGGCTCGCCCGCCGAGGACATCTCGCACCTGCTGCACAAGCAGTTCCTGGAGGGCCTCGCCGCGGAGGTGAGCTACGAGCGAGCTGCGAGCCACGCACACTTGGTAGCCCTCCGGCGGCCACGGACAAGAGTTGTCTGGACATACGACGCACACGCACCACCCGCCTCCACCCCATCACATCACTAATACCGCATCCCTGCCCTTGCCCCTGCCCCTCCCGCCGCGCGGTCCGTTTATGCAGGGCGTGCTGCCGCCCCTGCCCACCGCCGCGCCGCCCATGCCGGCGGTGCCCGGCTCCCGGCCCACCATGCAGGACATTGCCAAGATCACCGAGGTGCTGGAGTACGCTTCCAAGAACTTCCCCGCCATCACCTCGGTGGCCACCATGGACGGCGACGCCGCCAGCCGCGCCGCTGCCTTCACCGACTTCGGTGAGCAGCGGCTGTTTTTTGGTGGATTGGTTATGCCTCATGTTGATGGGTGGTGAGCGTGGCGTGGGTTGTGCTGGTGTTGGTGGGCGCAGACGGTGTGTGGGGCGGACGGGGTGGGTGTGACGTCTCGCTGGCCGTGGCAAGTGGCAGAGGTCGTTTGCTTACCGGTCCGCACCGCACCCGCCGTCCCGACCTCATTGTGCCGCAGAGCTGAAGACCGAGACCCTGCTCGAGGTGAGCCGCGGCATGGCTTTGGTGTTTGCGATGCCCAGGAATGACGGGGGTGACAGGGAAATGCGGAAAGCCGCCATCTGGTCTTGCGGGTACCGCTCACACACTGCCTGTGTTATAATGTCCTTTCCTATCGACCCGGCGTAGGTGAGCCCTGACGCCGCTGGCACGTGTCCCTCGCTCACCTGTCGCCCCTTGCAGAAAAACTGTGTGGACCTGCTGTCAATTATTGATGACGCCGCCACCAGCAGCGGCCAGGGCTTCGCCACCGTCAAGGTCTCCTCGCTGGGCGACCCCCGCCTGCTCAAGCACCTGTCCAAGTCCATCGGCGCCTCTGGTGAGCGCAGCAGCAATGGGGCCACAGCATCAGGGAGCAACCATCCCTCTCCAGTCGTAAACTTACGGCCCGCACACGCGCACGCCAACTACCGTAACTCTCCACACAGGCTCCATCGCCGGCGCGCTGACGCCCGCGGAGGAGAAGCACCTGGACGCGCTGGTGGGCCGCTTGGAGTGGCTGGTGTCGCGCGCGCAGAACCAGGGCGTCAAGCTGATCATCGCCGCCGAGCGCGCCTCGCTGCGCCCCGCCGTGGACGCCATCGCGCGCGAGCTGATGCGCCAGTACAACAGGCCCCACGGCGACGACGGCCTGACCGTGGGCTCCGTCATCTTCACCACCTACCAGGCCTACATGCGCGACGCGCAGGCGCGCCTGGCTGTCGACCTGGCGCTCGCGGAGAAGGAGGGCTACATCCTGGGCGCCAAGCTGGTGAGTCACCGTCAACGCCAATGCCAAGCAAACACTGCATGCATGCCCGTGTATGCCACTTTGGCCAAGTACACACACGCGCAGCCGGTATGCGGCGTGCGTGCTCAGCGCAGATCCAGCACGCATGTGGCGGCGCCGTCCTGACCCGCCAAGTAAGCTGCTGTTGCTGCCCACGTCCCGTACCACGCAGGTGGGCGGTGTGGACCCCCACGGCGAGGCCTCCACCGCCCAGCGCAAGGGCATCCGTGTGCCTGTGTGGGACTCGGAGGCGGAGACCGAAATCTGCTTCAACGGCTGCGTGGCGCAGCTGAACAACGCCGTCAAGGTACGCAGCACACACCTGCTTTGAATGTGTGACGTGAATGTCCAGCGTTTGATTGCATGCCAGCCCATAGCCGTCTTGCCATGACGCCCGCACGCATTAGAAGCCTTGCCGCTGACGCCTGCGCGCGCTGATTGTTTTGGGGAACCACGCCCTTCCTCTTCTCCTCAGGGCGGCAGCGCCGAGCTGATGGTGGCCACCCGCTCCACCGAGGTGGTCAAGCAGACGGTGTCATTCATGACGCGCCTGGGCCTCAAGCCAGAGAAGGCGCCCGTCTTCTTCAACGTGGAGAGCGATGCAAATGACGACCTGTCCCAGACGCTGGGCAGCCACGGCTGCAAGTGAGTTGTTGGCTTATTTTGGGGATGCCCATTTGGGCGTGGCCTTTGCAGCCACACGTAGGACAGGGGCTCTTCCCGGGCCTTGGACGGGGATGGCGGGGGAATGGAAGCTGCCAAAGGGGCGTAATTACTTTCTGAATACAAAAAGCAAACCAACCAAGAAAACCCAAGCGGGCTGTGACTGCAGAGAGGTTGGCATTCTTGCGCATTATCCTCTGGCGGCAACAGCGACCATCTAATGAGGCACTGCCGTATCCTTGCATGCATGCGGCTGCTCACAACACCTTACCGGGCCCCCTCTTGTCGTTCCTCTGTTCCCAGGGTGTTTAAGTACAGCGCCACCGGCAACAAGATCCTGCCGTACGAGATCCGCGCCGTGTCCACCCCCGCCAAGTCGCTGGCGCCGGTGCGCAAGGACCTGTCCAAGCTGCAGGGCGACCTCATTAAACGCCTGGTGCCCGACAACGAGGACCCCGCGGCTCAGGCGGCGGCGCTGGTAAGATCCGGGTGTTATGATGAGGGTAGGGCAGGGTGGGGGTGTCAGGGGCGCAAGTAAGAAGGGAGTGGAGGAGGAGGAAGAGGAGCAGGGGAAAGAAGAGAAGCAGGGAGGGAGGGGCAAGCAAGGTCACGGCGGCTTAGCAAGGCGGGCGTGGGCTCCATGGAACGTGGGCACCTGAGCTGGCAGGAGCGACAGCCAGGAGCCACTTGGTCATGGCTGACGCTGTGTGCCCATTCCGCCACTGCACCATGCGCGCCCCCGTACAGGTGTCTCGCCACGTGTCGGAGATGTACGACGAGGAGGAGGACCAGGAGTGGGTGCACACCTCACCCTCCGTCAAGGCGGCCTAAATGATGTGATGCCCACTGGAGGACAAAGCCTGCATGCCAGCAGTGGCGCTATTATCGTGGTCTCCGCATCAAATGCACCGGAGCGTGTTGGCAAGGCACGTGTACAACTGTACACGCAAAGCATATTCATTGGCACACAGCTGCTACCGTTGCGTAGCCTTCGCGAGTCAGGTAGACAGTCGGGCCGGGGGCGGCAGAGTCTGGTTGGGGGTCAGGTTCGACGTGGTGGTTGCCCATTTGTGCCGCCAAGCCTAGACGCCCGTCCATAATCGTACAGTACTGGGCCTGGTAGGCAGCGTGTGCAGCAGTGCGTGATCATAGATTCTTGTTGTATGATGCTCGGGAAAAACCAAACACATTAATACTGGGTGGGTGTTTCGCAAGCATATTGCTCAGGCCGTCAAAGCCTGGGCGCAAGTCACCCCCATGACTCGACGAAAGGGATACATCCCAAGCCATGCGGCGCTGCAAGCAATTGCTTGTTATGCGCCTTAGCCTGAAGGCTTTGGGGTTGAGATCGGGCCGTGCACTTGATCATGTGCAGATGATAATAAAGGCCGTCGCGCCCGAAGGATTGGACTAGTATTGGCATATAGCTTGGTGTCTTTTGGGTCATGGCACGCGATTGGAGCATGAGACTTGTGCCATCTACGTAACGAGATAGTAGGAGAGGTGGAGATGTATTGGGTGGTGGTGGGGCGGAAGCGCTCGTATGCACCGCGCACACGCAGACATCCACCGTGTGCCCCAGATACACCGAGATTGCGGACGGCTGTATAGCTGGTATATGCACATACCCCCAGCATGTGTTAATGGACACGGGCGTTTGGATCAGGCCTGTTTGGGCGATAACGTCTGGGGCCTTCCTTGCAATCATGTTTCGTCAACACCCATTTGCAGCCTTCGGGCGAGGGTAGTGTAACGGGCATCGCACATACACCTTCGCAGCGCTGTGGGCAGGGCATGGGAAGCAGCATTACCAAAGTATATAACCCCATTAACCCGTGCCCAGTGGGTTACATCCTCGCTGCGTTTGCTAGCCAGGGTCACGCGGGCCCTGTGACATCATGTCGTGGGTACCGGTAGCCGGTGGCGCTGGTCCCAGCAGAACTGAGTATTACGAGAAGGGGGTAGAATGTGCCAGCATTGGCTCCCAGCATGCGGCTCCCAGGCGGCTCCGGCCCGACACGCGGCGGACACGGTGACCTGATAACATCAGTTTACAGGGTTTTGCGCGAGCTCGCACAGCCCAAAGCATTTTCTCTGGCGTACATGTGCTGTACCCTGGCAGTCTCAGACACAAGGCACTGGGGAAACGGGGCGACGTTTGGGACGGAGGGTCTGAGGCCGACGGCACCTGACGGCACGCTGGTGTCGGCGGGCACACACTGGCAACGGTCTGCCCGAACTCGGCCGGCGCGGCGCCCCCGCGGCCCCGCGCCCTGCTTAGGGTAAAGGATGCAGGGTGAGTTGTTCGTTGCGCATCACACAGGTTCATCCTCGCGCAAGCGTAGTCTAAACCCACCGTTCGGGGTCTCGCGAGCTTCCTAACGATCGCGCGGACATTTTTTTCCCGTCGGCCTCTAGACTAGAGGCAAAACCCATACAGTGGTACATTATTAACTACTAATCATGCATTAATGCAGACGTCAAAACATACAAAGAGGTCTTTTTGCAAGTTCATTCCTCAAATAACTGCCGCTTGTGAGCACACTCTCAACGTTACCCGTAAAGTACTAGTATTCCTGATTCAAGAGAAGACGGTGGCGTCTCGGGGCCGTGCGTACGTTGAGCGCGGGCCTTCCGGAGTTCCATTATGGCTACAATTTGTCCCTTGAAGGTCGCTGAGTGCGGATACGTCACCGGGCGTGCTGAGAAGTCAGTTCAGTCCACGTCTAGCACTGGTGGGACACGGCCACTTCCGTTCACGGGCTCTTCTGGAAACTTGTTGGCCACCGCCGCGGAGGCATTCTCATCTATAGTGCGCCAGCAGAGCCGCGACGCCTCCCCAGGCGGCGCAAACGTGCCTGGCCGACGCTCTCAGACCAGCGGATCCTTCGCACTTGACGCCGCCGGGGGCGAGCCAGCACCGTCGCGGAGGTGCGCGTGTGTGTTGATGGTGGCACGTTAGTTGGCAATTGATGCGGACGGAACCTGGGACGGAATACCCTTCGCACCGTTTGCACTTGCGCTCTGACACCTGCCTGCTTGTGATCATCGCGCAGTGTGTCGACGTTGTCCGCTGAGGACGGCCAAGCCCCGGACACGGCCGCGAGCTGGGCTGTGCCCTCAGCTGCCGCGCACTCGGCGCCCCGCGCACCTCGTATTGACCTCGCGTCATGCCCCTCATTCCAAGAGCAACGCGGCTCCAAGCCCGTATTCCTGGACCGGCACCAGACCCTGCAGCGCGTAACCGAGGAAACCGCCAACGCGCTGCAGGCCGCAGCGACGCTGGCGGAGCTGGAGGTGGCGGAGGCAGAGGAGCAGGCTGCCGCGTTCGAAGCCGCTGCGAACGCGGCCGCTGCCGCTTCGATCAACGGCGCCGAAGCAGCAGCGCAGAAACCCCACGTGCCAGCGCAGAATCAGCGCTGCCCATATCTACCCGGCTGGGATATCTCTCAATCCTCTGTCTGGAACCAGCTGGAGCAGGCTGTGCTGCGCAACATCCTGCTTGAGGAGCTGTACGGCAACCCCTCGCAGCAGCACCACCAGCAGCAGCAGCACCGAGGCGGCGCTGAGGCGACAAAGCAGCGGGAGGCCGCTGCCGCGGTATCGCCGGCCGCCCTGCACAACGCGCACGTGCACGCGCAGCACCTTCTGGTGCAGCACGAGCGCCGCCAGAGCTTCCCGCGCGGCAGCGGCGGCGGCGGCGCAGGAGGCAGCCCCGCTCACTCCTCGCCCGCATCACCGCTGTGCGGCGCAACCGCGGCCGCCCGCTCCGCCGCCACGCCGGTGGGCTTTAGTGAGCCCAACCCCTTCGCCAGCCAATACGCGCACTCCGTGTTCTCGCCTGTCGGCACAATGATGCGGGAGTCGCCCGGCTCCCCAGCGTGCGCGCCCGCCGCCGCCGCCGCTACCACCAGCGCGGGGGCGGCAGTCACGGGCTCGCCCTCCATCCTGAGCCGCCCGCATTTGCCACCACACAGCCCCGCCCGCCTGGGAGCCAGCGCCGGCACCGCTGCCGCCACCGCGCCGGCGTCCCACGCGGTGAATGTGCTCGGCAGCTTCAGCGACGCGGGCGCCACGGCAGCCGCCGCCGGCATGACCGTCCTCAACGATATCGTACGTGAGGTGCTGCTGCAGCGCTCCGACACACTGGACCGCCCACACGACCGCCAGGACGACCACGGCCACCGCGGCGAGCTGCGCGGCCTTGGGCCCGACTGCCCCGCGCTGGTGCCCTCCACCTCCTTCGGCCGCGCGCGCTCGCTGCTGCGCCACGTCAGCCGCCGCTGGGGCGCCGCCAACGGCTCCTTCGGCTGCTCCTCGCTTGGGCGCTCCTCCTTCGGCCGCGACTCCTCCGTCCTGCAGCCCGCCGGCTCGTCCACCTCCAACGCCAGCGGTGGTGCGGACGGCGGCAGCGCCTCTGTCGCGGCGGGAAGCAACCCCTTCGCCGCCGCGCTGCGCTCCGCGGCATCGCACGTGGCCGCCTCCTTCAGCGGCTCCGGCGCGGCGGTGGCGGGCGTGGCGGCGGTGTCGTCGGTGACGGCGGCGGTGGCGGTGGGCGGCAGTGCGGCGCTGCAGCTGGGCGGGCACGCGCTGGCGGATGGCGCGGACTTGCTGATGAACCGGGTGCAGGTGGGTGCGTGGGCGAGTGGGCGGGCGGGCGTCACGCTGGGGAGGGCGTGAGGCTAGCTAGCCCAATGGGGTCTGACAGGAAGAGGATATGGCGAGAGAAACAGCGGAAGCTGTTAGTAGGAGGGCATGCAGGTACCGTGAACAAGGGCGATCGACAATGTCAGGCAGGTGGCGGTGTCGCGCGTCGATGGCGCTGGGTGGTATGTTTCGGGTGAGACAGCAGCCGCAATCCAGCGCATCACCTAATGCACGGAGCTACCGTAGCTGCCTCTTTACCCCACATGCCAATCAAAATTTCAAGCGCGCGCATTCTGTTCCTGAAGCATGTGCACATGCACATGTACAGGGCACGGTGGTCGGCAAGATTTCGGCTCTGGCCGCGGACGCGGTGCTAGGCAAGGGCGCCTCTCGCAGCGCCCGCCGCGCCTTCCGCCAGCGGCTGCGCGCCGCCGCCGCCGGTGTCAGCATTGCATTCTTCCTGGCCAACCACATGGCCGTCACCGACACGCTCATCAGTTTTGACCTGGAGCACGACTTCGTCACCAGCGCCAAGACGGTGCGTGCATGCCTGCATGCGTGGACGAGGGAGGGAAGGCGGATGCAGGGGCGGGCGTGGGGCGCAGGCCCGGTGGGCGAGAGGGCGTGCAGATGGTGGAGGCTCTGGAAGGTGGCATGGGGTGTTGTCGGAGACGTAGGCGTTGCCCATGGCAGCAACAGAGAGTGTGGGACAGTGGTGCGCTCTGATGGAGGATTGGGCCCGCGCACGTGTGGCGGCGTCGGCCTGCACAGGCAACCTCTCTGAGCCTGACTCACCCGCCATGCCTCCAGTCCCTTCACCCAATCGCTGCGCTGGCCATCACCAACCCCGCTTATCGCCGCCACACACAACGCAGATGCTGGACCTGGTGACCAGCGCGCCGCAGCTGATGGAGAACGTGCGTGAGCTGATGCAGATCGGCGTGGCGGTCACGATGGGCGCAGCGCAGCGCGGCGCCGTGGCGGCAGCGGCGGCGGGCGCCATGGGCGACGCCGCGCAGGAGGCGGCGGCTGCCGGGCAGGAGGGCGTGGTGGGCGAGCTGCTGGCCATGGCGGAGAGCGTCGCCGCCGAGGCGCAGGACCACAACTAGGAGTTGGGGGCAGTGTGGGCGTGTCCGGTATGTGTGTGCGGGCTCTGATGTGGTTGGCAGGGGCGACAGCAGGGTGCTTGCGCGGTTCAGGAGGGGCGATGGGCACGCTGTTTGATTGTGTCCACTCGCTGGCCAATGAGGCGGCCGGCTGTGTGCAAGACATTTCATGAGAGCGAAGAGCTGAAGATAGGATGCCCCAAGGACAGTTTACTCCAAATGACAGGCGCTGGTTTTACAACAGACTCGCACATACGTGGATTTCAGTATTTGTATTGTGCGGCTTCACATAGCGGTCTGGCAGTTTTGTGCGTGAAGAAGGTGGCTCTGCAAAAAAGCATGCTCATTTGGCTGCGGCTTCCAGGGTACAGTGGCGGCGTGGCAGGTGTGTTAGATGGTTTTTTGAGTGAGGAGTGAGGAAGTCATGCATGCTGCTCTATTTATTATAGCGCTGCAGGGAGAGAGATGGCACGCGCGGAAAGCGATTGGATGCCTAGAATACAGGTAACATCCGCCTGCCAAGCCACGCTCGGGGCAATCGCACCTGCTCAAAAACGAATCCGCACTTGTATTAGTGTCACATATGCACGTTTAGACCTCTGCGTGGTGGGCAGGCCGGCAGGGCAGTGTCGTGCAGTGCACGTCGACGGTGCAGAGCAAACGTCGTAACGTCATCTCGCCCACTTTGCATTCACATTTTAGCGCATGTCCGTAACGTACTTGCAATGTTGCCGCCGCGACGTTGCCTGACATATGACAAGCAACGCCCGAAGACAACACTATGATGAAGGCCAGCAGCAGCTCATCGGCTCTGGCACCTTTTGATGTGTGTGCGTGTGTCTTGTGGAGGGGGGGGGTGCGAGTGACTGTACTGTAATTGTGTACACGCGTCGGGCTGTCGTGACACTGCCCGTCACTGCCGGAGAGAGTGAGGGTCCCGACAGCACCGGTTCCCCGTGACCTGTTCCTAAGTCACCTGAAAGACGTGCTATATAACCGCGGTGAGTTATTGTCTTGTGTACTTGGTCTGGCCTACGTCCGGCGCCCGAGGTCTCCCGGAAAAAACTTCATCGGAACCTGACCGGCGCCGTTGATAAAAGAACCTACCCCGCAACAGTAGTTCCCAAAAGCAGAAATTCACGACACAATTTCAATTCTAGAGTCTTGCAGCTGCCCAGCAGCAATTTCAAAGCACCCACCGCTGCACTTTCGGCGTTTAACGTCTCCGGGACTGCACTCTCCGTTTTGGGGCCTCCACCGCCTGACAGATTATACGCACTTCTGGTTGCTTATTGTTGAGGATTGAGACCGGAGTGTAGCAAGCCCGCGGCTTCTACGAGCAACAACAGGCCGTCATGAAGGTGGTCCTCCTTTCCAGCGAGCAGGGATGCTCGACAACGAGCGCCAGACAAGTCATTGTTCGGCCGTCAATCCCACGCCCTGTTCGCGTTTGGCCGTGCCCGGTGCCGGCCCGTCGCTGTCCTGCCAATCATGGTCCTCGGGTGGCCGCGTCGTCTTCTGATAATGAGCGAGCCCCAGTGAGTGCATTTTGACCAAATCCGCATTGTACGTCACAGCGTTTGAGCGTCACTGGATGTTCTCGGCCTCGGCGTCACGGAAAAAGCGCCCTGCCAGCCCCACTTTCCCGCCGCACTACTTTCGGTGGCACCGTCCACAAAGTCCGCCAACGTACGCCTTTTCGTTGACGCTGCCTGGCGTTTCAGCTGGACCGCGTATACGGTCAACCCCGGAAGCTTGGCAGCGCCCTATCCGTCTTGCCCCTCCCAGCATAAAGCATTTGAGCTCACCGCCGCCGCGGCCGCTTCCGCCATCGCCATTTCTTTTAATCCCTCGGGCCCCATTCAACCCTACTCACCTCCCGGCCCCTGCGCAGGCGCCTCAAGACGAACGCCCCACGTCTCCGCCCACCACCGAAATGAACATGCCCTCCGATGAGACCCTCAGATCCATGGCAGTGCTGAGGCTTTGCGCCTCGCCGGCGCTGGTGCAGAGCGCTGAGAACATTCTGGAAAAGGCCCCCGCTCCCTCCCCCACTTCTTCATCAATGGCATCTGCCGGATCGATGTCGGTCGAGGTGCGTGTGCGCGGCACCGACTGTCGTACACTGCGCCTTCTTCCTGAAGTGTTGGTTCGGGTCTCTGGCGTTGCGGCAGCGATGTGGAGCGCGCCCGCCGCCTCAATGCGCTTGAAGCGCTCGTGCAATTCACGCCCACCTCCGTTCCACTGAAGATGAAGATTCCATTCCTGAAGCCATGCCCTGCTTCGTCCTGCCCCTAACGGCTTTTATTGCAGAACATTGCAATGACCACACCCGCCCCGACCGCGGGCATGCCCCCTGGCATGGGCATGGGCATTCCCGACGCTGACGCCATCGGCGCCATGCTACACCAGCAGTTTGTCGTGGGTAACAATCTCGACGAGCCCTCGGTAAGGAGCTCGCCGAAGCATTTGATAGTCACATATCTCGGCACAAGAGGGTCTCACCAAAGCGCAAACGCATGCTTACCTTCACGGTGCTGGTGTGGAGCCGGGGCCTCCCAGCCTCAGCAACGACCCCACCACCGCGCCTATGTGTCAATCTGACCGTCCGTCAATCCTGCCCCACAGCTTGGTTTAGTTTGGGCTGGTAACCACAACCCACCCATGCCCTCCGCCCACCTGAACCCACATCACCACAGAACGCGCTGCCCACATTTGCGTCCATGCCACTGTCGGGCCGCAACATGAGCATGAAGGACATTGCCAACATGAGCCGTGAGTGACTCGTGATGATGATTTTACTGATGTGACCATGTAAAAGCGAGCGTGCAACTCTGGGGCTGCGGTGCGCGCGCATTGTGCTGTGGGCCTGCTGCCGAGAAGAAGCGACCACAGGCTGACAGGGGTTCAGATAAGCCGCACGGTTGTGCGGGCTAGGAGCGTACGGTGCTCACCGGGGCCAGTCAACGCAAGTGCCGGGTTGTGCGGGAAACGGCTATGGCGCGATGGCATTGCAGCAAAGCATGTTGGGCTGACACACATAATCCAGACGACACCGCACCGCGTGTGGGCTGGGCTGTGAGCTCCAATTAGTGCGGACGGGGAGTACCGTGTGGTGCAGCGCAATTATATACAGGGCCCGCGATAAACGATGTATGCCTTGTGCTTGCGACGTGCATCCTACAGAGATGCTGGCCTTTGCCGCGGCAAACCACCCGGCGATCACCACCGTGGCCACGCTGGACGGCGACGTCATGGCGCGCACTGCCGCGTTCAGCGAGTTCGGTGAGTGCAGCCACAGGTGTGGCGAGGTGTGGCCGACATCGCGTGTGCTGGGTGATTCGGCTTTGCAGCGCGGACGAAAAGAGGGATGGCGGCGCGTTGCGCGAATGGCAGGTTCCGCTTACCTGCCTAGTGGCTACGTTTAAATTGTTTCCCGATGCGGTTTGCTGTGCGTGCAGAGCTGGAGACGGAGACGGTGCTGGAGGTGAGCCCAGGGGAGACTGAAAAGAGGACTGGAAAGCTGTTGCCGCCAGCGCGGTTTGAATGAACAGTCGAGTAAACAATACATGGATGATCAACACAATGCCACGCATAGCCCCGGCACGATGCCAAAATTGAGATTAGGCACGCTGGCGCCCCCACGCGCGCTCTTAAGTAAACCCTCCTTGCAGCGCACGTGCGTGGAGATGCTGGCGGAGATTGACGAGGCCGCCAGCAGCAGCGGCCAGGGCTTCGCTACCGTCAAGGTGCGATTCTGTTGTGTGCTACA
This sequence comes from Chlamydomonas schloesseri, assembly GCA_016834595.1. NCBI lineage: Eukaryota > Viridiplantae > Chlorophyta > Chlorophyceae > Chlamydomonadales > Chlamydomonadaceae > Chlamydomonas > Chlamydomonas schloesseri. The sequence continues at coordinate 459,725 of JAEHOD010000025.1, read as the reverse complement.
TGATTTCCGGGGGCTCGTGCGGCAGCAGGCTTGGTGTGTAACAGCTGCGGGGCAGTGAACCCATGCAGCCTGTGAACGGGGGGCTGCGGCGTTCCGCGCGCACCTGGCAACGCACGGAGCTTAGCTAGGTGCTGCTGGCAAGGGGCGCGCATGGCCGAAGCCTGCAGCCATGCATGTCAGAAATACACTGTGATAAGCAGACGCTGTGCGCTACAGGTGGCGTCGCTGGGCGACCCGCGCCTGCTCAAGCACCTGTCCAAGGCGATGGGGATCACCGGTAAGACTCCACAGGGCGTAGCGCCGGGGCCGACCTGCATGTGTGCAGCCTGAACTGGGGGCGTTATAGACACAGCTATAATCTCGCCGGGCATGGACCTCGACCATCAAGCCACATGTGCAACTGCACGAACCCTGCGTAACGAAAGGTGCCGCTGTAGGGCTGGCACGCAGTCCGCAACCCTGACACGCACTTGTGGCATATGCACCAACACGCGCACGCCCCTGCCCGACCACAGGCCAGCTGGCGGGCGCGCTGACTGCGGGCGAGCAGAAGCACCTGGACGCTCTTGTGGGTCGCCTGGAGTGGCTGGTGTCGCGCGCACAGCGGCAGGTGAGTACTGGGTGCTCAGGAGCGCGGGCGCCCTGTGCGTGCGTCCGTACGCGTCGCGCGCGCGTTTATATGAAAGGGTGGATAGTTTATTCTAGAAACCAAAGCGACCATTTGGGGCGGCAGGAGAAACAGGGCATGCAACTCCGGGGCGCCTGTTGCTATGGGAGCCCAGTTCGAGGGAGGGCAAGGGCTGAGCTGAGGGAGCTGGAACAAGCTGGCGCCAAAAAAAGTGCCCTTTGAAGAACACGTATGGGCTTTTCATTGAAACGTGTTTCCCGCCGACAAATATGCACAGGGCGTCAAGCTGATCATCGCCGCCGAGCGCGCCTCGCTGCGCCCCGCCGTGGACGCCATCGCGCGCGAGCTGATGCGCCAGTACAACAAGCCCGGCAACACCGCGCACGGCAGCGACGCCAACGGCGGCCAGACGCACGGCGCCGTCATCTTCACCACCTACCAGGCCTACATGCGCGACGCGCAGGCGCGCCTGGCCATGGACCTAGCGATGGCAGAGAAGGACGGCTACAGGCTGGGTGCCAAGCTGGTGGGTGTGTCCCGCTCTGATGGAAGGGGCGGCTGGGAAGGCGGGCGGAAGGAGAATGTGCGACTTGGGGGCGGCACGGGCCAGGGGGGCAGCGGCTGGTGGCGTCTGCTGGTGATGGCCGCTGGGGGCCGGATGGTGGGGGCCCTGACACCCGGGTAACTGGGGTCGGCTGGCTGCAGGCTGCAGTGTACAGCAGCTCTCTAAGGAAATGAAGGAGAGCCGCAGGTTGTCGGTGCCCATCAACTCCCTGGGGGCAGCGCATGCGCTCAACTGTCCGCCCTCACATCCACTCCATCCGGCCCACGCCGCGGCACACAGGTGGGCGGAGCAGACCCCCACCAGGAGGCCATCAGCGCCGCGCGCAAGGGCCACAAGACGCCCGTGTGGGGCACCTCCGCCGAGACGGACGTGTGCTTCAACGGCTGCGTGGCGCAGCTGGCCATCGCGGTGTCGCGCGGCGCGGCGGAGATAATGATCGCCAGCCACAGCTACGACGCTGTAACAAGCGCCGCGCAGTTCATGCTGCAGCTGGGGCTGTGCCCGGAGAAGGCGCCCGTCTACTTCAATGTCGACACCACATGGAGCCTGGTGACTCAGGACACAGACGACCTGAGCGTGACCCTGGGCCAGCAGGGATACAAGTGGGTGCGCGGGCTGCGAGGCTGGGCGGTGCGCGCCAGGGTTGACCGGGGAATACCGTAGTGGGGGGTAAGCGATGGTGCACCCAGGAGGCCTTGTATCCTGGACTTGCAGGACTCAGGAATCGGTACGTGGCTGACGACGCCGCAATGCTGCATCATTTGACGCTTATGCTGATCGAACGCTGCCAGCCCTGTACCATCCTGCTCAACTCAACCTCAACGCACCACCGCCAGGGTGTTTAAATACACCAAGGGTGGCAACATGGTCCCCTACGAGATCAAGAAGCGCGCCGCCGCTGCAGCGGCTGCAGCGGCAGCGGCTGACGCGCACGGCGCGCTGAACGGCAGCGGCGCCTCCGCGCCTGTGCCGGCGGCTGGCAAGGTGGCCGGCGATGCCTCGGGCCGGCCCGACCTCTCCAAGCTGCAGGTGGGAGCAATGCACACACACCGCACTGTTTGGCAATCAGCACCAACACTGGCACAGCCTCAATTTCCTTTTGCGCCTTGATGCTGAGCCAGCATTGTTGGGGTCCTCCTCCGGGCCGACAGGAGTCGCTGCTGAAGCGCCTGGCGCCCAACAACGACGACCCGGTGGCCCAGGCGGCGGCGCAGGTGAGGGCCGGCTGCGCCGTGGTGTCGCTGTGCGCTGTGGCCGTTGGGATGCTACATGTATGGGGCGAGGGACGCGGCATGCATCTGGGACTGTTTACTGTTATAAACTGCTCCAACAAAAACAAATCGTGCCGGGTGGTGCCTTGACGTGCCGTGCGCAGGTGGCGGCGCTGCTTGGGGAGCACATGACAGTTGAAGAGTTGCCGTTCAAGGGCCGCACAGCCCCCAACAACGGCAGCGCCAATTCCGCCGCGCCGGCTGCAGCTTCAGGCGCTAGCGCCAGCAAGCCCTCTCAGGCCTAGATGGAGTGCGGAGGTTGGGGGATAATCCTGGGCAAGATAGTGAAGCAACTCGCTTGCTAGACGCCATTCCAGCATCCGATGCGGCGGCTGCAATAAGTACGCGACGCTTGCAGCAAGTACCAGTAAAGCGAGGCTTGAAGGCAGCAGGCTCTTTGGCCTCATGTGGCATGCATAGATCGAAATAAGCTGCATCGCAGGCAAGCCGGCAGTAGGTTGTTAACCAGCAAGCATCGAGGCCGGCCTCGTTTATCTGCACTCCATGCTCGGATTTCCTATGCTCCGTAGCGAGATCCATTCCTCGAGGGGGGATGCCGTCTACACAAGAAGCTGGGTAGCAGAGCGCGGCATGTGGGCACTAGACGCTAGAGCCACTGCGTTTCAGGTGGTGGTGGGCTGGGAGATGTGGATGTTGGTGCTGCAATAGAAGGCAGGACCAAGGATAGCAAGCGACGTTAGGAGTGCCGCGCAAGCTGGTTGCCATGGATAATCCTGCACGTGAGAAGTCATACGTGGCTGCATGGGCTTCGAGTCCAACCGTGTGCGCATGCGGCCGGGGCGTATGGCCGGCTCGATTCGTTGCTTGGGCGCAGCCGGCGCATAGAACTAGGACTACTTCAAAACCTCATCTGCCAGCAAACGTGGCTGAGGTGGAGGATGAGGCAGTGAAGCGGTGCCCCCAAAGTGAGATCTGCACATGTGCTTTGTGGGGGCCGGGCATGGATAGGTGTTGGGCAGGAGTGCCACTGGCCACCAGGGTTCCTATGATCGGCTTACGGTGCCGCGGGATGCGGATTGCGGCATGTGTGGCATCAGCATCGTAGCTTCCGGGGCAACCAGGCTGGTATCTTCTTGCTCTGATCCCTGCGTGATGTGGGCGGCCGCGCGGTGGCATATTGTCGTTGGGCAGTTCGGTGTTCACGCCCCAAAGATTGCACAGGCACAGAATACAGCACCGTATGAAGGCTGATGTGACGCGCCTATCCAAAGAAGATCTGTTGTGTGTAGACGTCGTGGCGGAGAGTCGCTGTGTGGGGTCAGTGGAGAAGGGCGTGCGGCGACGACACCACGCCCAAACAAGATTCATGGTCCGGTATCAACGAATGGATGTTGGGCACCTGGCTGGTCGCCGGTCGCGGCCGCGAGTAGGGCGTTGCGTCAGTAGACGGGGCATGCAAGCGTGGCGTGCTGCTTGCTGCCGAATGACAAGCACAGCATGCACGAGGACTAGGAGATGGTTGAAACGGACGTCGCACGATGGTAGCTAACGGCGCGTGCCCGTACATAGCGTGTCTGCGCGTGAACAGGTTGGTTTTCTGCTTGGTCCGCAGTGGGGCGAGCTCCTGCTGTGGTGCCGCGACTGTTGGGCACCTAGGTTTGGCTCGGTGCCTGTTCAAACCGACCCCGGCTATGTCCGGGCGATGAGGTAGTTCGGCCTCAGACTGTGGAGGGGCTGAGCCCCTTTTCCCTGACACAGGGGAACACTTGTCTGTTGGGAAGAAGAAAGCCGTTGCGGTCCTTAGCTGTGAGCGTGCCACTTTGCTCCGGGGTGTGGAGCGACATCTCTTATGGGGATGCCGCAAGGCCGTGTCGGTTGCACAGCGCCGTCCCCCCGCTTCGCCAGAGAGGGACAGACTACGCGCCAGGGACGAAGTTCCGTCCGACCAAGTGTCATACACCGTACATCATGCAGTATTCACGAACCGAGTGCGTCCTATCGTTTTCCCGGAGCCGCTTGAGGTCATCTGCAAGGTAGATCAAAGCAGTGGGCAGCCCCGGCAGAAACAGCTAGTCCCGTTGTGGCACGTGTTAATTAACTGACCCGCCGGGCAGCATTCGGCAAAGGCAAAGTGCCGGTACGTAGCTGGCACGCTGCAACTTCACCGGTGATGCGTTGGCTGACAAGTAGTTTGTTGACACGCAGTCCTCACGCTCCGCCGGGCGCCCGGCCAGGCGAGACACCACGGGAAGCACGCATACTGCACAGACCGCCACGCCATGCAGAGCGCGAGATCGCAAACAATTGTCCGGCATTTCCCGAAGCCGCGGGCCTGCCGGCAGGTAGGGGGCTGTACGCACTGTGGAACAAGATGTCCGAATGCCAAATATAACAAGAGTGGGATATGCGTTGGTACCGGTAATCCACTCACACGCATTCTCTCGCTCTGTACGTCGCTCCCATATAACGCGCTCGACACTAAGTCCAAGTGTCCAACCTCAGTCGCTCAACCGTTACCGGAAACCTCATCAAGATGCATCACATGTACGCTGACATGACAGCAGCACGTGACAGTTGCAAAGACGTTTGCCCGTCACCCGCCCATAATGACGGGCTCTCCTCCCTCTGCACACACGTACCAGTCCGTATGCGACTGAGATGTCGTCATGCAAGTGTCCGACGCCTGGTAAGTTGCACTGCTCTCTGTCCCTCAACAGAACCAGAATACCTTTACGATGTCCGCTCCAGCGCGATGCGCTGCACATGCCCCTCCCGTCCAGCCGGCTCATCTCCACGCGCACACAACTCTCCACGATCAAGCGCCTTTGCATGCACCGCTCACTGCTGCTTAACCGCGTCCCTCCGACTGGCCATGGTATCCACAAAGTTCTGCAGTAAGGGCAAGAACATGCACAATGCACATGAGGTTGAATGTTGTGGCATGGCAGGCAGGGTCAATGAATGGAAACGATACGAGGGCAGGGACACCCATGCGTAGTATTTTTGCAAAAGCATTGTTGTATGCCGACCCCTGTTCACCTTAACTATTCCTCTCTGCTCGTGCCCTACCTGCAGTCGTGCCAAGCGTGCTACCGACTCCGCCTCCTCCTCGGCCATCGCTGCCGCCGCGGGCGGCTTCGCTGCCGCCGCCGCCACGGCCGTCGCCGCTGCCGCCGCGCTCATCACCGCTGTGCTGTTTTCCGTGGCCGCGGCCGTCATGCTGCTGGTGCTGGTGCTAGTGCTCGCAGCGCTGGCGTTGCCGGCCGGGGTCCACGCCTGCGCACCCAAGTCGCCCGAGACGTCCTCCACAACCACGTATGAACTGCCGGTGCTGGTGCTGGCCGGGGCAGGCGAAGCAGCCGGGGTCTGCTTGTGGGGCTCAGCCGCGGCCGCCGCAGCGGCCGGGGCAGGCGTCGCCGTTGCGGAAGCAGAGGATGAGGCCGGTGGCGGTGCCGCTGGCGCCGGTGCAGCGGCGGCAGCCGGTGCCGGCGCCGGAGCGGCGGCGGCAACGGGCGCAGCAGCAGGCTTGGCAGCCGGCGGCGGCGACTGCGCCAGAACCTTGGCCTTTGCGGCCTTCAAGCCATCCTCCACCGCCTTCGCGCTGCGCTGCTGCTGGTCATACTCCTTCTGCCGCAGCGCCAGCAGCTCCGCCTCCTTCTTCTCGCGCTCCTCCATCTCCTGCAACCACACCAACGGCGCCCGCACAAACAGCATTTCATGCGCTGCCCTCTCTGCGCTTTGTAGGCCCGTCACCCTTCTGACCTTCCTTCTAATCAGCGCCCCAATGACCCTACAGCCCACAGCTAGTGTTTGGCATTCACCTGCATCCGCTTCGTGGCCTCCTTCATTGCCTGGTTGGCCCGCGAGATGGCGGGGAACCAGGCGGGGTTGTTCTCCATCAGCACCGTCCCCACGAAGAGAGCCGCAGCGCCACCGATGACAGCCGTCCAGACCCGCCCCTTGTCAAAGCTCTGCTTTGGCAACGGCTTTGCCATCTGGGTCACCTGCTGTGCATTCACCATCTGCGCCGGGCGCAGCCAAACCAAGGAGGAACCATCGTGACGTGAGGGGCATCGGGTTGGACGGCACGCTGCTGCGCCTCGCGCGCATCCCCGCCCAGCCGCCGTTCCATGGATGCTGGGTGCCAAATATTCCTTTCGCTGTGCCCTGTTAGCCAAAGCAAGGCCTCCCATGCGATCTTTGCTCACCTGCATTTCTGCGTGTGCCACGTCCGGTGACATCCAAACCAGGCCCGAAGCAAGAACTCCTGCCGCTGCAATACGAAGGGCCTGGCCGAAGGTGGAAGCAGGGCCCTGAACCAGCAGGGCGACACAAGCAATTTGTGTGTCTGCTAGGTCTGGACATCAATCGGTCCGATACCCAAGCAATATATATTTTTGCTCACTTGCTCCTTTCCATCGGCAGAGCTGGCCACGCGGATCTCGCGGCGCCCAGAGCTGGGAGGCCTCAAACTCCGCACAGAAGCGCGGCTAGATGCAGGATTGGACGAAAATGGAGCCAGCCTGGGCCTAGAGGGTTGTAGGAGAGCCATTTTGTAGACTTACAAAGCTGTATGCGTGGAGCCTCGCCTTCGGCTCAAAGCGCGGTTGGTCTGTGAAGTAATTCTTGTTCAAGTATTGGTGCTTTCACCGTTGAAGGAATTGCTTAGGCCGGCCAGGAAGGAAGCCGAATGTTTTTCCGCCTCGCCCCCATGCAGCGCTGGGGCCCAAGCCCATATTCTTGGGCTGGATGCCTGCGGCAATTTAGCTGCAGTTTTCACCGGTTGGGTTGTATACTTTGATAAATTGCCGAATCGCAACACATAGACCACGACCGCGCGAGCTTAAAAGCCGGCGAACAAGTCCTTGTTTTGCAGCCCGGCAGCTGCGCAACCTGCGACATGGTTTTAAGCATTTACCATCAGAAGCATTAGCCCTCCATTTCTCAGTTTACCGCGTTGAGGGCGGAGATCTCCTGTAAAAATGTTCGGTGGGGCATTCGGTGAGCAGAGCACGCTCTGCAGCAGCATTCTGACCATTGTTGCTGACGGTAACTGGCTATGGTACGCTCACAGGTGGCACCACGGGCTTCGGCCAGCCTGCCGCTCAGCCTGCGTTCGGCGCCCAGCCTGCGCAGCCGGCAGCTAGCCCATTTGGTGGAGCATTTGGTGCTCCTGCTCAGCAAGCTGCAAGCCCGTTCGGTGCAGCTGCTCCGGCTGCGGGTGCACCGCTGTTCGGCGCGCAGGTAAATCGCGCGCAAATTGCCGTTCTGTTCCCACAGCCCTGCTAACAACGATCCAAATCCGTACTTCGTTCCGCAGAGCCCTGCACCTGCGTTTGGTGCAGCTGCACCGGCAGCAGCTCCTGCTTTCGGGGCGCAGACCGCGACGGGCGGCTTCGGGGCGGCAGGCTTCGGGGTAAGTCGGGGAGGGACCCATCACCTGCCGGGGCGTGCCCTTTGCTGGGCCCGTGTTGCGGGGTTCACGAGCCGGGTCTTGGTTGGGCGACTTCAGGGCAAAGCGGAAACGCTGACACGCATCCCTGGATATGCGCAGGCTGCAGCCAAGCCTGCGGGCTTCGGTGGGTTCGGCGCCACTGCGGCCCCTGCAAACCCATTTGGCGCCACCACGCAGGTGAGCCTTGCGCGCAGGCACGTGCACTTATACTGCTTCTGATTACACCAGCTTCTTTCAGCTGCTTGCTCACTGTCCCTCGCCTGTTCTGTGCAGACGCCTGGCGCTTTCGGAGCTACTGCGCAGTCCGCGCCCGCATTTGGCGCGGGTCTTGGCACTGCGCCTTCATTTGGAACCACGCTGACCTCTGCGCCTGGGGGGTTCGGCGCCACCTCCACGCCTGCGTTTGGTGCGCCTCAATCGGCGGCGGCTTTTGGCGGCTTCGGCGCTTCCAGCGCACCGGCGTTCGGCGCGCCCGCGGCAGCGCCGGCGAACCCGTTTGGCGCACCGGCTGCCGGCGGCTTTGGTGCTAGCGCAACTCCGGCATTCGGCGCGGCCCCTGCGGCGACCGGTTTTGGCGCCCCTGCCGCAACGCCTGCGGCTCCTTTCGGTAAGTGACTGTTGGATGCATGGGTGCTAGGCTTCACGTGGCATCTGGTGCTGTTTATAGACACCGCTTTCATCCATTTTTGGCCACAATCCCTCTTGCTGCACGCGCAGGGAGCACAACTGGTAACCTCTTTGGCGCGCCCGCGGCTGCGCCATCGCCCTTCGGCGCGCCCGCCGCCGCGCCCGCGGCCGGCGGCTTCGGTGGCTTCGGTGCTGCCGCGCCCGGTGCGGCCACCACGGGCACGCGCAATGTGCCGTACTCGAAGACCAAGGACCCGGATGCGGCTGCGGGCCAGGTCACCTTCCTCATGTCCATCTCGGCGCTGTCCAACTACAACCCGCCCAATGCGGCCAAGTCGCACGAGGAGCTGCGCTGGGAGGACTACGAGGCGGGCGTGAAGAACCAGAGCGCCGGCCCAGCGCCAGCGGCGGCCGGCGCCTTCGGCGCGCCCGCCGCAGGCGCCACCGGCGGCTTTGGCGGCTTCGGAGCCACAACCACGCAGCCCGCAGCCGGAGGCTTCGGCGCCCCCGCGGCCAACCCATTCGGCGCGCCCGCTGCCTCGGCGCCGGCATTCGGCGCCAGCACCACGCCCGCCTTCGGCGCAGCCAGCACGCCTTCGCTGTTTGGTGCCGCGCCGGCTGCCGCCACGCCCGCCAACCCCTTCGCTGCGCCCACCACAACGCCTGCGTTTGGCGGCTTCGGCGCGGCGCCCGCTAGCCAGCCGTCGCTCTTCGGCGCCAGCACTGCCACGACGGGTGCATTTGGCGCAACAACGGGCGCTTTTGGCGCTACCACGCCCTTCGGCGGCGCCGCCTCTCAGCCGGCGGCTGCGCCATTTAGCTTCAACAGCAGCAGCCCCAGCACCTTTGGCGCAGCGTCGGCGCCAGCCAGCGGCGGCCTGTTTGGCGCGCCGGCCTCCGCCGCGTCGCCCAGCCCGTTTGGCGCCACCGGCACCTTTGGCGCCGTGGGCTCGCCCTTCGGCGCGGCCTCCTCCGCCTCGGCGCTGGGCACCAGCACCTTCGGCGCGTTCGGCGCGACCGCGGCCAAGCCGGCGTCACCCTTTGGCGCGCCCGCCACCACGACACCCTTTGGCGCCACCGCGCCCGCCACGGGCGGTGGCTTATTTGGCGGCGCCACGAACTTCTCCTTCAACACCGCGCCCGCCGCCACGCCGTCTCTGTTCGGCGCCGCCAGCGCTGCCGGAGGCACCATGTCCTTCACCTCGAACCTGTTCGGTGGCAGCACGCTGGGGCAGACCGCGGCGCCAGCGGGCGGCTTGTTTGGTGCAGCGGCCGCCGCGCCGGCGGCACCGGCACAGCCGCCCACCGTGGCGCAGCCGGCCTATGGCGCCTTCAGCTCGCTGCCGGCAGTGCCGGACGCCAAGGTGGGCATCACCACCCGCGGTGCGCGCACTGGCAGCATCAGCAGCGGCGCCAGCAAGGCCAGCCCGCTGCTGTCGCTGCGTGCCACGCCCGTGCGCTATGGCGCGTCGGTGCGTGCGCGCTCCGAGCAGCCGCCCAGCCTGGGCGGCGCCGCCGCGGCGGCCGCCGGCGGCGGCCTGGTGGGTGTGCTGGGCGCCACCGGCCGCGGGCCGGTGGTGGGTGGCGCCGCCGGCGCCACGTCGGATCTGCTGACGCCCCAGGCGCCCGGCAGTGCTGGCGCGGCGGCGGCGGCTGCCGCCGGCGGCAGTGGCCTGCTGCCGCTGCGCCAAAACCCCCACCGCCTTTTCATCGCCGCGCCGCCGCCGTCCACCGAGGCCGCCGGCGGCAGCAGCTTCCTGTCGCCGGCGCGCCCCGTGTCCGCGCACCGCGGCGGCGGCGCCACGCCGCCCGACGGCCACGACGGCCACCTGCACAGCCACCACCACGACCAGGAGGACCGCTACGCTGAGACACCCGCCGGCGCCCGAACCGGCGGCAGCGGGCTGAACGGCTACGCCAACGGCTACGCGACCGGCGGCGGCGGAGCCGCCGCCTCCGGCCCCGCCTTCCACGACGCGCCGCCGTCCGAGGCGCACCTGCCTCGCCTGGGCCGGCTGGTGAGCGAGGGCTACACCTTCAGCCCCAACGTGGACGAGCTGCGGCTGCTGCACAGCCAGAACCCCGCCAACCTGGCGGCCGTGTCCAACTTCACAGTCTCCCGCGCCGGCGTCGGCCAGGTGAGCGTTTTTGCTGCCGACCCCTGCCTGACTGGGCGCTGCACCTGTGCACAGCACTTCGCCAAGCTTCCCAGTGCCGTGTGGCTAGCGGAACCCCTTTCATTCTGAAAGCTTCTTGTAACTGTGCCCTCATGTCTTCAATTCTTGACTTGCAGGTCCGCTGGGTGGTGCCGGTGGACGTGCGCGGGCTTGCGCTGGCCGACATTGTGTCCATCAGCTACGGCGAGGTGGCGTGCTACCCCGACGCCGCCACCAAGCCGCCGCAGGGCCAGGGCCTGAACAAGCCCGCGGAGCTGACGCTGTACGGCGTGTACCGCAAAGACAAGGAGACCGGCGCGCTGATTAAGTGAGTATCCCGGAACCGCAGCGCATACACGGCTCCATCCTGGTGCCGTGCTGTTACATCACCCACGTACCTGTACGGGAGTGGTGTGCATCTGCACTGTGCTGACTACGTAATTGGTATTGGTGCCTGCTCGCAGGGACGGCCCACGCGGCCAGGCTTACGAGAAGGCGCTGCGGCAGATGTGCGGCCGCATGGGTGCCAAGTTCGTGTCGTATAAGCTCGACGGCGGCGTTTGGAAGTTCGAGGTCGAGCACTTCAGCCGCTACGGGCTTCTGGACGAGGACGATGAGTTCGACGATGGCGAGGCGGCAGCGGCTGCGCCTCCGGCGCGGGCGCCGCGCGGCGGTGAGGAGGGCGTCGGTGAGGCCCCCGGCGGAGCCCGGCCACCCCGCGGCGGCCGGCTGGGCCTGGTGGGCGGCGACGGCGAGGAGGGCGCTGGCAACGTGGCGGCTGGCGTGGCGGCCAGCCCCGCGGCGGGCCTGGTGGGCCGCGGCCTGGCTGGTACAGGCCTGGGTGGCTTTGCGTTCGGCGGCGGTCCGGCGGCCAGTGCCGCTGGCCGCGCTGCGGGCGCGATGGTGGTGGCGGCTATGCCCGAGGACTCGGGCATGGAGCCCAGCGTGGGCCCGAGGAAGCTGCTGGGCGGAGAGGGCGGCCTGGGGGCGTCGGAAGCGACCAGCGGCGCGGCAGGTGGGTGGTGGCGGCTGTTGCGGTGGCGCCAGGCTTGACGCGTGCATGGCCTGCTCGTGACGTGCTGCACGGGCATACAACACCTGCTGCACAGCAACCGCACCCCCGAATCCTCCTCGTGGCCAAGACTGCGCGCTTTAGTCAGATCCTATCAGCAATAAACATAAGAATTAATGTTTGCGGTAATACCCGCGGTATGTGTACTTTGCGAGCCTGGGCAGCAAGCTCGCAGCCGGTTGTGTGCCGAACACTTCACCGTGCAACACGAAATGCGGCAGGCCCTTGACGGCAAAAGATTGCCAGCAGCCATGCAATGTCCGCGTGCAAGATGGTCAAGCTGCCTTGCGTCAATTGAACTCTGGGTCAGGCCACTCCGTAGTCAAGGTCACATAGCTTATGAAACGTTGCCATCCCATTCATATCCTGTGGTATGCCAAAAATAAAAAGTCCTTGCAGTGCGTTGTGCGCCAGAAAACTTGCAGCCGCTTTGCATATCATGTGTGCGCACTTGCACCTTCTGTAACTTCTCTCATGATGCACGTCCGCATTTTTGAACGCGAGTGCCAACATTCGTGCTGACACATTGCACGCGACACAGCCTTGCGCAGCCTAAGCATACTGAGCGTCCCGCGTTTTCTCCGGGGCCTGGCCGCCACGTGTCCGTCGCTCCTTTCTCACGGCATGCGGGCGCCCCACCCACTGCCCACCCTCCCGGTGCGCAGGTGGCGGCTCCGCATGACGTGGAGGCTGGAGCGGCGGACACGGGCAGTGCCAGGCCCCGGTGGAGCGTGGAGGAGGCGGCCAAAGGCCGAGCAGGATACCGCAGCGGCGTCGTTGAAGCGACATGGGCTCATGGGAAACCTTGCAACCGAACCAGCTTGGACGTCCTGTCTTGCAGAAGACTGCCGGGAATTGCGTTGGAAACGGTGCTGTAGCCAGGTGCAGGATTCGGCGTTATTCTGCCCTAGGCGCAACGCTCCGTTTGGTATCCTCACTAGGTGCACGGACGAAGTTGACGGGGTTTGGCAGCAGTTATCTAGTGGTGTAAGCACGGACTGCGGGTGAGGATTTGCACGCCGGGAATCGGGATTGCGGTACTCGTGCACACGGACACATGCCACGAAGGGTTCAACGGCACCACCCAAGCTTCATAAATTAACAACGGGCAGGGCACGGCCCTGAGGATTGTTGCGGAATGCAGCTTACCGAATCAGCCGGAATCAATTGGTCAGGCGCCACCCTGAGTGGCGCCGGTGTCAAGCGAGCGATTTATGTATAGAGAGACTGTGTGCGAGAGAGAAAGCAGGTGCAAGCGGGAGAGGTGTGGACACAGTAGCGGTTGGATGCGTGTGTTTGCTACGTGTAAACCATGGCCCAAAATCATACGACGTATGCCATTTCATGGCTTGGGGCCAATGCAGGGACCTTGTGTGCAGCCAGTAAGATGTTGTGGTCAGTGCCACGCCGGCGTCGCTCCCGAGGAGTGACCACCAGCAACACAGCAAATACACGAGTGCTGCGCTCCCACACATACCGTAGACACTTGGAATGCTCCCTTGTGCCTTTACGAGTCGTTTCATCATCAACCAGTCGCACGCGTCGATTCCTCTTTCGCCTATCACTTGACGTATTGCGTTCCTCATCCTTTACGCATTGACAGACGACCAGGACATGTCTGAGGCGCGCGCGCAGCTGCGCTTCGGTGACGACCCCACTGCGGAGGCAGAGGTCTCAGGCGGCGTCGTGGGCCCGCCCGCCGCCGGCGGATCTATCATCACTGGATCCGTCGCCCTGGGTGGCGGCGCCGCCACAGCCGCCGCCGCAGCAGCCGCCGCTGACGCAGCCATGGCGGAGCCGGCGCCTGCGGCGGTGCCGCTGCAGCACGCACTGCCGGCCTCGCTGGCGCACGACCCCGTGCGCGTGCGCGCACTGCACGACGCCTTCTTCGGTGGTGGCGGTGGCGGCGGTGCGCCGGCCGCGGTGGCGGGTGACGGCTGGACGCAGCTGCCCCCGCAGCCGCACCACCATCACCACCACCACCACCACAGGCAGGCGTTGCAGGCGGCTGGCTCCATGATCAGGGGTGCGCTGCCCATGGGTGGCGCGGGCGAGGCGGCGCGCGGCAGCGCCGCCACGGCTGCTGCTGCGGCGGCGGCGGCGGCGGCGCTGCGTGAGGGCGGCGGCGCTACCAGCGCGGCGCCCAGCGGCCCCATGGCAACCACTTGGCGGCGCCCGGCGGCGGCCCTGTCGGCAGGCGCACCAGGTTAGTGAGAAATGCTGATGAACCTGAAGGCATCGTGCAGCTAATTCGAAGCAAGCTTCTTCACATCCGGTGGCTGCTTGCTCGCACTAGCAATCCTTCATCTCTAGGTGGCACGGACCGCTGTCACGGGCGCGTTGTTTCTGAGGCTGTTGGCCTGGCCTACTTGCACGTGAACTCGCCCTGCCTGCTTGCTTCGCGTTGCAGCGGCGGTCATGGCACGCGGCGCGGCGCTGCTGTCAGAGGTCGGCGGCGGAGACAGCGGTGGCGGAGCGGGCGCGGCGGGCTCCGGCTCGCCTATCAGCCTGGCCCTGGCGCGGGCGGTGACGGTGCGGCCGCCACCGTCGGCCCCGGACGGCCCCGCGGGCGCGGTGCTGCCTCTCAAGGTGTGTTGAGAGCTCGGGGCAGCCAATCTTGTCCCTTGCCTGAAAGGGCATGCAGTTCCTTCCTCGGGTGCCGTCCCGTGCCGTGCCGATGGACCCCTTGTTTCCTGATTGTCTTAAAGTTGCGCCTGCCCTCACACCAACCGGTTGCGCAGGAGGTGGCCACGGCGCGCTACCTGACGGACGCGGGCCTGGCCATGGGCCGCTCCTTCCGCGTGGGCTGGGGCCCCGGCGGCAAGCTGGTGGTGCCGGGTGAGCGCCGGGCCGGGCGGGGCGAGGGGCCGGGCCGGGCGGGGCCGGACCGGGCGGGGCCGGGCCGGGCGGGGCCGGGCCGGGCCGGGTGAGGGGCCGGGTGAGGTCGTGAGGCGCGTTGCTGGGGGCGTTGGGCTGCACCCTGGGTTGGCGTCTCGCGATTTGGCACCTTGGACCGCTTCACTCACACGCACCGCACTGTATGCCGTACCGCTGCAACCCGCCAGGCGCGGCCGAGGCGACCACGGCCACGGAGATCTGCGTGACGCGCGTGCGCGTGGAGGGCGAGGGCGCGGCGTACGGCGAGGTGTCGGGCGGCGGCGCCGCCGACGGCGAGGAGGCGGAGGGCCTGGAGGCGCTGCGCGAGCGCCTGCGTGCCGCGCTGGAGGTGCACCTGGCGGCCAGCAAGCCGCGCGAGTCGGCGGCGGCGGCGGCGGCGGCCGCGGCGGCGGCGGCGGCGACTGATGCGAATGGGGACGTGGCAGTGACTGACGCGGCCGAAGGTGCTGCTGCAGGCGGCGCGCCGCCGCCGCCTTCGGTGCCGCCGCACTGGCGGCTGTGTGTCGACAACCGCGAGCTGGCGGTGCTCGTGGAGCGCTACGTGCGCGTGTGCGATCAGCAGCTGCACAACCTGCTCGGCGGCGGCAGCGGCGGCGCGGCCGCCGACGGCGGCGCCTCCGGAGCCGGCGCGTCCAGTGCCGTGGACGCCGACCACCCCGACGCGGCGCGGCTGCGCCACGAGATCGACACGTGGCGGCTGTTGGAGGTGCTGTTCGCGCGTATCGACGGCGAGGTACCAGAGGAGGCGGCCGCCGCCGCTGCTGGCGGCGCTGGCGGCGCCGCCGACCCCATGTCGCTCACTACGCCGCCCGCCACCCCGGGCAACTCGCTGGCGCTGGTGTCCAGCGGCGATCACGACATGGTCGGCGGCGGCGGCGGCGGCGGCGACGGCGCAGCCGCCGCTGCGGCGGGCGCGGCGCCGCCGCGCACGCTGCTGGCAGCGCTGCAGCGGCGCGCGGCCTTGGGGCTGTGGCTGCAGCGGCAGGCGCGGCGGCGTGTGGAGGAAGACCTGGCGGCGCTGCCGCACGGCAGCACCCCGGCGGCCGTGGCGCTCCACCTGCTGGCGGCGCACCAGCTGGCGGCGGCGGCGGGTGCGGCGGTTGCGGCGGGCGACACGCGGCTGGCCTTGCTCATCTCGCGGGTGCGTTGCGTTGAGGGGGTGGGGCGTGGCTGCTTCCAGCCTTACCGCAAGCAGCTGTCCCTTTCGCCACTCCTGTGGCATGCGTTGTTGTGTGGTGCACTCATGTCATGTTGGGTTGCTGATTCTAGGCGTCCCGGTCGTGCGCTGGCCCGGTTCTTGCAGGCTGGCGGGCGCAGCTCGGCCAAGCAGCAGCTGGCCGCGCAGCTGGCGCTGTGGCAGCAGCAGGGCTTCAGCGAGCACATCGCGCCGGAGCGCCTGGCTGCTTATCACCTGCTGGCGGGGCAGGTGAGGAACAGGTGGAGGGGCTCGGGAGAGGCAGGCGCGTAACGGGATGCACGTGCCCAGCATTGTGGTCTTCCGCACCACCATTCCTGACCATGCCTCGCCACACCGCTGCCGCCGCCGCCGCCAGGTGCTGGAGACGCAGCGGCTGCTGTCGCTGGACTGGCGGCGGCTGCTGGGGCTGCAGCTGTGGTACGCGGCGGCGCCCACCTCTTCGCCGCTGACGGCGCTGCAGCGCTACCTCATGGACCGCCACACGGAGCCGGGCGTGGTGCCGCACCCGGCGCCCTACCACGTGGTGAGTGAGTGGGCGGAGGAGCGGCTGGGCAGGGGCGGCGACGGCTGGGGCGCACTTCAGGCGGGTGCAGAAGCGGCCGCCTTCATAGCAGTAGGGCGTGTTTGCGCATGGCGCGACAGCCGGGCGTGGCGTGGCATGGTGTGAGGCTGCGCGTGTGGGTGTGACTGCCCTGCCTGGGGTCCCGTTGGTGGCCGTTACGCATTGAAAACGTGCAGGAGGGCCTGCAGCCGTCGGCGACTGGCGCGGGCAGCAACAGCGGCGGCTCGGGTGGCGCCACGGACGTGCAGTGGGAGCTGCTGCAGCTGTGGAGCACCACTCCCGCCGCCGCCACCGCCGACTGCCTGGCCGACGGTCGCCTAGCGACCGCGACCGGCGTGGCGGCGGCGGCGGAGCGCGCGCGGCAGGGCTGGCTGGCGGGCGGCGGCTGCAGCCGGCTGCTGCGCTGCGCCGGCTACAGCCCCAACCCACTGGACCACAGCCTAGCCTGGCACCTCATGACATCGCTGCAGGTGTGTAATGTGTGCGGGATGGGTAGGGAGAGAGAGAGAGAGAGAGAGAGAGAGAGAGAGAGAGAGAGAGAGAGAGAGAGAGAGAGAGAGAGAGAGAGAGAGAGGAGAGAGAGAGAGAGAGAGAGAGAGAGAGAGAGAGAGAGAGAGAGAGAGAGAGAGAGAGAGAGAGAGAGAGAGAGAGAGAGAGGAGAGAGAGAGAGAGAGAGAGAGAGAGAGAGAGAGAGAGAGAGAGAGAGAGAGAGAGAGAGAGAGAGAGAGAGAGAGAGAGAGAGAGAGAGAGAGAGAGAGAGAGAGAGAGAGAGAGAGAGAGAGAGAGAGAGAGAGAGAGAGAGAGAGAGAGAGAGAGAGAGAGAGAGAGAGAGAGAGAGAGAGAGAGAGAGAGAGAGAGAGGAGAGAGAGAGGAGAGAGAGAGAGAGAGAGAGAGAGAGAGAGAGAGAGAGGAGAGAGAGAGAGAGAGAGAGAGAGAGAGAGAGAGAGAGAGAGAGAGAGAGAGAGAGAGAGAGAGAGAGAGAGAGAGAGAGAGAGAGAGAGAGAGAGAGAGAGAGAGAGAGAGAGAGAGAGAGAGAGAGAGAGAGAGAGAGAGAGAGAGAGAGAGGAGAGAGAGAGAGAGAGAGAGAGAGAGAGAGAGAGAGTGCGCGTTGATGCGAGAGGCTGGGGATGCCCGCACGTGCTGACCGGCAACCATGCTCAGACCGCTGTTGATGATGAGCCCGTCCACTCGATCCTGGGCCCCTTCGGTCTGACACGGCCCCTTCCTCTCTCAGGCATGCGAGGTGCTGCCGAAGCCCGGCGCCGCCTCCGACGCCGCGGCCCACGCCGGCTCGCCGCCGCCCGCCTACGAGTCCGAGCTGCTGGGCACCACCCTGGAGTTCATCTCGCAGCTGCTGCTGGCGGGCGGGCTGTGCGAGTGGGCGCTGTACGTGGCGCTCACCATCCCCGACCTGCCGGCAGAGGCCGGCGCGGGCGGCAGCGGCGCTGCGTCGGCGGCGGATGAGGAGGGGGAGGAGGGCGCCGGCGGCGGCGCGGGCGGCAGCCCGGCGGTGCGCACCCGCGTCGTGCGGGAGCTGCTGGCCATGACCGCGCCCGAGTGGATGGGCGACAGGTGCGTGCCGGGCCTTCAAGCTAGCTAATATGCATGCGCTGCTGCATAGCGTGGGCTCATACGGTGCCCTGCTCTAAAGCTTGAAGTCTCGGTCGCTCTTTCGTTGTTTGTGGTGACCCGCAGCGCCCGCGAGTCCTTCCTGACCAACACGCTGCGCATCCCGGCGCCGCTGCTGGCGGAGGCGCGCGCCACCTGGGCCCACTATGCCCGCGACGACGCCGGCCGCTGCGCCGCGCTGCTGGCCGCCGGCTCCGTGGCCGCCGCGCACGAGGTGTTCACCTCCGCCGTCGCGCCCGGCCTGTTCCTGGCAGGCGCGTGGGAGCAGCTGGCGGCGCTGGTGGCGGCGCTGGAGCCGGCAGCCGCGGCGCTGCCGGCCTGGTCCGCCGGCGGCGGCCTGTACGGCAACTTCCTGGCCCTATTCGGTCGGCAGCTGACGGCGGCGGCTGCGGGCGCTGCCGCGGCCGCAGCACCGCCGGGCGTGGGCATGCAGGAGCTCCTGGGCTTCGCGGCGCAGGTGCAGGAGGGGCAGCTGGCGCTAGACCCCAGGGTTGGCGGCGGCGCCGGGGCGGCCGGCGCTGGCGGGGCGGGCGGCGCCGCGGCGGCGCCAGTCGTTGGCGCCGACGAGGCGGCGGAGCGGTCGCGGCTGCGGCGGCGGCTGGTGCTTGGGCGCATGGCGGCGCGGGTGCACGGGGCGCTCATGTCGTGCTCGGTGGCTGGGCCCGGCGGCGCGGCGGCGGGCTGGGAGGAGCGCAGCGTGGGGCTGCAGGCGGGGCTGGCGCTGCAGGGCTGCCTGGCGGCGGAGCTGCAGCTGGGCGGCGTGGCGGTGGCGGTGGCGGAGGCGGGCGCGCGCGTGGCGGCCTGCTCGTCGTGAGCAGTTGCTTGCACGGGTGGTACTTTCAGCAGGGTTTTGTAAAGAGGGTTCCGGGGATGGCGACACGTGCCGGTACGTGAGGAGACAGTGTCAACAAGCGTTGAGGGGTACTGTATTGTGCCCTTCGTTTGCATGAAGGGTATGCCGGTAGTGCTGTTGTTTTAGTATGTGCGGAGCTTGTTTAGTCCGAGCGAAGGCTGGTCCTGCGTAGCGTGAGGCGTCAAGCCGAAGCCGGTGCACGTCGTTGGTAAAGTACGCCATGGTTTGTATGACTGCGCAGCGCAGGTTAGGGTATGACCGGGCGTGTGGGCCAGTGCCCTAGACTCGTTCTAGTGCATTTTAATGACTCAGGACGAGGATTGCTTTGAAGGAAGGTGAAGCGGCGAGCGGAAAGGTTTTTGGTCTGCGTGTCACGACGCTGTAACAAATCCCACGAACACTTAATCCTTAAGCGGCTGACCCGCTGACAGCAGCTGGGGGGGGGGGGGCGGGGTTGGAGTGCTCGGCACAGGGGTTACCGCTGCGGTCCATCCCGAGGCAACCCACGATGCACCATGGGGCAGCCCCTGGAAAGTATCTCGCCATTCAGCAGCCATCATGCATTCAGCCATAAATTGTTAGGTTGAAGCAACCCTCGGATACTATCTCTTTTCACGGGGCTAACTCGGGCGAAATGCGTTCGAAGGAAGTCCCTTCTTGAGGCACGCGTTGCTGCCTGTTACACTACCACCTGATTTTGACGCGTAATGTTATGCATTCTTTCAATAGCAACACTATCTGGCCTTCCCGATAAGCTGGGGGCCTAACATTACAGTTGGGGTGCCGCGTTTCAGCGTTCCAAAAATGCCGGGATTCAATCATGTTGCGTTGGCGCGACATGCGCACGCATTGCTGCTTGCTTTACAGCAAGTCCAGGGCAGAGCTCCGCCCGGGGGGCGCCCTGTGCCACCCTTGCTGCACGAGCATGTAGAACCGCTCACAGCTGCTTTGGAGAAGCTTGGCGAGCAGCTGACGCTCTTGGTTGGCGGCGACCCGCTGCTGGCAAATGCCCAAACCGATGGCGCGGTTCGCGAAGGAGACTTGAACAACCTTGTCAAGTGGTGGCAGGATGGGCGCATCGCACAGCTGCTGGCGCGTGTGCTTGGGCTGGCGGTAAGGCGGCAAGCGTGCTGGGCACAGGGGCCGGTTGGGCACAGGGGCCGGGCGAGGGTCGGGGGTGTTTGGGTACGTGTCTACGTGACACTGGTTTTGCTAAGTGCCTGGGCACTCATCCTCCATCCGCCCACCCCATGCCCAGGTTCGTGACTTGGCGGCGCTCTACTGCAAAGCGCCCGGCGGCCCCGCGGCCGCCTCTTCGACGTCTCCCTCGCGCGCGGCCTCTGTCCACTCCTATGCCGGCGGCTGGGCGGACACCGACGCAGCCCGCGCGCTCAAGGCGCAGGCCGCATACGAGTCCTTCCTCAGCAGCGGCAAGGCACAGCAGTGCGCGGCGTCCGTGGCGGTGCTGCATGGCGTGCTGCGGGTGGTGGTGGCAGCGGTGCAGCTGCTGCGCACGCGGCCGGCGTCGTCTCTATTTCCGCCGCCGCCGCTGCCGCCCCCGCCAGAGCCAGAGGAGGGCGACGAGGCCGCGCGGGACCAGGGGCAGGGCCAGGCCGCGAGCACCCAGGCGATGAACCCGGGGCAAGGCAAGACTGCCAGCGGCAAGGGCGTGGGCAAGGCCAAAAGCCCGGCGCAAGGCAAGCCGGGTAGCCCGGGACCAGCAAAGGCGCTGGGGAAGCAGCAGGAAGAGCAGCATCACCGCGAGCAAAGGGATCAGGCGGGTGGCGATGATGACAAGGACGACGACGGCGCATCTGCCATTGCAGCCGCAGCGGCGTTGGCCGCCCTCAATGCCACCGCAAACCGCACCTCCGCCACGCCCACGCTGCCTCCGGCGCCGGGCGCCAAGCCGTTGCAGGCGACGCGGCGCAAGCTGCGCGCCGCCGCCGCGGCCGGCTCCAAGGCCGGCGGCGGCGAGGGCAGCGGTGACGAGGAGTCGGGACCGCCGCCGCGGCCTGAGGAGGTCCGCTATGCCAAGCTGGTGGCACGGCACAAGAACGCGGAGCGTCTGTTCCTGGGCTGGAGCGGGTTGCAGGTGCGCGCGTTTTGGTGGCGTTGGAAGCACAGGTGGACGGCGTGTTGAGTGACGCCACAGCACGTACGGTACGGTACGCGCACCGATGCGCAGCGCGCGCACGCGTGCGCACCAACTGATGCGACTTTCAACCATCCCGTGGATCCTTGAACCTCTCCCAAACAGGACGCCGTGCTGGACCTGCTGTGCAACAGCCCGATGCTGGTCAACCTCACAGAGCTGCTGCGCCACGCCGCGCCGCTGCTGGCGCTGCCCGCCGTCGGCGCGCCACAGCCCGGCGGCGCCGCCGGTGTTCCCGCCGCGCCCCGCGTGGCGGCGCTGTACCGGCAGGCCTGGTCAGTGGTGCCGCTGGTGGCGGCGCTGGCGCACTCGTGCGCCGCCGCCGCGGCGGTGTCGCTGCCGCCGCCTGCCGCGGCGGCTGGGGTGGTGGCGCCTGCGGCGGTGGTGGATGCGGGGTCGGCGGCGGTGCTGCTGTCCGCTCTGGGCGGCAGTGGCGTGATGCCGCAGTGCTGCGACACCCTGCTGTCGGTTTCACGAGCTGGGCTGGCGACGCAGGTGCGTGCGTAGGAAGTCAAGTTTCGCCACCAGGCGCAGTATGCTGACTTGTTCAGCATGGGCCATGGAGTGCATTTGCATACAGGCGTTCCACAGCTTGCGCTGCTTGGATAAGACATTGTGCGGTCCGTTGTGTCATTTCGTGTCCCTGTCACGATCCCTCCCCTAGGCTGCGGTGAAGCAGAGCATTGCCGCGGCGGCGCAGCAGCTGCTGGCGGCGGGCGTGCGGCTGTGCGGCGTAGTGGATGCGGCAGGCGGCGCCAAGGCCCTGCAGCACCTGGAACAACAGCAGCGGCAGCCACAACAAACACAACAGCGGCAGCAGCAGCAGCAGCAGCAGCAGCAGCAGCAGCAGCAGCAGTCGACACAAGCGGAGGCCCGCGATACGGTAGCAGCGCCCGCGGCGGCAGCAAGCCAGGAGCCGCAGGGCTCGACGGCGGTGGACTCGCAGGCTGGTGTTGAAGCCACGACCGCCACAGAGCCGGCGGCGGAAACCGAGCATGCCGGGACAAGCAGCGGCGAGGCTGCGCTCGCGGGGAGCACCTCACACACGGAGTCTGGCGCGCCGCCTGCCTCCGCAAGCGGTGAGGTTGGCACTGATGTGGCGCCTGCCAGTGCCACAGGCACAATCTCTGGCGCGCCCGCTGAGGGTAATGAGACATCAGTGTCCGGCGAGGCAGCTAAGGCCGCTGCCACCGAGGGGCCAGCAGCACCCGGGTCGGGCGGGGGCGCTCTAGCTTCAGCGCCTGGAGCCAACGAGGCGGCAGCGGCGGCGCCGACCCCGCCCCCGCCGCCGGCTGAGGCCGCGCCGCCGCCTGTCTTAGGACTGACGATCGCGGCGGCGCTTCTGAAGGAGCCTGCCGTACAGTACTTCATCGCAGAGCGCCAGGCCAGCGCAGTCGCGCAGGCGTACGGCGAGATTGTTGCGGCGGCCGGCGGCCCCGGCGGCGGCGGCGGCGGCGTCACGCCCTTCGCGCTGGCGGCGGCGCTCAAGTCGTCCTGGACGGTCACGAGCGAGGTTGGCGGTGGCGGAGCCGGTCCCGCGTCGCCGGGAGCCGGTGGCCAGCAGAGCGCGCAGCAGGCTGCCCAGGCGTCGGGCGCCGTGTCGGCGGTGGAGGTGTTGGACGCGGCGCGCGGTTGCGGCCTGGACCTGCTGCCCGTGCCCGTGCTGCCCTGGGCGGTGCCCGTGGAGGCGGCGACGGCGGCGGTGGACGGCGCGGCGGCGGGCGCCGCGGCCGCCAGCGGCCGCAGCGCAGCGCAGACGATCGCCACAGCGACGGCCAGCTTGCGAGTGGCGTCAGCTGGGCCAGGCAGTGCGGGCGGGCTGGGGGCGATGGCGGCGACGCGGCTGCGCCGGGAGGGCCTCGGCTCCGCGCCGTCCTCGGCACACAGGTCCCATTCAGCATCGCCTCTGCCTTCGCCTGGCGTCGCGGGCGCCGCCGCCATCGGTGGTGCCGGCGAAGGGACGACCAAGCTGCCGCCGCTGCGCGCGCTGATTAAAGTGGTGGATTCCGAGGGACGGCGGCGGGAGCTGGCACGTGCGGCCAAGGCTGCCGAGCTCGCGGACAAGGAGGCGCAGCTGGTGGCGCTGGTGCGTGCTACAGCCCTGGGCTGGCAGGCGCTGCTGAGCAGCAGCGGCAGTAGCAGTGGCAGTAGCAGCCATGCCATGGCAGGGGTCTCACAGCAGCAGCATGGCGGGGCCCCACGGAGTAACACGGATGCAACAGACGAAGAATGGGGACAGGCGGGCGAGGGCGAGGGCGGGGATTCTGAGGGGCCGCGGCCGTGCACACCGGCAGGCCACGTGCCAAGCGCAAGCCGGGCCGTTGTGCAGCTTGTCTCCGCCGCCGCCGTCTGCCGTGCCGTGAGCAGTGGCGGCGGCAACCCCGCCGCATCGGCCGCCGCCGCCAAAACCGGCTCCTCTATCGAGACGCCCGAGGAGGCGGTGGCAGCGTTGCTGGCGGTGCTGGTCGGCAACGCGGCGGCGGCGGAGGCGCTGTGTTCCCAAGCCGAGCGTGGGGCGCTGCATGAGCAGTCGGCGGCGTTGCTGCGGTCTGTGCTGGCGACGGCGCAAGAGCTGCTGGCCCGCAGCCAGAGCCCCGACGTGTCCACTCCGCTGGTCGCGGTGACGGAGGCGTGCCTGGCCTGGGTGGGTGAGGCAGAGGCGCTGCGCGAGGCGGAACAGGCGGCGCTGGAGGAGCAGCTGGAGCAGCTGCACCTTGCGGCGGCAGAGGCCGAGCTCGCAGCCGCCGAGCAGGATTATGAGGAGGAGGGGCAGGGAGCGGAGGAGGAGGCTGAGGCGGGCAATGAGGAGGAGGGCGCGGATGGGCGGAGCAAGGAGGAGCGGCACGCGGCGGCGCTGCACACGGCGGCGGCGGCGCGTGAGGGCATGGCTCGGCTGGCGGCGGCGGCGCGCGATGCGGGGCGGCTGGCGGCGGGCGTAGCGCTTTGCGAAGGCTGCGTGCGCTTCTTGGTGGCACACCATCAACACATGGTGCGTGGCGTGGCGTGGCGTGGCATGGAGGGTCGTACCGTATGGTGGGCAGAGTGGTCGTGTGCGGGGGGAGGGGGCCTGTGAACTAGCTGCGCGTGGGGCTCAAGGTGAAGGCACGGGAGTTGCGATTAAGGGCGGGCATCATCAACCTGTGCGACATGCCCTGCGATGGCGCTGACCTGCACTGCCTTGCCTCTCCGTTTGCCGCAGGTGAGCATGCTGGTGCGCGCTGGCCTGGTGCGCCCCGGCCTCAAGCTGCGGGAAGAACACACACGCCACGCGCAGCTGCTGCAGCGGGTGAGGCCCCAACCTTTGGCTGCTTTCTCCGTGTACATGCATGTCCAAACCAAGCCAAGGGCCATTTCCCACAGCCATTACCGCATCATAACGATTTGCCGCGCCCTTCACTTCCTCCTGCGCGCAGACGCTCACAAGCCTCGCCGGCCTGGCGGGCCGCACCGCCGCTGCGGTGGCGGACGCCCAGCACGTGTCCGTCACCACAGCACCGCACGCGCGCACCTCTGCCAGCGGCGACGGCACCGCCTCCGGCGGGCCCGACCCAGGCGTTGCGCGCGCGAACGCGCTCACAGCCACCGCTATCACTGCCGCCTATGCACCGGTCAGCCGGGCCCTGCACAGCGCGCTTCTCAGCGTGCGCAAGTGCCTGGCGGTGGCGGCGTCACAGCTGTCGTTGGGCGGCGGCGGCAGCGCAGGCGTCGCCGCCGCCGCGCCGGCTCTGACGCTGGAGACCGTGCCGCAGGTTGCGGCGGCGTTGTGCGCCTTCCCCGGCGCCTTGGCGGCGGTGCTGCTACCCGCACACGAGCTGGCAGCGATGCGGGAGAGCGCCAATGGAGATGCCGATGGCAAGGCCGCCGCAGCGGAGGAGCAGGAGGAGGAGGAGGAGTACGAGGACGACGCGGAGGAAGAGGACGAGGAGGCGGACGAGGAGGAGGACGAGACGGAGGCACAGGAAGACGTGGAAGAGGAGGGCGAGGAGGCTTACGCTGCGGACGCGGATCAGGTGTCGGAGGCGGAGGAGAGTGAGGGGCTGTACCCGTGGGGCCTGGAGCCGATTGTTGAGGCGTCAGAGCGCAGCCTAGCCGCCTCCTCCGTGCGCAGCCCTTCGCAGACCGCCGTGCAGCGCCGCAGCAACCCCAACGGCCACCTCTCGCAGCCGCGGCGGCCGGGTGGCGACACCATTGACGAGGAGGTGGAGGAGGTGGCGGACGGCGTGCAGAGCGAGCCTGCGTCTCCTCCTGGGGGCTTCAATCCGGGCGGGCCCAGCATGTTCGCTGAGGCCTACGACACCAGCGGGGCCGCCGATTCCGCTTCCACCGCCACAGCCGCCAACGGAGCGGCCGCTCGGAAACCGGCGAAGGCCAAGGCCGGAGCCCGGGCGCCCAAGAAGTCCGCGAGCCAGCGCCAGCGGGAGCAGATGGAGAAGGCGGCTGCCAAAGCCAAGGCAAAGGAGGAGGCGCGCGTGGCACGCGTGCTGGAGAAGCAGCGCAAGCGCGCGGCAGCGCGAGCGGCCAAGGTCCAGAAGGTCAGCAAGACGGTGCCGCCGCTGGCGCGCGCGGTGGCGTCGGCGTCGCTGCACACAGCCGTGCCGGCCGCCTGGCGCGTGTACGTGGTGCTGCTGCTGCAGCTGGCGCGGGTGGAGCAGGAAGCGGCAGCCGCCCGCAGAGCGGCCGAGGCCGCTGCCCCCGCCCCCGCAACAGCGACTCCAGCGGACGCACCCGTAAACCCTGAGGCGGCAGCGGCACCGTCCCCGCCTGCTGACGCCACCGCCCCGGCCGCCGCGACAAGTGGCACCGGGACCGGCGACGCCACCAGCAGCAGGAGCGCGCTGACGGCGGCGCAGCGGGGCGCGCTGTCACGAGCCACCACGGGTCTGTGGGACCTCCTGCACGTGCTGCTCACCATCACGCGCTCCGGCCTGGGGTCATGGCCCGCAGCCGCCTTCACGCTGCCCGCGCCGCACGAGGCTGAGCTCCGCGCCGCCGTTGCAGCGCTCAGCCGCACCCAGCAACAAATGCAGCAGCAACAGCCGCAGCAACAGCCGCAGCAGCAGCAGCAGCCGCAGCAGCAGCAGGTGCCACTGGAACAAGAGCAGTGTGAGGAGGGGGCTGGAGGCGCGGGTGGTGGAGCTGATGCCGCTGGAAGTGTTGAGGGCGCCGGCGAGGGTGGGCAGGACGAGGCGCCTGCCACGCCTGGCGGCGAGGTGCAGGATGGGTCGGCGGCAGACCCAGTGGACGCAGCGGAAGCGGCAGAAGCGGCAGAGCTGGCGGCGGCAGAAGCGGCTGCAGCGGCGGCCCAGGCCGACGCCGATGCAGCGGCCGCGGACGCCGCCGCCGCGGCAGCGGCCGCGGAGGAGGAGCGGCGTAACCCGCCGCTGGCCCGTTGCGTGCCGGAGTGGCGCGAGGCAGTGATGCTGGTTGAGCAGGTGTTTAGCATGGCGACGGCCTGGGCGGAGCTGCAGGCAGCTGAGGGCTCCTTACTCACCCTGCATGCAGCGGGCACGCTCGGCGACGGCAGTGCTGGGCCCGACGGCGGAGCCATCAGCGCGCAGGCCAGCATGCGCATGGGTCCATTCGGCCCCGGGCCGGTCATGCCTATGCCCGGCGCCGACGGTGACTTTGGCGCGGGTGAGGCGGCAGAGCCGTCGGCGGCGGAGCTGCTTCGCTCCTTCCTGAAGAGTGACGGTCGCGGCATCAGCAGCAAAAGCTTCCGGCCGCGCAGCCGCGCCGAGTCAGCAGCGGCGGCGCCGCCGCCGCCCTCAGGGCCGCCGGTGCTGATCTTGAGCGCTGCGGAGGCGGAGCGGATAATGGCTGGCGCGCCGCTCCGCGCCGGTGGGAGTGGGGCCGCGGGGGCGGGGGCTGCGCCGCTGCCGGCGATGCCCAGCGGCTGCGGCTACCCGGGCTGCACGAGCCTGGCGGGCGCGAGTGAGGCCGCCATTGGGCGAAATGTGGTGTGCGCATGCGAGCGTGTGGCGTACTGCAGTTCCGCCTGCCAGGTGGCGGACTGGAACGAGCGGCACTTTGGGCAGTGCAAGCTGCGGCGCCGCCTGGGACAGGCGGCGGCGGCGGCCGGCGCCCAGGCTTCGACAGGGCCGGGGACAGGAGGGGGAAGCGCCATGGCCGGTACGGCGCTGACGGCGCAGAGCAGCTTTGCGACCGGGAGAGCCTCTCCGCCGCTGGTAGCAGTGCCTGGGGCGAGTCTGGGATCTGGTGTCGACGTTGTGTCTATGCGGCCATCTAGAGGTGTAGCCGCTGGGCGGCGGTACTGAGGAGGGCACAGCAACTTGGCCGGTGTCATTTGCGTGGGGTTTGTCCACGTTGGCTGAGGCAGAGTGACCGTGCGTAAGCTAGGACGACGGCGGCGCTTTATAGATGTGCTTGCTGCTGGGTATGACTGCTGCTCTCTTGTGTACGTGTGCATGAAATCGGTACTGCAAAGAGGATTATGTTTCTGACTTGCATCACAGGGCAGACTGGGTGCATCCGTATTTACAGACGTTGATGTGTCTCAGACACACTCGAGCGCTGGTGTAACTTACGATTCTTCTCCCGGAAGCCCCGCCACCCTGTGCACGGCTTCGCGCCCACGCCTTCCACACAACGCATACCACCGAGCTCCCGACGTCTTAAGAGGCCCAACCCATCCAAACGAAACCCCAGAAAACTGTTCCGCGTGCGGAGAGATAAATTACGGACACAACAGCTGCTCGCGTGAGCAAGCTGTATGCTGTCTTGCACACGAAACGGCATGCATGGATGATAGGGCGCCGCCACCCAATACCCGCGATCAGCAATGACACACCCTTCAATCCTAACATGGATGGCCACAGCGCTGATCATGTGCTAACATGCAGTCTTATCTGTGTTACAGCTGTGGGGAGACTTCTGACCCGGGCCCGAAACACGGCCGCTGCAGCCTACCAGCCTCTTTGGACTGGCGAGAGCGCCGACAACCTGAACGGCGCACACAAACCAAGCCTACGGCGGTCGAAACGCGCAGTCTATGAATACGGCAACAGAACGCCATGTGGGGCTTCCGGCTGTGATGTAATTGCACCGTCAGTGAATGTTTCACAAAATTAGAATTCAATCCGTGCTGCTGTGTTACAGACATGCGCTAAAATGCGAATGCTGCATGTCAATGACGCCCGGCACCGTCCGACTGTAACAATTGCTCACCAAGCAATACTGTCATTCATGAGCGGCAATGCATATTCCGGCCGTTCCGGCTGACCGTTAAATCGCAACTCCTCCTGAAGGGCCTGCAGCTTATGTGCAAGGCGGCTGCAGCCCTGCCCACCAGCCTCTCCACGCACCAGGCAGCCTGGGCCCGCTCACTGCTGTGGCATGAGCCACCTACCGCTGCCGCGCAATCCTTGCACGACCGGGTCAATCGTTGGCGGCCACAAGTCATCTAGGCGTTAGCAAGTCTAGCAATGCTATCGGCGTGAACGCCAAATTGTTTTGAGGTTCCCGCCTCACAGATATGCTTGAAGTACCGTGTTTACGCCTTGCTCGACTTCTTCTTGGTCTCCTCCTTCTTCGGCTTCATTGCGTCAGCCAAGTTGCTGCCCACGCCCGACTTGCCATCAGCCGACACCGATGCGGCGGCGGCCGAGCTGGCGGCGTGGCCAAGGCCGGCGGCGGTGCGGCGCAGCAGGTTCAGCGTCTCGGTGGCGCTGCTGCTGGCGGTGGAGGCGGCCCGGCGGGCGGCGCGCGCGGCGGCGGCGGCGGCCGCGGCCTGGTGCTGCACCAGCGCCTCACCAGGTAGCTTGGACAGCTCGCCCAGGCTCTTTGGCACCGCATGAAGGTCCTGCGTGTGTGTGGGTTTCCGAGGTAACAACACGTCAACAATTGACGGAATAGCATTCACGCGTGCGCCCTGAACCCTGTTAGTTGTGACATGTTCACGTGCATGGTTCGGACAGGCACAATCGCAAGAGCGCTGAGCGCAGGTTTGGAGGCTGCGAGCGGGTTGGAGAACAGTGGTGTGCGTGTCCATGCCACACATACAACCAGCCCCTCTCCACCAGCAGGCGTTGCTCGCACTCGCACCTGCAGCACTTGTGTGATGCTGCGGCGGTGCTGCTCCGCCACGTCCCGTGCCTGCTCCGCCAGCACCTCCAGCACCATTGTCGGTTCGTTGTCGGGCCGGCTCTGGCGCAGCGCGAGAGGGAATGAGATAAGAACATGACCGTGGAAGTGTTAGTATGCTGAGTTGCTGAAAGATGCAATAGGATCGATGGCCGGCGTGGGGAAACGCTGGCTTTACACTGGCAATGCATCCTTGCGCACGGCATGCAGCACAGACACCTAGAACAGGTATGTCTTGAGCATCTTGCATTTCCGGCTGACGACGGGCACTAATCACCTGGCCCATGTGCTTCATGGCCTCGCCGGTGCACATGCGGCTGAGGCCCGCCAGCAGCTGGGCCTCGCCGAACATAGTCATGGAGCGCGGGCCGCGGGTCGGGTTGAAGGTGTCACGGGCGATGGCAGCGGCGCCCAGCGCCTCCGCCAGCGCCGCCAGCAGCCTGTGCAGAGCGGCACATAGCGAACATGCGGATCACATGCAAGAACCAAGACATGCGCGGGCCTGCAACACTATTCCTCCGCACGGCTGCGCTCCTCAACCTCAGCCTCAGACGTGTAGGCTCCCGATATCGGTACTTTCTTGCCCGTCGTGTACAAGGCTCAGTAAGTGCAACTTCCTTTTCGATTTGTTCGCAGCCCTCGTGCATACCTGCCGGCAGCTGCGGGGTCAGCTTCATGGCCGCGCAGCGCGGCCACGAGCGCGTGCTGCGCCGACACCATGCCGCGCAGCGTGCCGGCAGCCATGTTGCGCGCCCCGACGCCGCCGGGCGCGAGCGTGTTGCCAGCATGTGCGGGCGACAGCGCCGTGGCTACGAGCTCCACCAGCGAGCACGCGATCTGCGTTGGGGATGGCGTATGGCAAATAAGAAACCGCGCGCGTGTTTAATCACGGCAAACAAGGAAGAGCGCGCGTGTGCGTTTGTTGGAAGGGAATTGGATGCCAGCGCGACGACTGGGCATGGAGCCTTGGGTGTCGCGTGGACCAGCAGGCTGTGTACGTGCTGCAAAAAGAATCAGGCAGCGCACCCAACACAGGCACATGGAACAACGCCCCATACCACTCACGTCGGCGGGCGACTGCGGCTCCCATGTGTCAGCTGCGTACAGACGGGTCTCAAGCAGCGACAGAAGCGGGTGCGCCACGTGCGGCGCCGACAGCGCCACGTGGCCGTTAGACCCGGCCGGGTGCGGCGTAATGTCGCACTTGTTGCCTGCGACGGCACGTTGCGGGCGGCAGTAGTAGGAAATGAGGTGTAAGGGCGCGCGTTATCAGCAGGGCGCGTTACCGGCAGCAAGCAGCGGAACGTGGCAAGTAAGGGGCCTGTGTAAGGTGTAAGAAGGGCCGCTCTGGCAACTCCCATGTGCTCCTAGATGGACTCACTAGCGATGCAGTCCAGCACCGCCGCCGCCTCGCGCAGCAGCGCCGCCGCCTCCATGGGAACCGAGGCGGTAACGGGCGCGGCGCCCTTGCCGGTCTGCTTGCTGTTGCTGGCTGCCTGCTGGTGCTGGGTCGCGTACTCCTCCCTGTGGGGGAGGACCAACGGCAGAGATTCTTTGTTAATGCGCATGACCTCTAGATGACCCTTGCGCCCTCTCCTCCGCAACACCTTCGCCCACAACACAGGCGGCCTCTGTGTTTGTACTTCTATGACCCTGCTGTCAGCTCAGCCCGCCTCAAGCGCCGCCCCACGTACGCCTGCTGCCTGCTCACCAGAAGTCAACGCTGCCCATTGAGCTGGCGGGCGAGGTTGTGGCGGTGGTTGTCTTCTTCTTGGCGCCCTCAAACGCCTCGCACATGCCCGTCTGTGATGTGACGTGGCGTGGGGGATGAGGGAGAAGGAGCATGCGCATTCAACGCTGTGTGCGTTGATGGTGGATTCGGCGTGCAGAGGTGAGGAACGAGCTCGTGGCGTGATATATGAACGCAGGTGAGGTTTCCCGCTTTCAGCACACGGCACCGCACCCATGTACTCAGCCAGCTAGCTTCTCACCAGGCAGGTGACCACGGCGGCGGCCTTCTCGCTCGCCATCTCGGCGTTGGGCATGGTAGCCATGCGGCCCACGGCGGCAGACAGCGAGCGCAGCAGGCGCACCGTGGCCGGTCCAGCCGCGTCCTCGGCCTGAGTGCAGGCGGCCGCGACCTTGTCGACCACAGCCTGCAGGTGCATGCAGGCACGCATGCAGAGGCACATGCGGCCAGGATTGCTTGATTGGCATGCACATGCGTCGCATGTTACGCAAATGCATCTCGCAGCCATGGGACCCGGGGTTGATGAGACACGAAGGCGCCCAGGCCAGCACTGGGTATGTGGATGATACAGACAAGACGCCGGTGCTACACTGGGCGAAGTAAAATGCCATGTCGATCCCTCAGAGCTTCATGCTCGGCTCACTCGCAGGCTGCCGTTGGGGTGGTGCAGAAGCGCGGCGCCGTGTAGGCCGCCCAGCACCTCGCCGGCGTCATCCACTGCGGTTGCGGTTTCAAGGGATGTGGCTTACGAGCCGTAGCACGGTAAGCGGCGGTGCACGAGCCTCAGGCGGCTGGGGCTTCCGTGGCCTCGCGCGAGATGCGGCGTTGCGCTGTGAAAACAGGGGGGTACGCGCTAGCTAGCGCCACGGCGCGCGCCACCGACATGGTTGCGGTTACACCGCAAACGTAGCACACAGCAGCTGGGCAACGCAAGTATCTATCTAGCTATCCAGTAGTAACACAGCAGCGACGACCCACCTCCGGAGCTGTAGTGCAGCTCGTGAAGCTGATCCTCCAGACGGCGCAGGAAGACGGCGGCCATGGCCGCGGGCGTGGCGGCGGTCAGGTCCTCCACATGCTCCGCATCGTCGTGGCTCATGGCGGCAGCGGGCGTGCTGGCGCCGGTGCTGCCGGCGCTGCGGTTGGCCACCTTGGCGGTGGCGGCCCAGGCGATGCCGGAGATGCCGCCGACCTCGCGGAAGGTGATGGCCGCGGCAGCCTCCTGCTGCTCCTCGTGTTGCTTGGAGATGTCCTCCACGGCGGCAAGGACGGCGCGACGCACGACGCCGCTGAGGTTGGATGCCATTGTGTTGTACCCTGTTAAGTGGAGTTGACAGCGGAGGGTAGGGCCATCAGCAAGTGTCAAACGGGGTTTGTGGTACTACGGGAGTCACGGGAGGCGGCCGACTGGCAATTTGTGTGGCGTCGCCAGTGGCGTCGCGACACGCCGTGTCAGCGGTCGCATTTCCAGCCAGCAGAAGGAATGCAAAGACGTATTGATTATTACATGCTATCAGGCCTGAAGTAGCAAGCTCGGTACACACGTAAACGAAAAAAGCGCTCGCAAGAAACGCGCTCACTTTCCGTGTAGGCCTTGTCGTCGCGCGCGTAGGCCACAGCTCGCACGACAGGCAGGCGCAAGGGCCTAAAGCTACGGGCGCTGTAGCTTTTGCTCGAAGCCCTGCGGGGCAGGCACGCGGGAACAGCGATCGACGGTGTTGGCGTTAACGACATGCGAGCCTGTGCGCGCGGGCGCTAACCGGCGCCGCTGAAGTGTTGTCGAAGAGCTCTCAGAGCTTGTCCTGATTCTATATGCGATATGCATGCAAATTGCACAGCCCGGTGCGGGCGTCGACGCGCTGCTCCGACACAGTGTGTTGCAGACATTCGGCAAACACCTCGCCTGTCGCTTGCCCCCACATTCACGTCACACCTGAGCGCGCGTTGCTGGGCAACATGTCGACAGGTGATGGAGGAGCGCATGTTTGCTTGAAGGTTGGCCACCCAGGTCGCGGGATTTCGGGTTGTTCAGGGCTCCCTCGTAGTTTGATTGCGTGCTTACAAGCTCCTATCTCTACGTGTGTCTGATAGTAGTGGTTGTGGCAAAATGCCGTCTTGAATGCTCTTAGCAGGGGCGCACGCTGACGTGGGAGTGCCAATCGTGACCGAGGTGCCTGTACCGCCCGGACAGCCAACCGTTCGGCAATTTGCCAGGACGCGCTGCGGGCAGACTCGCGCTGCCGCAGCGCGGTGGGCCATTTAACCAGCCAAATGGTGTTTATCTTTCTTAGCTGCTATTGACGCACGGGTTAGGCCTCGGCAAGGGTGCTCGGAGGCCGGCACGCCTACGCCACACACGGCGCGCTGTCGTTGGGCCGCCCCACGGGCTGACCCGTCGCCCAACTTCGACCTGTACTGCACAGCATCTAATTTAAACCCAAGAAGGCAAGAACCCTGCCATGCCAGCCCCGCTGCAGACGCCTACCGGGGAGCTTTCAAGGGCCGGGGGCTTGCAGGGTGTTCAAAGTACGCGTGCAGCGCCCAGCACATTTTTGTGCTGCCTGCCAGGCGCGACTGCACCGTCCGACATCACGTTAGCCGGCCCTAGACAGTACACGACAGAGTTGCTGCCCCGGATCTAGGGCTGTCTGAGGCTCCTAACTCAGCACGCCAGCGCCGTGGCGGCATGCTATCCTGGACCTGTAGAAACATGCAGCTAATTCCCGAAGGGAACGAATTCCCCAGCCCAGGACCCAAATACAAAGGAGGGTGCACCGGTGCAGGTGGTTGCAGGCGTGGACGGCGCATGAAGGCTGCTGATAGGCGAGCTGGGTTCCGGTGTCGGAGTCAATGTTGCTGGTAACCGCGCGGCTGATATATGGCGCTGGCGATTTGGACCTGAAGAAACCTTGGCCGCTGGGCCGCTTGTGTGTTTACACACACCGCTCACCCCCGTCTCCTGCTGCTTGCGAGACACGACTTCAACGTCTGGTGGCGTGCTTACGTTTTCGTTTCGCAATTTAGAGCATGTCCGTAACATCACCCTTCGCCCCGCTTGCCACATACCAGGCGAGGGCTCGATCTAGAGCGCGTACTGCAGCATTCCAGCACTTCTCCAACCACAACTACGACAAAGCTGTAACGTAAACATATCATTCGTGTTTAGCCTCCGAAGCCAGACCTGCACAGGCCTACACCTGAAGCCTGCGGCCATATGAGGCCCAGCCCGGCCCGGCGCGGCCTAAGCGCACACCTTGCGCTCTCTCTCTCTCTTAGTAAACCTGCAGGCGCACCTTTATGTATGTAAGCATGCCCGTGGGCGTGGGCGTGCTGCTAATCCAGCATGTAATATATGTCAACCGCAATGCTCCTTTTTATTCACCGGGTGCCGCGCGGGTATTGCTCATGGGGAGCGCGTCTGACAATCCAGCGTGTGTCGAAGCCATGTAGGGATGCTCATCATTGCAAGTCAGGCCTCAAAAAGGCATTAACTGAGTGCGCATGCCCGTGTACCTAATTTATTCACCGCTGCTTAAGCAAAACTTGGTGACGCAGACAACAAACGCGCACCAATGCTACCGATTGTACCGCCTTGCAACACGAAAGCTCCTGGTAAAATACGCTCAGCTGCTCTTAGCAGCAGAGCCGTTACTTTGCTGCTGCTGTTGCTGCTGCTGCTGCTGCTGCTGCTGCGCAATGTTACCGCCCACGCCCGACTGCGTGTCGGCCGCCACCGCCGCCGCGGCGCCGGCCGCAGCCACAGGGCCGTAGCCGGCGGCGGTGCGGCGCAGCAGGTTCAGCGTCTCCGCCGCGCTGCTGCTGGCGGTGGAGGTGGCGCGGCGGGCGGCGCGCGCGGCGGCGGCGGCGGCCGCGGCCTGCTGCTGGACCAGCAGCTCACCGGGCAGCTGCGCCAGCTCGCGCAGAGAGGTGGGCACGGCGCGCAGCGCCTTCAGCACCTGGGTGTCAACATGCGCGTGCGCGTGAGCGCGAGCGTGAGCGTGAGGGCGAGCTTGGGCGTGGGCGTTACAAGCACTTTCGAGCAAGAATGCACGGTTGGCACACAGCTGGCATCTCTCACAAAATAGGACGGGGAGGGGGGCCAAGGCTACAGCGCCTACTGCCTGCCCGGATGACAGTGACACCTGCAACCCACTCGTACTCACTTGGCCACCCGCAGCCCCAGCGCCACATTGCCACCCGCACCCACCTGGCTGATCTGCTCGCGGTGCTGCTCCGCCACGTCGCGGCCCTGCTCCGCCAGCACCTCCAGCACCAGGCTGGCGTCGCTGGGCGTTATGTTGACGGAGTCGTGAGACTGCGGGGCATTAACATAGGTGCGTGTGCGTGCCATACGTATGATTGCAAAACGAAACCGGGAGCGCCCAGCCATACATGTGAAATAGAAACCAGAATATGATGTTCGTGTGTACGAATGCATCAGCGGGACGATTTCTCCACACGCTGGCGATTGCCGTGTACGGAATGCCAACTGTACATGGAAGCCGTTTCGCACACCCAGTCGATCCCCCTGCCGCCAAAGATTGTTGCATGGGCCCCCAACCCCGCCGCTGCCCCCACCCCGCCGCCGCCGCAGCCACCGCCACGACCGCACCTGCGCCGCAACGGCCATGGCCTCGCCAGTGCACATGCGGCTGAGGCCCGCCAGCAGCTGCGCCTCGCCGAACATGGCCACGGGGCGCGGGCCGCGGGTCGGGTTGAAGGTGTCACGGGCAATCGCAGCGGCGCCCAGCGCCTCCGCCAGCGCCGCCAGCAGCCTGTGCAGAGCGGCGCAGCCGCGGCTTGCAAGCTTCAGGTCCAGCTCCAGTACGCGCGTGCACAATCCGGCACGCCTAGAAACTGCAGACTCAGCACAACGCACAACGCACGCCGCCCACAGCCCTCGTCCCCGCCTTCATCCCCCCGCTGCTGGCCACGCGCCGCCCCTCCACCCACCGGCTGGCAGACGCAGGGTCGGCGTCGTGGTCGCGCAGCGTGACCGCCAGCGACTTCTGCGCGCCTGCCATGGCCCGCAGCGTGCTGCAGGCGATGTTGCGCGCCTCGCGGCCGCTGGGCGCCAGCGTGTTGCCGGCGCGTGCGGGGGACAGCGCGTAGGCGAGCAGGTCCACCAGCGCTGCGGCGGTCTGCGTTGGGATTGGAGGCGACGGGAGCGAGGGGATTTGGGTGCGTTTGCCGTCATCCCGAGCACGGGCCGGGCCGGGCCGGGCCGGGCTAGGTCGCGGTCGCGGTCGCACCCTGCTACTCAACCTCACAACAGAGGGCACAGCCTTGCGTCCCTCCTCGTTACCCCCCATTATGCAGCTGGCCAATGTGTCGCGACCCCATATCCACACGCACCTTGTGTCCACACCCTACATCCTACGCGCCTCCCATGGGTATGAATCATGCAATGCATGTGTGTGGAGCCAGCGCAAGCACTCAGCCCCCAACTCACGTCCGCCGCCGAGTCGGAGCGCCAGGTGGCTGCCGCGTACAGGCGGGTCTCAAGCAGCGACAGCAGCGGGTGCGTGGGCGCGTTGTGCGCCGCCGCCGCCTTGCGCGGGCCCACCTCGCAGGACTTGCCTGCAAGTGGTCCACATTTAGGTGGCACGGTATACAAGAGCCATGGATAGGCAGTAGCGCAACTCATGCCGGTAGCCCGTGTCACCGCTCCTACAAGTGCAACCTGTGACCTGGCTGGCTGGCTGGCCAGCCACTCCCATGTGCTCCTGGATGGACTCACTAGCGATGCAGTCCAGCACCGCCGCCGCCTCGCGCAGCAGCGCCGCCGCCTCCATGGCCACGCCGCTCTCATGCGAGTCTGCCTGCGCCGCCTGCTCCCCCCCGTGCTGGTGGGCGGGGCCGCGCTGCTGCGCCGCATACTCCACATACTCGGCCCTGTTGCATGACAAAAGCAGTAATCGCAGCGGGCGTTTAGAGGAACTGCACACGCGCGTACACCGCACACAGGGATTGGTGCTGCTTCCTGATTTGAAGTTGGCCTGTTGCCTGTTGCCTGTTGCCCGCGCCAGCACGGGCCACCTCCCCATCAGCTGGCAGTGCACCTTGCCGCTGACGGCGACATCGCCAGTGCTTCCAAGCAACCCGCATGCAGGCACGGGAGCAAACAGGAGCACACGTGGCCACACACGCACCAGAAGTCTACCGAGGAAGACGGCGACAGCTCGGGGTCTGCCGCGCTGGTGGCTGTGGTGGTGTGCCGCACCGCGCCCTCCAGCGCCTCTGCGATGCCCGTCTGCGTCGCAGCCGCACCGTGCGACGATACACAGCTCACACTTTCTGAGTCTCGCAAAAGCACTTTCCTTGCATGATCATGTGGCCGTGCACTTCCATGCTTCATGCTGGGGGCATTAATTACCCACCCCATCCTAACCCCGTCAATAACACGCCACGCACGCTTCCGATGCGCCGGAAACCTATGGCATCGCCCCCCGGGCCCCGGCGCTCCGCCCCCAGTCCCAGGCCCCCAGGCCCCTCACCAGGCAGGTCATCACGGCGGAGGCCTTGTCGCGGGCCACGTGCACATTCGGCTGCGTGGCAATGCGGCCAACCGCCGCCGCCAGGGAGCGCAGCGCGCGCACCGCAGCCGGGCCGGCGGGACCGCGCGCGTGGGCCGTGGCCTGCGCCACCTTCTCAATCACACCCTGTTGCGACCCGGCACGTGGCAATTAGGAGTCGGCGTTGGGCTGTCGGGGTCCTACTGTATTGTTCTCGGCAGGCGCGCCGGGCTGCACCGCCGCACACGGTGCTCCACCGGCACCAGGGTGCTGGTACCACCGTATCACGCCCATGTGCCTTCTCCAGCTGTCGCCATGGGCTTATGAGCTGGTCCCCCCGATAGTCGCTCTGGTTTTTGGAATAAACCAACCCCCCCATCCCCCACACAGTACGTACACACAGGAGCACGCAGGCGCATGTACCTGCACGCCGCCGCCGCTGCTGCTCAGCAGCGCAGAGCTGGGGAAGGCCACAAGCACCTCGTCCGCCTCCTCGTCGGCTGCAGCACACGCCGGCAACACACATGGCAGGCAGCGGCCATCTAATTAAAAGCGGTGGCCGGGGTGGAGCCGGGCGACAGCAGTGCGCGCGTGCACCAAATCCGTCCGCATCGCACCGGACAGCCGCACACTCCCACCGCGCCATGTCCTCATCACGACAACCCGCAGCACACCGGGTCTAACCGTCCACGGACGCCGCGGCTCGCCGAACGTACTCACCACCGGTGCCGTACTTGAGCTCCCGCATTTGCTCGTCCAGGCATTTCATGAAGGCAGACGCCATGGTGCAAGGCGTGGCGGAGCTCCAGTCCTCGGGCGCCTCCTCCTCGTCCGTCTCCTGACGCGCCGCGGCCGCCGCCGCCGCCGCCTCGCTGGCGCCAAGGCGGCGGCCAATGCCTGTGGTCCGGTCCACACGCTCCGTCGCGGCCCACAGCTGCGAGGAGATGCCGCCGACCTCGCGGATGGCGTCTTGGTCGACAGGTCCGCCGGCGGAGGGGGCGGAGGGGGCGGGGGCGCGGTGCTGCGCATCGTGGTGCGCGGCGTGCTGGCGCAGCATCAGGTCTGTGACGGAGGCGTGCACGGCGCGGCGCACGACGCCACCCAGGCGGCTGGAGACGGCGTTGTACTCTGGTGACAATGCACGGCAGGTTGAGGCAGCGAGCCAGGGCACGGGGAGGGGGTTGGAACGACCAGGTTCGCGTCATACAAGGTGCCTGGTGGCGAAGAAGGAAGGCCAGGAGTCGCCGCCGCGTCACCTTACCCACCCCACCCCACCCCACCTCGCCCTGCTATTGCTCCCCGCACCCCACGCTTGCCGCCCGCACACATGCCCAAAAGACGCCAATCTTGCGAAGGTTGCATGCGGCTCACCATCCTCATATTGTTTCTGGCGTGCCTTTATTTGCTCAGGCGTGAGGCCAGCCTCCTTGGCGGAGGTCCGGTATGCAGTCACCACAAGCGTGCGCACTGGGCGGCATGCTATGTTGCGCATACAGGGCCTGGAGAAGCGGGAATTCGGTGCAGATTTCAGAAACAGCCGTCACACGCTTCGAAAGTGCGAGGGCCGGGCAACCGACGCGAGACGCGAGAGCGGTAACCTCAAAGGAGCGATAAAGTTCTATTGAGCATGTCGATTTTGTTATTCGGACCTTCGCAAGCCAGAAACCTGGCGGCACGTTGCGGAGTGGGGCTCGACACGCGAGACAATTGTCGGAAACTCACCGTGCGAGAGGGCGCCGCGGCAGGCCGCTGCGGTAGCTATATCGCTGCATGCTTACAGGCTCAGTGCCGGATCTCCTAGCTCTGACGGTGGCACCACGACAGGCTTTGCTCCAGGCTTTGCTCCGCAAGCTTAAAAGGTTGGCTGTTTGCCACGCGGGGAACAATTGAGGCAAAACGTAACGCTGTAAATCAACCGTTGCTCGAAAAAATCGTCGCGTAAATCGACCTGGTGTCTGGCACCGTCAGCAGCGCATCCGGCCCGCTGTGCGGTACAACCGCATGGGCGCCGGCGTTCAGCACAGCTGACAGGGATCCAGGAATAACTCATGCTCAAGGGCATAGGACAGTGTGGAAATGTTATTGTGACTGCATAGAGAGTGAGCGCGGGAGGGTGGTGTGGCGTGAGCGCCTTGCTTGGGGTTGGTAACTGCTCATCCGTCCCTTTGTCAAGCGCCCAAACTCGCAAGCCTCCCTTCCTTGCGGCCTCGCCCCCACTAGCCGCATGCGTGGCCCGGCTGGATGCACTCGAGCTCTGCGCCGCCACACAGCTACACAAGGGCTTTAACGGCTCTTAGATTCGGAGCAAATGATAACAGCGTGGCCATGTTGACATTGCCCCAGGCCGCACCCCTCCAGCATACACACCGCAGACATCCTCGCGCACTTTACAACTACTCCAGCAACACCGGTCTCCAGCGCCTCCGCAACGCGTGCTCCCATGCTGCTGTGCAACTCTTAGCATCCTCAAGCTAACGATGCGCCCTATCATCTTCACTGCGTGCACACAGCCGCCCTCTCCCTCTCTCCTTGACTGGTGAGCCAGCGTGTGCCGCTTCCTGACAAGTACCAACCAACCACATGCCTACAAAACCGTTGACAGAATACCAGGGACCTGAATACCCCACCATTACGTACTGAGCCGCTACTGTACATGCCTGCCGTTCCGACAAAACTGCTAAACATTACCGCGCAGGCAGGCTCTCCCCGTCAAAACATTGGACAACTCGCTCTTCCTGCGCCAACGTGGCGTCCCAAAAAGCCAAGAGCCCCAACCGTGCCCGCAGCCGATGCGCTGGTGTGCCAACGTTCATGCAACTGTGGGCGCACCGCGTGTGTGCTTCCGACCCGCTTAGTGCGACTGACCCGCTTAGGAATGTACACGGGGCCTTGCCCTGATGAAAGCAAAGCATTCAGCCCCTTCGACGCATCCTTAATGCTCCCCGCTCCTCGTGTCACTCCTGCGCTTCTTCAATACCCAGACCGTTCGCATGGGCGGCTGTGGATCTCCTTATACAACTCAACAGGTGCACTAGCTGCTGCTGCTCCTGCTACCGCTGGCCATCCCTCTCTTGCGGCGCACTCTCATCTGTTGGAATCGGTTCCTCAATCCAGCAGGCCGTTGGTGTTGAGGCCGGCGGCGGTGTGGCGGCGCAGGCTGGCGGCAGCCGCCGCAGCGGCGCCGGTGCCGGAGGTGTTGGGGGAGCGGTGCAGGGCGGGGCGCGTGAGCTCGGCTGGCAGCTCGCTCAGCGCGCCCAGGCTGCGTGGGACGTCCCGCAGGTCCTGTGTGTTGGGATTGTGGCGTTGTTGGCTGCGGTGGTGGTGGTTGTGGCGGTTGTGTTGGGATTGTGGCGGCGGCGGTGGTTGCGTTGGCGGTGGCGTCGGCGCGGCCGAGGAGACGCAAGCATGGTAACGGGCATGATTTCATGCCACAAGCCGCAGAGGTGTTGGTGGTTGCCTTCCGATGTGGTTTTGACGCAAGTGTCAGCTCACATCAAACCACGCCCTGCGCTCGCTGCGATGCGCCCGTACCCAAGCCAGGCGGACTTGGCCGCAGGCCTGCGATTTGTCCTCCAGGCTACGACTCACCGCTGCCCCCTGCCCCCCAAACCTTGCACACCTGGGTTGCAATGGTCGCTTTGGTTTCTGGAATAAAGTACCCCAAACCTCCACACACCTGCAGCACCTGCGTGATGTGCTCGCGATGCGCTGCCGCCACGTGCCGCGCCTGCTCCGCCAGCACCTCCAGCACCAGGCTGGCGTCGCTCACGGCCAGCTCCCGGTCCGCGCTGGCGTCGCCGCCGGCGGCGGCGGCGGCAGCCACTGCGGCGTTGGCGGCGGCAGCGGCGGCTCCGGGCCCCTGCGGTTGGAGGTTGCCATTCGCTTCTCAATGCGCAGGGCAGGCTTCTGGGCAGGGCACGTGGCATTGCACTGCATGCGGCAGTGCGACGTGTGGCAGTGCGTGAAGCGGTGCACAAAGGAACGCTTGGCGTAGAGCTGGTGAAGAGCCTAGGACTGCCACACAGGGACAGGCACCCCGCCAGGTTCTAAGTGGCCCCCAACCCCACCGCTGCCCAACCCCGCCGCCGCCTCGGCCGCACCTGCGCCGCAAGGGCCATGGCCTCGCCGGTGCACATGCGGCTGAGGCCCGCCAGCAGCTGCGCCTCGCCGAACATGGCCACGGGGCGGGGGCCGCGGCCGGGGTCGCAGGCGTCGCGTGTGATCACCGCCGCCGCCAGCGCCTCAGCCAGCGCCGCCAGCAGCCTGCGTGCGAGCGCAGCCGGTGGGGCACACCGCACGGGCGCACGCCATATATTTGGGGATTTCCGCTTGGTGCATGAGAAACAACCTTGCGCGTCGCTGTTGCATTGTCGGACATGCCCAGCCTGTACATCTGTGTGAAGCACCTCACCTGCCCGCCGACGCGGGATCCGCGCCGTGCGACCGCAGCGCCGCGACCAGCTCGCTCTGCGCTCGCGCCAGCGCCGCCAGCGCGCCCGCCGCCGCGCCGCGCGCCACCGGCCCACCGTCGGTCACGGTGTTGCCGGCACGCGCCGGCGACAGAGCGCGCGACAGCACCACCACAAGGGAGGCGGCGATCTGCGCAATCAAGCAGACAGCAACTTGTGGGAACCAGGCAATGTGTGTTTCTGGTCAAGCAGCACAAGAGCATTGCGATGCGATGTCATCAGGGCGTGAAGCGGCACGCGGCTGGCCCTGACAGGAGCCTGGCTGGCAACTCACTCACCTCGGCGGCGGAGTTGGGGCGCCAGGTATGGGCGCTGAAGAGGGCGGTCTCAAACAGTGACAGCAGCGGGTGCGTGGGCGCATGAGGCGAGGTCGTGTGGCTGCCGGCCTCAACCGGGGGCCGGGAGGAGGTGCCGGAGGTCGGGTCTGCACATGGCGAGACACCACACACACACACACATACACGGTGCTGAGCCGCGGCAAGTGTGGATGCATGCACGTATCGAACGCAGCGCAGAAGCCCGAGAGAAGCATAACATAATAACATGGAACAGCAGCATAAACACCATGTCCGCGCAGGCCAATCTCGCAGGCCGATGTCGCAGTGGCACCCGCGCCACACTCACTGGCAATGCAGTCGAACACCACCTGCGCCTCCCGCAGCAGCGCCGATTCCTGGGCCTGCTGGCCAGCAGACGTGGCCGTGGCCACATGGGCGCCGCCGGGGCCGCCGCTGCCGGCCGCCAGAGTGGACGTGACGGGGCCGTCGGCGGCGGCCAGGGTGACGGGGCCGGCGCGCTTGGTGGCGCCGTCCAGGGCCTCAGCCATGCCCAGCTGCGTGCGTGCACAAGTGGGGGAGGCCGTGAAGAGCAGTGGGTGTGTAGGTGCTGTTGGGATGTTGCGTGATGCTGTACCGTGCGGGAGAGGTGGTTGAAGCTGCAACAGCAACACGGGGTCTACGATATAGCCCTGCTCGACAAAGACCATTTCCGCACGCACCCACCCGCCCAGCCAGCCACCCAGCCAGCCAGCCACCCACCCAGCCACCCACCAGGCATAGCACCACGGCCGCGGCCTTGTCCCGGGACACGTCGGTCGCCGGCAGCGCCGCCACGCGGCCAACGGCGCCCGCCAGGGAGCGCAGCGCCGCCACCGCCGCGGGGGCGGCGGCACCGCGCGCGTCCGCGGCCGCCTCCGCCAGGTCATCCACAACCGCCTGGTCGGGTCGGGCGGGGTCGGGTGTTGGCGAGGGATTCGCTGACTAAGTCGTAACATTCAAAGCGGGCGGCGTGCGCATGCAAGCCCCCATGCCGAGGTGCACGTGTGGCGTCCCCTTCTTAGCGCTGCAACCCCGGTGCGCCTCCGCACTCCAGCTCGCCCACTCCGTCGTCGCCCACCTGCAGCCCGCTGCCGGGGTAGTGCAGTAGCGAGGCGCTCGGGAAGCCCGACAGCACGTCCGCCGCCTCGTCAGCTGCGGGCGGGGGCGGGCGGGGGGCCGGGGAAAGATGGCGTGTTGCGCATGGGGCCATGAGTGATGTAAATAAATGGTGCAAGGGATTGCGCGGCGGGCGATTCAAGCCACCCAACCCAACTCTGCCAACAAACAAACCCGTTCGCCATGCCCAGCATGGGCAGCGCCCCAGGGCGGCACCAAGGGCTAGTGGCTACGTGCTGCAAGACATCCCTGCGCTCCCACCATTTTTGCTTGGGTTTGGAATCAACTACCCCCCCCCCCCCACGACCACATCTAGCATCTGCATATAATCATGCTGCCACGCGCCCCCTCACCTCCGCCCTCAAACCTCTTGGCCTGCAGCTGCTCCTCCAGGCACCGCAGCAGCGCTGATGCCAGGCCCGTGGGTGAGCCCGCGCCGCCACTCAGGGCGGCGGCGTCGAATGCCGCCGTGCCTTGGTGCTGCTGCTGGTGCTGCTGCATGTGCACGGGCTGCTTGTGGGCGTTGTCGTGTGTGCCAAGCGGCTGCCGCGGCCGTGCACTGCTGCTGTCGTTGGTGCTGTTGCACACGGCTGCGGCCACGGCCTGGTGCACAACCCCGCCCAGGCGCTTGCTCATCATGGAAAACTCTGGACGGGGGAAGGGGGCGAAAGGAGGATGGAGGGAGCGGGAGTTGGGTGGGGGGCGGTGGGAAGCGCGGCGGGTGAGGCGGGGTGGGTGCCGTGTGCGTGTGCGTCGGGCGTGTCGCAAAGACAGCTGCGGCAAGCCGCGCGCTTTGGAGTGGGAGCTCTGCGGTGCCATGAGGCTGCATCGCGAGCAGCAGCGGCATGAGGACTGCAATAGCAAACATCGTAGTCATCCCCCCGAGAGCTAGCGGAGGGCCGGTGCCGGAAATCCGAGAGCCGCCACGTCGCTGGCCACGCAGTAAGGTTGGGTCTCGGAGCCGACACATACAACAGGGCCGCGCCTTTCACGCACCCGCATCATAGCGCCGTCGTTGCTCGGTCTCGCCGGCATGAAGATATGCGACTGGCTGCACCGCATACGTCCGGCGCGTCACGCCCGCGGCGACGGGGCGGGAACCGCGCTGAGCGCTGCATCTGCAGTGCGCCAGGACATGCAGGTCTCGAACCAAGACTTTGTGGCAACCAGCCCGGCAAACCGAGCTGCAG
The DNA here is from genome assembly GCA_016834595.1 of Chlamydomonas schloesseri. Taxonomy (NCBI): domain Eukaryota; kingdom Viridiplantae; phylum Chlorophyta; class Chlorophyceae; order Chlamydomonadales; family Chlamydomonadaceae; genus Chlamydomonas; species Chlamydomonas schloesseri. The sequence continues at coordinate 415,238 of JAEHOD010000025.1, read as the reverse complement.
AGCGGCTTAGATCTATGCAAGATGCATTTGAATCGTGCGTGCAACTGCAAGCGGGGCCAGGCGAGGCATAAGCAGTAAGCCCGCCCGCGGCAAAGCGAAAGCGCGCGGCCCTTGGTTTTCTTACCCAGCGCGCTGCAGCAGGCCACGGGGAAGCCTCGTTTGGATGCAGATGGCCGACATGTTCAAATTTGTTAAGGAGACTGCTTGACGTAGGAGAGTCGCGGACTTTTGGCGCCCGAAATGCTGACTCGTCGCCTTCGGAAGCTGGGGTCCTGTGGCGTAATTGACGTTGATGATGATTATGAGTCCCGTGGCAGAAAATCAATTGCTCAAAGCTAGATTGAATTTGCAAGCCGGCTTGTTTTGGTTTCGCCATGCCCCCCACGCATGCCCCCTCGCCACCATCATCGCGCGGGCTTTGGCGGAACTCATTGCCGACGCGAAACCTGTTCCAAGGAACTAGCTGTGACCAAATACATGTTGAAGCGTTGCAGTTGACATCCGTGCACGCCTGGACGCATCACTCCAAATGCGTGAGCGCAAGCGAGCGCAGCCCGACGGTTGCCGCGCCGCGGCTGCCCGCTGACTGCCTTCCGCGCGGCACGCAGTCCCGCGCTGATTTGCACCACACACGGTCAAGCCTTACTGAGACGAGCGCGCAGGGCGCCTTTTGGTAGGGTCACGGACTGGGTGTCTAACAGTGAGCGCCCACAACACTCAGCGCAGGTGGTTGACGGTGGTTGCGCCCAGCGGCCCCCGCATGACGCCTTTGCGCATGTTAGCCAACTAGAGGCACGCATGGCCAGCCCGCTGGCTCCCGGGCGTGGTGTTAAGCTGCGGAAGCTCAGATTTTGCCCCCGGCAGCCTTGCCGGCAGCGTGTCTTGGCCCCCAGAAGGAAGCTCACATCCGCTCATTCAAGCATTCTGCTGCTGTTAAGCTGTATAACACATAAATGTTATGCTTGGCATATTAAGGAACGGGCGCAACAGGAAAAGATGATCGAGTCCGTTTCCTGGAGTGCTGCATTAAGCAGCACTGAAAATTCCTTATTTGCATAGAGTAATTATTCTTCCTAAATAATTAACTTTCGTGAAGGCGATCCCGGTGCAGGGCAGAGAGCGCCATGGCGAGCAAGCCCCCGACTTAGGCCGTGGGAGCCATTCACACCATATAGAAGTAGGGCTGAAATCAAGTTTAGACGTTCAATTACAGAATAACTTGATAACTCGGGCCCTGCGGAGGAGTCGCTCTGGTCAACTCTGCCGACCCGGGACACGGTGAGCAAGGAGGACAAGGCTGTCTTCGTGGTCGTTACTGGTAGCAAATGGCGTCGGGGTATTATGAACAAGATTGCGCGCCTGAACCGGGATGACAATTTGCTGCGTTGAACAGACCGCTCTGAAGGCGGGCACCAGCGCCTGGTAACCATGTTGATGTATAGTATGCGCTAGGTCGCCTCCCGGGCCTCCCGCGCCCCCGGTTGCCCCTGCGGCGGTGCAGCACCCAGGTCTGCTTGACGCTGCTGCCGTGGTCGTGGCGCCTAGCCGTGACCGCGCTTTGCACGCAACTGGCCATGGTGACATATCTGGCTATACCTTGCCAGGCCCACGCTAACGCGCCCAGTGCCTGGTTCGTGCGTGCAGGTTTGTGGGCTCAATTTCGCTGGTCTGTGCAGCCACAGCCTTCTACACCTGGCATCTAGGACGCTTGTTTGAATGCAAAGCCATACAGCTCACTGAAGGAGGCGGGTCGAGCAGGTGCCGGCAGGATGCCCTGTGTTAACCGCAAAACAAGCGGAAACAGGGCGGTGTTCACCGTTCCGCCACCGCCGCCTGTGCCAGGGCAGCTAATATATGATCATGGGGGCGCTGGAGCCTGCGATCTGCAGGGCCAGGAGCCGGCGAAGCCCCAACCGCCTGCCGCTACCCCGGCGGTGCTACCTTCGGGCAACATAGGAGGGCCACATGGCCCCAATCTGGGCGTCCCGCCGCACCGGCAGACGCAGCAAGCAGTAGAGGCGGGGTTGCAGCCCGCTGATCCGCACGGCGGGAGCGGGAGCAGTAGCAGTTCTCGGGCAAGCGGGCAATCGCGGCAAGCCAGCTTGCCGCACCAGCCGCAACAACTTGCGGCCAAGGCGGCGTCTGGCGTGCTAGTATGTCCGCAGCATTTAGGACTAGTCTCGACGGTGCCACAGGCGCCGAAGTGCCTAGACCCAGGGCTCCAGAGCTACTGGAGCAGCCTCAGCTTGCAGCAGCGGCGGCAGCTGTTGCGGCTGTCGAAGAAGGACCTGTTCGCGCGCGTGCGGTCGTTGTACTGCTCGGGCTGCTTCGCATTGGTGCAGCTGCAGTACGAAGACCTCTGCGCATACGTAGCGGATCAGGCGGCAGCCGCTGCAGCAGCAAAGAGCGGCTTGTCGTCGTCAAGCAGCGGGCAGCGCGGCTGCGCAATCTGCGCGTCCGGGCACGCCTGCTTCTCGGGGCTATGGGTGCTGGATGACGGGTCCGTCACGCTCACGGACGACCTGCTTTCAGCGCACCCGTTTGGCCGCTTCGAGCAGGCGCGCACCTGGGACCTAGATCGGGAGCAGCACTTTTCCTCGGCGGAGGTGTGCGGCAGCGGCTGGTGCAAGCGGCCGGGCATGAACAAGTGCAAGCTGCACACGGGGCCGGTTGCGCCCGACGAGCTGCTGGCGTACTGGGGCACACTGCCTCAGCAGCGGCGGGAGGCGCTGATGACGCTGGACGAGGAGACGTTCCTCGGCGAACTCGACGTGAGCATGAAGCTGCAGCTGCGCATCTGCAAGGAGTGCCGCAGCAACGTCACGCGCGCGTTCAAGGAGCTTAAGCCGGGCCGTGACGCGGCAGCAGCCACTTCGGCGGCGGGGTCACCACCGCCTGCAGCGAACGGCGCTCCGCCAGCGCCGGCCCCGGGGCCGACCGGGCTGCTCCTCTGCGATCGGCACGAGCTCCGTGCAAGCGACGGCCGTGTGCGCGTGGAGGGCCCGGGCGAGGCGTGCTTGTTCGAGAAGGCGGAGGAGGTGCAGGAGCAGAAGGTGCGGAACATGCTAGCTTGCGGGCGTCGGGCTAAAGGTCAAATGTGTTGTTCATGGGATTGCTGACCATTTTCTTTAAACCTGATTCTGTGTAGGCGTTCGACGCGTCCGCCGGCGATCAGGACAGCCCTGAGACGATACGGCATGCGGAGACGCCGGAGCTGGCGCGTGAGGCGCTACAGGACTCGGCGCTGCTAATTTTCAAGGCGCAGGTGGGTCTGCGGTCAGTGCAGTGGGAGACTTGGTGTTCCGCGCATTCCACCGCTGGTGGCGCTGGAGTAAAGCTTGGATTCTTGTGCACGAGCGCGGCATGAAGGTAACACCTTCTGTTTATGCGCAGGTGGAGGTTGCGTTCCGCGACCAGACGGCATGTCGCAACGCGCTGCTGCTCTTCACCGTGCTGTGCCACGGCCTCCTGGAGCAGCAGTTGGCGAACGCGTACAAGGAGCTAGGCGCCAAGCGCGCTGAGGTGGGTGCCGGGGAATACGGTTCGCACAGTGCAGCGTGCATGTGCACTTGGCTGGCAGTCGTTTGTAATCCCGTCCTGCGTTGCTGTGGCATGCTGCATGAACACAAACATTATATTTGCTTTTGCGTAGGCCGAGCTGCTGCGGCTACTAGAGGAGGACGAGGCGAAGGAGGCGGCGAAGCGGGAGAAGAAGGCGTCGAAGGCCGCCACCAAAGCCAAAAAGACGCCGGTCGCGTCTTCGTTCATTGAAGAGCAGCGGCACCATGAGTCGGAATCGGAGGAGCCGGAGCCGGAGCCACCGGCGCCAGCCCCGGTAGTCGTGCCGCCCGCACCTGCGGCAGGTGCGGGCAGCAAAGGCAAGGAGAAGGACCCGCATGGGCCGGGCAGCAAGTCACGAGCAGACGCTGGGGTCGCAGCTGGCGTCAGCAGCGCGAGCAGCAGCACGAGTGGCAAGCAGGGCAAGCAGCATGCGGGCTCCGGCAAGCAGTCGCGGGCGGGCAGCTTAGATGAGACCATGGCGGAGGCGTTAGCAGCAGCAGCAGCTGCTGCTGCTGCAAATACTTCTGCCAGCAACCGTGGCGTAAAGCAGCAGCCGCATGCGCAGCAGAACGGCGGGGCTCCGCCACCGCCCCCGGCGCCGTCTGGTAAGGCGGCCTCGGCCAAGGGGTCTAGCAGTACGCCTGCCACAGGCGGGGCGGCGTCGAAGGGCAAGGAGCATGAGGCTGTCAGTGGAAAGGCTGGCAAGGGCAAGGACGTGACGCCGCACGTGCTGATCGTGCCGGCCTCCATCACCGCGGCCAAGGGCGGGAAGGGATCAGGCGGCGCGCCCGCCGCTCATCAGTCGGGTGGCGCTAAGGGCACAAAGGCTGGTGCAGACGCGGGTAAGGGCACCCCGGCTGCTACGTCAGGAGCCTCGCAGGGAGCTGGTCGCGGTGCGGCGCCTCCGGCTAGCGCCAAGCAGGCTGGCAAGCAGCACGCTGCGCCGCCGCCGCCGCCTCCACCACCCCCTCCACCACCGCCCCCTAGGCAGGCACCTGCAGCAGCAGCAGCGTCTGCGGCATCTTCGCAGCCGCCTGCGCCGCAGCTGAACCACAGCAACTTCCCGCCGCTGCGCCCCAGCGGGGGAAGCGGGACGGGCGTGGCGCCTGCGCCGGCGGCGGACACGCCACCGCCTGCGGCGTCGGCAGGAACGGCGGCTGCCAGCGCTGAGTCTCTCACTGCGCAGTTGGCTCCGCTGCAGGGCGGCCCGCAGGTGGTTGTGGGTGGCGTCGCTGTGGGCCTTGCGGCCGACCCGGCAGCCGCGGCTGCGCCGCTGCAGCCGCCTGCGGGACGGCCGCCGCTGCCACCACCATCGGACCTGGGCTTGCAGCTGCCCCAGCAGGCCGCCGTACCGACGCTGCTAGGTCCTGGCATGGACCTGGGTGCAGGGACAGCCGCAGGTGCGCCCAACGGGCTGGGCCCGCTCCAGCAGGCCCCCTCTCTCGACCTGCAGTTCCGCGGGCCGTCGCCCGACTCCGCTGCGCGGCAGCTGCAGCTGCAAGGACCGTCGGGTCTGATCCCTCCTCAGCAGCAGCTGCAGCAGCCCACGGCGCAGCACCCGCTGCTGGGCCCTGGGGGCGCAGGCATGCTCGATGCCCCGCAGGCCCCGGGCCTTGGCGGCGTGGGAGGACAGACCGGCGGCCTGCTGGGCCTGGGACCGTTGCTGGACACAGCGGCGTCGGCTGCGGGAACGCTGCCCCTCACGAGCTCAGGTAGCTTGCAGTCGCAGGGCTCTGGCCTGCTTGGTCTTAGCGGCCCGGGCCTTCCGAATGGCCTGGCTGGGGGTCTGGCCGGCGGCCAGGCTGCTGGACAGGCCACTGCAGGCTTCGGGTGGCAGCTGCCGCTGTCCCCTCAGCAACAGCCACAGGGGCCGCAAGCGCCGCTACAGCCGCAGCCGCAGCAGGGTCTGATGCCGAAACTGCATGCACAGGCGCCCATGCCGCAGCAGTTTGCGGGGCTGCATGGGCCGTCGCCGAGCCCCTCGCCGCACGCGCAGTTGCCGCAGCAGCCGCAGCTGCTGCAAGGTCAGCAGGCGGGGATCCCAGGCTTGGGGCTGCAGCAGCATGCGGCTGCAGCGGCCGCAGCAGCTGCGGCCGCGGCTGCAGCCACCTTGGGCCAGGGCGCCAGCCACCTGCCGCCTGCGCAGCAGGCAGCACTGCTGCAGCAGCAACAGCAGCAGCGCCCCATGTTTGGGCAAGGTGCCGCGCACCTGAATGCCGCTGGGCAGGTGCGTCCGCAGGGACAGCAGGCACTGCAGCAGCAGCCTGGCGGTCCAAACATGGCGCAGAATGCGGCGCAGCTGCTTGCACAGGCGCACGTGCAGGCGCAGGCGCACATCCAAGCCCAAGCGCAGGCCCAGGCTATGCTGCAGGCGCACGCTCAGAATGCGTCCCAACAGCAGCAGCAACAACAACAACAGCAGCAGTATCAGCAGCAGCAACAGCAGCACACACTGGCGGCGCTTGCTGCTGCGGCGGCGGCGGCAGCTGCGGAGGACGCGCTCGGCGGCGGCGGAGGCGGACCAGGTGCTGGTCAAGGCCAAGGCACTGGCCAGAACGGAGTCGGTGCGTTCTCGCTGTTTGGAGGAAACTTCGGTGGAAGCGGGCTTGGTGGCAACGCTGCGGCTGCTGCGGCGGCGGCGCGCGAGGCGGAGTTGCGCCAACAGCTGGAGCAGCAGCGCAGCCTTCAGCAGCAGCAGCAGCAGCTGAAGGCGCATCAAGCTGCAGCCGAGGAGCGGCAGCAGGTTCTACAGGCCACGCTGCAGCAGCAGGTGCTGCAGGCGCAGGTGCAGCAGCACCAGCAGCAGCAGGCGGTCGCTGCGGCTGCTGCGCTTCAGGCGCAGGGCTCTGGCCTGACGCCGCAGCAGGCGCAGCAGCTGACCAGCTTCCTGCTGCAGCAGCAGCAGCACCAGCAGCAGCAGGCGGTGCAGCAGCAACAGCAGCGCCAGGCGCAGCAGCAGGCACAGGTGCTGCTGGCTCGGCAGCAGTCGCTTGCAGCTCAGCAAGCGGCGCAAGTCCAGGCGCAAGCGCAGGCCAAGCAGGACGCCCTAGCCAATCAGTGGTCTGCACTGGGGCGCTCACTTCAGCAGCAGCAACAGCAGCAGCAACAGCAATTGTTCTCCGGTCTATCAGGTGCCGGCGGTCCGGCCGGTTCTGGCCTTAACGGCTTGGCTGGCGGTGCCGGCGCAGGGGGCCTTGGCAACGCTGGCTACAATGGCGGCGCGCCCGGGGGCGAAGGTATTGGTGCCGGCGGTGGCGGCCCGTCATGGCTGCGCGGCGGCCAGGCTGAGGCTCAGAGCGCCGCAGGTGGTCCGCTGCACGCGCACATGCACAGCTCAGCTGCCCAGCAAGCGCAGGCGCAGCAGCACCTGCGGCAGAGCATCAGTCTCAGCAACCTCGCTTTGGGCGGCGGGCAGGGCGCAGGCCCTGGCCAGGGCGCGCTTGCCAGCGGCAGCAACCTGTCTGCTGTGACGTCAATGGACAATGGCGGCAACTTCTTCGGCCAACACCACCAGCAGCTCAAGCCGGGCCTGGGCGGGGGCGGCGCGGGCCTGGGCGGCAGCACGCATGGTGCGTTCGGCAGCCAGGGCAGCCTGCTGGTTGCGGCTACGTTGGGCGGCGGCGGTGCTGCTGGAGGCGGCGGCGGTGCTGGTGGCGGCGGCGGAATGATGGGCGCCGGCGGGCTTGGCGGCTTGGGCGGCCTCGGCCTGGGCTCGGGCGGGCTTGGCGGTGGCCTGGGTAGCTCCAGCCTTTCGCTTGGGCTTGGCGGCGGCGCAGGCGGTGGACTGGGCGGCCTCGGCGGGCTGGGCGGAGGGTCCCTCAACAACCCCGCACCCGGTGCCCCTAGCGGTAGCGGCACCTACAGCCTGTTTGGTGCTTCGCCGTCGCCGTCAATAGCAAATAGTTTAACCGGAGGCCTGCTTGGCTAGGTGAAAAGTGGGTTACAGCCTGTGTTTTGTTTTCAAGCGTGGCGTGTTTGGTGTGGCGTGCATGATCTTCATACAGAGGGAACAGCAATGGACCGTGAGCAGAAGCCCGCAATGCATGGGTTACCACAGGCATGTCTCGCACTGGGCATGCCAGCTTGCTAACGCCCAAGAGATTTCGCCGTAAGTTGGGCATCGAGGTCGGGGGGTACCAGGAAAGAGCTCAGCAATCGGCGATACAGTAGACGGCTGAAACACGTAAGAGCAAGGCCCGCTCTTTTACAAAGGGCCATGTTCCGTACAGAACCATGAAGCTACACGAGCATTTGGCAGGTGAAAAAGGCATTCGACTAGGCGGTGGTTGGTGGTGGCAGATGCCCCCTGCATGTCAGGGCAGATGCGTACGTGATGGTAGTTCACTGGCGCTGGGAGTTGTCAACAAAAAGCCTCGGCACCGGAACTAGTACAGCTGTACTGACAGCGCTCGGCCTGTTTGCAGCATTGGATCTGTGCGCTAATAATGCTGGGTGTGTTTTATTTCGAGTACAGCTCCGTCCAGCTGGGTTTAGTGATTGGGCTGCTGACAGGCCCACGTGCAAGCTCCATTGTGGAGCGTTTTGGGGGTGGTGGCTGTAATGTACTGTGACGATGCTACAGAGCACATGGTTCACGTGGGATGGTCAAACTCAATGGCCGTCCATGACGAGCATGCGTGGAACCGTAAAAGTGGTGATGTTTGGCGAGCGCATTTGACTAGGGCCGGGAAGGACGGCAAGGCTTCGACTGGAACTCTGGAAGGCTTGCACACGCAAGCAAGCGCCGCACGCTGTAATGAATGCCTGTCACTGAAGCAATCACATGCCGTAACGGTGATCGATATCTTACATCGCTGTGCGGCAAAACCTGTGCGATAGTAAAGAGAACGTGGCCATGTGTCGTTTGCTAGCCAGTTAGGTGACACCGTCACGAACAAGGATGTGCTCAATGTGCTGTAGGTTGTGATGTCAGTGCGCAATGCACGACAGCGGCTCTGTCTGATTTCTGTTACATGCGTTACATGCAAATGTAACGCCCACTCAGTTACTCGTGCGCTACCTCTGTGCGCGCCAGCCGCGTCCACTGTCTGATACGACCAGCAAGCAACTGTAGAACCTGGCTCCAACAGCAACGCCATAAATCTCGTCCAATGCACATCGCCCTGGTCTGGACCGTCATGGGCCCGTCACGGCAGGATAACGCTGGGAGAGGTCTTGCACTTGAAGATGCTGCCGGGGAGCTTCTTGGCCTCCTCCTGTTTTTCCACATGGTGGCACGGCCAGGGGAGGCGGGGCAGGGGGGGGGGTTACTGGTAAACAGTCCCGGTGAGAAACAAAATGCGAACGGGGCAGGGGGGGCAGGTCCGCGTGTGGATGAGTAGAAAAAGAACCTCCTCTCTATGAAACTCCCACGGACCTGCCCAGAACGACCGCCGCGAAACCTCCGGCAGTCCCTCCTCAGGTGCTGCCCGACATCAGGTGCGCCATGAACCCATGGACCATGATCTGGTGCTGCTGCGCTGCCAAACAGTGTCGATGCTGCAGCTCAGCGCCTTACCGGAGTATAACACCCGCCGCCCACGGCAGCGCTTGTGCACCACACGCAAGCGGGGCCAATGCAGGTCGCCTCGGGCTTCCCATCACACGTGGCCTGCACAGCCGCCTCGGCTTGCTGCTCCTGGTCACCCGCCGTGACCTCAGCTGCGGAACCATCCAGGGGCTTGTCGCACTCAATGCCCCACTCTGCAGCACACATTGTGTGAGGTTCCAGTGCGCACCGTTGCACGTCTCAGATACAGGCTGCAAACGGCTTCCCACGGCCGTGGGGTGCAGGCGTCTACACCATGATATTAACTGATGACCTACTCTTGGGAATGAGCTTGGCGGCGGAGATTGGGTAGCAGCCAGTACCCATGGAGCTGCCGTTCTTGATGCACCAGACGCACTGGTGTTTGTGCGTAGGGACAAAGGAAAGCACGGGACAGGTCAAGACGGCATCAGGGTGCAAGCGCACATTTGCCGGACACTAGCCATACGGTATGCTAGCGTCGGTGCTCCTCCACGCTGCTTCTCCACGAGCCCCTGGCTGGCGTGCTGTCACTACCAACTCACGTCAGACAGTAGGTCACAGTCAATAGCGGTCTTCTGCTTCACGCAGGTAAAGGGAGACGCGCGGACAGGGGCGTCCAGCGAAGCGTGGGGCTGGACGCGAGCGGCTTCGCCCGTCACGGCCAGCAACACCACGAGAGCCGCAATTATCTGACTCCGCATTGTATCGCTTGCTTACTGGTCTGCTCACGAAGCCCTGCTGCTCAAGTCACGAATGACACACTCGTGCCGAAACAGCGAATAATGCTGTTAAGTTGGATGGCAGGTCTTAACTCGTGTGGTATTTACGTCTGTATCCAGCAGAGAATGCCGCTTATTCGCTAGTCAGCGGGCCGAGCGGAAAGCCCGAGCGAGGAGAGAAAGGCCCATCGTGCACGCATGCACAGGTTTGACGCGACAAGTGCATGCACGAGTATTTTGCGCAAGATACAAGTGAACTCTTGTCAGCCAAAGTTAAGCAGAAAATTTGGACCGCCGCGTTCGGCGGCACGCTGGTGCAGGGCAGGGTGCAGGGCACGTTCCGCTTGCGGCTCTAGTAATAGCAATACACCGGACAGGTTCTTAACCTGAAACGATCATTGTTATTGAGCAAGACCCGCAGACAAGGCGCGGTCGAGGGCGCGGGCCAACTGCCGCCAGCTAGCACAGCCTAACCTGCGTACGTTCACGCATGCTCAGCGCCGCACGGGGTCTGTGTGGTCGTCGTACCACCTCTCAGGCGCTGCATTGCTACAGCCGCAGTGGCGTGTACTGCCGGCCTCAGCTGGCGCAGATGAGTGCGTCCACCCAGGGCAACCCGGCGCAACAAGCGGCGACGGACGCGGATGCGCCCGGCGCGCAGGTTCTCCTCCACTGCAGTGAGTCCGGGGCGTGATACCATAGCTACGGGGCCAAATCGCATGGGTTCGCTGAAGGCGCGCCTCAGGCAAATGCATTGCGAAGTATAGTCGATGCAGCCACCTACCATGTGTGGGTGTTGCCGACGTGCTGTGCCGTTGATGCACACAGATTGGCTGAACAAGCAGCTCTGGTTCGACCAACTGACGGCCGCGGGAGTGCCCGTCGCCTGGCCAGATGACATTCGTGACTGGTCGTCTATCCGGTGAGACTCGCCTCAATGGCGCTGCACCAGTCGGGGTCGGTCGGGGGGACATGCGCCAACACCACTGCATCCCGTGCACCTGCGGGGATCCTGTTAGAAAACCATTGTCATGCACTATGGACTGACAAGTTCGGCCGGGTGGGCACAGATGGTTTTGGGTGCCACTAGACAGCCCAGTGGAGTGGAGTGCTGTGTAGGAGAGTAGAGCACATCGAGACGTGCGATTTGTGCTTGCAGCAGCGTAGGAGGGAAGGCCTTGTTCGCTTTAGAGGGCTTGTGACAACCCCATCCCATCACCCTATGCTCATTCTGTGCAGATACGCGGTCGGATGGAACTTCACGCCTGAGGTTTTGGCCAAGGTGGGGATAGAGCAGGATGCCAGAACACTGGATGATGGCACCTAGGAACTATACAGAGGACAAGTGTTTTCCTGTGTCAGGGAAAAGGGGCTCAGCCCTCCACAGTCTGAGGCCGAACTACCTCATCGCCCGGACATAGCCGGGGTCGGTTTGAACAGGCACCAAGCCAAACCTAGGTGCCCAACAGTCGCGGCACCACAGCAGGAGCCAGCCAACACGCAGTGCAGGAGTCAACAGCAGCCGCACTACTTGTCGTACCACTGCTGCCTACAACACCACAGGCCTTGCTCGCCCCACTGCGGACCGCTACCTAGACACCAGTCAGCTCTTCAGCCCGAGGAAAATGCTTCCGTCCGTCACTGATTCACGCGTGCACACAAACGCATGCTCTCGTTCCGAAACACCAGAGCCATGGGCCCATGGCTGAACCGAACCGAGGCGCCTGCCGCCCCCACCAACTCCTGCTTGCTTGGTACTGCTGGGCCCCCGCGGCGCCACTGCAGATGCCGGGTCTGCGCGCCATCGCCTCACTGGGCGCGGGAGTCGACCACGCCATGCGGCCCGGGCTCATCCCGCCCGGCGTGGACATCCTGCGCATTGTGGGTTGGAGTGCTGCTCCAGTTTGAACTGCGCAGATGCGCTCGCGTGGTGTGCCGCCCATGTATCGTGACGCGTGCTTCAGCCGGTCGTGTACCGTTTCGGGCGCGGGGCGTTGGCCCCAGACCGGGAGCGCCACGGTGACTCCCGGGGCGTGCCGGCTCGGGGCCCCAAGAATTCGCTGGCAACCGTAGCGACGCCTCCAAGCCGCTCGCTTTGTGCAACCCGGCAGGTGGATCCACTCATGGCTCAGCGCATGGCCACCTGGGTGATGTGGGCGGTGGTCAACTTCCAACGCAAGATGGACGCATACGCCCGCGCCCAGGCGGAGCGCAGGTGGGTGGCAAAGCCCTGGACCGGGCAGTGGGAGCCAGCAGGCGTGTGGCAGGGTAGTGTGAGTGCGCCGGTCACGACGACTGCCGGACACGTGCTGTCCGGCGTCACGGCTGAAAGCCACGTGCGAGCATTGCCGTGACATCCTGGGTGCGCTTGCGCGGGCCCGTGTGTGTGCAGGTGGGATAAAACAATCGAGAATCTGAAGCCGTGGGATAACGGCGAGGTACGGCGTCCGTTCATGGCCACATGCACACGAGGCATCTGACGCGCGCTCGCTAGCATGTCCTGATTCCACTATATGTTATGTAACACATAGTCCGTGTTGACGCCACGTCTGCGACGTCTGCCCCATGCACATGCCGCCATTTGCCCAGGTGCGGGTTGGCATACTCGGCTACGGAGTGATGGGCCAGGCGGCGGCGGCGCTGCTGCGCGCCGCCGGCTACAACGTAGCCGCCTGGGCGCGCACGCCGCGCGGCAGCAGCAGCGATGTGCAGGTGCGCGTGGATGTGGATGTGTAGGCGTAAGCGCGGCGCAGGACCAATGTAAGGTGGCGGCGCTTGTTACGCACAGGTGCACAAACAGGTAGCTGTATAGGCTGCTCGGCTTGCTTGCTGTCAAGCTTGCTGTTGCCACGCGCCCACTCCCCTCCAATTTGTGGACCATCGGCATGCCCCCGCACCCGCCACGCCGGCACACGGCCCCCTGTCTGGATGCTGGGTGTGGGAATGCACTGTCCCTCGCTCTCCACGCACCCAGGTGTTCAGTGGCCGGGAGTCCCTGCGCAGCTTCGTGGAGCGGACGGACGTCCTGGTGTGCCTGCTGCCGCTCACGCCCGAGACCGAAGGTGCGGGTCAGCCAGTCGGCCGGACTGGTCGCTGCCCATCGTCGCATGCACGTGCGATCAGCAACGTCGCCCCGACTTTACATGGCGCCACGTGCCTGGACTGTGACTGCGCTTCCTGTTGTGCCTACTGCGCCTGCTGCGCCTGCTGCGCCTGCTGCCCCTGCCAGGCATCATCGGCGCCCAACTGCTAAGCTGGCTGCCGCGCGGTGCCGGCGTCATCAACGCGGCACGCGGCAGGCACCTGGACGAGGGGGCGCTGCTGGCAGCCATAGACTCAGGTGCGGGAGGGATCATTATATCACCAACCCGGAACAGGTTTCGCACACGGTCATTGGGCCATCAATGCGCCCACACAGTGGCATACGTCCCCGGTCTCGCCGTTTCTGTACACGTCTGCTGTGCCTGCTCACAACGCAGTTGTGTTCTCAAAGGGGACTAAGCCCCCTCTTGCAGCATCGCGAAGTGCTTGACAAGGCATAGCGGTGTGCCAGCTTAGGCAAACCAGCGTCCGCAAGCCCCACCTCTTACCACTGTGATGCATGGCCCCACGGCCGGCCCCGGCGTGATGTGTCCGCGCAGGCCACGTGGCAGGTGCGGTGCTTGACGTGTTTGCGACGGAGCCCCTTCCGCCCGACTCGCCGCTGTGGGCCCAACCCAAAGTGCGCATCACGCCGCACGTGTCCTCCATCACAGACGTGCCGGTGAGGAGGCGGACGGTCCTGTGTTAGGGTTTACAGCTGTGTGGCAGTGGTTGTACGGACACTGCGGCCGCTGACCCTATTGAGCGCGCTTTGACAAACTCCTCCCCACCTGCGATTGTGGGTAGTCGCTGCCGCAGACCTTCCATCCACTAGCTCGAGGACAGGGCGTGATTGCGCGGGAGGGTTCATGCGATGCGGTGTCGTGACCTCATGTGCGTGCGCCCTTGCTTCCTGCGCGCAGAACGCCGTTGCCCAGATCGCTGAGAATTACCAGCGCCTGCTCGCGGGCCAGCCGTTATTGCGGGTCGCGGACAAGTCAGCGGGATACTGAGGGCGAGCGACAGGGGATGACATGAGGGGAGAGAGGATTTGGGGGCGATAGTGCTAATCGCAAGAAAGGTTGTTACCGGTAATGATGGCAAGTAACACGGAGGATGCCGCACGGAACCTTGTTTGGACCATGGAGGCATTGCGTGCTTCATGTTTTGTGGTCGTGACGGTCGCCCGAGCACGTGTGTGCTGCTGGGGTTGAGCTCGAGGTCTAGGAGTGCGGGGGTTGCCACTGCGGGACCCAGAGTGTGAGGGGCAGGTAATTTCGGAAGTAAGCACCACGGGGACATACTGCGCGCCATATCTTGACATAAGTATGATAGAGTGAGGGCAGGCCGAGGGTTGCGGCGAGGCACGGCCCGCGGGGGAGGGCGGGGGCACACAGGCGCGATTGGGGTTTGCCGTGCTCGACTCTCGAGTTACAGTACACGCACATTTGTCCAATTAATAACTTTGTGCAATATATAAGCCTTATTATGATGTGTCCTCACTACGGACGGCAGACTTTGCGAAGGTTTGGCCTCTAGACCCAGGTTTCCCTCCAGCTGCGTGTACGTGTATTGAATGTGCTGGCGAGCACCTAAGATAACTTTTGGAAATATAGGCTAAACTCAAGCATTATGTGTCAATCAAGTACTTGTAGCGAGCGATTCGAATAACTCGTTCTCCAGAACACGCTGCGAAATGGGCTCCTGTATATCCTCGCCTGACTTGGGGAAGGAACGGGAGGCCAAGCATGTCGCTTCACCGGCCAGAAGCGTGGGCGTCGACGGCGTCAAGGTGACAGGAGTCGATTGGTTCTCTTTTAAGACTCGTGCATGGCGTTGGCTTTTCGTAGGTCCAGCACGTGTAATATGGAATGTTGATGGTGTTGGACAGGCGTTCGCGACTACTGGCTCTACTCAAGGGCCAGTCACGCTGACAGCATCGCACAAGGCCCCGGGGTCCATGCCTCCGGACCGTGGTGCCGCGCGGAACGGTCAGTAAACGCGAGCGGGAGGGACATGGCTGAGTTTCCTGGGTTGGAGGGCAGGCGTGCGGAGGCAACATGAACGCACCAAACAGTGCCCCTCCTAACGTCGCCTTGTGTTACTGCTTACCGTCTGACTGTATCTGACTGCGCGCCGTGCACTGATGGGTGCCCTGTGCAGGCAACGGCCAGCAGAGTGTCCCGGGAGCGGAAGAGCAAGGTGCAGCTGCCTGGAGGAGTGGCATGACAAACGATACGTCCGCACGTCCTTCACCAGTCCCGAACGCTGCAACAGAGGCTGGCTCTCCTCACCCACTTTCCGCCCAGCCGTCGCCACCAGCGGCCGCATCCCCAGACCCGAATGCAGCAGCAAAGACAGCAGCAGCACCCTTCAACGCACGGTCCTCATCCTCGTCCCGACGCCAAGGTCCCAACGTGCCCCGGCGGCGGGGCTCGACCAGCAACCTGCGGCGCGGCGGCGCCGCCGCCAGCCGTCGCAGCTCAATCGATGACGGCGTGGCTCTGCCGCTGACGGCGGCGCAGATGAATGACGCATTGGATGACGCGGTGGAAACACCAGGCTACGGGTCATCGGCAGCGGCGCCGCCTCCTCCTCCAGCGGCGCTGGATAGCACTGCAGCAGATGACAGTGCCTCGTCGACATCCACGGTCCGCAGCCGCAACGCAAGCTATTCAGCAGGAGGACCAGAAGGCACAGCGGCGGCAGGTGCCGGTGCCAAGCCGTCGCTGGGGAGCGGCCTGTCGCGGCTGGGGTTTGGGGGCCCAGCGGCGGCTGCTGCGGCCACGGCGGCACTGATGGACGCCGGACCGGGGTCCGGGTCTGGGGCGGGCGCCGGACGGGGGGCCGGCGCAGCCAGCAGCCGGGATGTGCCGCGGCTGGCCGGTGGTGGCGGTGGCGGCGAGGAGAGCGATGCAGTGCCTGACCTGCTGGCCGGGCGGCAAGCAAGGCCGGGCGAACGCAGCGGCGGCAACGGCGCGCCGCTGCTCGGCGCCGGCATCAGCGTGCCGCTGCCGCCGCCAGGTGGGCGGTCGGGGGCCCTGCCCTTCTCGGCCTCCATGCCGCACGGCCCCCAGGGCCCCGGGCAGCTGCAGGCGGCGGGGTCAGCAGCGCCGCCACCGCCGTCTATGCAGCGCGACGCCTCCGCGTTCCGCTTCGACCCCGCGCTCCTTGCTTCCCTGCGCTTGACACCATCGGCCTCCGTCAGCAGCACTGTACAGCCGGCTGACAGCCTGGGCGGCCAGCCTGGCGCAGCCGGGCCCGGGCCCGGCCCCTGCTCCGACCACCTGCGGCCGCCGGGCGCCGCGCACCACCTGTCCTTCACGCACCACGCCGGCCGGCCGCAGGGGCACCCCAGCGGCGCCGTCACGTGCAGTGAGGACACGGACACGGACGGGCGGCCGTCGGAGTCGGGCCCCTCCTACACCGGCCCGGGCTGCGGCGTGGCGCCGCGCAAGGCGAGCTTCAGCAGCCGCCCGCCGCTGGGCCCCAACTCGGGCCGGCGGCGTGGCGGCGGCGAGGGCCCGCAGCCGCGGCCCAGCAGCGGCGCGCACCAGCGGGAGGCGGTGGCGGCGGCCGCGGCCAACCAGGTGGCGGCGCTGCTGCAGAACCCGCTGCCCTCCATTCCCAGCGGCGGTCTTACGCCGGGCGCCGGGGACCCCGGCATCCAGACGCTGCTGTCCCTGGGGCTGGTGAACGCGGCGGCCTACCGCAGGGCGCGCCAGCGCGCCTCGGAGGCGGGCGGCGCCGCGGCCGCAGGCGCGGGTGGATGTGGCGGCGGGGGCGCGGGCAGCGGCCCACAATCCTTCGCCTACCACCAGCAGGTGTACATGCAGGCGCCGGGCGGTTCGCCGGGCGGGCCGCCGGGGCTGGGCATGCCGGGGCGCAAGGTGCGGCGCAGCTCGTGTACGGAAGCGTACGCGCACCAGCCATACGTGCACCCGCAGGGCTACGGCTACGGCGCCCCGCGGAACCGACAGCTGCAGCAGCTAGGCACCATGTCGCGGGCGGCGGAGGGCGCTAACAGCAGTGGCAGCGGCAGCGGCAGGTCGCACTTGAATGCGGACGCCGCGTTCGGCATGGTGCGGAGGACGGCTAGCGTGGCGGTCCCAAGGGATGCGCAGGCGGCGATAGCAGCCGCGGCAGCCGCGGCGGCGGCTTTAACGGCCGAAGGACAGGCCGGTGGTGGCAACTCGGGCAGGGGTCGGCAACGCCGCGCGTCATACAGCATCTTGGGGCTGTGATATCATGTGGGGCCAGTTATTATGTACAGGAAGAGAAGCTGAGGACTGAGTGTATGCTCATTCAGGCAGGGTGCTTCGATACAGATTCGTGACATTGTGGCAGGTTTGAGTCATGGCATGGGATGTCGACAATAATCCGGCCGCTAGCATGCGGTGACGTGTGCCCATGAACACTGACGTTGCATATTTATTTTCAATGTGGTATCTTTTTTTACATTGCCCTGCCAAGCAGGTACTGCGGACCGCTGATTTTGCTTGCATACATGTGTCACTGCTAGTTAGGAGACAACTTCACTGATCCTGACTTCTCATGGCTTCCATGGTTCGTGGCAGATGGTCGCTGGCGAGTTTTGCGGTGGGTTTGCAGCCTGCTTGCAATGCCCTCCTCGGGTGCGGCCAGTGCCCCCACGGTGGGCCTTCCGTGGCACTCGCCAACGCGGCGTCCTCAAACGCGAACAATGTGTCGAGCTTGCACCTAGAGCCGGCGATCACTCAGGATGGTGTATTGGAGCTAGTGCTAAGACAGGGTCAAACCATCTAGCTCCCTTGATAAGGTGCCGGTTGGCGCACAAAATCCTGCCAACCAAGTTACAGTATAGGCCAAAGGATGAAGTGACCTGGAGTAAGTGACCAGGAGTAGAACTTGATGCATGGGTGTGAGAGGGAGCCGCTGGTTGTGAGCAAGACGAAGCCTCCACCGTTTCGCGCGGGCGCCTGCGCGGAAGTCTTTTCGTGTCCAAGGGCGCTGTTGACTCCTGCACTGCGTGTTGGCTGGCTCCTGCTGTGGTGCCGCGACTGTTGGGCACCTAGGTTTGGCTCGGTGCCTGTTCAAACCGACCCCGGCTATGTCCGGGCGATGATGTAGTTCGGCCTCAGACAGTGAAGGGCTTAGCCCCTTTTCCCTGACACAGGGGAACACTTGTCGTGTCCGAGGGCAGCGTCCTACTTAAAACCTGTGTGCTGCGACACAATCCCAACACTCCTGGATGCAGCTGCCTCGGCGATACGGTATGGGCCGTATGGCTGACGCCGTTGCCGTGGCCGACACCTTGCGAGGCCTCACGGCTGACGCTACAACACGTCAACACATACTGCATCCCAGCCTCAGGACTCCTTTCACCATTCAACGAAATGAACATGTGAACATTCAACACCACCACCCACACGCAAACGGCAACACGCATGAATCCTGTCTGTCAAGCTACCTTGTCCAAGCGGCGGGCGTGTGCCCTTGCCCGCGTCCGGGAGCATCATGCGGAAGGCAGTCAGATGCTTAGGTGCATTACACACATGTCGGTAACACACTCTGACATGTGCTGAGATGTGTGCGAATGGATACGTTCCCACTCCTAGTCCACCCATGCGTGTGCATGAATACCCAGCGTTTCCTCAAAGACAACCTCCCGTTCATCCATGATACTCACGTCGTCACATGACAGTGTAACTCCCATTGACTAGGCATCCTTACTTTCACACCGACCGCCGCCGGCCTTTCTGCAGCATCCAACTCCATTCAACTCCATCCAAGTCCATCAAAAAGAGCCTGCCAACAAGCACGCCGCTGGCCTTGCGTTGTTAGCCAACGCATCAAGGGCGCCTCAACCCGTCCCCCATCATGCTCCCCCATCATGCTACTCGTGTCGAAACTCTCGCTGCGTTACACAACACAGGCACATCCGCGGTATCTGCGTGCAGCCGCCGGCCTGGAAGAACCGGGCTTGCATTTGTGGTTTTGGCGCTACGTCCGGCGATGACGCAGCAAGAAGTAATGCCTTATGCGCCCTTGCATGGGTGCATTGTATCGGATCTTGGTAACTTTGTCTACAACACCAGACCCTTGCTTTGCGCCTGGCGCACCTTCTCCAAAACGCTGTCGGCCTTTCCACGCAGCTGCGCCTCCTCCACTGACACACGCCGCTGCCGCCCGCCGCCGCCCGGCGCGCGGCGGTGATGGCTGTGGCGCTCGCCCTCTGACTCTTCCGCGTTGTGGCCGTGGCGGTGGTGGTGGTGGTGGTGGTGGCTGTGGTGGCTGTGTTTGCCTGCGTCTTCGCCATGGCCGTGGTGGCCGTGGCTGTAGCCGTGGCTGTGGCCGTGGCTGTGGCTGTGGCTACCCCCCTGCCCCTGGCTGTTGTGTCGCTCCAGGCTGTGAGCGTGGTGGGGGTGATGGCCGCTGTGACTGTGGTGGCTGTGGTGGCTGTGGTGATTGTGCTTGCCGGCGTCTTGGCCGTGGCCACCGGGGCTGCTGGCGTGGCGGCTGTGGTGATGGTTGCTGGCGCGGTTACATTAATGTTACAGCTGTGGGCCTGCCTCCGACCCGGGCCCGACACACGGCCTCTGCAGCCTACCAGTCTCTGGACTGGCGAGAGCGCTCACAAAAACAGCGCTAGAAACCCAAGCCCACGGCTGACCTGCCCTACCCGCGCACAGCAAGCCTAGCCGCGAAACGAGAAACGCCTCCCTGTGCTCTCTTGAGCCCACAGGACCAGGCGGTGTGGAGACAGCTCGCGCACCTAATACCTCAAACGAAACCCCCGACAAGAGACAACCCGAAGACGAGCAACCCACGCTCCCCTGGGGGCTACCAACGCCTGGGAACACACGTGTCACCCTTCTGCTACTCATCAGCAGGCCACACGAAGCAAGAGGGACAGGGCCGGCGAGAACGCTCAAAGCCGCCGCACCTAGCCGCCAAAGCTACAGCCCAAACCACCAACTCAATCGAGTCACCTACCGCAGAGGGGACAAGCACGCAACCGAGCGCCTACCCGCCACCACAAGGGTCGCGAACATACGTCACCGTCAACGGTACCACCCACACACACACGTACACACACAAACCGCGTCTCATCTACACTCTATCTAGCACCGCTTATAAGCAGCAGTTGCGAGCTGACAAGACTTGACTAAGCAGGTTGCTGGACCTTAATGCGCCCGCCCTGCACGGCTAGCAGGGGGTGCGCTGTGCCTACCTCCCTCCACCCCTTCCTGGGCACCCCTAATCTTGCGAAGTCCTGCAGCCGCCTCCAAAACCCTGTCACCGCTTCCGCTTTAGCGATTTCTACCGGCTCAGTCTCCATACCCTCTGGGGGCCCTGCGTTGGTAACTGCCCTCAACCTCGTCCGGGCGCGTTCCATGGCCGAGAGGGCGGCTAGTACCACCACGTCCCACACTGCTTGCTGCACTCCGTGAGGCGGTTCTGCTAGCCATAGCTGCTGCCGAGTGATGGTGTTCGCCATCGCCGCGTTAATCTGCTCCAGCACTGCCTGCGCCACGGGACACTCCCAGAAGTGATGTGCTCGCGGCGAGCAGGGTGCGCCGTGCGTTCCTCCGTGGGCGCCGCATCCACACGCTTCCTGCTGCTGGGCTCCACTGACGTGGCTGTTTCCAGCCAACGGTACTCCATCCACTGCCAGCCGCCACAGGACCTCCACGTGTTCCCGTTCCCACCGTATGTGCCACATCCTGCTCAGCATGGCGCGCACAGGGTTCGTGCCTGTAGGCGTGGTC
This sequence comes from Chlamydomonas schloesseri, assembly GCA_016834595.1. Lineage (NCBI taxonomy): Eukaryota > Viridiplantae > Chlorophyta > Chlorophyceae > Chlamydomonadales > Chlamydomonadaceae > Chlamydomonas > Chlamydomonas schloesseri. The sequence continues at coordinate 394,596 of JAEHOD010000025.1, read as the reverse complement.
GCAGTTGTCACCGCTGCGTTTGTCGTGGTGGCTGCTGCCTCGCCTCTGGCTTCCCTGGCGAAGTCCGCGTGTAGCTGGGTCCGCCGCTGTTCGATTGGTCGCAGTAGCATCGCCGTGGCCTGGCTGACTGTTAAGCGCTGGAGCCTTATGGGCATCAGCAAGCCCCTGCGCCAGCCTAGCCTGCCTACTATCTGAGCCCGCACTGCCTCCATCGTCTGCGCCGGCGGCTGACCTCCAGCGCTGAGTTGCTGCTCCACTTGCTCCGCCGCTGCTCGCCATTCTGGGCTGATGTCTGCAAGTAGCAGCTGGATAGCCTGCAGCGTCGGGCTCCTTCTGAAGCCTTCCGGCGCTGTGGGGGAGAGATGCTGACTGACCCACTGCCGCCATTCCTCCGTGTCGGCTGGCGGTGTCCCTGCTGCCACCAGGGCCCCCAATCTCACAGCGTCCCCCACTGTCTTGAGGGCGTGGCACGTGCTGAGACGCACGTGGCGCTGTTCCATACCTGGTCTCGGTGGTGCTGGGGGCTCGGCTCCCTCCGGGCTGAAGTCGGGATCCGCGCTATTCTCTTCTGTTTCCGCTGCCCGTTGGTTATTGGGCAGCAACGCGTTGGCCCAGAGCGGTGCCGCCCAGCACCAGTCTCCTGCTGCCATCGGCTGCTCCTCCACGTCTTCCAGTGGTGGCAAGTAGCCTAGTGCTGTGATGAAACGTGCCATGTCTGTGGGCAGGCCATGGGCTGGCCCTGGTTGGCTGTCTGCGTCCGCGCTGAGGGTGGTGACGGACGCCAGGCTGAGGTGCGGGTGATGCCTTTGAAGGTAGCACGTCACGACTTGCTCCCAGGGGTGACGTGCTGGCTCGGCCTGTGCTGCTGCGCTAGCCAGACGTGCTGCCCATCTCGCGTTGCGAGCCCTCAGGTGCAGGGTCAGCGGCAGTAGCCCAAAGCCTCCTGTACGCGGGTGGCCGTACAGTAGTGTCCGCGGGACTCCTGTCATGCGCTGGGTTGGGTGGTTAGGGTCCGTACGGCGGTCCACGACTCCCGCCGCTGCCCGCTCCAGCAGTTCCACGGTATCATCTCCCGGCATGCCCGCGTGCTCCATGTGCCACGTCACGGTTTGCAGGGCATACCCTGACGTGGACGCCGCCCTCCCAAAAGTGCTCAGCGGCAGGCGGGATATGCATCCCATCCGCCGCTTAGCCTCCTTGAGCCGGGCCGCCCAATCCGGTTGAGCGGGTTGAGGGCTGTTATCCACCGGCACGTTAAGTGCTACTGCCACCGTCACCAGGGCCGGTTGCTGCTGCTGTGTCGGCGCGGTTGCTGTTGGGGGCTGTGGTGGCTGCTGGGCGTTGTGGTGTTGCGTCTGGGCGTTGGGCTGGTCTGCTGTGTCTGCGCCTACCTTCAGCAGCTGCACCTTGTCCAGGTTTAACCGCTGTCCTGACGCTGACGCAAAGACGTCCATTGCTGTGAGAAAGGGCCCCAGTGCTGCCATGCTGTCAAGCAGGACCTGGCAGTCATCTGCAAACTGCACCGCCGTGGTGACGTGCGTCTGCGCTGTTCAGGTCCAGTCTGATCCCAATGCCCTGGCTTCACAGCCAGCATAGCAGCGCTTGGGCCACGAATAGGTACAGCACCGGTGCCAGGGGGCAGCCTTGCCGTACGCCCAACTCCATGCTCACGGGACGGGATAGGCTGCCGTTGACTAGCGCCTGGGCGACTGTGGATGACAGAAGCAGGGAGACCCGCGCGGTGATTCTCGTGACCTGACGGGCTGTCGTGGCGGCCGTGGCTGCCGTGGCCTTGGTGGCCGTTACCGTCGCTGTGCGCGTGGTGGTGTTGTTGGTGTTGGTGGTGGAGTTGCTGTTGTTGTTGTTGTTGTTGTTGTTGTTGTTGTTGTTGTTGTTGTTGTTGTTGTTGTTGTTGTTGTTGTTGTTGTTGTTGTTGTTGTTGTTGTTGTTGTTGTTGTTGTTGTTGTTGTTGTTGTTGTTGTTGTTGTTGTTGTTGTTGGTGTTGTTGTTGTTGTTGTTGTTGTTGTTGTTGTTGTTGTTGTTGTTGTTGTTGTTGTTGTTGTTGTTGTTGTTGTTGTTGTTGTTGTTGTTGTTGTTGTTGTTGTTGTTGTTGTTGTTTTTGTTGTTTTTGTTGTTTTTGTTGTTGTTGTTGTTGTTGGTGGTGGTGGTGGTGCTGGCCGTGGCCGTGGCCGTGGCCGTGGCCGTGGTGAGTACGGTGGTGGCCGTGGTGCTCCGATTGGTAGCCTTCTGCGTCGGAGACGGCCCCAGCAGGAGCAGCAGGCAGCCCGGTCAGCGACTGCCGGCGCTTACGCTCGACGTGGCTCGCTGCCATATTCACCCGCCCGGTCGCAAGCAGCGCCGCGGTCGTGGCGTCCATGCCTGCGGGCGCGTGCTGGGCCACCACGGCGGCGGCCGCGCTGGCGATGACGAAACTGTGGCCGTGCGAGGAGTGGTGGGTCTGCTGGGGCAGATGGCGGTGCAGTTCATTGAGGCTGGTCTTACTGGTTTGGTGGTGGAGGTTGCGCGAGCCAGCGTGGTGCAGGCGCGGCGAAGCGCTGTCGCCATCATCGCCGCTGCCCACGGCGACCGTGGGTGAGCGCCGCCCGTGGGGCGATGCGGCCACGTTAGCCGCGTTGGCTGCATAGCTGCTGTCACCCGCGCTCTCCGCGTGCTGCTTGTGGGGAGGGTAGGAGGCATCGGCAACAGGATGGCAGCTGCTTGGCGTGGCGCCGGCAGAACCACTCTCAGCAGCGGCATCAGGGCCGGCGCCAGATGCGCTGCGCTTCACAGCCAGGGCCGACAGCGGCTTGAGGTTGCTGCCAGCCGCGGTGCTGGGGAGCAGGCCGTCTGGGGCGGAGATGTAGCTGGGGCCGTGGGCGGCAAGAGATGAGGAGACCGTGCTGGCGGCGTGTTGAAGGGGTGCGGAGAGCTGGCTGAACACTGGTGACTCGGTGGCATCCAGCTTCCCGGGGTTGGTGGTGCCGGCCACTCGCGCGTCCTTACAGGCGCCTGTTAGGTTTTGGGTTAGGGTGGTGGTGGGGTGTATGTGTGGGTGCGTGGGTGCGTGGGTGGGTGTGCATGGGGAGGGGCGTGGAAGGGTGGGGTCACTGGGGTGAGGGGAAGTCAAAGGGTCGCGACCGGGCAGACGCGCGAACTGGCGAAGAGGCTCGACAAAGAGTGAGGGCGCCTAGCGCACGCACGCTGGCTTCGCTGGGCCACGACGCCCGATCCGCTAGTCGACGCGCAACTCACTGTGAGGCGCTGAGGCACTGCCGTGAAGAGATGACGACTTTGCCTGCTTCAATCGGTCAGGGCGGCCACGGGGCGGCGCAAGCGCGTTAAGGCTCGGGGCCCTGTATAATCCTAACCGACTTAACCCTACCTCAGCACAAACTAAAGCTTGCATCTCTGCCTAATGCAACCTATATCAATCCATGACGTTGGGTGCTGCTGGCATGCAGTGGCCTCGCGACTGGAATCCTGCATCAAGATGTTGGCGAGGCGCCCACACACGACGAATATTGCATCAGCGCCGCGCCGCGCATTGATATGCATTCTTACCTTATACTTTGTGGCCGGGTCCTTAGGCGCCGGGCCGCCGCTGAAGCAAGTAAAAATGCCCATGTCGCAATGCAGTGCGCCGCACGTTGCTGCAACAACACTATGATACGCTATGAAAGGCGCGCGCAAGCATTTTTGTCGCAATGCCCCAGTTGCACTGTTATTGACGGTGTGCGTTGAATTTCATGCCAGGGTTACGGTTACAAGAGCCTCGCGCCTAACTGCGCCTAACAACGCGCACAGACGTTTTGCTTGGTCGCGTTGCATTTATCAGAAATACACCTTAAGTTATTTCCAAGCTAACATTGCACTGGTAAAACGGGTCAGAGGGCCCCGCTGTAAAGACTGTGGTCCATGGCGGCGTGGCATCGCTGGTCGCTGCCCCGCCCCTTGCCCCGCCCTCGTAAGACTCATAGACTCATAGGCTGGCACAGCTCCGGTGAAGCGCAGGGGCATGAACCCCATAGTCTGGGTGCGTTGTATGCTTGAGAGTACGAAGGTACAGAAGGCCATTACACCGACCGTATCGAATGGCACCGTGGCGGGGACTACGGACTTCACGGACCTCTGCTCCTGACCCTCCCGAATGGGACGTCGCTTCCCACGCAAGCCCCGGTATCCCTCATCCGCATCCAACATAGATACAGTACGCGACCACGCGGCACCGTCATGAAATTGCCGCCCCGTGGGGCCGCCCCCGTATGCCGGTCGCGTTCACGGATGCCCGTCTTGCTTCACCGCTCATACGCCACACGCGTTCTCACCCCCCCCCCCCCACACACACTGCCCTGCCCGCGGCTGTGCTCTCATCTAACAAATTCCCGCCCCGCCCTACAGCTACCTGTTTGCTCTCTGACCTAGGCCTGCATCCCCTGGCCCTGTTGTTAGCCTAGGCCAAACAGCAGGTAAAACAATGGATGTGTGCCGCCCGAACAGCCCCGTTGGTTGACGCTCCGCGCTGGATCTGCACAGACACGGCGACTCTCACATTTGCAACCTGCGCCTACGACGGCCGCCCAGGGGCTTGTACTCACTCCGGCTGCTTGCCGACCACGCCAAACAGACCCAGCAGTTCAAACAAGCCGACGATCACCTCTACCACGATCAACCAGATTACTATGAGCTCCAGCCGTACGCTGTGGTAGTTGTTTTGATGGTCTCGCAGCATGTCCAGCATCTCCTGCGCATACGAATGCAACCCCAAGAGATGTAAAAGGAAGCGACGTGGGATGGGGAGCACCATACACCGCAACGATCATGACGCGCCGCCTGTCCCACTGTTTCACTGTCTGCTGTTGTCCTCGGTCCTCCGCATTTACCTGCAGCACCGCGAACCGGCTGTTGAGCAGCTCCACTCGGCTGTCCAACTCCAGGTACTCGGTGACACGCGTGTACAGCGCCTGGGGTTGGAGGCCGGGCGGTGGCGCGAGGTAGGGTAAGGTAGAGGGGCGGAGCGAGGGAGGGTGGGTCCCAGGACTACGGCAGTCACTTATGTGGTAGGCGTGGGGTACCAGGCTTCGGATCTGAACAACCACTCCCGCCTGCGGCTAGGACAAAGCGGAGCGAGTAGTGGGACCAACGTGGGCAAGGCGGGAGGCAGCCGGAGTACCGAAACAGCCTGGTCTGGAAAGCTGCGGCACATGCAAGGCGTCCATCACGTGCCCAGCGGCAGCTCTTTTCCTCCACTGTAACTGTAACTGTAACTGTAACCGCGGCCCCGCCTGCACGCCGTACACCGTCACTTGCAGCCTCCCTCCCTCCACACAAACCGGCACACGCATGAGGTCATGCAGGGGTCAGATCAAGGCGGTGGGCAGCAACCGAGTAGTCCCGTTGGGTTGAGTGCTCATGGCCTGAGACCCTGACCCACTACAGTGGGCAGGGAAGGGCAAAGGCAGGTACGTAGCTGGCGCACGCACCTGGAACGAGTCGGGCGCGTGCCAGAAGAACTCCGGCGTGCCCAGAACGCTGCCCAGCAGGTTGACGGCGCTCTTCTGCAGGAAGACCTTCCCGATCAGCTTGGCGATGTCGTGTCCGCTGATGGTCACCTCGCCGTGCTCAGCCAGCGCCTGCGGGGAGGGACGGTTGCGCACACGCGGTGCATGGGGGTGTGGGGGCGCTTGGGTTGACTGGTTGTTGTTACCGGTATAAATTATGAGAGGTAAGGAAGAGCAGTGTGATGGCGGGATCGCCGCTTGTGGACCCCGTAACACGCCCTCGCATCCTTGTTCAAGCGCACGCGCAGGCGCAAGCGCGGCACGCCAGCTGGCAGAGCGCCACCCCCACCTCCGGCAGGTTCTTGGTCTCCAGCACGATGTCCGTCACGCGCTTCTCGTATACGGACAGCTTGGTGGACTGGGCCAGCGCGTAGCTGATGGCTAGCTTCATCTGTGTGTCACACACGTGTGCATGTCAGTATGTGTGCATGCGGGTGTGTGAGAAGGCGGACTGTGGTGTGTGGGTTTGCTTTTCACTGCGTGCAATGGCGTGCACCGTTTTGTTGTGTCAAGGTCAAGCGGCGGGTCACAGCGGCCTCGTGACTGCTAGGAATACAGTAAGACAGACAGCAATCACCAAGCGGTCACCAAGATATCGAAGGAACTGAAAGATAGGAGCGCCGCGTTCAGGACCGAGCCAGTTCATCCGCTGTAACTGCCCTGTGCCGCCGCCCGCTCCATGGCCGCGCCAGCCACCACTGTCACTGTCCCCACCACCATCACCACACCGCCCACCCACCTTGTAGTCCTGCGCATAGCGCCGGTGCAGCGTGACGGTGTCGTTCTGCACGTGCTGCTGCTTCTCGTGTCCGAAGCAGAACTGGAACTCGTCCTGCGTCATAGAACCGTGCACACGGGGGCGTGTTGGTGGTGGCAGAGATAGTATACTGGCTTGGTGTTTGTTGTTAGCAGGACTGTGTGCGGGAGTGCTTTCGGGTTGTCCAAGCAACGCCGAGGATAAGGGAAGCCGTCCATGGTGAGCCGCGGTGCACGGCACTGCCGCAATCCCGCACCCACAGCACCATAGCAAGGACACATACTGGCTGCTGCTGCTGCTCCCGCTGCTGCTGCTGCTGCTGCTGCTGCTGCTGCTGCACCTACCACCTCCGTCCACTGCTCCGGCAGCGGCGTCTCCATGCACTGAGTGGCGATGCCGCGCACGATGGTCATCTCCTGCGCCTTGGTCATGCCTGCATTGCGCGGTGTGTATGTGTGGTGGGTCGTGCGTGTGTGAGTGCAATTGTTTGGCAACAGCCCCTGTCTTGTCTTGTCAGCCACGTGCCTGTAGCCACCTGCCTGCCTGCTTGCCTGCCTGCCCTGTGCCGGCCAGCCCTGGCACGCAACGCCCACCCTGCGGCACTCCCGGCTGCCCCGGCAGCCCTCAGCACTTATCAGTGCTCTGCCTTACGCCTGCCCGCACCTCAGCCTTCATCCTCTCATCCATGCCGTCCACTCGCCCCTGACCTCAGCCCGCGGCCCTCACCGCGTAGCCCTCAAACCTCAGCGCTCACCCCAGGTGGCCACCACGCCGTAGTCGAAGAAGAACACGTCGCCGCCCGGCTGCCCCTCCGCGCCCTTGATGTACTCCACATAGAACACGTCCGGGAAGGAGCGGACCTGGCGGCGTGTGGCGTGTGGTGGGTGGCAGTGGGGCCAAGTGGGGCGGCAGCAGCAGCAGCAGCAGCAGTGGGGGCAGGGCAGCAGCAGTGGCAGCGCATCAGCGGCAGCGGCGTGCGGTGCAGTGGGATCAAGAAGGCAGAAGGATACAGCCGCCACACAGCCGCACACGGGGGCTGGCGTTGTGTTGACGGCACAGCCACCAGCCTACCGCCACCGGCCTGCCGCCACCGCCCCCCATGCGCCAGTGCCTCACCGTGCCGGGCGGGTAGGTCAGCTTGAGCAGCTCCTCCAGCTTCTTGCGGTCAAAGCTCTCGGCCACGCAGTAGAACCTGTGCATTGGGTTTTGTTTGTTTGTTGGCGTATCTGCACGAGCGAAATGTTTGCCCAGCGCACAGAGAGACTGACGCAGACACGAAGCCAGTACGGGACTACGGCCACCAGGTTGTACAGCGCTTGCAGCAGGCGTGGGTGCTTCCTCGACGGCCGCATCACCAACTCCCAGCCGCCAGCGAGACCATCACGAGGTGCAGGCGTTTTCCCCACGCATCGCACACTAGCGCCGCACGCCCCCAAGCCGCGGCCCCCCCTCCCCTCCTGTGCTGCCTTTTGCACTCTTTCTCACGCCCTGGAGCTCTCGCGCCCTGGAGCTCACGTGATGCGGCCGCGCCAGGCGTTGTCTATCGCGATGTCGCGCGGCAGGTCCTCGAACAGCCGGTGCGCTGAGCCCAGCGAGCCCGCAAGTGCGCTGAGGCCGCCGTCCTCTGGGCTGGGCAGCACCGGCTCCGCCGGCTCCTCCACCAGCGGCAGCGAGTCATCCTCCTCCTCCGGTAGCGCAACGAACTTGTCGCGTTGGCGGCCCGGGCCGCCGAGTGCGCCGACCCCCAAGGGCGCGCCAGGCCGAGGAGCACGATTGCCGGAAGGGTATCGTGCTCTTTCCCTCACGGGTGAGGTCGGGCCGCCGATGCGCCGACCGCCATGTGGCCCCGTTATAAGCGCAGGGTGCTCTCGCGGAATGGTTCCCGCCGTAGCAGCCCCTTGCAGCCCTCGCTGATGCGCCAGAAGCGGCACAGTGAACCCTGACTGGTCTCTCTTTCTTCCGTGCATTGATGCAGATGTCAGGTTGTGTTAAATTCGCTGTGTTTCACATTCGCTATGCGCGTAAGGCTTGTAGCGTTGCAGCACAGATTTATACTGGACTTCCGAGAGCAATCGCTTTAGTTTCTGACTTTTTGAGCTTGACAGAGTGTGACTTATGTGTGGATGATATTGGTCTATTCGCTCCACTGGTAACCTGTGTACGTTGCACGCGACGCCGGCACCTGCGCATGCCAAACCCTGGGCTCTGACACGCGCGAAACTACCGACAATAGTGGGATGTCGCTAGAACTAGAAGACTGCTTCCCAGGCAAGCACCCGTCCAGCTAGCCTAGAAATGCATCCTCCAACCCGCCATATGATTTGGGTTTCCAAGAAGGGAACTGTGGAAACACCGTCATGGAATAGCCGCTCCGATAATCGCCACACCTACTTGGTTGACATATGCGGCGCCCGCGAGACCCTCCTGGGCCCCCTGTCCTTAGCATATCCAGCTCCAAGAGCACTCATCTGCACCCCACGGAACCCGGAGCTGAGGCCGCAGGCGGCCGGCGGGCTGGGGCAGGCCAGGTGCCTGATTGCAGTGACACCACAGAAGGGCAGCAAAGCAACAACACCACACAGCTCTTCCAATTCAGGGGATCATATCGCAGCAAAACATGCGCCAGGTACTTCCACGGGGCACGGGCCACAGCGCGCGCCTAGCACACCACAAAAGTGGCATTTCTTCCCCCAAGGACTTATCCAGCAAGCCACGATATTCGCGATAGCGCATGTACGTAACATCCTCAATTTCCAACAGCCGGCGCCGCATGAATTGCATGCTCGCCCGCGCGGCCGTCCTCCAGCTCTACCGGTATTACCAGACAGGCAGACACACAACTAACGACACAGCCGACACTTGCAAGAGTAACTTCACCCTGCCGCGGTGCCGCCAGCCCACCATCCAGCACGTGTCTAGTCCAAGGAAGTCAAACCGCAATCACCGCTATGCGTCAGTTCAGACTTCAGAGTGCCCTGGCACTAATAACAAGCTTACTGCAAGCCCGGCAGGTTTGGCTCTTGGCCTCTGCTTATGGTTTCTAGTTTAGCAAGCCCAACATCGTCACCCTCATGCAACATGCCAACCCCATGACCCCCTTGTCCACGTCAGTGGCTCACGCGACGGATGCGGACGACCCAGACGCAGCCACAGTCTTGCGATGTGCTTTGAGCACGCTGTTGGCTTTAGCCTGGAAGGCAGCTTTTTCCTCACGCCGCTCCCGAGCCTTCTCCGCTTTGCGCGCCTTCTTCATTTGCTTGTCCGAAAGCTGCGGTTGGGGCTGGGGGTGGGCGGCGGCGGGGTCCGCGGCTCCGGTGGCAGTGGCATGGAAGGCGCCCTCTCCAATCGGCTGCGGAATGCCGCCTGTCGCCCGTGCCGCCTGCGCAGCTGCCCGATCTGCACGAAGAAATAATACCGGAGGGAATATGCTTGGGCTGACAGGGCTATGGCACAGAACATGGGTCGGGGCCACCACGGATAGAGGACTCTGAGTCAGGGTCTCAGCCAAGGGGGCGCCAGGGTTCGCCGGGGCTAGAACAATAGATATCATAAATATACCCTGGAGAATGCTCGCGGGCTTGCCAATTTCGCAAGGAATCGCGCACTTGGGCGTCGTCGGGACGGTGGACCCGACATTTCTAGGGAAGGGTCTGCGGCTCGTACCGAGTATCGTTATGGTTTAGTACATTCATTTTTACATGTACTGAGGCCACGCTGCGGGGTATAGGGCCTTGGGGTGTGAAGCCAATGGAAGGTTGCGGGCTTGACGACTTTAGGTAGGTAAACATCCCGTATTTCATCTTCTAAAAAGCACAATCGTCTCAGTAATGATATGAGCGCAATCTCCATCCAGGGAATTAACAAATGTGGGCTCTGCGCTCCAAACACATATCGATTGTGGGCGCAAAAGCAGTCTATCGCGTAGAAAACGTAGCAATACATGGTAATGACCTTATATGGGAGGTATACTGTGCTAGCTGAAACCGCGCGTGCTTATAAGCGAAAGACGATACACTTCAACGGGTCGCCTGTCGACACCTGTGACACCTCGGAAGCCCGCGCAGGCACGCGAAGGTATTGCTACTGCAAATATATGCTCAACAAAACACAAAGCTATTGCCGGCAAGCCCAACAGCGCTGAGCGCCACTGCCGTCGGGAGGCCCGGCTGGTTCCCGGACGCGGGGGACTTTTTCCCTTTCTCATCCCGAATTATGGCCCGCCGCCTGTCGCGATGACGTCCATACATATACATGCACAAATGTTATCCAGCATTTCCTGTGGTACCCTGTGTCGCGCAAGAATGGACTTGCGTTGAACCCCGCGAGCGGTGCTTGTAGACGCCGGATGGCATGGCTCAATCCTTATGCTATTGAGGTGACGTTTATGCCTCTCGCGGCTTCTTTGCCCGCACTCCAGTCCTGGTCAGGGGCATTCGGTCGCACGCGGTCCGAAGCATGATTCTACCAGTTGCCGTCGACTAATAGTGTTAAATTGTATAGTAATGACCCTTCAGGCGGGGCGACGCGTCCCTGTTTTCCACCGGGCTGGGGACATGTCCCTCGTTACGGGTCTGCCTCCTTAATAATTTGACTACATAGTTGCATTACATCACAAGGAAGGATTTGCAATTAGTCCGGGTAAAAACGGTGCCCATATGAGGTCAAAATCGCCCGAGGGAGGCAATTTGACCCGCCCGCCCCCTTGGCTGAGACCCTGACTCTGAGGCGCGGCCCAAGAGTGCGCACCGCATTACAACTCACCCTTCTTTGACTTCCATGAACGTTTATACCACTTTGTGGTGGCTTGTGTGCTCGGCTGCGGGAATAGCCAGGCGGGAGCAAAGTGTAAGCTAAGGCGACAAGACATGAAGAGGGAAAGTCCGTCCGACCTTGGCCGATATCGCTGTAGCGCGTAACGGCCACACTATTCCTTATCATCCCTTTGCATCAATATATCTCTTCCCATAATTGTTGGCAAAGTCGTGCCGTCCTCCTGTGCCAGTCGCCGGGAATGGCTTAAGGCTCACCGAGGGTTTCAGCCGCGCCGTGTGAGAGCTCTCGCCAGCAAAACCAAAGCAGGCAAACATCTCTGTGAGTAGCGAGAACGGTTCAAGGCAATAGCGCGGACACCGGCGCAACGGGCGATGCTAATTTCCGGTCGCAACTCTTTTTGCGCGTCCTTTGGACCGCTGTCACTCTAGTCGCAGTAGTGAAGTCTATGTGATATAGGTTGAAAGAGAGCAGTCCTCATGGCAGGAGGCACAGCGCAACTCATGCAACTTACAGTGTCCTGCCGTACGGGCGGGCGATGCGTTTATAGCTTTTGAAGCAACATTAATACTTTCAGTTCTGTCTATGCAGTTAGTTCAACAACACTACCTAACGCGGCCAAGCTGCTTCTGGGCGGCGACCGTCCTATAATCCCTAACGTCTGGGCCCTCCACCTCTTCAAAGCAGATCGACGTCCTCCATCTCCCCGCTACCTGACTGCCTAATCGCGCTGCCGGGCGTCCCCGCCGCCACCTCCAGCCCCGCCAGGGGGTCGAAGAAGACTGACCGCGCCGGCACCGCCGGCGGTGACGCCGGCGCTTCTGCCAGCCGCTGCGACGCAGCATGCGGCTTGCTGCCAACAGCCTCAACAACCAAATGTTGCTCCATGGCATCATGCTGAGCTGCGGGCGCGGTGCTGCTGCTATCGCCTTCGCCGTTGGCGCTGGCAAAGGGCTGCACGTCGCCAAAGCCACTGAGCAGGTCTGCATGCGGGCCCGTTGACGGCACGAGGGCTTCCGTCACCACAGCTTGGGCCACCCCCTCGCCTGCCGCCGCCGCGCCGCCGCTCTCTCCCTCCTGCCCCCAGCCGCCCAACAAGTCGGCCAGGTCAACAGCACCGGATGTCGTTGGTACCGGCTCCGTCGGCATGAGCCGTTCCGCTGGCGCCGGCGCGGCCATACCCCACCCACTGGCCTCTTGGGCTCCCGCCTCCGCCTCCCGCTGCGTGTCGTCGTCTTCGTCCCAGCCCCAGCCCTGCTGCTGGCCCCAGCCGCCGTCGCCATCTGGCCCCGAGCTGGGCGCTGGTGCTGCCCCAGAACCGCCAGGCTCCGCCAGCTCCTGTTGCCGTTGCGTCTCCGGGCTGCCTGTTGCATGTTGCGGCTGCTCAGTGTCTGAGCCGCCTGTTGCTGCCTCCGCCGCCTCCGCCTCCGCCTCCCATTCGTACCCGGACAGAGGCGGCAGCGGTGGCAGCTCGCCGCCGTCCCAGCCGCCAGCGCCGCTTGTTGCCTCCGCTAACAAACTTCCGGCCGCCTCGTCTGCTGGTGATGCGCCGCCCGCCGCCTCCTCTGTCCCTGTCAGAGTTGGCTGTGCGGCCGCGACCGCAACCGCGCCCTCCTCACCGCGCGCGCTCTGGCTCCGGCTGGCTTCCGCACCTGCTGCTGGCGATAGCGCCAAGCCGCTGTTGTTACCAGACGTGGAGGCCTCCAGCACCTCGCCCTGTTCCGCCCAAGGCTCGACTTCCGCCATGGCCTCCTCCGCTGCTGCCACCGCCTGAGCCGCAGCAGCGTCTGCCAAGGCAGCCTCTGCGGCCGCCGCAGCCGCAGCAGCTTCCGCCTCAGCAGCCTCAGCCTCAGCGGCCGCCTGTACCACTGCCTCAGCCGCTGCATCTGCTGCCGCGTTAGCAGCGGCCGCTGCCTCCGCTTCAGCCGCTGCCGCAGCAGCAGCCTCGGCCGCTGCAGCTTCGGCTGCCACTGCCGCCTCGGCCGCGGCAGCCGCCTCCTTCCTTGCAAGAGCCTCCGCCGCTGCCGCCGCCTCCGCTGCCGCTGCAGCCTCCGCTGCTGCGGCGGCTTCCTCTCTTGCCAGCGCCTCCGCCTGTGCAGCTGCCTCCGCCACTGCCTGCGCCGCGGCCTCCGCTTCTGCCGCTGCCTTGGCCGCCGCTGCGGCCTCCTCTCTTGCCAGCGCCTCCGCCTGCGCAGCTGCCTCCGCCACCGCCTGTGCGGCGGCCTCCGCTTCTGCCGCTGCCTCCGCCTCGGCCGCCGCTACGGCCTCCTCTCTCGCCCGCGCCTCCGCCTGCGCAGCTGCCTCCGCCGCCGCCTGTGCGGCGGCCTCCGCTTCTGCCGCTGCCGCTGCCTCGGCCGCCGCTGCGGCCTCCTCTCTTGCCTGCGCCTCCGCCCGCGCAGCTGCCTCAGCTGCCGCTGCTTCAGCCTCTGCTGCTGCTGCCGCCTCCGCGGCCGCTGCTGCCTCTGCGGCTGCTGCTGTTGCTGTTGCCTCCTCTCTTGCCAGCGCCTCCGCCTGTGCAGCTGCCTCCGCCGCCGCCTGCGCGGCGGCCTCCGCTTCTGCCGCTGCCGCTGCCTCGGCCGCCGCTGCGGCCTCCTCTCTTGCCTGCGCCTCCGCCCGCGTAGCTGCCTCAGCTGCCGCTGCTTCAGCCTCTGCTGCTGCTGCCGCCTCGGCGGCCGCTGCTGCCTCTGCTGCTGCTGCCTCCTCTCTTGCCAGCGCCTCCGCCTGTGCAGCTGCCTCCGCCGCCGCCTGCGCGGCGGCCTCCGCTTCTGCCGCTGCCGCTGCCTCGGCCGCCGCTGCGGCCTCCTCTCTTGCCTGCGCCTCCGCCTGTGCAGCTGCCTCAGCTGCCGCTGCTTCAGCCTCTGCTGCTGCTGCCGCCTCGGCGGCTGCTGCTGCCTCCTCTCTTGCCAGCGCCTCCGCCTGTGCAGCTGCCTCCGCCGCCGCCTGCGCGGCGGCCTCCGCTCCTGCCGCTGCCGCTGCCTCGGCCGCCGCTGCGGCCTCCTCTCGTGCCCGCGCCTCCGCCTGCGCAGCTGCCTCAGCTGCCGCTGCTTCAGCCTCTGCTGCTGCTGCCGCCTCGGCGGCCGCTGCTGCCTCTGCTGCTGCTGCCTCCTCTCTTGCCAGCGCCTCCGCCTGCGCAGCTGCCTCAGCTGCCACTGCTTCAACCTCTGCTGCTGCTGCCGCCTCGGCGGCCGCTGCTGCCTCTGCTGCTGCTGCCTCCTCTCTTGCCAGCGCCTCCGCCTGCGCAGCTGCCTCCGCCTCTGCCCGTGCCGCTGCTTCAGCTGCTGCCTTTGCTTCCGCGTCAGCTGCCGCGGCCTCAGCAGCTGCCGCAGCGGCTGCTGCTGCGGCGGCCTCCTCCCTTGCGCGCGCCTCAGCCGCCGCTGCGGCCTCAGCTTCCGCCCGTTCCGCAGCCTGGTCTGACGCTTCTTGTGCAGCGGCCGCCTCCGCTGCCGCAGCAGCCTGGGTAGCGCCAGCCTCGTCAGCCGCAGCGGCCTCCACCGCCGCCCGCGCCTCTGCGGCGGCAGCTGCACTCACAGCCGATGCAGCCACCTCAGCTGCAGCCAGCGCCGCATCCCGGGCGTCCGCAGCATCCTCCGAAGCCAATGCTCTCCCAGGCTGCGCCGAGGGCTCCTGTGCTTCCGGGACGCTCCCTTCTGCCGTCTGTCGGTGTGCCGCCGTGGCTCCCTCGGCCCTGGCCATTGCATCTTCCGTGCCAGTATCGCGCCCTGTTGATGCCTCAGGAGCAGCCACCCCTGCATCCCTACCAGGCAGCGACTGCGGTGCAGCTTCTGGTGCGACTTCCCCACCCGGAGACGGCTGGGCTGCACCGCTGGCATTTACGTGTGCCGCCCGGTCGGTTCCCACTTGCGCCGCCGCTGCTGCGGAAGCTCCACTGCTCGCCGCTGCCGTTGCCGACGGCCCCGTGGCTGCAGGCGTCGTCAACACCGGCGCCGCCACTGGCGCTGCTGACCCCGATGTAGTCGGTGCCGCGGCCGTGGTCGCCGCAGCGACTGCCGCGGCTGTACCAGCTGCCGCCGCAGCCGCCGCCGCCGCCGCTGCCGCTGCCGCCCGTGCCTGAGGTGGCTGCACCTGCGCATCCGGCGGCAGCAGGCCGTAGTGCTTGGTGTAGAAGGTGGCCAGGCGCGTCACGTAGCTGGCGGCGCGCGAGGGGTCCAGCGGCAGCGCCACCAGCGTCTGCAGCACAAACAGCGCGTTGGCGCGGCGGCTGGCGTCCCATGCCGCGAATGCGCCCGCCGCCGCCAACTCCGCGGCGGCGGCGCCTGCGGCGCCGCCCGCGGCGGCTCCGCCGCCGCGCAGCCCCTGCAGCAGCCCGCCGCGGGCGGGCGGTGGCGGCGGCTCCGCCGCCGCCGCGGCGGCCGCCGCCGCCGCCGCCGTGGGGGGCAGCAGGCTGTCGAACATCGCGGCCATGGTCTCGCTGCAGGCTGCCGCCACTCGGCCAAATATGTACGCCACCTCCTCGGGCTGCAGGATGGGCTGTAGCACCGAGCGCAGCGTGCCCAGCTGCCGCGCCAGCAGCCGCAACGGCTCCGAGGGCGAGGGGCTGGCGGCCTGGTGCGCCTGCTGCGCCGCCGTCGCCCGAGACCAGGCGTCCGCCTCCGCCGCCACTTGCCTGTAGGGACCGATGCCGACCACGCGCGAGTGCAATGTTAAACGTGGACCCTCAGCAACACCACCGACCGTTCTTGCAGGAGCTCAGGCTTGCGCCGCCCTGACCCCATAAGAATCCCTGACTTGCATGTCTCGCCTCGGCCTGTTCATCGTTCGCTAGTTTGGTGGTTTCTTGGGGTTTAGAATGGGCTGGTATTTACCGTACTCACACACCCGGCCGCACCTGCACACGGCGTGCACGCGCTCCTGCATGATGTCCACCAGCTTGGCGTGGATCTCCTCCACGTGCAGGTTGAGGTCCTGAGGCCACCAGCGTGTGTGTGTGCGTGTGGGCAGTGCGTGTGGGTGTGTGTGGGCAGTGCGTGTGGGTGTGTAAGTGTGGGGCATGGGTGGGTGGCCGGTGGTGGCGGCGCAGGCAAGGGCCAGGCCGGCACAGTGGGTTGGGCGGGCGGCAAGGCCCCCCGGACCTACGGGACGGGCCGGGCTGGCGACTTGCAGCTCTATGGGTGCGGCACGCCAGGCACCTAGACAGAGGCGCCAAGGCCGCAAATCTTCCATGCCATGGACCAGCCCCTACGCGCTCCTGTCTTTGTCCGCCCCACGCCCCACCCCCATCCCCACCCACCTGCGCCAGGCGGTCGAACTCGGGCAGCAGCAGCGCCCGCCGCGGCCCGTCGCCTAGCGCGCCCGCCAGCTGGCTGCGCAGCAGCGGCAGCACCGCCAGCGCCGCCGCCAGCGACTGCGCCGCCAGCGACAGGTGCTTGGCGGAGATGGACTTGAGGCCGGCGGTGCGCATGGCACCCGCGCCCAGGACCTGCGCGTCGGCGGCAGTGGTATTCCGGAATGCACTTTACTCGGAACAAGTCAGAGAGATGACAGCCATGACCTCCATTTGCCCTTGGGTTTATGTTACGCGTCTGCAGAACTGCAAGGAGCGGTTACAGCTGCACATGGTCTGTTTGGCTCGGCTGTGCCGCCTGCCTGCCTGCCTGCCTGCCTGCCACCCACCCAGCCCAGCTCCCGCCCAACCCGGCCGCACGGCACCCCACCTGCTGCGCGGTGACAGTGTTGAAGGTGCGCAGCAGCTCCAGGCACCGCTGCGCAACGTCCGGCCCCAGCGTGGACAGCGCCGCGCTGTGCCCGCCGCTGCCGCCGCCGCCAAGGCCGCTGCCGCCTCCGGCGCCAAAGAGGCCCGCGCCCGGCAGCAGCAGCCCGCCCGGCGCCGCGGTCAGGCGCTGCCGGCCGGCGCCGCCGCCGCCGCCAGGCGCGGCTGTAGCAGAGCTGTAGCCGCCGGCAGCAGTGCCAGTGGCGGTGTTGGGCAGTAGCCCCAGGTAGTGCTCGTCCAACAGCTTGAGCAGCATGAGTAAGGCGTTGACCGGCCAGTAGTGCCGCCCGCCCAGCCGCAGCAGGCCTGGCGCGCGCGCAGGGGCATGACAGGCAGGGTTGGGTGTAACAGGGCCAACGGCAGCCGTGCACAACATGGGGGGGGTGCCATGCATGTTTGATTAATGACGGGGGGGCCTTTTGAATGCGTCCTCATGTGACGGAAACTCTGCGTGCCAGCTAGTGCTGGCCGCAACTTGCTCCGGCAGCAAATCTTGCCACAGCGGCGCCTAGCTGCTTCGCCCTTACCTTGGGTGGGGCGCTCTCCCGAAGCCGAGCCCAGATCCAGGGGCGGAGGCGGCGGCGCCAGCAGGCCCACGCATCGCTCCTCCATTTTGTCCACAATGGCCTGTTGTTGCATTGCATGAAAATGAGCATTGGCAGCCATGTTTGATATTTGTACGGCGCAGCCCATCAGCATATTGCCAAGTATGGAAGACCGGTATGGCAAATCGACTCCAGCTTTGCGCACAGGACCTTTCCTGTGCAGGCGCACAGGGAGAAAGGCAGGAGCTCTTGCAGCACGCACGCACGCACGCACTCGACGCACGCACCTGGAACGACGCATGCGCCTCGGCCGGCACCCACTGCTCCGCCTCAAGCATGTGCTGCATCTGCAGACGTATCGTGCATTGCGTTGCCGAGGTGCAAAGCAGAGACGCCGTTTGGTGCATGGTGCCGTGTCAGAGCCGTGTCAGATGTTCGCCGTTGGCGTGACAGAGTTATGTGCGCCCGTGCATGACGCGCAAATCCACGGATCGCATCGCGCCCGTGCTCCACACTCTTCATTTCATGACGCCGCTGCCGCTGCTGCCGACCGGGGGCCACACACACCACACATTCAGGCAGGCAGTCGGCAAGGCCGCACCTGCATGGCGCAGCGCGAGTGCGTGGTCTCCAGGTGCGCCCGGCACAGCGCCGTGAGCGTGGGCCGCAGCGCCGCGCCCTGCCGCAACCCAAAGGCCTCGGGCAGGCCCGCGAAGGCCTCGCACGCCGCCAGCAGCGAGCGGAACTCGTACACCTTGAGGCGGCTACGATAGCGGGTTTAATGGCATGGAGGCACACGGGTTGCACAGCTTATTGCAGGTAAAAAGGCGACGTTCTGGGACTTCAAGGAGCGACGGCTGTGCCCTGTGCTGTAATCGACCCACAGGGTAGCCTGCCGCCACTCCCTCCAATGGTCACTTTGGTCTCTGGAATAAACTAAACCCCACACACACACACCTGTGCACATCCGACCGAGCCGCCATGAGCTTGGCCCACCGCCCCGTGGCTACGTCCACCACGCCCTGCAGCGCCGCCGCCAGCTCGCGCCGCCAGGTCGCCGCGCCGGCCTTGCTGCCGGCGCCGGCGCCACCAATGCTGCTGCTGCCACCGCCGACGACGATGCCGGATCCGCCCGCCGACCGAAGCACGTCTTCTATGATGCTGCCCACCAACACGGTGTGCGCCAGGTAGGCCTCCACCATGCTGCACGTGTGGGCGCAATAAAATAAACGGGGCGTTGCAAGGAAACGACCGTGCTCTGACGGAAGCAGAAGCCAGAGGGCGGACTCCAAAACAGGCCACGACCGGTACGAACTCGCGCCAACGCCTCATTCATCATACGCACACTCCGCGTACCGTGACGCACATAACGCCTCACCTGCTAATGACCAGCAGCAGTTGCATGAACGCCTGATGGGGCAGGGCGCACAGCTTCTCCGCGAGAGACATCTCGCCGCCGCCGCCACCCGGCCCGCCGGCGCCGCCGTCTGGTCCACCCGCGCCGTCACCGCCGTCGGCGCCGCCGCCGCCGCCGCCGCCCGGGCCTCCGACGTCGATGCCGGCCGCCGCCAGCTGCACCGGCAGCAGCCGCTCCACGACCTCGCGGATGATCGCCTTCACCTCCGCCTGGACGGGCGTTACAAGCATCAATAACTTCCACAGTCCCTTCTGTGGTTGCCATGCCAGTGCAGACATGCTTTGGTCACCTGACCCTGCAGCCCCCTAAAGCTTCATCTCTCGTTCTTTCCGCCCTCTCAGTGAACATATAATACCTGTCGGTTCACAGCGAACTGCCGCAGCGCCACCTCCAGACGCCCGCAGCGGCTCAGCCCCAGCACCACGGGCAGCAGCCGGTCGTGCAGCTGCTCGCGCGCCGCCGCCATTTCCGCCCCCAGCAACGCCGCCGACGAGGCCACCGAGGCGGAGGCGGCGCTGCCCGCGCTCCACGTGCGAGCCAGCTCGGCGGCCGCGGCGGAGGCGGTGCTGCGGTTGGCGCCGCCGGGGCTGAGCGGGCCGCTGCCGCCGCCACCGTTGGACCCGGAGCCGTTGCTGTCCATGGAGGCCAGTGCGGCGGGCGGCGGCGTCATGCCCAGCGCCACAGCCGACTGCGGGGACAGCAGGCGTTGGCGGCCGTTGTGGTCATTGTGATGGCGGTGGGCGTTGACGAGTAGTAGACGGGTCCGAGGGGTGCGCCCAGCAGGACACGCTTTGGTGACCGCCACCTCCGCCCGCCGCCCACAGCAATGCGCGTCCCGATGGTCGCCCAGCCCACACCCGATACCAATCGTGGCTACACCCATGGTCATTGGTACGCACTCGCCGCGACACCTCCAGGCTGCACTCCTCCGGATGCACCTGCGCTTCGTTGCAACCGTCCTCTGCAACCCCGCCCAACCTAACCCGGCCACAACCATCACCCCAAGCCCCCGGCCCCTTCCCCACCTCGGCGATCACGCGCTCCAGCACGCCGCCCGCCTCGCCGTACAGCGCCGCCCCCAGCATCTCGCTCTGCAGCAGCCCCTCCACCACCTCGCGCTGCTCCGCCAGCTGCGGCGGCAGGCCCCTGAACGCCGCCACGCCCGCCGCCGCCAGGCCCGCACTGGCGTGGCTCAGGTTGTCCAACAGCTCCAGCGCGCCTGTGTGGGTTGCGTGCGGTCCAGTATTTTGTCTGTAAGCTTCATGTTGAGGTGCTGCGTACTGAATAGCTGTGCGCAGATCGGTACTGAGCACAGGCACGGACCAAGGCGCGAGAGGCACAGCCAAGCGACCAGGTTCCAGCGCATCAGACAGCCGGCCCGCGCCACGCACCTGCATAGTCGCCCGACTCGAGCAGCAGGGGTATGGCGGCCTTGGCCGCCGCCACCTCCTCCAGGCTCTACGTCAGCCACACCAAAACGGCAGGATGACAAGCACGGGGGGATTTATGAGAAGTTGCTTGCACAAAGTACTCCAAGCCACCCGCCTGGCTGGGCGCCTGTCCGCACCTTCACTTGCTCAATGGCGGCGCTGAGGTTGTTGCGCCGCCGCTGCAGGCGGTTGACCTTGACGGCCGCCGAGTAGCTCGCCTCGTCCATCTCTGACACCTGCGCTTGGACAACGCATTTACTCGTGTATCTCCTACGGTCTGCGCTTTGCCTTTCTCGTGTTGTCTTGCACATACACGGAAACAGACACACATAACAGGCACGGCGCTCGGCGTCTGGCTTCTCTTCCCCTTCGCCTCCGCCCCAGGCCCACGCCCCTCCTCCGCGCGCGCTCACATTCTCCCGCAGGCGGCGGATGTGGGCCAGGGTGCCGCTGAGCCGGTCATGCAGGTCATGCACGCAGTTGCCCGCAGACACGATGGCTCGGCTGCGGCCGGCGATCTCGCGCATCAGCTGCGTCTCCACCACATCCTGCGTGTGAGGCCGTGTGCGGCCGTGTGGGTGGCAGGGGTTCCATGCATGTTAAATTAATGAAGAAGGAGATGTAGACAGGGGTGCGGAAAAACATCGCACGCTGCTTATCCACATGCCCTTTCTCCCAAACACTGCCCAACCACCCCTACACGCGGCCCCAAGCCGCCACCAGCCGCCACCGGCCGCTCCTCCTTCGGTCCGGCATGCGCCACCACCACGTTAACACCACCACGCCCACGCCGCCCCATGGCCCCACCAGCGCCGCGCTGAGCTTCTCTATGCGGCTGTACACCTCTCCGTCGTCCTCGCAGCCGCCGCAGATGGCCTCAAACACATCCGGCCTGTGAGCGCGTGGTTGTTGTTATGATGGTGTGTGATGGTGTCGGGGGTGCATGTTGCCTGGCTTGTCGTTTGGTAAGGGTGCCGGATGCGGCATGGCTTGGCATGGTTTCCCGGCATGGTGGCAAGGGCGCCGAGGAAGTGCCCTGCACAGAAGCGTGCACTCAACCGGGGAATACAGCAGCGTGGCAGCAGTGTCACCGCATAAACTGACAGGTGCAAGCCCTCTTGGCCCCGCTGTCGCACCTGCTGAGCGAAAAGTCCTCGGCGAAAAACAGCTGCGGCACCACCGCCAGCGCCGTCACCAGTCCGTCGCCCTGCTTGATGCGCGCCGGCCGCCCGCCGCCGCCGCCCGCCGTCGAGCCGGCTGCCGCCGCCGCGCCCGGCCCGCCGGCTCCCGCTGCTCCCGCTGCCGCCGCGAGGCTGCTGCTGGCGGCGCCCAGGGAGCTGGAGGAGGCTGCGGACTGCAGCGGCAGTCGCGGCCCGGTGCCGTCTGCGAAGGTGGAGCAGTGTCACGTGGTGCAATGGTGCAATGTCATGTGGCCATGA
Source organism: Chlamydomonas schloesseri (assembly GCA_016834595.1). Taxonomy (NCBI): domain Eukaryota; kingdom Viridiplantae; phylum Chlorophyta; class Chlorophyceae; order Chlamydomonadales; family Chlamydomonadaceae; genus Chlamydomonas; species Chlamydomonas schloesseri. The sequence goes on along the minus strand of JAEHOD010000025.1, from coordinate 372,952 downwards.
TGATGCAGTACAGGCGGCACCAACACATGTTCGCAACGGCTGGCACCCCGTAGCGCACACATCCTTGTGTGAGCGCACACATGCCCAGCCCATTAACCCATCCTGCGCCTCACGTCAGCAAGCGCACCCGGTGCCCTGTCAGCTGCATCTGCCTGCGCGACTCTTCCCGCGAATGCCAATCCTTGCCCGCCCTCTTCGCATCATCTGCACGCCCCAGCCTGCACGTGCTCATACACACGGCCACCCAATGGCTCCTCACCCTCGAAGTCATGCCGAGCCAGCTGCTCCTCCCGGAGCCCCCCAGCGCCGGCCCCGCCGCCGCCGCCACCGCCGCCACTGGCCGCCGCCTCCTCGTACAGCTCCAGATCCAGGTCTGGATCCAAGTCCGGATCCACGCCGCCCTCGCCGGGGCCCGCCAGCATCATCAGCTGCTGTGAGATGCCGCCGAGGGCAAGGCTGGAGCGAGCCTGTGCGGGATTTGTCAGCAGCATTGTCGTCCTCGTCGTACGTCGTTCAGTCGTCTAGAGGGCTGCGCCCACTAGGGCGCCCAGCGGGGCAGCAGCCAGGCGGGCAAGCAAGGAGAGGCACGGGGCTGGCGGCGCCGCACCGCGCACATCCTTCGCCCACGGCCTCCACAACCTGGAGCCAATCCGCCCGACTCGTTGCCTCCCAGATTCATTCCTGCTTCACCCACCCAGCGCGGCCCTCCTTGCCGTCCTCTTCTCCTTGCTACTCCCAGTGCCTCTTGCGCCTCCACGTTTGCCCGGCAGCCCGCCGAAACCCGGCCCGGCCCGCCTCACCGCCTGGAAAGCCGCCCACTGGCCCTCCCCGACGATTGAAAGGTACTTTGCCAGGTCCTTCCGAGTCACGGCCGGGTAGCGCATGCTGTCGATGGGCGGCGGCGGCTCCTGCCACGTCATGTCCGGTACCTTGAACCCCAGACCCAGCCAGGCGCCCCAGCCCTTGGAGGCATCGGACGCGCGCGGGTCATTGACCTGCGTTGACCGGGGGCAAGAAGAATGCGTGCGCGGGTTGCAGGACGGGCGCAGAGGTGTGCGTGGCTGGGGAGCGGGTTGGTGACACTAAAAGGGCGCGGGTCCTGCGGTTTGGGTGCAGGACAGAAGCGCGCTGTGTAGGAGTAGCAAACCTGCCGCGAGCGTACTTGCGCTAAATGCGCTGAACAGCAGCATAGAATGTCGCATCATGCGACAGAGGACAGGCCCTAATGCGACACGGGGGGAGCCTGCACCGGGGCAGCCGTGGCGGGGTCGGCACGTAGCCTAGGCACCTACCACAGTGACCAGCGTTTGGCCCGCTGTGTAGGCAGAACGATCGAAGTCCGTGGACCCCAGCCGCTTGCGAGACGTCCCATGACTGCTCAGGCCGGCCACCGAGCTCTGGCGTCGTATGTAAGGTGCGCCAGCTGCCTGTTGCTCGTTGGGCGTCATCCGTCACGCGCGCTCTGCGTCAAGCCAGAGCTCCTCTACATTCTAGGTTTTGTATATGGATCTAGAGTCATCGTCCTAGAGGCAGGGTCGTGTCCTTTCGCCAGGGAAGCCGAGGTCTGACGACGATCGTTAGCGAGAGCGCAAACTCGTCGTGGTGGATTGTGCAGTAAATGTGTAGACAAACAATATGTTCAAACTTGAGATGACAAGCACACTCGCGCAATCATTCTTGTTCAGGCTTTATAAAATCGTTCCAATCGGCAAGTGCTTGACTCTTTGGTCCTCTTAACCAACTATAGTTTGTGTTGTTTTCTACAAATGCAAACAAACACCCATTGCATGAGGCAAAGCGGGTCCGGGTTGGAACGACACGCCGCGCGCCCTCACCTCCAGCCACTGCCAGCGATACCTTTGGATGCAACTCTGCCGGTGTGCTGCAGTTGCGCATCAAAACCTTGGCGTCGCTCTAGCGTCTCCTCAAACAAGCTTGCATTCATGTGCACTGTTCGCCCCGCCGCTGAGCCGCTGAGGTGAGGTGGGAGCCCTACCGGCAGCAGCCAGTGCACCGCGGATGGCGGGATGGTGTTCTTGGCGAAGTTGCCAACGCACTTCTGGCTTTCCACCTGCTGTAGTGGGCCTCGCCCAAAATTCTCCAGGTGCTCATGCGTGTGCGGCACATGAGTTTGGGGAAGCCAGGTGGCCTGGGCGCGGGGAAGAGTCCGCATCATGAATGTGATTTACAAGCGCCGTGCGGTGCATGCCTTGCCTTTTCCACTACCCGCCTTACACGCAGGGCCGGCCGCAGTATAACACGGAAGGCCATCCGCACGATACCCCCATGCTGATGCAGCTTGAAACACGCCACGCAGACAACTGGCACCCGCTGCGGATAGTCAAACGTTCTTGCCACGCGTCCACAATGTTTGCCTCGCAACCTCCCTAGCACAGCAGTGTCCCAGGATTGTGTTTCATGTGCCGCGCATGGCGCTTTCCGCTCCTCGCCGGTTGACCAATGCTCCTTGACCCATGGGCAACAAGCAAGCGGGTCGCGGCGACTTCAACCGCGCCCACGGGACGCTGCCCTTTCTGCGCAACAAACGCGACCACACAACATAAGCAAGGCTCATTAGACCTCATCGGAGCACCGTGCACACAAGGCTAGGTCCATCTTTCCACCTTGACCTTGGTTAGCTATGGTTGCTGCGGGGGATTGCACAACGACGCAAGGCTGCGCGAGCTCCTCTGCACAACACCTCGCCCTGATCCGGGCTAGACAGGGCACCCCCAACGGGCGCCCCACTCCACAAAAAATCCTCCCCTGGTAGCGTGGATACGCATACCACACACGTACACACACATGCTGACGCAACCCATCTCCAAAATTTGCCTGGCATAACCGCCTGTTTCCACACGCCAACCACACGTCAACAGGAGACAAGCCCGATTACTGGAGCGCACAATGTCGTGCAACGCTCCCGACCACGTCAAGCGCGTCTGCAATAACGGGCACGAGGCAGGAAAAGGACTGCCCCCGGTCGCTTCTACTTACCGTATGATACTTAAGCAAGTGGAGTTGTCACGGCCTTGGCCGCGCATCCGTCGCTTACCTCCCGAAGAACTTCGAACCATGCCCCCCACCCCCACCCCCACACGCAGCCCGTCTCTGGCCTCCCACCGATCCAGCTCCACCCCCTCCGTGCTCCTGGCAGCACTAACCTCGCATCCAGCCACCGCATATCGGCATACCCGCTCTTCTCCCGTTCTCCATTTTGCGCCGCGACGCTGCCACACTTGCAGCGCTGGCGCCTTGGGGACGAATAACCTCAACACTAACCCCCACCCTCAACCCGTAGATCAGCCATGCCCGCAGGCGGCAGCTGCCGCCAGCGTCTGCGCTCATAAGCAAGAGCTGCGGCAGCCGCCAGGGACACGCTTACTGCGGCACACCCGGCATGCCTGGGATGCCCTGCTGCTGATACTGAGCGTACTGCTGCTGCTGCTGGTACGGCTGCTGCTGCTGCACTCCCGGCATGCCCGGAATGGGCGCCATTCCGGCCACGCTCACCGCGCCCGGCATGCCCGGCACGCCGCCCATCGGCTGCTGCTGTTGCTGCTGCGGGTGGTACTGCTGCTGCTGTTGGTGCTGCTGCTGCTCCGCCGCACCGCCGCTGCTCGTGCCCGCGCCCGCGCCGTGTCCGTCTGTCGGCGCCGCGCCGTGTCCGTCCGCCGGCACCAGCAGCGCGGACAGGATCTCCGCCATGTGCTTCGCCTCCGCGGCCGACACGCCACCGCGGCCACGGCCACGGCCGCGGCCCCTGCCGGCGGCGGCGCCCTCCACCGTGACGTCACCCAGCACCGCGTGGTCCAGAGCCAGCTTGCGCTCGGCGATGGCCTGCAGGGAGGCGGGAGCCGCGGAGAGGAAAGGAAAAGAAGCAAGAAGGGATTAGTTTGATAAAACGGTGGTAAGCTCAAGGACCAAATGACGGCATGAGCCGTGGGCCGTGAGGCTGCGGCGGGGTTCGCTGTGGGATGAAGGGTGATGGGCTGCAGGGAACATGTTTGGAAGGGGCATGTCTACCCAAGGCCGCGCAGGCACACGCACACGTGGACGCAGACACACACGCAGAGGTTGATGCACACCCAGTTACACACGGGCGCGTGCACGCGACCATATATTTCTTTTTGTCCTGTTTTCACAAAAACACCCACGGGCGCGCACCTGGATGTTGCTGTCCACGGTGCCGCGGGTGATGAGGCGGTACACGGTCACCGTGCGGGTCTGGCCCAGGCTGCAGGGGCGGAGGAGCGGGGGAGGGGAGGGGGGCTAAGTCAATCTGCACGCACAGCCTTGATGCCACCGCCCTCACCACACCCATAACCCGCACAGTAGCCCCAACCAGGCCCTCCAGCTAACCCCCTCGGCCCAGAGCCTACATGGGGAACCGAACGCTGCCCCAAACCCACACCCGCACCCGCAACATTGACACCCCAACCACACGCGGGCCGCGCCAAGCAAGCGACCACACCAGGGCGCTATCACTACCAACGCACCGGTGCGCGCGGTCCTCCGCCTGGCGGTCGATCTGTGGGTTGAAGTCCACGTCGTGCAGGATGACGGTGTCCGCGCCCGTGAGGTTGAGGCCCTGGCCGCCGGCGCGCGTGGACAGCAGGAACACGAAGTAGGGCGAGTCGGGGGCGTTGAAGGCGTCCACCAGCTTGAGCCGCTCGTCCACCTGAAGGGGGGAGGCGGGGGTGGTTTGGCTCATGTCGTCTGTGACGAGTAGTTGGGGGTCACACGCATTGAGGTTAGAGAGGTAGGTGGGGTGCAGTGCAATTGAGAGCGGGCAGAGGCGGGAGAGCAGGGCGCTGGGCTGGGGTTGAGGGTTATGGGAGTCCAGCAGGCCAGGCCTCACGTTTGTGGAGCCGTCCAGGCGGCAGTACTGGTGGCCGCGCAGGCTGAGGTACCACTCCAGCAGGTCCAGCACCGTCGTCCATTGGCTGCGGCAGTGCAGTGCGATAGGCGCGGCGGCGCAGAGAGAAAGAGAGAGGGAACCAGGAAGTGATCAGCAGTGAGAGCAGTCAGGAGCCGCGAGCGTTGGTAGCAGGAAACGCGGCATGCACCCACGAGGGGGAGCGGAGGTAAAGCTCGGCCAAGGCACGGCGCGCCGCACTTCCTCAGCAGGCCCCATCACACACACACACACACACACACACACACACACACACACACACACACACACACACACACACACGCGCATTCCTCTCCGTTTCCGATTACTAACACACACACGCACATGCACACGCCCGCCTCGCGGCGGCGTGCCCCCGGCCCCACCTGAACAGCAGCACGCGGCTGCTCTTCTCCTTGAGCTTGGGCAGCAGCTCATCCAGCATCTTCACCTGTGTGTGTATGTGTGTGAGAGAGAGGCGGGTTGCACGCATTGTGAGTTAGAAAAGAAGGCGAAGCCCGGGGGGGCAGGTGGTTGGGTTGGGTGAGCGACTGCAGGCAAATGGGTTAAGGAAAGCGGTGGGTGAGGGGCGGAAAGTGGGGCGCACAGGAGCGCCGACACCAGCGCGACGTCCCTTTGCCAGTGCTCACGCCACCTTCCAGCTCCGTACGAGGCGCGTTCGCATCTAGTCCAGCGCCTCTGCTCCTCTCCCCTTTCCCCATCCGCTTCCTGTCCGTCCGGCCTGCTCCCTCCACCTTGGCCAACAGCTAGCGCTGGCAGCCCGCAACCATGCGCATGGGGCAATGCGGGGCCGCCCGCCCGCCCCGCCCCACCTTGGCGGAGGCCAGGATGCTGTCCTGTGGCAGGATGTACTTCTCCAGCAGCTTGTGGTGCGTCAGCGCGAAGCCGTGGATCTGGTGGTCGCTGTAGCTGGACAGCTCCTGCAGGCAGCGCTCCACGGTGGGCGCGCCGCCGAACAGGCCGCGCGTGGCGGAGATGTGCGCCAGCTCCTGGATCTGTGCGTGGGTGGCAGGTGTTGTTGGGGCGGTCCATGCATGCTTACTCATGACGAGCAGGCGAAGGGGCAGTGTTGGGGAGGTGGTGCGCAGGGTTCGATGCATGACAAGTTGGGAAGAGCGCGTCGTGGGCAGGGGTCGGTGGTGCAGGTGGGTGGTGCAAGTGGACACGAGGGATATGACATTCAGGGTATAGCCTGTCGGTCGCGCCAGTCCGAGGAACGTCAGGCCCGCAGCCTCAGGGGTTCCGCCGCGCGCGCAAGCACACACGCACGCCGCGCCTACATTGCGAAAACAGTACGGGCGCGCACACACCTGCTCCTGGTTGTACTTGGCGCGCACCAGCAGCGGGTGCTGCGCGATCTTGCGCAGCTGCGTGAAGATGTGCTGCACGCGGCTGCTGCTCAGGCGGCTCATGTCCAGGTGGCCCTTGATCTGCGCCGGGCTCAGCATCCCGGGCGACGCCTCCGCCTCCGCCACCGCCTTGGCGGCGGCGCCGCGGCGCGGGCGGCCGCGGCCGCGGCCGCGGCCGCCGCCGGCGGCCGCCGCCGCGGCGGCCTCGGTGACCTCCTTGTGCACCTCATCGCGCATGCTGGCGATGGTCGACTCGTACAGGGCGCGCTGGGGGGGCACCATGTCCTGTCCGAGATAGGAGGCAGCCCGAGTGGCGGCGGCGGCGGCGGTGGGCGGGTGAGGCAGACGGGCAGGCGTCAGCAGAACGGTACGGAACACACGTCCTTGCCCTTGCGCAGCAAGTCCCGTGCTCAATGACTGACGGTCTTGTCGTACACAGCGCCAAGCATGCGTTCATACACAGGCGGCCGAAGACCCGTCCCCCGGTTGGCGTGCTTTGGGTCCTTGAATTAACTACTCACCACCATTACGACCACTACCACCACCACGTACACACACACACACACACACACACACACACACACACACACACACACACACACACACACACACACGCGCGCGCGCGCGCTCGCGCGTTGGGTTCTCCCAGTTTCGTTGTGTTAACACACGCACACACACACACATACACACGCACAAGTCTTTCGTAGTCCTCTCCCTTGTGAACCCCGACACACGCACCAGCTGCAGGATGTGCTGCTGCTTGGCCACCAGCTGGTCCGCCACCTCGCTCTTCAGGCGGCTGCGGTGTGGGCAAGATGGGCGGGCGGAAAGGCGGCAGGGGGTCAAGGAGCGGAAACGGGAGCAGGGCAGGTGAGCTGCGCAGCCGACCGGAACCGAGTAACCAGCCGCAGGAAGCCACGCCATGCAAGCCTCAAATACCAAGCGTACCACACACACCAGCATTAGCACCAACTCCCCAAGCCGCCGTAGCACCACCCAGCCACCCCCAATCCACGAATCCCCAAATCCACCAAGCACGCACGTCTGCATCCACGCATTCACGCACAGCCGCACGCATTCACGCACCGCAGGATGAAGGGCTGCAGCAGCGCCTTCATGCGCTCCACCAGTCGCGCCTGCGTCTCCAGGTCGCGCGGTGCGCCGGGCCGCGCCGCCTCCGCCACCTGCTCCGCCAGCGCGTCGGCGCCGTCGCCGGTGGTGAAGATGGCGGGCAGCAGGAACGCCAGCAGCGCGTGCAGCTCCTCCAGGTCGTTCTGCAGCGGCGTGCCTGTAGGGTGTGTTTGTGTGTGGTTGGGTCACGGGGTGGGTCACAGGGTGGGTGCGACAGGGGGCGTGGGTGGGCGTGTGGGCGGGCGTGACGTAGAGGCGCTGGGCAGGAACTTGACGGCAGCGTGGGGGCGAGTGTGGGCGGGGTTCGGCTGGCCGAGGGGTACGGGGGTGAAGCCGCCAGCGCCACCACAGGTTTTTGTGGGCATGCTCCTGAAGCACGGACGGACAGCTGCAGCGCCTTCCCCTGCCTCCGCCCCTGCCCCTGCCCCTGCCTCCACTCCAGGCGTGTCCCCCGTGTGCCCCGCCTCCTTGGCCACCCCCACTTGAGGCTTGAGACTTGGGCCTCTCGGTCGGTTGCTGCGCGTTCTGGAGTGAACAAAGTACCCACGCACCCATCTACCCACCCGTGAGCATGATGCGCGTGGCCGCCAGGCCCGCCACCTTGCGCAGCTTCTTGGAGCGGGTGCTGCTGCTGTTCTTGAGCGCGTGCGCCTCGTCCATGACCACGTGGCTCCAGGGCCACTTGGACAGGAAGGAGCGGTCGATGGAGTAGTTGGCGCCCTCGCGCTCCCACAGCGTGTAGGTGGTCAGCATCACGTCGAAAAGGCCGCCGCAGCCGCCGCCCTGCGTGGGCATGACGATGCGCAGGCTTGGGGCGTTGTTTCGGCGCCGTGTACACGAAGAAGACGCGCTTGCGGGGGCACCGCGCTTCGCGCATCTCGCTCCACCCCCGCGCAATTGGTCCGTCTTCCCCCCTTCCCCCCTCTACCAGCCCGCCAACGGTCCCGCTCCACCTCCTCCATCCCCCGCTCCCCCCGTTTCCTCATCGCACATCCGCCCCCGTTCCCCGTTCCCCGTTCCGCGCTCCCCGCCTCCCCCGCCTCCCGCGCCTCCCGCGCCCACCTTGCCCTTCTGTCGGATGACGGGCGCGGCGCCGCCGTGGTCGTCGTCCTCGTCCACCTCCTCCTCCTCGGTGGGGTCGGCCGCCTCGTCGTCCTCGCGGTAGCCGTCGGCGCCGATGCGGATCTCCGGCTCCGCCTCGTCGTCCTCCGAGTCGGGGCCGGGGTCCTGGCCCGCCAGGATGCGCTCCCACTTGCGCTTGATGCGGTGGCGCGTGCGCTCGCGGCTGGGGCCGTAGTAGGTGACCACCCTATTATGGTGGTGGTGGCAGTGGTGGTGGTGGAGGGAAGAGGGAGCGAGAGAGAGGAAGTCAGGAGACTGGAGGTCAGGGGCACAGTGCATGAGATGCGTGCCCGTGTCTCGAGCGTTAGGGGCGAAGCCGAGGGCGTGTTCGCCCCCCATCATCACCACCACGCAGGTGTGCCTTCCCTTGCCTGGCAGCTGCTACTGCTACTGCTGCTGCTACTGCTACTGCTGCTGCCTACTGCTACTGCTGCTGCCTACTGCTACAGCTGCTGCCTACTGCTGCGGCACTCACTTGAGGCCGGGTGACCAGGACGCCAGCTCGCGCTGCCAGTTCTCCAGCAGCGAGGCGGGCACCACCACCAGGTGCGGGCCCGGGTCCTGCAGCAGCGTCTTCAGGCAGGCTGCAGGCGGGGGCCGGCGGGAGGCGGGGCCGGCAGGGGGCGGGGGCGGGGGGGAGGCAGGGGCGGGGGGAAAGCAAGGAACGGAGGGCGTCGGTTGGAGGAGGAGGAAGAGGAGAAGGATGATATTGAAGGGCGGGCAGCGTCGGGATGGGTCGCAACTCCTTGGAACTGCAAACGCGCCCTCCGCTATGCAAGTACCGAATACAAGGAGTCGTGAGAGTCTTGCGCCAACGGCACATACACGCACGCCAGTCTTCTGCACTCACCCATGTAGACGCAGGTCTGCGCCGTCTTGCCCAGTCCCATCTCATCCGCCAGAATGGCGCCGCCCACCTGTTCCGGGGGTGGGTGGGGGCGTGCGTGTGCGGAAACGTGTGGGGGTATGGTGCGGGGCAGCAGTGCCAAACAGAGGTCGCTGTGGTGAAATGACTGTCCGTTCCAATCCGGCAATGCCGCCAATAGGCCGGACTCCCAACAGCCCTAGCTGCACCCGCCTTCCCGGCACCCCCCCCCCCCTCAGCCGAGCTTCTGCAACTCCTCGGCCCAGCTCCTTCCACACCATCCCTAACGCCACCAGCCCCAGCGCCCCACAGCTACTCCTCACACCAACCCCGCCCCTGCTCCACAAACATCGTCAGTCCGTGGCTAAGCCCTATTCCCTCCTCTTCTCTCCCATGTACGTACCGTACCCCTGCATGCCATCCACCTCATCCACCTCACCCACCCACCTCGCCCACATCCGCCTCATCCACCCCACCCACCCACCTCGCCCGCCTCCGCCACCCTCCCCCGCACCCGCCTCCCCCAGCCGCACCCACCCACCCACCTCCTGGCTGGCCAGCTGCAGCAGGTAGTTGATGCCCACCAGCTGGTAGGGCTTGAGGCGGTTGGCCACGTCCTGGCTGCCCACCGCCACGGCGATGTCGGCCGTGGACACCAGCGGCCGGGAGGTGTCGGCTGCGCGGGCGTGCCGGCGCGTGACCGTGTGCCGTGTGTGGCCGTTTGCCGTGTATGGCCGTGTGCGTGTGCAAGAAGCAAGGGGGAGGGGGGCGGTGGTGAGACATCGCGAGTGACAGCTTTTACAGCGTGCAGGAGAAGCTGTCACACATACGAACAAGGACAGAGAGAGACAGCATGCTGCGCCCTGGCGACGCCCCACAGCAGGCAGGCAGGCAGAACACAACACAACTGATGACTCACGCATGCCGTCGGGGCCCAGCGCGGGCACGATGCCCTGCATGCGCTGGTTGATTTTGCCCAGCGCGCCCGTCAGCTTGGCGCTGATCTTCTCCACCTGCTGCAGCACCTCCTCCGCCGCGTCCTCGTCCTCGCCCTCCTCCTCCTGCGTGGGCTGGCTCATCAGCACGTTGGGGCGCATCCCGGGGATGGCGCGCCGGCCCAGCATGTCCTGCTGGCTTTCGCTGCCGCCGCCGTACATCATCATGCCGCCCGCGCCCATCAGGCCGGGCTGCTGGTGCATGCCCGGCAGTAGGCCGGGGTGGCCCATCAGCTGCTGAGGCGCCATGCCGAAGCCGGGCGGCAGGGCCATGGCGCCGCCGGGCACGCCGTAGGCGCCCGGCATGCCGGGCTGCTGCTGCGGCTGCTGCAGCTGCTGCATGCCCTGCACGTTGATGGGTGCGCCGCCGGGCGGCGCCGCCGCCATGTGCACGCCGCCCATGGGCATGGCGGCGGCCAGCGCCGCCATGGTGTTGGGGCCGGTGCCGCCGGGGGCGCCGTGCGGGTGCGCGGGGTGGTGCGCGGTGGGCACGGGGTGCGGGTGGTGCGTGTTGGCGCCGATGGAGCGGAACTGGCCGCCGCTGGCGGGCGCCGCAGCGGCGCCGCCGGCGTGCAGCACCACGGCGGGGCGGGAGGGCGCTAGGCCGCCCAGGCGCACCTGCGCGGGCCGCCCCGCGCCGCCGTTGGCGTACGCGTCGGCGCCGGCCTGCTGCTGCTGCTGCTGCTGCTGCTGCGCGTACTGCTGCTGCTGCTCCTGCTGTTGCTGCATGGCGGCGGCGTATTCACCGTGGCCGTTGTACATCATAGGGGGTCCGGTGGGCGCACCTGTACAAAGAGTTGGAGGAGACGGGGCGAGAGGGCGGGCGGGAGGGGAAAGCAGTCAGCGGAGGCTGGAGAGAAGCCGCATTGGGGGAGGGGAAGCGACAACTACTGCTCCTAGGGCGTTATCTTTGCCCTTCCAACGCTGTGGCCGCCCCATTACGAGACTCCTTTGTGTTATCCCTGAGCTGCTGTTAGCTGGCAGACGCCCCACGGAGACTGCACGCAGCTCCTCGCGACTAAGCGCCCGACCTTCCAACCACCTGTGCGAGGCCGCTGTTCAGCGCGTTCCCCCGAGCCCGCGCCAGGTGACCCGCAAGTTACAGTTAAACACTTGGAGCAACCAGATCTATCCAAATTGCCCCGCTGCGTGCCCTAGGTCGACTGGTAAAGCAACAAACCCGCGAAAACCTTTTAACGCACCTCCATCGTCCTCATCCGGACCGTTTGACTTGTGCCGCTTGGCGTGCGGCTCTGTGTGCGGTTGCTCCATTGCTGCAGCGCTGCGTCCACGAGCTTCGCTGCTTCCAATGGACGCGCTCAAGCCTGCTGCGGGTGCACGAACGCCTGCTGCGGACACTGCACCGGCCGCCGGAGCGCTAGACTTGGCCGAGGAAGACGATGCTACTGCGCTTGCGCCAAGCGACTTCGCCGGGTCGTTGGTGGCGCGCGCAAACGGGTTCGCGGGCGGCTGCTGTGTGAGGGCAGAGTTCGCTGGCGTCCTGCAAGCGACTGCTTTGGAAAAAAGACGCAGATGGGAAGGCTCTTCACGACGAGGGGGCTCTGGAAGACTCGACCCGTCCATACACAGGTTTACCCCCTGTGCTCTTTGGGCGCGCGAAGATTTCCCTTCAACCACAGTCAAGTCTCTTGCAGCCCGCTTTACTGCCGTGGAACAAGCTCGCGTGCTGTAAGCTTAAGACTACGGGGCCAGGTGCTCAGGCCTTGGTCAAGCAGAACGAGGACCAGTTTGGACTGATGGTGCGTGAAACTCGACGGGGTCGAGAGCTCGCGCTCTCCTTCCGTATACTAGAGAACGTGTAGCTCTAATAGTGTGTGTTTCAATCGCGGGGGCTGGGAGTTACCGCGCGCTGGGAATATTGAGGGGGTTCGGCCTCAGAGTTCAATCAAAGTCGACCCCTGGCACCACAAATGGACAATTAGGGCGCTAGGGCCCTAGTGGGGCACGCCGGCCCTCATCGCCATCCTTACTTCCACTTAGCAAAATAGCTTCATACGTATGGTAACATGTGCTAACATTGCCAGGAACTCGAAATGACGACTTTCGCATCGAAGTCCCTTGTGCCTTCCGTCCCCTACTAATGGAGGACTGTAAGTCTGTTGTAGTTATCACGACTCGGTCGTCGGAGCTACCGCGCGGTGGCAACCGCGTGCGGAAGGCTCGCGAAATTTTTCATGGCACGAACCGGGGCGCGACACGGTGGATACTTGAGGATTGTGCTGTCATATCGCACACTGGCGATACTTCTTCGCAATCGAAACGGGCGCTAAGGGCACTGGGAGTGATAGGGGCAATAGGGGGCTGGAGGTGCGGTGGGGCATGAGGGTCGGGCGCTTAGGAGTGTTAGAAGGTGCGGTAGGGGTGCTGGGGGCACCGGGAGCGCTGGGGGTGGTAGGATGAGGGGCGCTAGGGCCGCCGGGAGCGAAGACAATGGTTGCACTAGAAGAGCGCTGGGGGTTGTAGGGGCGGTGGGTTTGTAGGGGTGATAGGAGCATTAGGAGCGCTAGGGGGTTGTAGGGGCGATGGGGTTTGCAGGGAGGATAGGAGCATTAGGAGCGCTAGGGGTTGTAGGGGCGGAGACGTTGTAGGGGTGATAGGAGCATTAGGAGCGCTAGGGGTTGTAGGGGCGGTGTGGGGTGTAGGGGTGATAGGAGCATTAGGAGTGCTAGGGGCTGTGGGGGCGGTGGGTTTGTAGGGGTGATAGGAGCATTAGGAGCGCTAGAGGTTGTAGGGGTTGTGGGTTTATAGGGGTGATAGGAGCATAAGGGGCGCTAGGGGTTGTAGGGGCGAAGACGTTGTAGGGGTGATAGGAGCACAAGGGGCGCTGGGGGTTGTAGGGGCGGTGTGGGGTGTAGGGTGATAGGAGCATTATGAGTGCTAGGGGCTGTGGGGGCGGTGGGTTTGTAGGGGTGATAGGAGCATTAGGAGTGCTAGGGGCTGTGGGGGCGGTTGGTTTGTAGGGGTGATAGGAGCATTAGGAGCGCTAGGGGTTGTGGGGGCGGTGCGGGGTGTAGGGGTGATAGGAGCATTAGGAGCGCTAGGGGTTGTAGGGGCGGAGACGTTGTAGGGGTGTTAGGAGCATAAGGGGCGCTAGGGGTTGTAGGGGCGGAGACGTTGTAGGGGTGTTAGGAGCATAAGGGGCGTTGGGGGCTGTAGGGGCGGTGTGGGGTGTAGGGTGATAGGAGCATTAGGAGCGCTAGAGGCTGTGTGGGGCGGTGGGTTTGTAGGGGTGATAGGAGCATAAGGGGCGCTAGGGGTTGTAGGGGCGGAGACGTTGTAGGGGTGTTAGGAGCACAAGGGGCGCTGGGGGTTGTAGGGGCAGTGTGGGGTGTAGGGGTGATAGGAGCATTAGGAGTGCTAGGGGCTGTGTGGGGCGGTGGGTTTGTAGGGGTGATAGGAGCATAAGGGGTGCTAGGGGTTGTAGGGGCGGAGACGTTGTAGGGGTGTTAGGAGCATAGGGGTGGGAGCGGTTGGGGCGGTGGGGTCGCTGGGAGCGGTTGGGGCGGTGGGGGCGGTAGGGGTTGCTGGGAGCGGTAGGGCCGGTAGGGGTGTTGGGGTCGCTGGGAGCGGTAGGGGTGGTAGGGGTCGCTGGGAGCGGTGGGGGCGGTGGGGGTCGCTGGGAGCAGTGGGAGCGGTAGGGCCGGTAGGGGCGGTAGGGGTTGCTGGGAGCGGTAGGGGCGGTAGGGGTTGCTGGGAGTGGTAGGGGTGGTGGGAATCGCTGGGAGCGGTAGGGGCGGTGGGGGTCGCTGGGAGTGGTAGGGGTGGTGGGAATCGCTGGGAGCGGTAGGGGCGGTGGGTGTCGCTGCCTAAGGTGTAATAACTATCTAGTCGCAGCGACTTCAGGATACTGTATAGTTGAGTCGGCACCTTACAACATATACAGGGCTACGTCTCATATACGCTAAGCAAAGCAACTATGCGCACTATCTGCGCATAAGTAGTTCCCACACGACCGTGTCACTGCATGGGGTTTGCGCACGTTGGCTGACCGAACCCTTTGACAACAACACTAAGCACCGTGACTGCGTGCAAGTACGCCGCTAGCTTCTGAACTGGCGTTCTCAGCATAGCCTGCTTCATATCACCGCCTGTAATACCCACAGCTAGTCTAAGCCTTGCATAACTGGTGCATTCTAGCAGCACATGCTTCTCATCTTCAACCCCACAGCCGCATAACCGACACACTCGTTGCGTGCGCGGGCGGTAGCTGTTTCCCGCTATGGGGCGGTATTCCAGCAGCCAAGCCTGAAACGGACCAACGCTATCACGTGCTTGTAAGTAACGCAATCGCTCATATGAGCAAGCCTGCCTTCTTCAATCATAGGGTCCACCTGTGGCAGCCCCATCCATTGCACGTAGCGGCACATCTTGACACCCGGTGCGCCGTGGTTGGCTTGCCTCCCCCCTGACTCCGGGAAGTCGCGGGGATCGGTAGTCATGCATCCTGCCTTCCATTCGTGCATTAGTTTGTCGGTGAAGTTCGCTATCAGCGATCCAACCGGCAAATCTGTGCGCATCAGCCAATCACAGGAAGGGGGAATCGTGCACTGCAATTGGCTATTACAAGGAACTAGACACCGAAATGGCCGTACCTTGGAAACCCCTTAACAAGCCCTTCTGATGAGCATTTTGAGCACTGGTGACCGCGCTACCAAGCCCTCAGTCGCTCACGTTCAAAACTTCGCAAGCCTTGGCTTACAGGCTATGCCACAAGTTTCAAAGGACACTTACTATGAATGAAAAGGAGCTGATAAAGCTGGTGACTAGGAGAAGAGAAGTAGAACGCAAAGTTAAGAGATGCGAGGCCGACGTGGAGAAGATCGACCGCAAAATAGCTGGCATCGAGGAGGACATCGACGGGATAGGCTCAGAGCTCAAGGCGGTTGCTGTCCAGCTTGAGATCCCTGGGCTGAGCACGGATGAGAAGATGAAGCTGCGGACGGAAAAGGAGCAGCTGCGGAGTAAGGAGGAGCGGCTGGGGAGAAAGGAGGAGCAGCTGCGGACGGAAAAGGAGCAGCTGCGGAGAGAAAAGGAGAAGCTGTTCAGAGACCAGGAGCAACTGCAGACTCAGGAGGCACAGCTGCGCGCGAAGCTTAGGCGGACCGTGTCAAGTGAGCATGGCGTGTGGGATAGCGCTCAGTTATCATCCGAGAGTCGTGCTCCGCAGAGGATGGCGCCCGCGGGAGCCCGTGGTTACAATGTTTCTGCCTGTCGCAGGCTCGCAAATCTATCTGGACCGCGCGTTGTTGATGGGTCCGCCATCCAAGACCAACATGAAGCGGGAGCAGCTGGACGGCGCGGCGGGCCCACTCATCCTGAACTGGCGCCCCACGCAGGACAAGTCTGGCGGGCTGCTGCCGGAACTTGCTCATCGCACGTTCGGTGAGGTGGCGGATCTGCTTGCCAGCGACACGGCAGTGGACCAGACTGTCATCAACGTTGCCAGTCAGCTGTGCTGCATCGGCGCGGACATCTGGGACAACGAGGTACTGAGTGGGCTCCGTATTTACACGTGGCCAGATAACTTTGCGGCGTGGAATGTAGAGGGTTGCTGCGTGGATTCTAGACCGTGGATTCTAGAGCGATGATGACCTCCCACAAAACCCGTCACGCCGCAGGCACAGCTGACCAAACGCATCCGAGGCCTGCTCTTGCCGTTCCTGGAGGATGAGATGGTCACGACAATCGAGTCGGGCTTTGCTGACAGCAGCGTGAGCCCAGACTGGGCGCTGGGTGACTCGCCTAAGAACCCGACCAACTTGTTCCTGATCGCGGAGGTAAGGTCTTGGTGCGTTTCGGCACATGTCTGTTGCGCCTCCGGACTCCTCATGAATTAGTGGGGCCTACATGGACCCGAATCCATTTAACAATGTTGTTGTTGTCTTGGTGCGGTAAGTGACGGCTCATTGAACCAGTTCCTCCCCAACGTGCTGGCTGTAGACTGGCTTAGCCAGGCCATCAGTTCATGGCGCTCATGATGCGCATCCTCTCCCACACAACTGACATGCGCCGACCGCCCAGCATTAGTTACGGGCCCGCGTAGGTCTCTTGGTAGAATTCTTTGCTGGTGTACTGCAATGCATTCCTGCCGCTGACAGGTCAAGCCAGGGATTGGCGGCACGGGAGACTCGCACTTCCAGGGTGCCAACTATCACGTGCACTTCTGGCGGCAGCGTTCGAAGTCCAGCATCTTCAAAAGCACTCGCTGCCCCGCCTTTCTCCTAGAGGTTGGTCATGTGTGTACGGCATGCAGCGGACCGTCTGGTGCTTATCCAAACGAAGGGCAGCGGAGTTGTGACGGTCTGAGCAGCACGGCTTGTGTGGGTGCACTATGAAATGTATGCTTGGGCTGTAGCTGTGCAACCGCAGCGTGGCATGTCCACATGCGCTCAAATGACGCTGCTTGCACATGCGGCCCGTGTGTAGGTGGTCGGCCCGCATGCGCGGCTGTCTGCGGTCGCGTGGCTGAACCGCGTGACCATCTTCCCGCTGACGCCGCTGCTCAACCTGCTGCCGGCACACCCCGTCACCGACCAACTTCTCATGCCGGTGCGCCGGTGCAACCTGCAGGTTGCTAGACGAACAAACAGAGAGTTTGCAAGGCTGGATGTGGGTGAAGTTGATGTGATGCCGCATGTGTGCTCATCTGTTTCCCTTCCACCTTACCCGCCCATCCCCTTGGCCTGTCCCATGTTATTCCAGGTGGCGCGCATGCTCGCTGCTCTGCGTGCGGGGCTGCGCAAGCTGGCGCAGGACCACGCCACAGCGGAAGAGAATGAGGTGGCGCAAGCGGCGCCAGCCAACGCGGCGGACGCAGAGACGGAGGGTGCGGGGGCGGAGGGTGCGGAGGCGGACGGCGCGGAGGCGGACGACGCGGAGGCGGACGACGCGGAGGCGGACGACGCGGAGGCGGACGACGCGGAGGCGGACGACGCGGTGGCGGACGACGCAGAGGCGGACGACGCGGTGGCGGACGACGCGGAGGCAGACGACGCGGAGGCGGATGCGGAGCTGGCGGGCTTGCAGGAGGCCGTGCGCATGCGCAAGGATAAGCTCCCGTGGCCCATTGCCATGGACGCCCGCTACCAGGCCGCGACGGCGCATTTGCTGGCCGCGCCCAACCACACGTACCGCGTGTGCCTTACTGCCGACAAAAGTGGGCGCACGAGAGTCGTAGCTGTGAAGTTGTGCCAGAGCTACGGCCTGGCGGCTCATCGGCGGTGGGCAGACCTGGGCCTGGCACCAAAGGTATGCGTGTATGCATGTCGTCGATTTCGCATCCCCTTTAGTGCGCCCTTTGCGTAGCCTGGCATGGCACGTGTAAAATGTTCGTTTCGTGCCACGCAGAATGCATGAGTTGTCAAGGCACACGCTGAGCGTTTGACCTGGCAGCCGTTATTTCCTTGCATGTGCCGGCGGTTGCACCATTCTGCTGCCATTGCTTGCGGCATACCTGGATATGTTAGACCCCGGTGCCCAAACGCTCGCTTGTGCCCCTGCAGATTCTGCGCTCAATGCCGCTGCCCGGTGGTTGGCTGCTGGTGGAGATGGAGTGGCTGTCCGCGTCTCAGTGGCAGCCGCTGTCAGAGCTGTCGGGGCAGCAGCTGGACGAGGCGCGGTGCGCAGTGCAGCAGGCGCTGGAGTGCGCGCACGCCGCAACGGGCATGGTGCATGGGGACGTACGGCCTCCAAACTGCCTGGTGCGGTGCAGCAAGGCGTCGTGGGAGGTGCGGTTCGTGGACTTCGAGTGGGCGGGCCCGGAGGGCGAGGCCACCTACCCCGCGTGCCTGAACCCGGACATCCCGTGGCCCGAGGGCGTGGGCTACCGCAAGCAGCTGCAGAGGGAGCACGACTTTCAGCTGCTGGCCGCAACACTGACAACCAGAGGCGGCGGCGCTGCATCCTTCGCTGCCAGCACCGGCACCACCGCGGGCAGTGGGCGCCAGACCCGAGGTCGTGGCGCAGTGCGGTCGCTGAACATCGCATCCAGCAGTGAGCGCTCAGCAGCACCACCGGGCATCACAGCGGTTGTTGCGCGGCACCGGATCGCTAGCATGAGCTGGCGGCAGCGTGGCGCTGTCACCTGGGCGCGGCCTGCTGCCCCAAGCCGGCGGCTGGCGTGGTGACTGGTCTGCCGCAATAAGTGTTGAGATACCTTGTGCTGTTTCTGATAGGATTGCGTGCGTAATCTCGTTGGCCATTTACAGACTTCGAACGGCTGACTACGTTATCTGTGGTATAAAGGTGTGGCGGTGGAACGAATGCAGGCACGAATGCACGTGGGGGGCAGCGTATGTGCACATGCGGCTGGGTGGCGAGTGGACGGGCGTCAGGAACATATATATAGTGCAGGAACCCGCCCGCCCCAGCGTAGGGCTGTGACCGTTGGCGTGTCTGCATCTCGGGTCCCGTCAGGCGGGCAAAGGCCGAGGGGCGTGATGCTAGCTGGGAACACTTTAGTCATGTAGACCCGTGGCAAGATGGCATGGTCGTTTCGGAGGTCTGTGCATGTGCGGATTCAGCTTTACCCATGGACTTGTCGCGCTGTGGTCGGCACAATCCACGCATCGGTGTAGTCATGATCGCGGGTTACAAGATGGCGGCAGTGTAAGCCCATCAGCTCCGCAGGGCAAGGGCTCGCCCTAACTGGGGAACTTTGTTACGTAGGGTGTAGGGAGGTCTCGGGCTGGGAGGCTTGGAAGGGGGCTAAGGCACTGGGGCTAAGGCAACGAGGGGTGAGGGGGCAAACGGAGGTGAGGGGGCAAACCTGGGCAAACACATGTCGCGCGCTCTTAATTCCAGTTCGATTATCTATGGCTGCGTACTGCACAGAAATCTCCATAGTAAGCTGTGTTACTATCAGTAATAAACACGCGATGAGGCAGCCTGTGCAAAATTTTGCTGCATGCGATGTGACCCGGACTTTGCCATTCTTGCGTCTTTCGCTCTGCCGCTTTCTTTCACCATTGACATTTTAGAATTACAGGGAATAAAAGTCTAGGGGTGCCGTCACATGGGGAGGACGCCCTGTCAACAGTGGCCCATTTTGAGGGCCCTGGATTCACATGTTGGGCCCTGGATTCACAGGTTGGGATGCTCGCCCACAGCTGGGCCTTTGCACATACCTTCAAACCATACTCAATATTCCTTATGTACCCAGCTGTGGGCGAGGTTCCCATTGTCAGCTTTGGGCCTTCCCGGCGGTGCGTTCCCCATAGGAAAACCGGCACGGACACGCGAGTTTGGCACCCCACCAAACTTACGAGTTAGACCCCCGAACTAAGCGTGTTTTGATATTATTAGCTTGTATGGATCAGTATTTCGTGTATTGGCGACTGTCGCGACTTTGACCGAACAACACTAAACGCAGCGAGCCTTAAACATGCCCGAGATAGTTGCCGTTGACGAGTCAAAACATAATAAGCTCATTCTTGTTGAGCTTGAAGTATATCCGCGAAGTCTGAGGTACCGACATGTGCAAATTTTGGTCCCGGACTCTTCCGAATTCGGTACAGGAAACCAGCTCAGCATGATTTTGGTGTCGAATAGTCCATATGAAATCAACAAACCGAAAACAAACAGGTCGGGGCAAGCCCGATCCCCATGTGGGGTACCGTCCATTTAAAACCCAGGAAAACCCTAGGGTATGGGTCAGGCTCGCCCCCCTTTTGGGGGGCGAGCCAACACTAGCGCACCACCCCGCGGTGCATGGGGCGTGCCACAAAGTGGGTTGAGATGAGAGGTCGAGCGTGAAAGGGTGCAGGTGAAATGGCGCGCTTGACAGTTACCAACTGGGGAGGGCAGGTGTCCCACGAGACGCTGGGTAACAGGGGAGGGTACCACTACTGCTGGGTAAGGCTGCTCCTGGCTGCTGCTCATTGAGTCATTGGGGTGCGCTCAATAATCTTAGCGTAACTAGACTAGTGCGCTGGAGAGCGATACAACGGAAGAGCCCGGGCGAGAGCGAGCCATCATCCTCGAGTGCCGCTCGTGCAGTCACGCTCTAATACTGTACTATCAATACGACAACAGCAACTGACGTAATGCATTCTGGACGATGCACGATGAGTTATCCAGAGATGCGTGTTTTCACTCGTGCCCACAATTGCAGCGGCTTTCTGTCCACCTCCCGCTCTGCCCAGGGGTGGCTCTGCCCCAGCTACTTCCGCGCTGAAATCGCAACCGGAACTGCTCTCAACCACCGCAACGACAGCCCTAGCAGCCGAAGTACACGAGAATCGTAATGTCAATTTGCTGCATGCTCGTTTTGGCGAAAGGTGGGGGTGCAAGCGTGTTCGTCCGCCAAAACGCAAGCTAGCGCCGAAGCACCCGATGTGGGGGCGAGTAGCCACTATGTAGCTGTATTGATTATACGAGTGAGAAATATTAGTTTAGGGGTCTTCAGTGCGCACAGACTTTAAACCCCCCCGCGGGGCCACGCCATGCACGAAAGCCCCATGCAAGCAAAAATGCAAAATTCCTCCGGCACCACCCCGCATACCGATAATTCACAGGACTATGCCATAGTCCATAGTCACCAGAGACCGGGCGGGAACAAGTGGGGCAAGCGCAACAGCGTGGGAGTGTGGGACAGTCACCACCCTGCCACGCCAACATCACCCAAACACACCACAAACACTTCCGCGACGCAAGGGCTATCTTACAGTAGCGCGCCACACCTAATCGCGACCGTCGGAGTGTGCGAGCAAACATTGTACGGAGGAGTTCGTTTGGGCGCTAGGAAGCGCTGCCTGTGCTGGCATTCGGTGCATTGAATAGAACACAGAAAACAGGAGCTACATGCATGCGCGGGTTAGCAAAAGTCGCTGCAATTGTGGGCACGAGTGACCTTGAAATAGAACTAGGTAGCCGTGGGGTTTTGGGTTGTGTTGGGTTAGTGGCACATGGGGACTGAATTATGAATGCGGGTTTACAAGAAGGGGACAGTGTGAACACTGTCTCGGGCACATGTGGCCAACCGCCACCCTGCTGGGCTGCCCACCCGACTCACAGCTGCGTAGGCGTGTCGAAGCTAAGCGAGACGCCCGCCAGAGCCACACCAGACACAGCATCACAGTACTCGCGGCTCATGAATGCACCATTTTGGCGGCAGTACCCACACAAAACAAGGCGCGACATGCCAGAGGCCTGCCGGCATCCCCATTAAACGCAAGCACCACTCATTTTTGGGCTGAGCCCCCCCAGCGAAGCGTTCCAGGGGGGGGCGAAGCCCCCCCAAAACACCCCTGTCCGTGCGTGGCTGCGTCGGCAAAAAGTATCATACTGGCACAAACTGCGACTGCCACATATTAGTATTTGTTATTGTATATTCCATGTAAATAGGCGGCAGGGAAAATTCGGGCGGAGCGAGAAGTGCCTTTGCGCGTCCATGGACAATTGACTTTCGCGAGGTCGCGAGGATAGTCACCTACGCCCGCGTTTATAGAGTCTATGTAGCAATCTATGTTGGCGGCAAGCAACTCGGGGAACTAAAGCGCGAGTTTGTGGCAACTTGCGGAGCCATGTCTGTCGCCCCTCCTAAAATGCCGAGGAGCCCCGAGGTCGCTCCCACCCCGAGCCCAGCCCGAGGAGTGTCCGGCATCGAGGAGGTCTGGAGCGCGGTAGAGGGCTACAAAATGCTTGGACTTGGGGCCCTTGACTCGCGTAGATGTGGGCGTGTGGGATTCCACACGCGTGCCTTGTGCTGACCGAGTCCTAAGCCCTGAGCTGGATCATCGTCAGCACGGGTCTAAATCTCATCCGCTTGAAGCAGCCACCCAGCCTGTGACCATATTGGGGCTCAGCCCATTTTCCAGCTGTACAAAGCTGACACCCCTTGTCTCGTCTGCAAAGTCTCGGCCAGGAGGCCATCGTCCAGGAAAGTCTGCATTAACTCAAATCCAAGCCGAGCGGGGAACAAGCCAAACCACCAACACACCACAAAGCCCCACCACGGGCACGTCGCCCGCCACACGCCCTACCAACGAACGAACTCAACCCTCCAAACAGGCCCCGATTGCGTCCGGAGGCGACATGCTCACCAGCAGCCTGGGCGCCCGGGGCAACCGCGCCCGTGCAAACACAAACCGTACCCGGGACTACACGACTGGCTGCGCACTGCCTACCGATCCACGGACCGACATGCTGCGGACGACACCCGGGAACCTAACTATCTGCAGAGCCAGCATAGCCGCAGGCAGAGACGACAGCGGGCCAGGCGCCACGAGAAGAGGCGAGGGCACATTGGCGTCGGCACCACACCAAGCGAGCGACCACCAGGGCTGTCCACAACCTGCACAAACGTCAAACACAAAGGTAGCAACAAGGAAGAACCCGCCCGGCCAGCTGCGGAGGCCGCGGGCCAGCCGCCATGGAACTTCGAGGCAGAAGTCTCGGCGCAAGCGCCAGTCGGAACCAATTCGAACCAAGTCGGAAGCAACGGAGCCCGTAACAGGCTACAAAAAGTGCGCAACGAAAGCCAAAGTCGACAACAATAATTGTTGTGCTCCCCCACGAGCCACAGCTCGCGAGGCTAGGGGTGTAGCCCTAGAGGCTTTTATAGTTATGCTGCCCTATGTATAGACAAGATGGACAACTTGAATTATGAGGAATAAAACTAGGCACGCCAACCGCCACACTCACCGCCACCTCTCACCATTTCGTGTGTGTGTGTGGCAGGGCTCATATCTTCCGGGAGGGGCCTCCGGTTCGGCGGAAAGATTTAGACAAGGGCTGGTCTTTCCTGGAAGTTCTTGGCTGTCCAAGCATGTGTATTTCGTCTTTCCCACGGCACCTAGGAGCTCAAAAAGTGCAAGTTTTTAGCGTTTGGGGGGGCTCCGCCCCCCCAACCCCCCCGGAAGAAGGTGTTGTGGAAGATTGGGGTCCCAAAATCGGCCCGGCACGGGAAAGAAGGGGGCCCCAAAACGGCCGGCAGCTTCTTTCAAAGGGCCCGAATCCACGCCCAAATCTTTCCGGAAAGATGAAGATATGAGCCCTGGTGTGTGGTTACAAGGTGGTGCGCACTTCTCGTGACTTCCTGCCTCGTGAAAACCGAAGGCCCGGGCCGGGGTGACCCTTATAACGCCTAACTAACTTGGTTGTTCATCTCTCTTGGCCGGCCCTCGCAAGGAGCACATTCCTGCTCCTAAGTTCCCATATGGTGTCGAGCAGCGCAGCAAGCCTAGCCGGGTCCGCATTCCACATCACTTCCTGCATGCCCTTGCTAAAGTCGAGGCCACTGTCTGTCCTCAGCTGGTCGTAAGCCGTACATGCCATCAGAACGCGATGCTCGTCCTCCACTTCGTTGGTTGTGCACAGCGGGCACGTCCTCTTCTCCCTAGGCCTATCCCATGCGCGATTAGCGCGATTAGCAGTAATTGGCCAACAACATAGTGGGAATCGCATCAGAAGCTTATGTTGCGCGACAGGGATGTAAGCCCGACAGTGGTCATGTAAAACCAGCGGCGCCGCGCCCGTCGCACTTAGCGCCATCCAATGCTTATACTTGCACATATGGATGCCTGGTTGCTTGCCGTATGAGGGAAAGGCTTGCGGGCCTGCCTGCAGCCGCTCATGACCCCACGCCCGCATCAGGTGCTCCCTGAAGGTGGAGAGGACAGGCCCGTCGAGTAGGGGTGTACTAGCCCTCCACTCTTCCCTCGTCTCATGTGTCCCTGGCCAATTCCAGACATCAATGCCTTGTGCTGCTACGAATCGGAACAGACGTGCACACCACCCATCTCCCGCAGGGTTCCCCCGTGCGTCGCGGGTTTCGTCCACCAGCGTGTCAAAAGCCAGACTCCTGGTTTGTGCGCAAATCCTATTGTAGAAGCCCATACATTGCTTCGCTATGAAAAGTGAAGCGGCAATTGGGCTAGCTCGGCAAACAAAAGCCGGTGTGATGGTTTGGCGGCGCCCACAGTCTGGCGTGAGTCACCTCCCACCTCCAGGTATGCATCAGGGCCGCCAGGATGGTCCTCAAACTCCTTGCAGCGGGTAGGGTGGCACCCCACGGTGCAGAACAGCCGCTCTGGAGGAATGCCAAGCGAGGTGTCAAACCCACACATAGTCACACACACGCGCGCGCACAAACAGGGTCAGCGCGGCGCACAGCACGCCAGTGAACAGCGTCTGGCGTGCCGCCACTGCACGATTAAGCTCGGAACGACAAAAGCGCCAACGTACATCCCGCTGTCCCTTGCGTTCAGACAGCGACACTTATGCACAGCCAATCGCGGCCGTGGCCTGCCGCCACCACCCTCGCACAGCGGTGGCTGTCCTGACCACGCCACAACCATCCTAACCCACCATCCGTCTTCGCCAGCTCCAGGGCGGCTCACGCCTCCTTGAGGCTGCCGGCTGTGATCATGAGCTTTTGAAGCCCGGCAGCCCACGCCCGCTCTAGGACCGCGGGCAGGTCAGGCTGGTGGTACGGCTTGTCGTTATACTGTGTGAGTGACGTGAGGGAAGAGGACGTGGGGCGGCATTTGGCTTCGTGTAGACGTTACAGGAGGCGAGGGAGCGCGCGCCCCAGAAGGCGAAGGGCTGGTGCTCGCCCTCAGTCCGCAGCATACCGTACTTTACCTGCCCACTGTACATGTCATCCAGCAGGTTGGCACCAATGTCTGCAGGAGGTGTGGTATCAGACACAGGGCATATTACCCAGCGTGAAATATTGCCACAGCCACTGGGCCCGGCCGTAGCCGTGGCCGAACGACGCGCCCATCCCGGTTCCGTTGGCGGCTCACCGATGAACCTCATTCTGTTCACCACCACGTCAGTCCTTTTTGGTGTGGCTGCTGCTGGCCCTGCTCCTGCTCCTGCTAGAAGAACACGGCTGCCCTCAGAGGCAGGACAGCGAGTGGCAAGCTGCGGAAATACTGCCTTCCTGCTTGTCAGCAGCCTATGCGAGCCTGAGCAGCAGATATAATTTTCAGTGGCCAAGTTATTACTGTGTAAAACCCTGCGGATGAGGCGCATAAAGGCAGGTCAGCCTTTTGGTATACATTATAGCCTTTTGGAATACAGTTCCAGACGTTAAATAGTATTTCGAGTATCAGTGTTATGATTTATCAGAGCTCGAGCTGTCTGTCAGCGCTCATGATCCAGCTTGAGCCTGCATCATCAACTCCTGCGATGCGGCGCGAGTTACCGATTGCAGTCTTAATAACGAGCGATTCACACGTATGCGAAGCGCACGAGCGCCACCAGCCACTTACACCCATGGTGCCACGGTTCAGCGTGTCCCTGCAAGCATGAACTCACGTCCTCGGGTCCTCGCGTTTCATGGATGGCGCACCAGCGCGACGATTCTGCAGCAGCAGGTAGCGCTCCGGGCTTGCTTCAATATGACTGGCACTTGATAGAAGCGGGAAGGCCGTAGTTTGGCAGGGCAGACGCATGCTGTGTGTTGCGGAAGTATCTGTGCGATCAGTACTCATATACCCCAGCCTACGGAGGGAAATCAATGGACCCACGTCGGGTCGGCGCTTTTCCCTGCTCCCGTATCGCAACAGGTTATGAGCCCCGTTAATGCATTGTAGCTGCATTTCGGGAGTTGCATAGGTCGTGGGTTCGAATCCCCGTAACTGCGCCAGAGCTGAGTGCGGTGGCAGGGGGAGTTAGTGTGAAACTATACTCGGACTTGTGGAGGTCGTAAGTTCGAAACTGCGCGACGGACTGCGAGTTGTCGATGAAATAGCTGAGTGAAGAGCACGAGGCATTATGATGAAGCGAGTCGGTATAGTGAGTACTGCTCGAGGGGGAGTGTTGCGGAAGTATCTGTGCGATCAGTACTCATATACCCCAGCCTACGGAGGGAAATCAATGGACCCACGTCGGGTCGGCGCTTTTCCCTGCTCCCGTAACGCAACACTGTGCCCCACTCCACCGTGACATCCGCCACCGACCTGTGATCCCGCACATCCCACATGGGCACCAATCCCTACCAAAACACCCCCCCCTAAACCGATTGGTCCCGGGGAGGTCACCAAAACTGACAGACAGTGACCGCCGGTCAGCGTCGGTCAGGATCGGTAGGGCCTCATTGGTGTGTTGGATTTCGGTAACCGTTGGTTTGTAGCCGGAATTTTGTCAACCTTTTGGTGACTGTTGGTGTGCAGGAGCAGCAAGTTCGGTAGTTTGTCGGTGACTGAGCAGCAATTTCGGTAAGGAGTCGGTGACAGAGCAGCAAGTTCGGTAGTGTGTCGGTGACTGAAGCAAGTTGGAAGGCTGCTGAGGCCCCGCCTACCCCAGCCCTCGCCCCGCCCAGCCCTCACCCCGCCCAGCCCTCGCCCCGCCCAGCCCTCGCCCCGCCCAGCCTTTGCCCCGCCCCGGCCCGCCCTCGCCCCGCCCAGCCTTTGCCCCGCCCCGCCCCGCCCCGCCCTCGCCCCACTTAGCCCCCCAACCCATGGTCGAGAGTACGCATTGCAACGAGCAAGATCACATCATACGTTACAACATGACGACATCCCTTTGGGTCGGCTGACGGTAGCAGCGTTCTTCTCTGGCGGCCGTATGGTACGTCCCCTACTTCTTCTTCCCAATCCTCTCGTTGAACAGGCGACGCTCGCTGGCCGTTGCCAAACCATACTCCCGGACCTCAGACCCATGCCACATCCACATCTCGACCCCTGCCACAATCCTACCCGACGGAATCACACAGCCATACTGCACTCCCATCCCTCTCACGTATAGACACGGCCATAGGCAAGAGCGCAGGGCTGGGCGTTGGCCTTTGCATGCGTGGGAGGGGCTGGAGCGTGGTCTGGGTAGGGTGCCAGGTGCGGTAGCCATGCCACATCCACATCTCGACCCCTGCCACAATCCTACCCGACGGAATCACACAGCCATACTGCACTCCCATCCCTCTCACGTATAGACACGGCCATAGGCAAGAGCGCAGGGCTGGGCGTTGGCCTTTGCATGCGTGGGAGGGGCTGGAGCGTGGTCTGGGTAGGGTGCCAGGTGCGGTAGCCATGCCACATCCACATCTCGACCCCTGCCACAATCCTACCCGACGGAATCACACAGCCATACTGCACTCCCATCCCTCTCACGTATAGACACGGACATAGGCAAGAGCGCAGGGCTGGGCGTTGGCCTTTGCATGCGTGGGTGGGGCTGGAGCGTGGTCTGGGTAGGGTGCCAGGTGCGGTAGCCATGCCACATCCACATCTCGACCCCTGCCACAATCCTACCCGACGGAATCACACAGCCATACTGCACTCCCATCCCTCTCACGTATAGACACGGCCATAGGCAAGAGCGCAGGGCTGGGCGTTGGCCTTTGCATGCGTGGGAGGGGCTGGAGCGTGGTCTGGGTAGGGTGCCAGGTGCGGTAGCCATGCCACATCCACCCCCATGTCGCTGATGTTACTAAATGCTGACGAACGTTAGGGTCTGTTCGCGCCCGTGTGCACATGTGACAGGGGGGGGCGGGGGCAGGGGAGCGCGCCCCCAGCATGGGTCTTGCATGGGGGCGCATGGCGCTAACAACGGCCACTGCTTAAGTCGCGGTGCTTACATAGCATTTATACAGACATATGAAACGTTCAAACTCAGCACACATACATACAAACTAATTCTCCTCGACAAAATCATAGCCTGCCCTACAGCATGCTTTTAAACATCCAACTCGTAGCGCCTCATTTCAGTCTATGTTCACTTTCTATCAATCTTGTACGTGAATTGTTACTAAAAATGCCACACTGCGAGTGAGATATCCCGCGGAAAAGTCTACGAGCGGGGCGTGCATCGCGGTCAGCGCGGTCAACCCGACGGCTTTGGTCGCGACAGGCTGTGTAGGCTGTGGCCTCACTGTGGCCTGCAGTGGGCTTTCTCTTATGCATTGACAACCTATATGCTTCACATAAGCGGTGCGTGCTAATGAGTTATTGTGTTGTCAAGGCTCAGTCAATCGCGGACTGTTCTTTCGCGTCGTTCCCTGCTCCCCAGCCTGGGTGCTGATATTCCTCACAATTTAAATCACAGCTGAAGCATTTGTCCTCCCATATCTCGCCGCGTCCGGTTGTTAACCGGTCGCCCGTCACAATGATGGTATTGCGGACCCGCTCAGTCACGGGCACACACAGCCCTTATGAATGCCTAGTCGACTTCCGAGTGCTTTGTTTTTCCCGACTTGCTCGCAGTGGCTCGCAGGATGTCTGGCCATCCTGGACTGGCGCTTAGCACAATTCGGTGAGTGTTATTATAGGGGGAAGTAGGATTGATAACACAAGGTGTCTTTAGACGCCATGCATGTGGGCGGCCGGGCGAGAGCGGGGGGTGGGGGTGGGATGGCTGGGGGGCGAGGAGAGGGTGGGGGGGGACGAGCGGGTGCGGGCCGGGATGGCTGGGAAGCGGGCCGGGATGGCCGGGATGAGCTGCTGGCCGCTGCGTCCGAACGGTCTGGTCCGAACACTTGAGGGCTGGTCCGAACGTTCATGGTCCGACGAGGTTTCGGTCCAGAATCGGACCAGAATCGGACGGGGTAATTCGGACCGGCTTCGGACCGAAGCATGTTTCACCCCGGTCCGAACAGACCGGCCTTCGGACCAGATTCGGACCAGATTCGGACCGCGTTCGGACTGCGGCCTTCGGACCGCGTTCGGACCACGTTCGGACAGGGTGCTTTCCCCGAGTGTCGACGTGTCCAAGGGCTTCCTCTTGTGCGGCTTATGGGGGAAGCAGGAGAACGTGGGCATGGTGGCGGTTGGCATGCCGAAGAGCACACTGGTGAGCATCAAGGAAAGGCGCATCCAGGGCGAGTTTGGTGAGCACCCTAGCGAGCATAAGTGGAATGCGCAAATAGGGCCGGATCTTCCTTGCGTGATTATCCCTGTACTGACATCAATGCCCGCCATGCCAAACACTGTCCATTGCAGCACGAGAAGATGCAGCCCACGGACTTGATTACCATGGCGGTGGTCAAGACATGCGGCCCCCTTGCGGCCAGCACCAACGTGCGTGTGGGCCTGAAGACCTTCAGCTACACGAAGAACGCTAAGACGGTACGAAGGGGTTCGAAGCGGGCTGGATCCTTTGCACAAGGGTACCTACCCTACCGACGTAAAACCTACCCTAACTGCCCTAATCGTGTGCCGACTGACGACTGCAGGTGGTGTGGCCGGTGGAGGGCATCTTCACCAGCTGGGAGGAGAAGACAGCCGCTTCTTTTGGCGTGACTGCCAACCAACTGCAGAACGCCACTAAGGATGGCTGATTAATATGTGTGGCAGGAGAAGAACGTGAAGTCGGTGTGTTAATGTTGGTCAAAGCACATGTTTTGGTGATCGGGCTAGCGCATGCACCTAGGTCCAAGCATGAACACGACCAACGCTGAGGTGCATAGCTACAAGGTTGAACGATCTGCCTAGCCGGACTGGAAGTGACATGGTGGTTGGGCCAGGCAAAGTGCAGGATCGGGCCTGCGTGGGAGCTGGGCAAGGACGAGGGCTGGGCGGGGCGGGGTCTGGGCGGGGCGAGGCGAGGGGGCTGGGCGCGAGGGCTGGGCGGGGCGAGGGCTGGGCTGGGCGGGGCGAGGGCTGGGCGGGGCGAGGGCTGGGCGGGGCGAGGGCTGGGCGGGGCAAGGGCTGGGCTGGGCGGGGCGAGGGCTGGGCGGGGCGAGGGCTGGGCGGGGCGAGGCAAGGGCTGGGCGGGGCGAGGGCTGGGCGGTTGAAAGCAGGTTCACCAAAGTGTAACCGAACCGGTCCTTTCTGGGCTACCATTCACCAACCAATCAGTTACCGACATGTTACAGACGGGTCAGAGTGTTGGTGACCACTCAGCAACCAATCAGTTACCGACATGTTACAGACTGGTCAAGTGGTCGGTTACCATGTGGTTCGGTTCCATCTTTGGTTAGTGCCGGTCTGAAGGGCTTCTGCCTTACCGAACGTCAACCTTCGGTAGGCAACCAAACCGAGGATTAGGCGGTAAAAGACTTAGGTCGACCGAATGTAGGCCTCGGTTCCGATCGGTAGCCCCTGTCGGTATGCTGGCACAAACCAGTGGTAGACCGACAATAGACCGTTGGTTTAGGGGGGGGTGTTTTGGTAGGGAATCCAGAGCACGCTTTGCACTTCAACGCTTGAACCAGTTGTTGGACACCTGGACTGCAGTTGCAGCTATCATCGCTCGACATCACCGTCGGTGACCTGGTGGACATCACGTACCTGAATGGGCCGCACGCGGCCAAAGGACCACCGACACCGGACGTTGCACGCTTCTTCAGCCCGCCTTTCGTGGAGTTCTGGGACGCCGTCACGGTAAGGACACAGCAGGGAAATTCCATACACTTTCACCATCATCACCATCGTCATCATCATCATCATCATCATCATCATCATCATCATCATCATCATCATCATCATCATCATCATCATCATCATCATCATCATCATCATCATCATCATCATCATCATCATCATCATCATCATCATCATCATCATCATCATCATCATCATCATCATCATCATCATCATCATCATCATCATCATCATCATCATCATCATCATCATCATCATCATCATCATCATCATCATCATCATCATCATCATCATCATCATCATCATCATCATCATCATCATCATCATCATCATCATCATCATCATCATCATCATCATCATCATCATCATCATCATCATCATTAAGCAAATGCCCCCATCTAGTCCATCCGAGCATTGTCCCTGTCAGTTGCCTCAAGTCCCGTCCCTCAGCTGGCGGTGATGGTGATTGTGTGTATTACTGAACAGGACCCTACCACCGGCGTCGTGACTTATGCCGGCGCGGAGGAATCCTTGGCCGTGGTGGAAACGGAACTGCGGGCGGCGGCAGCGGCGGGCCAGCCCGTGTCAGCCCTGCTGGGATTCTCGCAGGGTGCCGCGCTTGCGGCACTGGTTCTAGCGCTGCAGGAGCGAGGTCTCAGGTTCCAGGTGAGACTGGGAGTGAGATGGCGTGTACCGGCGCGGGCTGGCCGAGTTGACAGGAGGAGAGCCACATGTGCTGCCACACGTGTGTCTGCCATCACAGACCGGCACGGTCTGGGTGGGAGCGACTATGTGTGGCGGTGCGAGTCCATCTGCAGGTGACCGGAAAGGTGGCCCACCCATACGGGAGAAGTGGGCTGAGCCCACACCACATGCACTAGTCTAAGACCAGCGGCCAGATGCCGAGTCGCTTCTCGCTCCGGCCGAATTTCTCCTGCCGTCTACTTACATGCAAGCGGCAGTAGGAAATGATAAAACGTAGCACTCACGGTTTGCGTGTGTAAGTTTTACAAACTAGGCTTCCCTGCAATGAAAGCTGCTGCTGTGCGTGAATGGTTGCAGGACCTGCCACCCCTGCGATGCGCGGTCCTGATCTCCGGCTCCCTCGTCCGCGACCCGGCGTGGGCCGCTGTGTACAACATGAACAGTGCCAACAGTGCCAGTGCCGGTGACGGGTCCGCGGAAGTGGGCGGGTCAAGCAGCACCATCACCATCACCAGCGGTTGCGGGGTTGCCGCGTCAGAGACAACACCTAGCGCACTCCCAGAGACGTCACACGCGCGGCACACACCTGGGGCTGGGGGCTTGCTCCGCCGCCCCACATGCCACCTCTTCGGTGCGGCGGACCCAATGCGGAGCCGGAGCGAACAGCTGGCATCCCGCTACCAGGAGCCGATCGTGCTGCACCACCAACAAGGCAAGCGCATGCCCCCGGTAACCTGAGCTGCCCCGTGCCCCTATCTTGCACTGTCTTCTCGTGCGCCAACTCAAAATGCTTTTCATCCGCAACGGTCATGTGGCTGCTTGTCTGGTGCAGGCCACGTGGTACCGCGGCTGCCGGCGGATGCAAAGGAGCAGCTACGGACGTTCCTTCAGCAGCACCTCCATGGCGTAATGCGCAACGCGCCGGCACGCGGCTGAGGCTGGCCATGCTTCCCAAGTGGCTGCCCCCTGCAGCGGGTTGGCGCAGCACGTTGGCGACAAGGACCTGGCTAGGTGTGGGTCTCTGTAGCAAGCAACTGTAATGAGGGCAAAAGGGTCGGTGGTTATCTCTGGAATGGCCGGGCTTTGGCATTCCGGATTTCGAGCCGCGTCGGCCTCCACGCAGGCTCGCACGCCAACGCCTGCCCCACGTCTTCATTCTCCCAATTGGACTTGAAGCCTTGAACACTGTAAGCTAAAAGGCGGTTAACACGCGCCAAAGTGTCTTGGCTTCCCATAGACGCATTGACATAAGAGGCAGAGGGGACTGCATGCAGTAGTGCAAGGCCAGTTTGCGGCTGGGATGAAGAAGTGGTGCCGCCGGCGGCAGCTCGGAGGCGTGGCCGTTGAGATAGCGAGCGGACACAAGGTCTGTTGTGTTTGTTACAGGCTGACAAGTGTGGTGGGCCTCTGACGCGCGGCGGGAGGGAGCTGCGGATCAGTTATAGGGCAGGCCGCACGGGCAGGCCGGCAGGGCTAGCTTACTGGCTTGGTTGCTCGTCTAGGCACGCCAGCCCACCATACGGCCTACGAGGCGCACATGGCCAGGCAGCAACTCGCTGTGGCTTATCGGAACCGAAGTCCTTACTCTGCCACTCGTAGGCAAGACATGGCACATATCACCGCATAACGGCCAGGGCTCTTATCTTGTTTTGGGGGGAAAGCTCAGCCTGAGCTTTAGCAAGCTAAAATGCCCAGAAGTTAGCTCAGGGGGCGGACTTGGGCGGACTCCCGGGCACTTGTGGATAGGCTTTCTGATGGTCAGTGGGGCATCAAGTGGTCAGGGAATCGTCGCATACGCTGACACGCAGCTGTTTGGGCCCCGGAACAGCTGAAAACACTGGCGTCTGATGGTTCTGTGGCCCCCAACCCCACCGGGGCCAAGCTTCCCCCCCCCTCCGTGGACGCGTAACAAAGCTAAAATCTGAGCTTTAAGGGCCAGCCGTAAAGCTCAGAAACCGGCCAAAATGGCCAAATAAAGCTCAACATCTTTAAGGTAATAGCCCTGATAACGGCGGTCCAGGGCGGTGTGTGCTGTACCATGGGTCATACACGTCAACATTTTGTTTGATATGTTACAGCTGTGGGGAGACTTCTGACCCGGGCCCGAAACACGGCCGCTGCAGCCTACCAGCCTCTTTGGACT
Source organism: Chlamydomonas schloesseri (assembly GCA_016834595.1). Classification (NCBI taxonomy): domain Eukaryota; kingdom Viridiplantae; phylum Chlorophyta; class Chlorophyceae; order Chlamydomonadales; family Chlamydomonadaceae; genus Chlamydomonas; species Chlamydomonas schloesseri. The sequence goes on along the minus strand of JAEHOD010000025.1, from coordinate 339,436 downwards.
GGCGAGAGCGCCGACAACCTGAACGGCGCACACAAACCAAGCCTACGGCGGTCGAAACGCGCACGACGCTTGACCTCCGTGAAACGCAGTGCGTCTGCCTCCATTCGTCAGACGTAAGAAAAGGAAGGCAGCTCGCTCGCATCACCCGCACATAAGACAGCACTCACACACAGCAAGAAAGAGAAAACCTTGATCAACCCCCAGGAGCCACCGCCTGTCCACCCACCACCGTTCAGCTAAAACCTATTACCAAAGCCGGCGAAAACGCAAAAAGCCACCGCACACGGGACAGGACAAGCTGAATACTTCTCAAAACAGCAAACAAGCCAGGCCCCTAGAAGCAAAGAAAGGCATACATCTCCTCGCTCTCTGCCCGAACAGAACTCATTGCTAGCATCGTACTAACTGCACACACACAAAAACACCCCGCTTGTTCCAGCGGTTGCGAGCTGCGTCAATCCGTCCGAGCGCATAAGTAGCGGCTGCACACCTTGTCTCGAGTTCCGCCCTGCTATTCTCCAGGTTGGCGTACCCTGATGCGGCCAGCCTGCACCGCTAGCAAAGGATGCCCGACGCCCACTTCCCGCCATCCCTTCCGCGGTAGCCCTAGGCCTGCAAATTCGTGCAGCCGCCTCCAAAAACCTGTGACGGCCTCTGCCTTCGCCACCTCTAGCGGGCTGGGAGCGCCCTCTTCAACCTCGTCATTGGTGCCGCCTTGCTGTTGCGCCGCTCTAGTCCCCGCCCTCAGCCGTCTCCTCGCATGCTCCACGGCTGATAGGGCGGCCAGCACCACCACATCCCACACCACTTGCTGCACCCCCTCCGGCGGTTCTGCTAGCCACAGCTGGCGACGGGTGATGAACGTCGGCACCGCGCTGTCAATCTGCTCCCTCACTGCTTGGGCTACAGCGCACTCCCAGAAATGGTGGGCTCGCGGCGGTTAGGAGCACAAGGGGCGCTGGGGGTTGTAGGGGCGGTGTGGGGTGTAGGGGTAGGTGATAGGAGCATTAGGAGTGCTAGGGGCTGTGTGGGGCGGTGGGTTTGTAGGGGTGATAGGAGCATAAGGGGCGCTAGGGGTTGTAGGGGCGGAGACGTTGTAGGGGTGTTAGGAGCACAAGGGGCGCTGGGGGTTGTAGGGGCGGTGTGGGGTGTAGGGTGATAGGAGCATTAGGAGCGCTAGGGGTTGTAGGGGTGGTGGGGTCGCTGGGAGCGGTAGGGGTGGTAGGGGCGGTAGGGGTTGCCAGGAGCGGTAGGGCCGGTAGGGGCGGTAGGGGTGGTGGGGTCGCTGGGAGCGGAAGGGGCGGTGGGGGTCGCTGGGAGCGGTAGGGGTGGTAGGGGTCGCTGGGAGCGGTAGGGGTGGTGGAGTCGCTGGGAGCGGTAGGGGCAGTGGGGGTTGCTGGGAGCGGTAGGGGTGGTGGGGGGTCGCTGGGAGCGGTGGGGGGCGCTAGGGGCGGTAGGGGTGGTGGGGTCGCTGGGAGCAGTAGGGGTGGTGGGGGTCGCTGGGAGTGGTGGGGGCGGTGGGGGCGGTAGGGGTAGTGGGGGCGGTAGGGCTGGTAGGGGTCGCTGGGAGCAGTAGGGATGGTGGGGGTCGCTGGGAGCGGTGGGGGTGCTAGGGGCGGTAGGGGTGGTGGGGTCGCTGGGAGCGGTAGGGGTGGTGGGGGTCGCTGGGAGCGGTGGGGGCGCTAGGGGCGGTAGGGGTGGTGGGGGTCGCTGGGAGCGGTTGGGGCGGTGGGGGTCGCTGGGAACGGTTGGGGCGGTGGGGGCGGTAGGGGTTGCTGGGAGCGGTAGGGCCGGTAGGGGTGTTGGGGTCGCTGGGAGCGGTAGGGGTGGTAGGGGTCGCTGGGAGCGGTGGGGGCGGTGGGGGTCGCTGGGAGCAGTGGGAGCGGTAGGGCTGGTAGGGGCGGTAGGGGTTGCTGGGAGCGGTGGGGCCGGTATAGGCGGTAGGGGTGGTGGGGTCGCTGGGAGTGGTAGGGGTGGTGGGAATCGCTGGGAGCGGTAGGGGCGGTGGGGGTCGCTGGGAGTGGTAGGGGTGGTGGGAATCGCTGGGAGCGGTAGGGGCGGTGGGTGTCGCTGGGAGCGGTAGGGCCGGTAGGGCCGGTAGGGGTGCTGGGGGCGGCAGGTGCGGTAGGGACGGTAGGGGCGGTGGGGGCAGTAGGGGCGGTGGGGGCAGAAGGGGCGGTAGGGGCAGTGGGGGCGGTAGGGGTGGTAGGGGTCGCTGGGAGCGGTAGGGGTGGTAGGGGTCGCTGGGAGCGTTAGGGGCGGTGGGGTTTGCTGGGAGCGTTAGGGGCGGTAGGGCCGGTGGGGTCGTTGGGAGCGGTGGGGGCGGTAGGGGCAGTAGGGGAGCGGTGGGGCGGTGGGAGCGATAGGAATGCGGCGCTGGGGCGATTAGGAGCGATTAGGGCTATTAGTTGAATTTTTGAGAAAAAATTTCCCTAGTTCCCTAGTGGTTTCACTATAGGAAACTAGTACCCTAATTGTCCAACCCTCCCTGGCACCCCAGAAATTACCCCTTCAAAAACCCCTGAGTGTACCTAAGTGCTTCTCAAACACAAATGCAGGCCAATTGAAGGGAACGCTGGTCCCTTGGCGAAGCCGGCGTAAGCCCCCACTTGACCACACGCGTCCAACTGTGTTTTGGGGCCGCGTTGCAACCTGAACGCTGGTGCAAATGCCATCATTCGAGTACCGTTATTGAAATGAGCGTTTATTCTAGCAAAGTGCACTTTACAAAGTTGACCGGGACCTTGCGCCATCCTCGCGCCCGATCGAGCCCCCCGACGCGCTGCCACGCACAGCACATCAATCCCTTGCACAGGCTGCGTATTGCGCAAGCGATCCAAGAGGTGCCTCACGTGGGGCCTTGGTGCGAAGGACTCGGCGCGGCCTGCTCGCAGTCTACGGCGCCAGCGGCGGTACCGGCACTGCCTTCCGACCCTGTCGAGCTGCCCCCCACTAGGTCGGGTGGGAGCGATTCCACCGCCGCTGCACGCAACAGGTCCTGGAGCACGTCGCCACTGCTGCTGGTGGAGGTGGTGCTGGTGGGAGAGCTGTCGCTGCTGTTGCTGCCGCTGTTGCTGCCGCTAATGCGGCTGCTGTTGCTGCCAGCGGCGCTAGACGACGCGCGGAGCTGCGGGCCCTGCTGCTGCTTTGTGTGTGTGTGCGGCTGGGCTTTCTTGGGCAGGCAAACCACGCCCTGCAGAGGAGAACCAAAAGGGACGAGGAGAGGGCGCCGAGGAGGAGGACGGGGGCAAGGTCAAGAGCCCGCGCGCATTTGGTGCCGTTCAGATCTGTTTGAGCCTGTTGAGGAGGGGCCGCTACACATTTTACATCCCCGCAGTCTCCAGCCCCCGTTACGCGGCCAAATGCACCTGACGCCGCAATCACATATCTTCTTGCCATCCCCATAAGCACTCCCTTGACCCACACATGCATCCTCACCCCGCGCGCCCCCGAATTTGCGCACATGCATGCACACTTGAGCAGTTCCAGACACGCACAAGCGGCGCTGATGGGAGCAGCAGAGGAGCATCGTGTAAGCCAGCAGCGTGGCGGCAACCGCCCCAACTCCCAACGAACTTCCAAATTGATCGGATCCACAACGGTACTGCACCCAACTGCTAACGGACGACAGGGGAGCTGCGCTGGCGGTTGGCACGGCACACGACTGGGAGCAGGCTAGCTGCGCAGGGGGGCTGGGGGTGGGCTGGCGGTTGGCACGGCACGCGACTGGGAGCGGGTAGTTGTGCGGGCGGCCGACTGGAAGCACGTTTGATATTCAGGGGCGGTTTTATAAATGGGGGTAGCTGCGAAGCTGGCTGTTCGCGCCCGGCACGGCTGGGAGCTCACAGTTGCGCGCGGTGCTGGCTGGGAAGCCTCGTGTGAGCTGCGTGTAAACTCAGATGGGATGCATGGGGCTGCGCTTTTTCCATCAGCTGCATCTGGCGCCCAGCCGACCTGTGCCGCGCCGAGGGGGTAAGAGGACTCAAACGGGGCTGCACTGAAACTGGCGCGGCGGGGGGCGGCGGCGCGCTGTGAGGCGAAAGGAGCGAGGCACAGAAACTCGACGGAAACTCAGCAGAAACTCCAAGGAAAGTCACCAGAAACTCAGCAGAAACCTCCTCAGTTCATGGTGTCATGAATAGAAGCAATACCGTCAATGGAGCGATCCGTAAAATAATTTACAATTGATTCCTTTTTGGGCTGAGCCCCCCCAGCGAAGCGTCCCGGAGGGGGGGGCGAAGCCCCCCTAAAACACCCCTGTCCGTGCGTGCGTGCGTGCGTGCGTGCGTTCGTTCGTTCGTGGCTGCGTCGGCAAAAAGTATCATACTGGCACAAACTGCGACTGCCACATATTAGTATTTGTTATTGTATATTCCATGTAAATAGGCGGCAGGGAAAATTCGGGCGGAGCGAGAAGTGCCTTTGCGCGTCCATGGACAATTGACTTTCGCGAGGTCGCGAGGATAGTCACCTACGCCCGCGTTTATAGGGTCTCTAAAGCAATCTATGTTGGCGGCAAGCAACTCGGGGAACTAAAGCGCGACTTTGTGGCAACTTGCGGAGCCATGTCTGTCGCCCCTCCTAAAACGCCGAGGAGCCCCGAGGCCGCTCCCACCCCGCGCCCAGCCCGAGGAGTGTCCGGCATCGAGGAGGTCTGGAGCGCGGTAGAGGGCTACACGTGCTTGGGATTGGCAGCAAGGGGACCCTTAACTCGCGTGGACAGCGTGTGGGACTTACACACGCGTGCCTTGTGCTGGCCGAGTCCATAGACCCAAGCCTCCATTAAAGCAGCCACCCACCCCGCGACTGTATTAGGGCTCAGCCCATTTTCCAGCTATACAAAGCTGACACCCCTTGTCGCTAAGAGTGAAGTTCGGGCCCCATCGCACGCGGTACTGGTAGGTCGCGCCCTGCTGCCACGTCCCCGCGCGCGTCTTCAAGTGCGGGTACAGCTGGCGGTCGATGGGGTCTGGATCCGCGAATTCCAGCGTCACGGTAAGGCCGCTGTCGCCAATGTGCTGGCAGAAGGGAAGTTATTCAAGTAGGAGAGGGGAATGGCAGTGGAGAACCGCCCGGTTGTCAGGTGTCACGAAACAGGCCCGGCAGGCCGGCACTCAAGCATATACTGGTTGGTTGCGTATCCGTTCTGTAGGGCAACGGACTGCACGCGCTTGGGATAGCTACCTCTGTCGGGGTAGTAGGAGCTCTACGGCAGCGCGTCCATGCCCGCCCTGAGTGCTTTGCTCGTGGTGTTGGGCGTGTCGGTCAGGTTGCGCCCAACCCAGGTTGCGACAGTCGGAGGCGTGAGGATCACCTGGCGCAGGTACAAGTTGCCAAGCCCAAAGTTGAAGGCCCCGTCGGCTGACATAGTGATGCGGATCCTGGCAGGAAGGGTCAGCGACTGCGAGGCGGCAACCAGCTGGTTCGTGTAATACAGTAGTCGAGCCGATCCAGATCCAGCTGCACGCCCGTTGCGTCAGCCCCTCGCACAAAGCAGCTGAGCACTGCAATTTTCTGACCTGTCACTATGCTTTCAAATCGTTAATGCTTGCGTGCGTGCGTGCCCAGTGTTCAGAAGATGTATTACACCCTTCCTGAGTTTACTTACGGTAGGCATCGGGGCTCAGGTCCTCCTGCAGCTGCTTCGCAAGCAGCCAGAGCTAGAAAGTGGCTTCCTGCTGCGTTGAGGGTGGTCTGGCATTCCTGACACAAGCTGTTTCAGAGCCGCTCAGCCTATGGAGGGATCTGCACAGGCCTCTGAAGGGCTCTGAAGGGCTCTGGAGGGCGCTGGAGGGATCTGATGGCTCTGGACGGGTCTGAGGGCTCTGGAGGGCTCTGGAGGGCCCTGGAGGTTGGTAACGGGCATGCTTGGCGGGCCAGTACCCGGTTGGCCCACTATGCAAAGGCCGTGGCAACCCACACCATGCCGAAAGCCAGTAAAGGTGGGTATTACGGATTTGATGGATTCATCATGTCGCATGTTTGGCATGCCGGCAGGCCCGTGGTGACTGCTTGCGGTTGTAGCCTCTAGTAGCACATGCACTTCCCGACCACCTAAGCGGCCACCTCAGCCGCCGCCCCTCCCACCTCAGCACCTCCCCAGTACCCACCCGATCCCCCTGGCTGGTTCGGGTTCTCTTGATCGTTTCGCTTTTGGTTTCTGGAATGAACTACCCCCTCCCCCCCCTGCCTCACCAGCCGCACCAGCAGGAACAGCAGCAGCACGCTCACCAGCAACACGACCTCGCCGGGGTAGGAGGCCTGGGGTTGGAGGGGCGTGGGCGTGGCAGGCAGGGGTTAACAGGAAGGGGTGACACGGGCGAGTTTCGGCTAGTCTGTCAACAGTTACTGGCACCGTGGCACGCCTGCCGGACACCAACAAGGTCGCCTTATTGTACCCTTCCCTCCATTCGTTCACGCGCACACCTGAAGTCACCACATCGGCTCAACTGCCCAGAGGGATGACACCGGGCCCGTTTTTGGCTAATTCCCGCGATGGTCGTGGCACTAATTCCCGAAAAGAATTGCTGATAGGCGCATTCCCAGTCAGCGGGTGGCGTTTGTGCAGTCCGGCTGCGGCTAATCCCCAGTCCTCCGCCGGCTAATCCCCCGCCCTCCGCCTGCTAATCCCCCGGCCCCCGCCGGCTAATCCCCAGCCACTCCGCGACGTATTCCCACTTGCGCGACGGCAAGGTCCTAGGCCAAGAGATCTAGGCCCCGCAACGCTTCATGAACCTATCTCTGGGTGCACCGAATTAGCCGCCAAACCCGGCAGGCCGCAGGCGTCAGGCAGTCCGGCAACCGTGTCTGTGTTTTCCATCGCTTGTTTTTGGGCTGAGCCCCCCCAGCGAAGCGTTCCAAGGGGGGGCGAAGCCCCCCCAAAACACCCCGGTCCGTGCGTGCGTGCGTGCGTGCGTCGGCAAAAAGTATCATACTGGCACAAACCATGACTGCCACGTGTTAGTATTTGCTATTGTGTATTGCAGGTAAATAGGCGGCAAGGAAAATTCGGGCGGAGCGAGAAGTGCCTTCGCGCGTCCGTGGACAATTGACTTTCGCGAGGTCGCAAAGATAGTCGCAAGCGCCCGCGTTTATTCGGCCTATAGGGCCAGCTATGTTGGCGGCAAGCAACGCGGGGAGCTAAGCGCCAGTTTGTGACAACTTTCGGAGCCATGTCTGTCGCCCCTCCTGAAATGCCGAGGAGCCCCGAGGTCGCTCCCACCCTGCGCCGAGCCCGAGGAATGTCAGGCATCGGGAACGTCTGCAGTGCGGTAGAGGGCTACAAAATCCTTGGACTTGGTGGCAAGGGGGCCCTTGACTCGCGTGGATGGCGTGTGGGATTCAGGCACGCGTGCCTTGTGCTGACCGAGTCCTAAGCCCCGAGCTCGCGCATCGTCGGCATGGGCCCAACGCTCATTCCCTTGAAGCAGCCACCAACCCCGTGACTGCATTGGGGCTCAGCCCATTTTCCAGCTGTACAAAGCTGACACCCCTTGTCCATCGCCTATCTTATATAGACCATACAACGTGTTTCAATTTATCAAGTCTACGCACTTGCAGGATCTTCAGCGCGTCGCAACAATGTTGTGCACCAATGGTTCACACTGCCAAGATGCAACGCAGGCAACCGGCAAACAGATGAACATGCATTTGTTTGCTTGTTTACATCCTGAGAAAGGCCAGAAGGCTGGGGCGGAGCCGAAATGTTGTGAGCTCGGAGCCGGTTAACGCGGCCCAGAGCCCAGAGCCTTGCTGCTTTGCCCGTTTGCGTTTGCAACAGGCTTATGTGTATGTCCAAACAAATAGGTGCTGGATTGGCCCTTGTGAACCAATGGTGCACAATAAGATGTTCGCTCATTCGCTGCCCATATCGCGCTCCCCTTGCCTCTATTAGCCTAGTTGCATCTTATATCTGCATATTGTGCAAGACGTTGGCCCGTGGCTGCAGTTGGGGAGAACTTTTGACTCTTGTGTTGACCATCCGTGTGAAACCCTGCTGCTGACGGCCCCCCCCCCTCGGTGATGCAAGCAAGGGAACAGGTGTGCGGCGTCCCTCGAGAGTGTCAGAAGATCCCACCCCCAAATACCGTCAATACATGAGCAGTCGGGACAGAGGCAAATTTGCGCGCTGTGACTGTACCGACTGAGGTAGCTGGCCGATGTTGCTGGAGCGTTTTGCTGTTGCGCATTCCTCACGCTCCGGGCCCACCCCCCCCCCCTGCGAAAAGCCAGCCAAGCCCCCGTATGCGCCGGCTGGGAGCCGTCGGAGCTCCTAGCACGAATCAGGCGGGGTCTCTGGGCTATTTGGCACACTTACTCGGGCTAATCCCCAGTTGCCAACCGTCTAATCCTCGCCCCTTCCCCGCCTAATCCCCAGTTCGCCCCGCCTAATCCGCAGCCGTCGCGGGCGTATTCGCATATGCCCGACCGCTCATCCCAATATGAACTATTCATATTGCCTTAGCCCAAACCGGCGATTCCAGTGCCACGACCGATTTGTATTCCAGGCCCGGTGTCATCCCTCCAAACTGCCTCACTCCCCTCCCCCCCGTTTCACTTGCATGAGCATGAGCATGAGCATTTACATGGCTTGAGGTCCATGCAGGCCCCACTAACTCTTTTGAGTCCGGGGGCGCAACAGAGCGAAAGAGAAAGAGCCACTTGACTGAATTAAGCGCGCGCGACCTGAGTGTCATCCCCGCGTGCAAGTAAGCTGCCAGCTTAGTGACCGGCGTCCTCAGCATAGCCAGCTTCATATCTCCACCTGTAATACCGATCGCCTGCCTAAGGCTTGCGTAGCTTGCGCATTCTAGCAAAACGTGTTTTTCATCCTCAACGCTCCCGCAACCGCACATACGACACACCCGCTGTGCGCGTGGCCGGTGTACATTCCCTGCTTTAGGGCGGTTAACCTCCAGATCCCAGCAGCCAAGCCGAAAACGAATCAGGGCAATCAGATGCCCGTACAGGGTTAATGTTACAGCTGTGGGCCTGCCTCCGACCCAGGCCCGACACACGGCCTCTGCAGCCTACCAGTCTCTGGACTGGCGAGAGCGCTCACAAAAACAGCGCTAGAAACCCAAGCCCACGGCTGACCTGCCCTACCCGCGCACAGCAAGCCTAGCCGCGAAACAAGAAACGCCTCCCTGTGCCCTCCTGAGCCCACAGGACCAGGCGGTGTGGAGACAGCTCGCGCACCTAATACCTCAAACGAAACCCCCGACAAGAGACAACCCGAAGACGAGCAACCCACGCTCCCCTGGGGGCTACCAACGCCTGGGAACACACGTGTCACCCTTCTGCTACTCATCAGTAGGCCACACGTAGCAAGAGGGACAGGGCCGGCGAGAACGCTCTAAGCCGCCGCACCTAGCCGCCAAAGCTACAGCCCAAACCACCAACTCAATCGAGTCACCTACCGCAGAGGGGACAAGCACGCAACCGAGCGCCTACCCGCCACCACAAGGGTCGCGAACATACGTCACCGTCAACGGTACCACCCACACACACACGTACACACACAAACCGCGTCTCATCTACACTCTATCTAGCACCGCTTACAAGCAGCAGTTGCGAGCTGACAAGACTTGACTAAGCAGGTTGCTGAACCTTAATGCGCCCGCCCTGCACGGCTAGCAGGGGGTGCGCTGTGCCTACCTCCCTCCACCCCTTCCTGGGCACCCCTAATCTTGCGAAGTCCTGCAGCCGCCTCCAAAACCCTGTCACCGCTTCCGCTTTAGCGATTTCTACCGGCTCAGTCTCCATACCCTCTGGGGGCCCTGCGTTGGTAACTGCCCTCAACCTCGTCCGGGCGCGTTCCATGGCCGAGAGGGCGGCTAGTACCACCACGTCCCACACTGCTTGCTGCACTCCGTGAGGCGGTTCTGCTAGCCATAGCTGCTGCCGAGTGATGGTGTTCGCCATCGCCGCGTTAATCTGCTCCAGCACTGCCTGCGCCACGGGACACTCCCAGAAGTGATGTGCTCGCGGCGAGCAGGGTGCGCCGTGCGTTCCTCCGTGGGCGCCGCATCCACACGCTTCCTGCTGCTGGGCTCCACTGACGTGGCTGTTTCCAGCCAACGGTACTCCATCCACTGCCAGCCGCCACAGGACCTCCACGTGTTCCCGTTCCCACCGTATGTGCCACATCCTGCTCAGCATGGCGCGCACAGGGTTCGTGCCTGTAGGCGTGGTCGCAGTTGTCACCGCTGCGTTTGTCGTGGTGGCTGCTGCCTCGCCTCTGGCTTCCCTGGCGAAGTCCGCGTGTAGCTGGGTCCGCCGCTGTTCGATTGGTCGCAGTAGCATCGCCGTGGCCTGGCTGACTGTTAAGCGCTGGAGCCTTATGGGCATCAGCAAGCCCCTGCGCCAGCCTAGCCTGCCTACTATCTGAGCCCGCACTGCCTCCATCGTCTGCGCCGGCGGCTGACCTCCAGCGCTGAGTTGCTGCTCCACTTGCTCCGCCGCTGCTCGCCATTCTGGGCTGATGTCTGCAAGTAGCAGCTGGATAGCCTGCAGCGTCGGGCTCCTTCTGAAGCCTTCCGGCGCTGTGGGGGAGAGATGCTGACTGACCCACTGCCGCCATTCCTCCGTGTCGGCTGGCGGTGTCCCTGCTGCCACCAGGGCCCCCAATCTCACAGCGTCCCCCACTGTCTTGAGGGCGTGGCACGTGCTGAGACGCACGTGGCGCTGTTCCATACCTGGTCTCGGTGGTGCTGGGGGCTCGGCTCCCTCCGGGCTGAAGTCGGGATCCGCGCTATTCTCTTCTGTTTCCGCTGCCCGTTGGTTATTGGGCAGCAACGCGTTGGCCCAGAGCGGTGCCGCCCAGCACCAGTCTCCTGCTGCCATCGGCTGCTCCTCCACGTCTTCCAGTGGTGGCAAGTAGCCTAGTGCTGTGATGAAACGTGCCATGTCTGTGGGCAGGCCATGGGCTGGCCCTGGTCGGCTGTCTGCGTCCGCGCTGAGGGTGGTGACGGACGCCAGGCTGAGGTGCGGGTGATGCCTTTGAAGGTAGCACGTCACGACTTGCTCCCAGGGGTGACGTGCTGGCTCGGCCTGTGCTGCTGTGCTAGCCAGACGTGCTGCCCATCTCGCGTTGCGAGCCCTCAGGTGCAGGGTCAGCGGCAGTAGCCCAAAGCCTCCTGTACGCGGGTGGCCGTACAGTAGTGTCCGCGGGACTCCTGTCATGCGCTGGGTTGGGTGGTTAGGGTCCGTACGGCGGTCCACGACTCCCGCCGCTGCCCGCTCCAGCAGTTCCACGGTATCATCTCCCGGCATGCCCGCGTGCTCCATGTGCCACGTCACGGTTTGCAGGGCATACCCTGACGTGGACGCCGCCCTCCCAAAAGTGCTCAGCGGCAGGCGGGATATGCATCCCATCCGCCGCTTAGCCTCCTTGAGCCGGGCCGCCCAATCCGGTTGAGCGGGTTGAGGGCTGTTGTCCACCGGCACGTTAAGTGCTACTGCCACCGTCACCAGGGCCGGTTGCTGCTGCTGTGTCGGCGCGGTTGCTGTTGGGGGCTGTGGTGGCTGCTGGACGTTGTGGTGTTGCGTCTGGGCGTTGGGCTGGTCTGCTGTGTCTGCGCCTACCTTCAGCAGCTGCACCTTGTCCAGGTTTAACCGCTGTCCTGACGCTGACGCAAAGACGTCCATTGCTGTGAGAAAGGGCCCCAGTGCTGCCATGCTGTCAAGCAGGACCTGGCAGTCATCTGCAGGGCTCCCAACTAGAGCTTCCGAGGACACACAGTCGAATTGTTTTGGCGATCACCTAGGACGCATGTGTAGGTCGCAAGGGCTGATCCTCCTCAATGGCAGGGCTCGTGGAGACGAGTCAGGCCGGATCACCTTCCCCAAGGGGGAATCTGGTGGGAGCATGATTGATTTGTGTGTGGCGTCGCCGTCGCTCTTTCGTAAAATAACTTGCATGCGTGTGGGTGAAATGATCAGGTGGAGGCGAAGTGGGCTAAGAGATGCGAGTGATCACAGGCCCGTTACACTTACACTTGACATGGAAGTGGAAGGGCGGGAAGCCACAGAGAAGACATGCCCTCGGAAACAACGCACCGCATTCGAGGTATCGAAAAAGCATTTGTTTAGCGGCCTGTTTGCGGCTGATGGAGCGCCGGTTGTGAGTAAGATTGAAAGCATAAAGGCCGCCCTCTGCGCCCCGGTGGGCGGGATCACCACCACCGAGGCAGTAGAGGCTTTGGGTGCGTGCCTGTACAATGCCATGGTTAAGGCATTTGGCCCTACGCGACCCGGCAACCTGCAGCCGCAGGAAACGCCATGGTGGAACACGGAGTGTGCTGACGCACGCGCCGAGTTTGTACGGGCGAAACTGGCGCTGGGCAGGCCGGTGGTTAGAGAAGGAGAGGCATGGCAGTCTTTCCGCGCAGCCAGGTCAACTTATGACCGGGCGAAGCGAAGGGCTAAGGCCGCTTTTGACACCCAAGTGATGCGGGACAAGGTAGCACGCTGCCGCGCAGATGCCCGACTGCTTTGGAGGATGATTGAGGGAAGGACAACAGAGCAGTGCCCCATCACGGCTGATGGCTTTCGTGACCACTTTGCGCAACTCCTGAACGAGGGTGCTGGCAGCGGCTGCCCGACGGCTGCTCATGAGATCCTGGGATCAGGAGGAAGGATGGCAGAGGACATCCTTATGGCATCGGAGCGCGCGAGTCTAAATGAGATGCTTAATAGTGAGATTACACTAGATGAGGTCACACGCGCGCTTGCGCGTCTACCCAACGGCAAAGCCACGGGGATGGAGAAAGTCCCGTCGGAATGCTATAAGTACGCTGAGAAGCCCAGTGAGCCTGACGCTGAGCCGCCAGTTCCGGCGCTCAGCCGCGTGGCACCATTAGTGCAAGTGCTGTTTAATAAAATTTGGAGTGAAGGGGCCTACCCGGAACAATTCACCACCACTGTGTTAACCCCAATTTACAAGCGGAAGGGTGACACCAGGACGGCGGGGAATTACCGGGGCATTGCGGTGGGAGGTGCCCTGGCGAAGTGTTATGCATCCATCCTGCTAGAACGACTAGCCAACGCTGGTGAAGAGTACGAGTGGAGGCATCCGGCCCAGGCGGGTTTCCGGCGGAAGTTTGGTACGTCACACCATCTGTTCACATTACGGCATCTCATCAGCAAGCATACTCGAGGAGGCTCGAGCCCGCTCATTGTTGTGCAAATAGATTTTGAAAAAGCATTTGACAAGGTCCCACGGCCACTGCTGTGGATGCGGCTAGAAGAGCGGGGTGTCACGGGCACGATGCTGGATGCGATAAAAAAAGCTTACGAAAGGGTGATGATGGTTGTGAAGGCTGGAGGCACACTCAGCACACCATTTGCAACGACACAGGGGGTGAAGCAGGGATGCCCACTTAGCACTGAGCTGTTTGGTCTATTTATTGAAACGTTAGCCGAGTATATTGACTCAGAAGATTTGGACGAGACCACTGGCTCCCCGGAGATCAACGGGAAACTGGTGTCACTCCTAATGTACGCGGACGACGTGTCCCTGCTAGCCACTACTCCAGAGCGGATGCGGCATCTGCTGTCGCTAGTTGATACTTTTTGCCTAGCTTTTGGAATGAAAGCAAACGTTGCCAAATGTGAGAGGCTGGTGTTTGCAGCCAGTGAGGAGGTAGCTAGCGCGGTAAGCACAGAATGCCAGGGGCTGAGGTTAGCAGGGCAGCCGATCCCCGCGGTGGACAAAGCACGATACTTGGGCCTGGTGTACGGGCCCGGTAGGGCATTTGTCAGCTGCAGGGAGACGCTGTGCGAGTCCGCGCGCAGGGGTATGTGTGCACTAAACACTAGACTAAACCGTCTGCGCATTTTCGCGCCAGACATCCGCATGCGCTGTTTTGAAGTGCAGATCCGCTCCATCCTTTCGTATGGCTGCGAGGTGTGGGGGCCAGACGTACTAGTGGAAATGCTAGACGGAGGGCCGCCGCCACGGCGCAATGATAGCAATAACCTGGCACAGGGGCCGTTTGAGGCATGCTTGAGAGACGAAGCAGTGAAGCTACAAATTCAGTACATGCGCCAGACTGTGGGTGCCGCTAAACCGTCACACCGGCTTTTGTTTGCCGAGCTAGCCCAACTACCGCTACACTTTTTCATAGCGAAGCAATGTATGGGCTTCTACAATAGGATCTGCGCACAAACCAGGAGTCTGGCTTTCGACACGCTGGTAGATGAAATTCGTGACGCATGGAGGAACCGGGCGAGTGATGGGTGGTGTGCACGTTTGTTTCGTTTCATAGCAGCACAAGGCATTGACGTCTGGAACTGGCCAGGGACACATGAGACGAGGGAAGAATGGAGGGCCAGTACACCCCTACCCGACGGGCCTGCCCTCTCCACCTTCAGGGAGCACCTGATGCGGGCGTGGAGCCATGAGCGGCTGCAAGCAGACCCACACGCCTTCCCCTCAGACGGCAAGCAACCAGGCATTCATATGTGCAAATATAAGCATTGGATGGGGCTAAGTGCGACGGGCGCCGCGCCGCTGGTGTTACATGACCACTGCCGGGCTTACATCACTGTTGCGCGACACAAACTCCTGATGCGATTTCGTCTATGCTGTTGGCCAATTACTGCTAATCGCGCATGGGATAGGCCTAGGGAGGAGAGGACGTGCCCGCTGTGCACAGCGAACGAAGTGGAGGACGAACACCACGTCCTGATGACATGTACGGCTTACGACCAACTAAGGACGGACAGCGGCGTCGATTTTAGCAAGGGCATGCAGGAAGTGATGCGGAATGCGGACCCGGCTAGGCTTGCTGCGCTGCTCGACTCCATATGGGAATTTAGGAGCAGGAATGTGCCCCTTGCGAGGGCCGGTCAAGAGAGTTGAACAATCATAGTTTACTAGGCGTTATAAGGGTCACCCCGGCCCGGGCCTTCGGTTTTCAAGAGGTTGGAAGACACGAGAAGTGTGCACCACCTTGTAACCACACACACACACAAAAATCTGCAAACTGCACCGCCGTGGTGACGTCTGCCGAACGTGACATATTGGCTCATATGGGCTAACCTGCCGTGCTCGATCATCGCTTCGCTATGTGGCAGCCCCATCCAGTTCGTATAGCGGCTCATCTTGACCCCGGGGGCACCCGGTCTGGCCTGCCTACCCCCTGACTCCGGAAAGTCACGAGGGTCGGTGGACAGACAGTCCGCTCTCCACTCTTGCATAAGCTTGCCGGTAAAATCAGTCATCATCACCCCCACTGGCAACGCAGTGCGCATCAGCCAGTCACACAGCGCATCAGTGCCCTGCGGCCCCTCCACGCGCCAATCGTACCCTAGCTTCTTACACATGCGGTAGACTTTGCTGACCCAGCACATACCCTCGAAGCCGACAGCTGCAGCAACTGCCACTGCGTCTGCTAGGAAGGTGTGAGCCAGGGATTTCTCTTGCTTAATAGTGCGGTTCCAAAACCCAAGAGAAGTTTCACTTCTGGTTTCTGGAATGGACTACCCCCCTCATCGCCCGCACCATTGCATGCCCCATCCCTGGTCCTTTGCACTTAATCCGCCCCTGCCCTTGCCCGGCCCTCTTTTGCCACCTGAGCTCGTGTGTGCGTCGTTTGTGCTGTCTACTTTCTTTTTTCCTTCTACCGCCGTGCCTCGGCCCCTTCACTGTGCCTTGCCCTTCCGAACCCTGCTTCTTTCCCTTTTTCACATGTCACGCTTCTGGCCCGGCGCGTGCTACCTGGCGTCGGGGTTGCTTTCCTGGTCGCCAGGTAAGTCGTGGTTTTTGCCCTACTGCCTGTGCGTGCTTGTCTGTGTCTAGCCGCCGAGCTCGGGTGGCATTTCTAGTCGCCGGCGTACCCAACACGTCTTCTTCGACTACTTCAACCTAACGAGTATTTTGTTGTATCGCCTTAACTGCATTACTTAATTCCGCTTCCTTTAGCTTGGTTTAGTTTGGGCTGGTAACCACAACCCCCTTTCCCAGCCCCTCCTCTCCGCCAGCTCACCGCCCAACGCAGTGGGTCCAGCGAGTCCATGCTCACGTAGATGAAGATGAGCCCCTCCGCCACGAAGCCAGCGAGTGGAACGCCGCCAGTGTGGCAGCAGCACCGGGATGACTCATGGTGGCTCCGCTGCCAGCTGCGCCACCAAAGGCGCGCGCCGCCAGCCGCTGCGCGTTCGCCGCCACGGCCTGCAGGAGGGCGCTGCGCTTGCCGTCGGCCCCCCCGTCACTGGCGCCTTCATGGTATTGATCAGGGTCAAGGTGGTGATGATGGTGGTCGCATGGGCGAGTGCTCGTATCTTGTGGATGCTTTTGGGCCCCCGGTGCCTACTCCGCGTTGACGCCCCCTTCCAGTTCTTCTACGGCAAGCGCCAAAACCCCCCAAAAGCCGGTGCCACCGTGGCTGCCGTGAGGCGGACCCAGTCGCTGTCGATGGACGGCAGCGTGTCAAGACCGGTGGCCTCCTGCTCCTGCTGCAGCCGCTGACCCGGCGCCACCGACTGCGACTGCCAGCTTGGCAGCGCTGCTGCAGCTGCTATCTGCGCCGGCCATGCCTCCCCGCAGCGGCACATTCAAGCCGCCGTCACCATCGCCCGGATCGTGGTGGTCACGGCCCCGCCTTGCCGTCGCCGTCGTGGCACCGCCTCATGTGAGGGTGGACCGTGCGTGTGGCCGTGGACGCGCTGAACTCCACCGACCCCCGATCCGCCCTGATCCCGCAACCTCCACAGCGACATTTGATGCAACAACTCCTTACAGCTGCGGTAAGTGCGGTATCCCTGTCGACCTGCTTACGACACCCAGCAGCAGCTGGTGCCATTGAGCCAGGTCACGTTAATATAATAGCGACCACCAGCAGAGGCCCCGAAGCCAGTGTTCCCAGCCCACCACCCTTGACACAATCCCGATTCAGACCTGCAGCAAAACATCCCACGCGATGCGCATCTACCAGCATACCATTCTGCGCTGGAGGACCTGTCGAAGCTGGACTGGGTGGACGGCCTGACCAAATGACATGGCATCCACCAGAGCTCCACTCCAAAAGGCCTCACCAGAAAAATCACCAGAAGACTCCCAATTACATCATTATAGGTACAATTGCAATCATACCATAATCTATTCGTCATTTTGTTGGTGGCCCAAGGCCAGAAATCCGCGCCAACTTTAGGGCTTCCTAGCTCCTGATACGCTAGCTGCAGGCCCGCGGCTACTACTGTTGTCCAACGCTGCAGCCACGCGCGAGGGCCAGTAAGAGGGCCAGTAAACTAGGTCCCATGGTATCCAGGAAGGCAGCTGAGGCTGCTGTTCGCAAATATGCCGAGGGCACAGAACGAGGCGACCTGCTCTTCTTCATCGGGGAGCAAGAAGATGAACAGCTGAGCCAGTGGAAGATCCTCGACGCAGACGGGGCCGCAGCAATTGTCTCCTTCGTGAAGCGGAAGGCCAAAGGTGTGCTGCTGGTTCTCACCTCTGGGATCCGTTGCTGATGCTGAGTGTTGAGCATTTGCACGAGGCTGTTGGGCTGTTGGGAGGGTATCGGCACCTCGATTTGTTGGGAACGGCCCTTCTAGATGAACTCGTCCGACGTGAGCCATCGGGTTGACGGCGCCACACGACGACAAGCTGAGCTCCGGGCGATGCCGACTCCGCCCCCGCCGGCACAAACAACTTATTCACCTGCCCCCCACCCCACCCCCCCGGGCATTCTCAGGTCGTGGAGCTTTGGCGGCCGGCCAGGGCGCTCACGCTTGGGCAAAAGCCGGTCAGTTTCAGTTGGGTTGGCCTCTGGATACGATTGCCGCACCACTCGCAATGCGGGCTAAGCGAGGCGTAGGTGGGATTAACAACAACAACATTGTTACATGGATTCGGGTCCATGGGATTAGCTGGGTACCTGATGGTGCTTACAAACGCTGGCGCGGGTGGTAGCAATGAGCAGCGGCAGAGTATGTCAGATCCTGTTGACGACCTGACGGCATATGCACGCAGGTGCGGGCGCACGGTTGCTGGATAGCGCAGCCAAGCTGCGGCAGCAGAAGGCCTTTGACGACAACGGAACTGTGTGGGAGCTGGCTTATCCGAACTTCTTACGTTTTTATGTTGACGCGGCGGGTGTGGTCGACCGCATCCGCTTGTGGGCTAAAGCGGCCGTGCAGCAGGCTGCAGTTCACAGGAGCTGGCCAAATCCCCCCGCGCCCTTCCTAATTTCGGGACTCGTCAAGGTCAGAGCTGCGCAAGAGCTTGCTTGCCCGCAGCAGTTAGCCCAGGTGCCGCAATGTGGCTTCGCATGGTTGCCATATGCACGCTAGCGGTTAGGGCATGCAGTGGTGTATGTGGCGTGGCGCATACTGCATGGGGCATCTGTTCCGCCTAGCATCAAGTTGCGAGTGCATAGGCTCTTGTCGCCATCTGAGACCTGTCCCTTGATGCGTTCTACAGACGGGCAAGTCATACACGCTTGAGTACGTGGTCCCCGCGGTGGTGGCCGAGGAGCTGGAGCAGCAGCACGGGGAGGATGGGGGCGGCAGCGATTCGCCCCGGCTGGCGGACATGGCGGTCCTGCGGCTGAGCGGCGACCAGTTGGAGTGTTCGGTAAGCTTGCGCGCGGATGTGTGCATGTATGTGGGCTGTGTATGTGTGTATGTTAACAACGGAAACGGAGGGGAGACCCGCCCAGCGCTCAGAGTTACTTACAAATACGTACCAAATACCGCTTGGACGGTAACCGCGTATGTGTGTATGTGTGTGTGTGTGGGGGGGGGGGTTGTGGTTACCAGCCCAAACTAAACCAAGCTAAAAGGAAGCGGAATTACGGGGGGTACTTCATTCCAAAAACCAAAGCGACCATTGCAACCCAAAAACCCAGAACCCAGAACCATAGAGCACGGAGTTGAGGGATATACTCGTAACCCTACCGGCACGCATCAGACGCATCTCGAGCCGTAGGCGTCTTTTGCAGCCCCAGGCTTGGCGCTACCTGCCACGTCATGCGCGGGCAAAGCAGCAAGTGGGCACGGTTGCATGAGTACTGTGCGGCCGGTGCCATCCCAGTCGGAGGGGCCACGGACGACGGTGTTTTGGAGGGGGTGTACATACCAGCATATGCTCCACCAAGAAACCAAACTAGCGAGCGAAGCACAGGCAAAGGCGACAAATGCAAGGCATGGATGCTTAAGACCCAAGCGGGTACCACTCGGCCAAAACCCGTGTCCCTAGGCGGGGAAGCCCCTAACCCCTACCCTAGAATGTCTAACACGGATGCCGCCGCGTCAGTAGGTGCACAAACCCGATCAGCCCCATCAGCCCTGAGTCAGCCCCGAGTCAGCCAGAGCCGGAGGTCGTGTCACTTTTCCACTCACAATGTAGGTGTTCTGCGTGTTGCCGTCCCGGGGTGCGCCAAACCGGCACACGCAGCGTGGCGCGGGGGTCATCGCGAGTAGTTTTGGAAATTGAGTCCCACCTTTTTGGGCTGAGCCCCCCAAGCGAAGTTACACAAATGGGGGCGAAGCCCCCCAGGATCACCCCTGTCCGTGCGTGCGTGTGCGTGTGTGCGTGTGTGCGTGCGTGCGTGCGTTCGTGCGTGCGTGTGTGTGCGGCGTCCGTGCCTGGCTGCGTCGGCAAAAAGTATGTACTGGTGCAAACCGCGACTGCTACGTATTAGTATCTGTTATTGCCCATTGCAAAGTCCCAACCAAATCAAACGCCGTGCCCCACATTTCCGACGCAACTTTCACCCCGGTATGGTGCCTGCTGGCAGAGAGGAGCGTCGTTGAGGGTGTGGGCGAGCGGCGCCATTGACCAAATCGCCGCCCGGGCTCATGGACATGCGCTACAGCACAAAAACTCAATGCAGAGATAGCATTAAAGCTCATGATTTACCTGGCGACCAGGAATGCAGCCCTAACGCCAGGTAGCACACGCCGGGCTGGAAGCGTCACCTGCGGTACAGGGAAGAAAGGCAAAATCCGAATGGGCAGGCCACAGTGAAAGAGCCGGGGCGAGTCTGCAGAAAATAAGTAGGGAAATAGCAAACAAGACACTGCACAAGCCCAGGCAGTGAAAGAGGTCGAATGGGCAGAAGACAGGGTTAAGGGCAGAGGGCCGCGCGTATCAGCAGGGGCAGTACCCTACATGGACTGGCCCTCATGTGCGTGTGTTCGTGCCACAACACGCTGGCCTGCTCCAGTACACTGCCTATTGTCGAGATAAGCGGTCTTGTAAGTTATGTTACAAGTTGCGTATTGAGTAGTTCGGTTATCTGTGCGGTAATACGCACGAGTATATATACTGGTAATCATATAACCAGCTAGTTCTGGGCCTATTGGGTATGTTCGGGAAGGCTCCGTACTCGGTAGCTTCTAGAGTCAGCCCAGAGGGTTCTGGACGTATCGTCTCCGTATCGTCTCACACTGCGTGGTTCGACACCGCAGACTGCACATGTCTCAACACGCCCCCGCGGACAGAACGCTCTGTGACTCCGCGTAATCAGGGGAATCCATGTTTATGCACTATCCTAACTTTTAGCGTACGCTTAGCAACATATGGAAGGGAATGTAACCCCTCTCTCAGATAGCAGCTTACTGTTCGGCAGTCTCATTGTACTGTCCGTCACACGACCGTGAACAGATTGGTAGTGAGTAACGATGTGTCTATTTATCGGGCTACGCTCAAACACCGACATGCTCTGGTCACTGCCATGCATTTGCACACGCCTCATGTCATACCCGTTCATCATACGTCGTAATCAGATAGCCTTAATCATGACTTCTGATGCCGCTATGTGCTCAGCTTCTACACTAGATAGCGCAACCACGTGTGTTCATCACGAGACATCAACTCTAACCGAACATCCTAGCCCTAGTCCCATTCTCAGCCTTCACCTCGTACACGTCTGTGCCAGTGTGTAGCTATGCGCGCCTTCTTGACGGGCAGGGGTTCGCTCACGCCACTGTCGCTGTTGTTAGCTCCACGATACGAATAGCCAGCTCCGGAGGCCGTCGGAAGCTTGCTGGTGTAGGACCGCCTCTTGCGATGAGAAGGGAGATGAGTGGGGTCTGCCGTAGGTGCGGAGGTTGACGCTGGATGGTCATCACTCGCCCCCGCAGTGGCAGCCTCCGCAGCTGGAGCGGTTGCTGTCGCAGCTGCTGTTGGCATACGTTGTGCCAGAGGACGGGAAGAGCGCTTACTGCTATTGCGGGCTGACTGCTGCGGGCCCTGCTCACATGGCTCACGATTCGCCGTCGTGTTGTTCAAAGTCACCAACACCAAGTTGGGTGTGGGGATGCTGCTCACCGTCGTGCCCGAACTGTTGGGGCAGGCTGACTTGTTGTCACTCAGGTGACTGCAGCGATGAGGCCACAAGTCCGTATGATGCTTCAGAAGTCGCTGTGCTCCTGTAGCGTGGCGGATGTGGATGGTTTCGCTGGATGGAATGATCATCATACGCCCCCACAGCGGTACCATCCACAGTGGCTGTGAGGACCGCCCCCGCAATTAGATCAGAGGCGGTAACGGCCGCAGTCATTGCTGCGTGCCGTACTGACGAGCAGAGGGTTTGCTCTTCAGGCGAGTCTTACGGGCGCTCCAGTCTTGCTGCGCACTCCCGGCTCCTTTATGTTGTGTGTTGCGGTCGCAGTCTTTGCTGCATGCCGCGCTGAGGAACGATGATATAGATCGTTCAATGTTGAGCTCTTACGTGTGCTATGCACCGGGCTCTGCGGTCGCAGTCATTGCTGCCTACCGCACTACTGCGTGCTGGACGGTTGCATAGACCGTACTGTGGCCAGCTCCACGGACCAGCTCTTACAGGCGTCACCAGTCATGCTGGGCGCTATGGCTATAGTCCTCCGCAGTTGATTGTTGACCGACATTAGCTGTGTGCTGCTGCCGTTGTTGTTGCGGTCTTTGGATCGTACCAGTGAGGCCGCTGTCCTGTCCTTAGGTCCGCCCCAACTTGCTGGTGCGTAACTTGCCGGTGGTTACTGCTGAACCGGCTGGGAACCAGGAGTAGTTGTCGCATTGCGCTCAATGTCGCACGCGAATCACGTGAGCTGACTCCACATCGCCCACGGTAGGGTGGCGCTGCCGCCGCTTGGGCTGGCATGCGCGGGTTACTCCCGTGTCAACCGCCACCGGGGCCCTCAGAGTTTATGCCAAGGCTCGTACCGAACTGGCGTTGCTTCTGATGTCATATTATTGCTGTATCGACGAGTGACGACTCCACGGAGAGGAGGGGGGGCTGGATTGTCGATCGCTCCAGTCCACAGTTGCTCGCGACGACGTCCACGGTATGTAGACATATGCATTATTCTGTCAGAATGCGTGCTTCCCTTACTGGGAGCTAAACGCCGAGCTATCCGAGAACTTCAGTCTCGGGGCATCCTCGAGGGAAGGCTTCGACCTAAAGTCGAGAAAACATTATTGATAATGTAAGGTGGGTAAACGCTTAGAGCTTGGGGCTCATAACCTGTCGAGATAAGCGGTCTTGTAAGTTATGTTACAAGTTGCGTATTGAGTAGTTCGGTTATCTGTGCGGTAATACGCACGAGTATATATACTGGTAATCATATAACCAGCTAGTTCTGGGCCTATTGGGTATGTTCGGGAAGGCTCCGTACTCGGTAGCTTCTAGAGTCAGCCCAGAGGGTTCTGGACGTATCGTCTCACTGCGTGGTTCGACACCGCAGACTGCACATGTCTCAACACCTATAACCCTCTGGACCACCTATGGACCCTCTGGGGGCATCGAAAGGCGCCAGCAAACGGCCTCTCATAAGCAGCTCAGATGCGCGCCCGGGGCATTTGCAACTCCCTGCGCGCACATCTACGCTGATGGCGCGGGGTCGCCCCGGCATCTGCCATCCCCCAGCACAGGCAGCTGCGCTGCCGCGGCGACCCACCCCGGCCAGCGTCAAACTCCTGCTCAGCCAGTCTAAGATACCTTGGCAGGGTCGCCGGCACAACCTTACAGCCAGAGGCTACCGGCAGTTTAGCCCCCCCCCATTGCCCCATGCCGTCTGCCGCCCCTACACCCGGCCGCACCCGCAACTTTTTTGTATAGCTCTTCCACTCTGCTTACTTAGCGCGCGCTCACTCAGCCGTCTAGAAATACCTTGCCTTGTTCTAGTGCTTGTACTGTTGCTATGTTTGTGCTCCTGCGCCACGCTGACCGGCCCCGCTCCATTGGTTGCACTGCTCGCATAAACGGCGCCGATCACGCGTGGCGCCCGCGCGCTCGTGCGCGTAGGTGAGTCAGCTCGGGCTTAGGAAAGGTCAGCAGCGTCATACTCGCGGTATCCAGAGCGCGCGCGCGTCCGACGGCTAAGGCTTTCCACAACTTCACACTACAATAGCTTCTACGCGCACACGCGCTACTCGAAAATATACGCATTCTTTAGGTTTAGGCATCAGCAAACGGGCTACTGTGGAGCTGGAGCTGCTGGTCGGCGCGACAACACCGACGGCCATCGGTATGAGTTCCTGGCGTGCTGCTCCTGTCACTCACTCCTGTCATCACCAAGACCGCTGCACCAACCAACCCCCCCACGGACGTCCGGGACGGCTGTGGCATTGGGGTGGCGCTTGCGCCTATCGGTCACCTGCAATGGCGGGCCCGTACCCCTTGTGGGGCCCCGCCGCTCCAGTCTACCGGCTCCATGGTAAACGCGCGAAAGTGTGTTAAGGGTCTAACAGGGTCGGTACGTTGCTCAGCGACGGGCGACAGCCCCGACCTCCGCGACGTACCGGCCTACCCACCTCCCCGCGCTGGCCCCACGGGAAAGACCTGGCTACGCCAGTATATATAACTGATCTACCACTACGACAAGGTCAAGGTCAAGGTCGAGGTCGAGGTCGAGGCCAAGATCATGGGTGGGCGAAACGCAACTCCCACCCCTCGCAAAGTTTAGGCCAGCACCCCTGCCTCTGCTGTATGTTTCGCCATACTCGCTTTCTTTCTAACTAACTTTTCACTACTCTCCTTTTATCCGTCTAGTTGGTTCATGATCAGAGTGTTTATTTGTGGCTAGCCGAACCCTGACGACGCGCGCGTCGATGAATGCCCGATAATGCGCCTGCGGTACCCCAACAAGTTCCCGCAGACGATGCGCCTACGCAACAGCGCTGCGAGCTCCTCCGCGAACGTGTCCGGAAAAAGCGGCGCGCCACCGATGGCAAGCACACGCCAGTCGCGGCGCTTCTGCACCTCATGGCCAGTATCATTAGTCCAAGTCAAAGTACTCCTAATCGTGCTGTCAGTAAGTTGCGCGCCGCGCGAGCAGAGCATGTCCCCGCCGACCAATGCGCAGCGCTGGATGCCGCCCCATATTGCACTTTGGGCGTCATCTACGCCGCATTCGTCCGGGGCCGTGAAAGCCTGGGCTTCTACGTGGGCCATACCACCGAAAACCTCGAAAAACGCCTCACTCGACACGTGCGCGATACCGCCGACCATTTTAGTCGCCCGAGACCTTCCCCCGAAGACCTGCGCGCGCCCGCAGCGCCACCCGCTGCATCCCATGACGCACCGCCACCCACAGACCGACCCTGTTCCTTTCAGGAAGCCATTTGGGCTTACGGCGCAGATCGACTTGTTTTCTTCCCCTTGGAACGCGTCCCGCCCCGCCCTGCTGAAATACGCGACCGACAGGAACGCCGACTTACACACCGCCGTTTGTGCGAAGCCCGCGAAATGGTCTGGGTACAGCGACTCCGCTCTTTTCCCCCGCTACATGGCCGCGGCCTTAACAGCAAATATGAAGTGCGTTTTCTGGCCCTGGACCCCCAACGTGGCACTTCCGGGCAACAGCGCCGTGAATTTGCTAGCCGTGACGCCGCCCGACGCCTACGCAAACTGCAGTCTCAGCTGGAGTCCTCCGATGGCCACCTCCCACCCACAGTCATTAGCAAATACACGCGCCGCAACCTGCACAACATGTACGCGCAAGTTGTTTACGAGCCCACCGCCAAACTCGGTCTGTCCCCAACCTTCGCTACGTGGTTCCTTGATGCAGCCGAACGCCACCTCACTGACCACTACCCAAACCGAAAGCCCGACTTCAGTTTGCGAGTGTGGTTGCCGGCTGACCTCCGCCAGCTTATTCCGCCCCGTATCCTGTATCGCTACCTTCGGGACCCTGAGGCTATGCGAGCCCTACCCCCCGGCGTTGTCCATGCCCCGCCCGTACATTGGCGAAAATCCCCTACCGTACACCAGCTGTTCTGCTCGTATGCCCGACTCGCTTGTACCCTCACCCAAGCCGATATTGACCATATTTTGTCGTCGCCCTGCGATTGCTGTGATGCGCCCGATTCGTGCACACGCACAGTGGACCGGTCTGGCACGCGACACGTCATTAGCACCTCCCCGTATGCCCTCCTGCCCCCTGAACTGCACTTCTTCTGGGATGCCGGCTCCCACTACCGCTGCCACCGCCCCCATCGCCCCCGTGCGGAAATCCTTGACCAAGTGCGTGCTGGTCTCATGGAATACGCTAGCCGACAAGCCGACGCCACCGCCAGTGATAGTCGGGGGCACCACGCCTGGGCCGAGCGGGTCTTTGCCTCCATTGAACACTACGTCCTACATGAACCACCACCAACTCATTTCCACTGGCCCCTCTTCACCCCTGCCCATAAACGCGCCCTCGCTGCCTTCCTGGGTGACAAATACGTCATTTCCGTCACAGACAAAAGTTCTGCTACCCTGCAGCTTGTCTGCCGCAAATATTACGTTCAGTGCCTGGTGGCCGACCTGCAAAACCCTGCCGCCACCTACTACCGGCCTATCTCCCCTGACCCCAACCCAGCCGCCGTTAGTGCCGCACGCAGCGCTCACTATGAGTCCCTCAACCAGGAACTTGCCACTGCCCTACCCCACCAGTTCCGCAACGGCCTTGCTTATGATGCCCGCCAACCCGACGCCTACTATGCTGGCACCCTTAAGATGCATAAAACCCCCGTCTCTATGCGCTTCCTCGCCTGCTCCCATGCCTGCCCATCCGTCCACATTGCCCTCGTCGTCACGGCTGTGCTCCGCCTCCTCGCTAACACCTTCCAACGCGTCTGGGCCCGCGATCGCCCCGGTTTCCCCATGTGGATGTGCGACCAGTCTGCCGCCGTTATCTCCATGCTCCACCGTTTCAACGCCCAGCAGTATCCTGCCGCCCCATCCGCTGACCAGCCCGGGCCTGCTGACCCTGCCGCCCCACCGCCGCCTGGCCGCCCTGATGACCCGCCCCCTTTTGCCTTCCCAACAGCCTTTGATTTTACCCGCCTATACACAAACCTGCCCCACGCCCTCATTCTGGACGCGATCCATCACGTTGCCGATAAATGTTGGCTGTTCCAAGGTCATACCCAAGCGCACATCCACGTTACCGTCGCTGCCCCCAACCCACGGTCCGAGGATGCCAAACCCACTTCCTTTGCCTCCTGGGAAACTGGGGACGGCCCAAACCGCGCCAGATCCCAAACGCGCGGCCAACGCCACACCACATACGCCATCTCAATTCCGCAGTTCATGGCTCTCCTGTCCACTTTGCTCCGCGCCACTACCATCCGCTTTGGCCCCCTGTCTGTACTGCAAACGTGCGGCATCCCCATGGGAATCGCACCCGCCCCTTTCATTGCCAACCTGTTCCTGGCCTGGTACGAGTATCAATTCCTGGGCCAAATGCCACCCCCGGTCCAGCCCTACACTGCCCTGGCGAGCCAGCAAATCCGAATCCTCGCTGCCTTCGCTTGGACCAAACGTTTCCTTGACGACCTGGCTGCCCTCCGAAACGTGTGGTTCCAAAAGCTCCTGTTCTGCCATGATGACCCGTCCTTCTGTGGCCTCCGCGGTATTTACCCTCCCGTCCTCCAAATTCCCGCGCAAACACACGACCTACCGCCCCACCAACTCCCATTCCTTGACATCCTGCTTATCTGCGAAAACCGTGACGGTCAATCCTTCTTCACTACCCACCTATATGACAAACGATGTCAGACTGCCTTTGCCGACGTGCGCCTGTCCCGGTTTGTTCACTCCTCGTCTTCCGTTAACGAAAGCATCAAGCGAAACATCTTTATCAGTCAGTTCCGGCGTCTACAGCGCATTATTCTTGACCCGTTTAACTTCATTACGGAGGTTGCTGTCCTTATGTTCGTTTTGTACTGCCAGCTATACCCAGCGCGCCAGCTCCTTGACCAACTCCGCACACAGCTTGACAGGTGGCCGCAGTTGTTTGGCCTGCAACGCCGTGCTGGCCTCGACTTGTACGCCCGTATCTCTACCTTCTTTGCAACCCTGCGGCGCCCGCAGCCCCCGCCACCCGCCCCTAGGTCGTCATAACCCCTACACACGTCGGTCGTTTCGAGGGCTGCATGCTTCGCCCCCGGCGACGGCGTGGTGGTGGGAGCTCCCAGGAGCCCCGCCACGCCCCTAGTGCACGCCCCCATTGCCCCATGCCGTCTGCCGCCCCTACACCCGGCCGCACCCGCAACTTTTTTGTATAGCTCTTCCACTCTGCTTACTTAGCGCGCGCTCACTCAGCCGTCTAGAAATACCTTGCCTTGTTCTAGTGCTTGTACTGTTGCTATGTTTGTGCTCCTGCGCCACGCTGACCGGCCCCGCTCCATTGGTTGCACTGCTCGCATAAACGGCGCCGATCACGCGTGGCGCCCGCGCGCTCGTGCGCGTAGGTGAGTCAGCTCGGGCTTAGGAAAGGTCAGCAGCGTCATACTCGCGGTATCCAGAGCGCGCGCGCGTCCGACGGCTAAGGCTTTCCACAACTTCACACTACAATAGCTTCTACGCGCACACGCGCTACTCGAAAATATACGCATTCTTTAGGTTTAGGCATCAGCAAACGGGCTACTGTGGAGCTGGAGCTGCTGGTCGGCGCGACAACACCGACGGCCATCGGTATGAGTTCCTGGCGTGCTGCTCCTGTCACTCACTCCTGTCATCACCAAGACCGCTGCACCAACCAACCCCCCCAGCGAAGCGTTCCAGAGGTCCGTGCGTGCGTGCGTGCATGAATTGACAAAAAGTATCGTACTGGCGCAAACCGCGAACTGCTACGTATTAGTATTTGATATTGCCTATTGCACGTAAATATGTGGCAGGGAAGATTCGGGCGGAGCGAGAAGCAAGCGCGTCCATGGACAATTGACTCTCGCGAGGTAGCGAGGATAGTCACCTACGCCCGCGTTTATAGGGTCTATGAAGCAAACCATATTAATGGCAAGCAACACGGGGAGCTAAAGCACGAGTTTGTGATAACTTGTCTGTCGCGGGTCCTCCTGAATGCCCTCCTGAATGCCGAGGAGCCCCGAGCTCCCACCCCGCGCCTAGCCCGAGGAGGGTCGGGCATCGGGGAGGTCTGGAGCGCGGTAGAGGGCTACAAGTGTCTGGGATTGGCAGCAAGGGACCCTTGACTCGCGTGGATGGCGTGTGGGATTCACACACGCGTGCCTTGTGCTGGCCGAGTCCTTAGACCCAAGCTTGAGCATCGTCGGCATGGGCCTTAATCTCATTCCCTTGATGCAGCCACCCAACCCGTGACTGTATTGGGGCTCAGTCCATTTTCCAGCTGTACAAAGCTGACACCCCTTGTTCCCACCCTCCTGGCCGCACGACATGGGGGCGGGGGGGTAGTCACCCATAGGATGGTGTGTATCAAATTTTGTCGGGGGTCGTTATTGTTTCCACCATACCCAATGTAACGAATGGGGTGGGTTCATGTGCGAACGTGCGTGCATGTGTGGCTGCCAGTATTACCTAATCAAACTGCTATGTTTTTCCCTTGCCTGTGCTTGAACTTGTCTGTTGCCACGACGTGAGCACACCTCGCACCTACAACCTTGACGCCACGCAGGGCGGCGCCACAGGCATGCTGAAGGCCCTCCTCAGCGTGCTGCTGCGCTGGGCGCGTATGGGGCGGGTGCCCATGAAGGAGGGTGCGCTGGCGGCTGCAGAAGCGGACCTGGTGCAGCCCGACATGGGCACGCCCAGCATAGTGGGCGAAGCCATCCATTCTTTCATCGCGGCAGTGGAGGTGCCGGTGCTGGTGCTGTGCGGTGGGTGTGCGTGGTCGTGCACCCAAACAAGGACATTACGGTAGTAGTGGTAGTAATTAGCTACTGGTGCTCTTGGGTCTCAGGTGGCCCTGTTGGGTAGCACTGGTGCGCACGACAACGTAGCGAAACGATCTGGACTTGCTTGTGCACGTTGCACTTCATAATTGGTTGAGCCAAGTTTATGTCCCGTGTGCCGTCTCACAACTTACTTGCATTATAACCCTGTTTCCTTCGCTTGATACTTGATGCTGACACCAGCAGCTTCCCCATACATCCCCGCCGCCGGCCACATGCAGACGAGGTGCAGAGCCTGTTCCTGCCGACCATCGGTAGCGAGCTGGATGCCGCGGGGGCTGAGTACGTCCGCAACAGGTTCATGAAGCGGCTGCTGGTGGGAGGCCCACACACGGTGCTGTGGTGCCTGACAGGGAGCTCCATGGCGCACACATGGATCAGTGTGGCCAGGATGCCACCCAACGGCCATTCGGTCATCGCCAGCGCCAGCGCCGTCCACCTGCCGGCGACCTACAGCGCTGAGCACATGGAATGGGCGTGGCAGCAGCTGCAGGTCAGGCATTCTAGTGTGGTGCTGGACCGCCGGCTGCTGGAGCTGTGCCCACGGTCAGTAGCGCTCCTGGCGGTCCTGGTGGACGCCTGGGTCTATGGCGGACGCCCCAGCGACGTGGCGGCCTTCCTGTGCGATTTCGTGCGGCTGAAGGTCGTTGATGAGGTGCGCGGGTACGGGGGGGGAAGCCGCCTATGGATGGTGTTTGGCGTTTTGCGGGGGGGGGGGAAGGTCAGGGGTGGGAAATGAGTAATCAAGCCCCGCGCGCCGTTTGACCCCTGTCCCAGACCGGCGTCATACCCGTGTGAAGCAACCCGTTCTTTTGTTGCTCAGGCGCACGCCCGCCCATTGCCCACCCCAGTCGCTCAGGGAGTGGAAGCTTGGACTGGAGTCCATGCCGCTGTCGCAGCGGCTCACCGTCCTGGACCTGTCGGTTCCGGCGGTGGGCGCGGACATAAAAAAGGAGCTGCACACCGGCCTGCAGAAGTTCCTGGAGCCGCACCTGGACAAGACGGTGGACGGCCGCTACTACCTCCGTGACTCTCACCAGCGCCAGATTGTGCGGGTGAGGCAGGGCACATACGGCACATGCCGCCGGGCACGCATACGTACGTACCACAAGGGTGTGCCCAGCAGGCAATCCATCTATCTTTTCTGGCGCCCCATGCCACTTCAAGCAATGCATTAGCTACTCATTGTCAGGCGCTTGCGAGCAGTAGGTGCGTTTCAGCGCTGCTGGCCAGCTCGCACGTGACTGCTGCTGGTTTGCGTGCGGCCCCCTCACAGTAGATCTGAGTAGTGCCCGCTGCCGTTTCTCCGCATACACCGCGTCACGCTAGTCACGCCTTCACCTCTCCTCACTCAACAGCTGCTGTTCCACAGCGACGGTACGCTCTGGGAGAGCTGGAGCGAGCTGCAGTACAGCGCCAGCCTGACGCAGCTGGACGCCGGCTGGAACCTTTTCTACCTGGGCGAGGCCGCGGACTACCTGCTCGGTCCCAACGCAAGCCGCCGCTGGCAGCAGCTTGCGCAGCCGCTGCCGGCTGGAACCGATGCACTCAAGGCCAAATTACAGGTGATGAGAGGAACGTTCGCAAGCTCGGATATACCCTGTGCAGATGGTGTCTGCATGAGCTGGTGGCGCTTGGTGTTGCTGTTCTACCGTGTGGTTGGGGAGGTGTGCTGCGTGACACTCAGTGGTGTGAGAGACCACAGGGATAGATACCGGTAGTGTGTGTGTATCAGTTTGTCCTGTGTGCACGCACGCCCATACGCTGAGTTCCTCCAATTTGCCTTGTAGTGGCACACGCAGCCACGTCACTATCTACTCAATCCGACTGCCTCTAATACTTACTAACGCTAATCGTTCAGGTCATCGCAGACGGCATCGCCAACAAGCTGCAGGCGGCCGAGGCATCCGTGGTGCCGGCAGCAGCAGCAGCAGGCGGCGCTCAGCAGCAGCCGGGCGGCAGCGTGGAGCTGGGCCCCCAGGAGCTGTGGGAGCGGCAGCCCTGGTTCCAGAAGGTGCTCAATTCAAACTGGAACGACCGCGACCTCATGGCCTACCTGAACAACAAGCAGGCGCGGCCCACGCACCTGGCCATGCTGGTCTTCTACCTGCGGTGGGTGGGTGGGTGGGTGGGCGGCGAGAGGGCGGGCGGGCGGGCTGGTGGGTGGGTGGGTGGGTGGGTGCTATAGGCGCCCCGACTGCTACCGGTACGCTTGCTACCGGTACGCTAGCTCATGCGGTCTGGTGGGATGGTCGGCGCATGGTAAGGTATGAGAGACGAAGGCGTTTCCTGTTTTTGAAGGCAGTGGTTTGGCTGCGGGTGCACTTAAACCGCGGGTACGCATGCGCTGCATGACTGCAACATCTGCATGTCTCCCTTGCCTGTTGACTTGCCGCCGCCGAGCCGCCGGGCGTGAATCCAAGGCGCCGGGCCTTGAGCGCAAGGCGCGCTGGTGTCTCAGACACTGCTGACCCTGCGCACTACCACACCTGCTGCCGCTCATTCGGGTATGTATGTGCCGACATGCCTGCAGGCTGGGCCGCAACGTGCTGGGCCACACAAAGCCGTGGGATCGGGCGGCTGGTGCCATCTTGGATGTGAGCGTCATTGAGGCTCTGCCCGGCGTGCTGGACCAGCCCCTCTTCGTCTTCAACGAGGCCATGGTAGAGGCGCTGCGGCTGGTTTCGGCCACCACCATGGCAGCCGCTGCTGCCGAGTTTGCGGCGGAGCTGTCAGGCAGCGTTGCTGGAACTAGCGGCGGCGGCCCGAGCAGCGCCAACGTCGGAATCAGCGGTGGCGGCCCGAGCAGCGCCAACGTGGGAATCAGCGGCGGCGGCCCGAGCAGCGCCAACGTCGGAATCGGCGGCGGCAGCAGCCAGAGCAGCGCCAAAGGCGGAATCAGCGGCGGCGGCCCGAGCAGCGCCAAAGGCGGAATCAGCGGCGGCGGCCCGAGCAGCGCCAAAGGCGGAATCAGCGGCGGCGGCCCGAGCAGCGCCAACGTCGGAATCAGCGGCGGCGGCCGGAGCAGCGGCAAAGGCGGAATCAGCGGCGGCGGCCCGAGCAGCGCCAATGTCGGAATCAGCGGCGGCGGCCCGAGCAGCGCCAAAGGCGGAATCAGCGGCGGCAGCAGCCAGAGCAGCGCCAAAGGCGGAATCAGCGGCGGCGGCCCGAGCAGCGCCAACGTCGGAATTAGCGGCGGCGGCCCGAGCAGCGCCAACGTCGGAATCAGCGGCGGCGGCCGGAGCAGCGCCAAAGGCGGAATCAGCGGCGGCGGCAGCCTGAGCAGCGGCAAGGGCGGAACCAGCGGCGGCGGCAGCACCAGCCGGGGCGGTGGGCGTGGTGGCAGTCGCGGCGGCGGAGGGAGGGGGCGTAGCGCAAGGGCAGTGCCCGACCAGTACACGTCTCCGCCCGTAGGACCAGCAGCAGCGGCAGGGTGTAGCCAGCGCCCGCCGCTGTTGTCCACCGCCAGCGGCAATTGTGTGGGGTGGGGCAAGGGAGGACAGCGAGCACCCACGCTTGCGCCGAGCCGGCGCGTGCGGCTGCCGCTTGTTGCACAAGCGATACCAGCAGCCGCAGCAGCGATGGGGTCGCGGTTACTACGCGGCTGTTAGCGACGGCGCCTGCACCGCTGTATGTCCCGGTCGCTGCCGCAGCTGATGGCCGTGAGGGGCTTGCAGTGCACCTCTGATAAGAAGGCAGTACGTGGCTCAGTGGCTTTGCCAGCAAGCAGTGAGGTAGAAGCGCTGAGTAGGAGTGAGAGCCAGAAGGAGCCGTAGGAAGGCACGCTTGTTGTGTACTGATTGTCTGACTGTTTATACGGACTTGACTTGTCGCGTAGGATGTGTGTTATGTTTCATATGTGTAGCAGCTCACACCAGGGTGGGCACTTCTTGGTGTTAGGCGGTATGGTGCAGACCGGTAGACTGGGTGGCGGCCATACGCTGGACATGTACCACGCAGCTTCATATTCTTTATATAAGGTGGTATGAATAATACTGCCATGCAAGGCATAGGGGATGCCTGCATGGTGCAGTATTACGGCCTTCAGCATACCCAATGCCCGCAATGCAAATGCAATAAAATAAACGGTATGATGCTATGAAAAGGAACGCGGCGTATGGTGGGCTTGGAGGGGGCAAAGCGGATGGCAGGTAGGCAGGATGACCTTCAAGTTGCTGCTAGCTTCCTGGAAGCACACGTAAAGGACATCTGCACATGAGCGCTGTTGTGATTTCAGTTGTCTGCATCCATCGTGGGGCACATACAGTGCATTTGTTCGTTGCAGTCATGCAGGGAGTTGGCAAGACAGGGACCGGGCGTGGAGCATGGACTACCGGTACGCTGTAGTTCGTGAACATGTGTACATGAGGCTGCGCCCCACCTAGCGGCGCCCACCAAAAGCCATTGAATTGTTGTGGCTAACGGATTGGCTGGATTTGTCTGCATTCTGTGACTCTGTGCACTCTGTTGTCTTGCGCTTGATCGCTGGACGCAACTGGACGCATGGCGGGCGGTGCTTGTACAAATCGACCCCAGCTCTGCTGTATGCGAGATGAGGTGTATCGGAACCTTCCAGCCTCAGACTACTGCACGTGGTGTGGCGTCCTGAGAAGCGTCTCACGTCGCTGGGGCACATGGAGAATGCCGGACGGCCCGGACACACATGAGTGCTTTGACTGCAGACTTCCCTGTCAGTCAAATGGTCAGGCTGCGGCTAAGTGTGCGGAGCCTGGGTCGGGTACCGAGACAGCGAGATGTATTGCAGAGCATTGGTTGTGTGGTATGGAAACGAAATGTTGACGGATCAAGGCTTATGACTGTCAAGCAGAAGCACTGGCATTGATCCTGGTCATGTACGTGGCGCAGTGCGGACACTAGGGGCGCGCATGGGGTTTAGCAAAGTGCGACACTTGGCTCACGCGGAGGAGGGGTCTCTAGGTTGGGTTTGCGTGGCCTTCGTTGACGAGCGAGGTTATGCGTCACGACGCTCCGGGTACGTAGCGAGTTCGTGTGGGCTCGGCAGAACCCGGGTTCTCACCCGCCACACCGTGAAACGGCTTGTACACGCATTCAATACCGGTAAATTGCGGTCCTGATAGGGAGCTAGCTCATATTGACGGCGAACGGCCACGCCCCTCTCAGCATGCCGTAATAGAGAAGCATCGCGGACATGCATTAAAGTGCGATTGCGAAGTGGGCGGGGTGGTGTTGTCGGAGCTAGCAGGCAGCAAGGAAAGATACTAAGTCAAAAATGATATTGAACGCCTTTCGCATGCGCGCTGGCCATCCCTACTGTTCCTAACAGTTGCAGCCATTTGCATCCTTTCGATGTATGGCCGCCGTTTCTGCTGCCGTGGCTGCGGCGTGCGTGGCTGCGTCGGCAAAACATGTCATACTGGCACAAACCGCGAGCGCTACGTATTAGTATTTGCGCAGCAAGGGTGGGTTGTCCTACCCACCCTGTCCCCGCAGCGGACCGGGTGGGTAGGACAACATGGTGCGCCACACAGGGGGGGGGGGGTTACAAACAAAATCTCCAGACCCCAGGCCCCAAAACCTCCCGACCCCCCCTGACCGACGACCGACCGTGCCGTACTGTGCCGTACACCCCTCAAAACTACGAGTTTTTAAATGGGGACGGTGCCATTCGATTCGTCTCACGGAGCTCTATTTCTCCATTATGTAAAACACATGTGCACTACACTGTTACTGTTACAACCGCCGAGGCGGGTGGTGCCCTTTCAAGCCGGGAGGCTATAGGCACAATAGGCATCGCTAGTTATCGTGACTGGGTGTCCGTGTGAGCAGGACAGCTCGGTGTCCGAGAAGCCTCCACACATACTCAGCCAGTTCGCGCGGGGGCGCAGTGCTCATGCATTCAGACATCGTACGTGTGCTAAGGTGTAGCCTTGACTCGAACTCATGCCTTAGACCTAGGTAGGCTCTGCACTCCTTGAACACATGCAACTCGTCCTCCACACATGCATCATTGCAATCCTCAGGCTGGCTCTGACTGTGTCTTGCGCACAGCAGGCAGCGCCTTTCCCCACGCGTCCTTCCTGTCGGTTTGTTCACCTCCAGGTCATAAGTACATCCTAGCCTAAAACGCATCAAAGTAACATGCTTTGGGGGATCAATGCATTTGCTACAGTGTGCGGGCACACTACCATCAGGGGTAGCCATCCAATGCTCATACCGCGCCGGTTTGACTCCCTTCCCCTCGTACGCCCTGGGGTCTGGCGTGGCCTTGGCACGTTCCCACACCCTATCTAGGGCATCTTCATACTTCGCTCGCAGTCTCGCTTCAGACACCTCGAGCTTAGCATAATAGTCGATAAATTCGCCTCGTGATAGGTTCCGTGGGCATTCCACTCCCATCGCTTCGAAATAGGTGAGCACCCGGTTAGACCACGCCTCTCTGACACCATCCGCCGCCAAACCTAGGTCGGCTCGGAACACCTGGTGGTAGAGTGTGCCCTTATTAGTAACTAGGCCATTCCAAAACCTCGCTATCAGCGTGGCCCAGTGGCATTGCAGTGGCCGCTGTCCTAGCTCGCGATACAGGCACGCCATTGTGGGGTTTTACTACAAGCACCTCACGTCACTCCCCTTCCCCCCACACACCCCCAACCCCCGCCCCTCTCCCCCCCTGCCCCTCTTGACCAGTCCTTTCCTCGCGTGCGTCGGTACCCACGTCATGACGAGGGCGCTTCGGTTCAGGCTCAACGTGCTCCATACTTTCGTACAAAGCATTAGGGTGTTCCTCCAAGTCCAAGTCCAAGTGACATATCAGGCGCAAGCTTGCTCATAGCCGCGGCTTATTGTTGTTTTGTAAGTGTATACCAAATGTCACAAGAGATTACGCTTTGACGTAGCTTCTGATGGAGAAGGAGTCGCCCCATTCCGCATTCGGGGACAGCGGCTGCCGGCACGCCAGCCGGTCGTGCCCCCGGTCACATCACTCACATGTCCATGGAAAGCAGCTGACACACACGCCTTCCCCCCGCGAGCAGCCCCCTCTTGTGCATATGAGGTTTCCCAGCAATAGCGGCATGTGTCCTGTGCAGTTGCGACCGTCTTCTGGGGCCTGTGGCAAGCAAAACCACCACCATACACAAGGTGTACACCACCAAAAATTAAAACTTTTTACGTGTGTGAATGGAGGGCCCAATGATCGGGTAACACCACCTGGCACGCGTGTGGGGACGGAGTGACAGGTCCACGCAGCACGGCGTCCACTGTTGGGGTCTCGGTCTGAGTATGCTCCTTAGTGTTCAAAGGCAAGGGGTAGCTGTATCGAGATAGGATGGAAGAGTAACGAGACTGTGTGTATAGATAATCGAGACGCGGAAGAGTAGCAGCGGAAGGTAACTTGACGTAACGGGGGAAAGGTGACCAAGCACGGTAGCCGCCTGCGTGTCAACGGCTGACACGTACCCGCCTAAGCCGAGCCTTCTGTTTAACACCCAGAGAGAGAAGGGAGGTGGAGGTGATAGAAGGGGGAGGTTTTGCGCAAGGGGATAGGAACCCTGCGAACGGGATAAGAGGAGAGGGAGAGAGGAGAAGGGGCCGCGCTGCCGAGCTGGGGTTAGCTGGACTTAGGCGCTATGGCTGTGGCGCACGAGGGCGCAAGGGGAAACCGGGGGAGAGCTGGCGCAGGGGGGCGCGAGGGGAAAACGGGGGAGACTGGCGCACAGAGGGCGCGATGGGAAACCGTGGAAAGCTGGCGCACAAGGGCGCAAGGGGCACAGTGCCGGGTAAGCCAAGCATATGACTTACAAGGGGATAGCAGGGTCGGGATCGACCAGGGTACTCAGAGCGTATGTCTGGTATCGACAGTGCTTCTGGTATGAATGACCTAGCCCGCACTCCGCCTTAAATACCCACTCAGAGGGTCAATCGCTCCAGGGAAAGCAGGCCGGCCAGGCCAGATCAAAGCACGCGCACTTTTCACTTTATAGATCCACTTTATGCACAGCACAGGCCACACAGGCCGGACGGGCGCGCATGTAAGAGAAGTTACGCTCTGCACGTGCAGGACTGCACGCGCACACATGCCCATAGGCAAACCTCCATGCATGCGGCCACACAGACGCGTACATGAACATGGCACTCCCATGTATTGAAATCCGCAATTGCATCCTTTTCATGCGGGCCTAAGCGTCCAAGCTCTTCGGATCCAAATACACACACGCCACGCGTCCCGACCCCCCTCCTCACCCCCCTCGTGAGCAAAGGTGTCCCGACACCTAGCGCGTGCCCCCCAAGTTAGATCACCACAGCTGTGGCAAGTTCCCCTGCTAACGCCCGTGACCTCGCGGGCTTAAGGGGCAACGCGCATTCGGCGGTAACCTGGTGGGTGGCAGCAACAAGGGCTCCGCGCGGGGCTTGGGCCTGGAAGCAACGCGGGCCTGAACTTGGAACTTGGGCCTGACCTCGCGAACCTGCGATCTGGACTTGAAAAGCTTCACATGCGCCGTACGCCGTACGCCGTACGCCGTACGCGTGCGGCGAGCCATTCTTTGGTTGAAATTTACACGACTTGGCCTTGCATATGCTGACCGGCCCACTGTGGCTCTCCCGGTGCCCTCGGAGGCAGGTCCGGGGGCAGTTGTCGATCCCAATCGAAACACGGAGCATTCCACTCCGCAAAGTCGCGAAGTCGCTACATAAGTTGGAGTCCATATTGCATATTGTTTGTTCCGCTCTGATCTCCTTCCGACGGCACCAGAAGCACGCGTCACAAAACATCTTTACCCAACGAGCAGGCGCAGGTCCAGACTCTGCATCATTCGTGTTCAACAAACAGAATATTGCAGGATGAGTGCCAGGATGAGCGCCGGGCGAGCCATCAACGACTCGCGTTCGTCGGGAACGATACCGGTCGGGACCGGGAAAGGGAATAGGCTTGTTGTCGGACAAAGAGCCTCCTCGGGATTTCATTGCGGTGAGTGAGCCCGGTCGCAAACTAGCCGGGCGCACACGGGCCCTTCAGCGGGCTCGGGGTCGAGGGCCCGTCCCGCGGCGAGCGCGGGCGCGCCAGCGCGCACAAGCGTCGCGTACACGCGCTAGGAGGGTTCGGCAGGACTGGAGGGACGTCAGGGTAGTAGGACCAACTGGCAGGGGGCGAGGCACGGGGTCCGTGCCGATTTCCCCTTGCGTATTGCGTCTCAGCCATTCCAGCGGCTACGACTGTCTTGCGCGGTAGAAACGCTAGGGCTGGGTCGGGCTCTTTGGCCTTGCGGAAGAGCAGATCTCCGTGCAACTCATACAAAGCTGCCCGACGTTGCACGCGGCTCCATTCATGCAGGGCGTCATCGGGGCCCAGCCTGCCGGACGGGGCTAGCGTGATCGTCCCAGTCCTCAGAAATTCCATCAATGCGGTGTCAGACCAGGGGTCCACACTACCGTCCGCGGCGGCGGGTAATAAGGCGTCCTCTTCATTCATTAGATTGGCGGGCGCTCCTTCGCCTCTGGACACCGGCCTGTCGGCCGGGGCAGCAGAAACTGATGTTGCGCCGCCTGAAGGTGCGCAGGGCGGCTTATCGACGTGTGGGGACGCGCCAGGACAGAAGTGGTCCGGGGGAACCTTGGGGATAGGGGGCTTCGAGCCGGTGGTATGCTGGATTGCGCCATAGCCTGGGTAGCATTCCAGTGCATGGTCGCGGACGGGAGGGCCCATAGGAGGTGCCCAACTGCTCGCACTCGGCTGCAGTGCGACGGGGCTAGGAAGGGTTGCGCGGAACGCATCAGCCTCAGACGGGCATTCAGCCTCGCCCTCCGCTGAACAACTCACAGGGCCGTCACTGCGAGCTGCATATCGCCCATCCTGGGCCGGCTGCACGCCCCTGGGTACGTCCGGGATCAGAGCGTAGGGGTCAGGGGCAGACTCGATACGTAGGGTGGCACGGGATTCAAGGCGCTCAGGGCTCCGGGCCGTGCTCAGGCACGGTGCAACGGCACCGGGCGGTGGGCAAAGTCTGGGTTCATTACCGGTGGCGGGGGCTGGGGCCTCTAGCGCAGCGAGTAGGCGCACATCTGGCGCATCATCACATAGGAAGGCTTCAGCGCACCAGCTGGGGCTGGTCTGTACAGCGGCATTGTCGCTCGTGCGGTTCAATTTCGGAGGTCTTACCGCGGCTGCAGGGGCCGTGACTCGTTCCCCTGCTAAGCCGTTTGCCTGGGGATTCAAGCTCTGTCCTCGGACTGATGTAGGTTCGCGGTCATGAGACGCACCGACACAACGACGAAAGCGACTCAAACTGGAGGCTGGCGCACCTCCTGCACCGACGCAGGTCTGGTGCACTCCCACGGACAGGGTATCTGGCCCAACGGGCCTTGCCGGCTTGCAGTCAATGGGAGCAAGCTGGGGGAAACTGGCTGCGGTGGCAGGCAAATGACACGTTTTCCGCTTCTCACCCACATGCACGCCGCCACTGGCCGGCGCACCGGACGCCGCATGCTGTGCAGGAGCGGCAATGCGGGGCTCTGGGGCAGGAGAGGGCGTGAGGGCGCGCTCGGCGGGAGCGCGCGCAGGTGAGCCATCACATAGGCCGGCCACGGTCTCATGGGGCTGGGGCAGCTCATACACGCTGCCGCACGCATAATCACTGCGCTCGGGCACAGGGTAGTGCTCCGGGGCCGCGGCGGTAGTGACTTCGCGGACATGCGCCGTGTAGGTGGCCGGACAGGCGTACACCTCTTCAGCCGCATGGGTGCGCGACTGCACCAAATCGAACATGTTGGCTTGGGGCGAAGCATCATAGGCATGGGTTTCGGGTGAGCTGAGGGCAAGCTCATGCAAGTTGACGGCAAACTGCGCAATCTGCCTCTGCAGGTAATCGATACGGGAGGCAAGGGAGGCTGTGGCCGGCGCAGTCGCGGCACTGGGCCGTGGGCTGTGGCGTGGCCGGCGCTCATACCAGCGGTCTTCACGGCAGCCTGGGGGCGTCCCGTAGCGGGAAGCCTCGAACCCTGCATGACGCCTACCAGCAAAGGTAGCTGCGGGAGCTAGGTACTCGTGCCAGGTGGCAGGGTCTTGGTCGCACTCACTGGTGGCCGTATCACGCATGCAGCCTTCATCGGCCTCACTCACGTAGACAGCATCACTGATTGCTCCATCCAAATCGGTGGGGCGCATGAGATACACTTGCTTGTAGATATCGGGTTGGAGGCCACGGAGAAAGTTGTACATATGGGTTGGATCGCGGGCAGGGTTGATGCCAAGCTGGGTAACAAGGCTGCGGTAGCGATCAGCGTAGCGGCGTACGCTCTCAGTCTTGCCTTGTCGGCAGCGGGTTAGGCGGTCGTACAGCTCTTCCTGGTGGGGCGCAAAACGCTCAAGGAATGCGGCCGTGAACTCAGGCCAATCCTGTATGTCATGCTCAAGGCCTGACTCCCACGTTTGCGCATCGCCACTCAGGCGGCAACACGCGACAAGGTACTTATCAGTGTCTGCCCAACGGAATATGCGTGCATGGCGCTCGATCTTGTCAAGCCACTGGCGGGGATCATGCTGCCCGGGGTCGAAGATAGGGATAGAGTTGAGGCTTGAGGGCGTAATACCGTAGCGCCTGTCAGCCATGGAATTCGGACCCGAGGTATAGGTAGCGTGTGGATACACAAGGCTTGCACGTGGATGTCTGCCGCCGTTAGCAGGCCTGAAACAAAGGAGGGGATATCAAGAGCAAGGCCCTGGCCAGAGGCGAAGGCGGGTGTGGATGCTCGATGGCACGAAACCGGGTGTGTATAAAACCGTGTCGTTATAACCAAGCGGTTATGATCGTAACTGGCAAGACGGTGCCAAGATAAAAGCAAGGAAGGCAGGAGCGGTGGATATAAACCAAGGAGATACGGAGAAGGCGGCAAGGACTAGAGAAGGGAAACCAAAGGTATGCGTGAACACAGATGTGTCGCGAGGCGTGCGGCGACTTCGCCTGCACTAGGAGCTCAAAACGAGACCGGGTTTCCCCAAGTCTCGATACCACAAAACCACC
This sequence comes from Chlamydomonas schloesseri, assembly GCA_016834595.1. Classification (NCBI taxonomy): domain Eukaryota; kingdom Viridiplantae; phylum Chlorophyta; class Chlorophyceae; order Chlamydomonadales; family Chlamydomonadaceae; genus Chlamydomonas; species Chlamydomonas schloesseri. Next base: position 298,315 of record JAEHOD010000025.1, on the reverse strand, counting down.
ACCATACACAAGGTGTACACCACCAAAAATTAAAACTTTTTACGTGTGTGAATGGAGGGCCCAATGATCGGGTAACACCACCTGGCACGCGTGTGGGGACGGAGTGACAGGTCCACGCAGCACGGCGTCCACTGTTGGGGTCTCGGTCTGAGTATGCTCCTTAGTCTTCAAAGGCAAGGGGTAGCTGTATCGAGATAGGATGGAAGAGTAACGAGACTGTGTGTATAGATAATCGAGATGCGGAAGAGTAGCAGCGGAAGGTAACTTGACGTAACGGGGGAAAGGTGACCAAGCACGGTAACCGCCTGCGTGTCAACGGCTGACACGTACCCGCCTAAGCCGAGCCTTCTGCTTGTCACCAAGGGGGAGAGAGAGAGAAGGGAGGTGGAGGTGATAAGAGGGGGAGGTGTTGCGCAAGGGGATAGGAACCCTGCGAATGGGATAAGAGGAGAGGGAGAGAGGACAAGGGAGAAGGGGCCGCGCTGCCGAGCTGGGGTTAGCTGGACTTAGGCGCTATGGCTGTGGCGCACGAGGGCGCAAGGGGAAACCGGGGGAGAGCTGGCGCACGGGGGCGCGAGGGGAAACCGGGGGAAACCTGGCGCACGGAGGGCGCAATGGGAAACCGTAGAAAGCTGGCGCACAAGGGCGCAAGGGGCACAGTGCCGGGTAAGCCAAGCATATGACTTACAAGGGGATAGCAGGGTCGGGATCGACCAGGGTACTCAGAGCGTATGTCTGGTATCGACAGTGCTTCTGGTATGAATGACCTAGCCCGCACTCCGCCTTAAATACCCACTCAGAGGGTCAATCGCTCCAGGGAAAGCAGGCCGGCCAGGCCAGATCAAAGCACGCGCACTTTTCACTTTATAGATCCACTTTATGCACAGCACAGGCCACACAGGCCGGACGGGCGCGCATGTAAGAGAAGTTACGCTCTGCACGTGCAGGACTGCACGCGCACACATGCCCATAGGCAAACCTCCATGCATGCGGCCACACAGACGCGTACATGAACATGGCACTCCCATGTATTGAAATCCGCAATTGCATCCTTTTCATGCGGGCCTAAGCGTCCAAGCTCTTCGGATCCAAATACACACACGCCACGCGTCCCGACCCCCCTCCTCACCCCCCTCGTGAGCAAAGGTGTCCCGACACCTAGCGCGTGCCCCCCAAGTTAGATCACCACAGGCCGGCGACGAAATCTCCCGCGCCCCACCGGACGAAACCTCCCGAGCCCCCCCGACCGATGACCGACCCTGAACTTTGGGACCCCATAACTTTGTCATTACTACCCTGATTAAAATTCTGAAAGCGGATTCTGAACGCTCTCGTTGAGCTCTTTCAATTTGAGGCCTGGGGTACTGTTGCGGCGTTCCTACCCCCCCCCTGCGCCACATGCACATTATCTCAACAGCTCTTCAGATCCCTTCAGAGCTGGCCCTCCAGGCAAGGCCATACCCTGTCTCTGCGTCGACGATGCACAAGGCGGGCAAAGCACAATAAGCAGAACCGGTGGCTTCATGTGGCGGGTCGGGCAGGTCGGGTGGGTGTCACGGCGGGTGTCGCAACGAACAGCAGGAAGTGGCGAAAGCGCCAACGGGGCAGGCAGCACAAGCATGGATGAATGTGTCCTCTGATAGCGGCGAACAAAAGCCACGCGGGTGGCGAGGCCGGCGTGAGCGCAAGCAGCGTCGTGCCACGACCAGGCAGCGCCGGGAGCAGCGCGAGTGTTACGTGCTGGTTACCGCAAGCACACTGGCCAGACAGAGCGCCAGCTGTGGCGGCAGGCGTGTCTGAAGGAACAACCAGCACTCAAGCGCTGGCAGGCTGGGACCCCTAACTAATGCTCGGGTTGCGTCAGCACGATGCGCTTAGAGTGTTTCTACGGAGCTGACAAAGCTGCGGCAGCAACCGCAGCAACGCCAGCAGGAGCGGCCGCTCCAAGCTGACCCCTTGGCCCGCAGATACAGTATTGCCCATTTATCAGCATTCTGAGCGTGCCTACCGCTTTCCAACCAAAAATGCAGGTCAACTCAATAAAAGGTATTGTTACAGGGGGAGAACAGCGAGTACTCGCTGACTGCCTGAAACTCTGGCAGAAACCGGTCGAAAGCGACCATCACCAGCTGGACTGCCTTCTAGCCCTACACCTCATCTGTCACTCCGAATTACGTGTCAGCATAGGCGTCCGACTATGATGTAACAAATCCGACCAGTCAACCGAGTCCAAACTTGACTCATGCCGCGACGTAATCTCTATGCCCGGAAATCCGGGGGTCACCCCGGGAATCGAACCCGGGTCCTTAACCCTCTAACGAGAGTGGAGTTAGTCCAAACCTGACCTTTACCTTTTAACTCAATAGAACGCTGATCCTAAGGTGACATACCGAAAGCCCCCACTTAGCCACATGTGTCCGACTGTGTTTTGGAGCCGCATGCCAACTCAACTCAACTCTAGCAAACACTCTAGCAAACCTAGCACCAGGGACCACCTGTAACACTCAACTCAACTCAACCTAGCAACGCGACGCCGACTTACCTGAACGCTAGCCGCGCGTTTTACTTTTTTAGTTGCCTTTGGTTATCTGTGTGCCTAGTTTCTGGTTTACGGCTTATATAGCTTCTCGAGTCGGTCGGCCCGACCGCTTTTTCAACTGACATCCGCCTCAGCCCTTCCGACACAGCGCTCCTACTCGCAGTTAATACAGCTCAGCCATAGCAGACTACAGCAGCTCTCGCCCACAGCAGCTCCGCGCTTTTTGGGACCGTGTTTGCAACCAGTGGTACCGGCCCCTGTTGGTTGGGCCTCCGACACAGCCTCGGTGCCAAGTATCTATATATCAGCAGCAATACAGCTCAACTTCAGTCGTTGCCGCTTGGCGGCGACGTCCAGCAGCGGATGTCATCCAAACCGGACGTCGACATGGCTGGCCCGAGCACATCCGGGACACGCCCAATAATTCGACACGTCAACGGTCGCACTGTCGTCATACAGTGGCTCCTTTCCGCGGCTACGGACGCCAGCTCGGCGCACGAGGCGGCGAAGCTGGTCACGGCCGCCATCGCCAAGCTGCTCCCCGGCGCACGTGTCGGCCAGTACATGTTTAAATATGGCGACGACCCCGGCGCGGGTACGGGCTCGCCCCGGGCTCACAGCCTTCTCTTTCCGGTCAGCGCTCCCCCCAGCGTGCTGGCGCAGTTGCAGTCAGGCTCCCTGGTGGTGCCGCACGTCAACCTGCTGGGCACGGGTGGCACCCTTGTGCTGACCGTTATTGACTGGGGCGATGGCAGTGCTGCGTACACAGTGGGCGGTTTCCCCCCCGACGTCCGGGATGAGGATCTGGCAGCTTTCCTGCAGGAGCGGTATCAGCCTGCCTGTATCACCCGCGTGCTGCGGGAGAACGACCAGCGTGCGTATGTGACGGTCCAGCAGGGGTCCACCCTGCTGCCGCCCAAGCTGGAGTACTCTGACGGCGGTGTCGCGGATCACCCCGCGCGCTTTTCGTGGCTCATGACCGCCCGGGCGGCTGGGCGTGAGGGGCCACCGCAGCGCCAGGATTGTGTCTTTCCAGCCCTGGCTCCTTGCCCGCGGGGGCGCCGTGGCCAAGGGGCCGCCGCAGGCCTGCCGGCCGGCAGCAGCCCTGCCCAACCGCCCTCTGCGGCTGGGGGGTCGCCGCCCGCACCCGTGGGGCCCGTCTACCTACTCATGCAGCAGCTGTCGGTAACCTCATCAGCCAGCCCGGCCACCACGATGCAGGGTGGGGTGGGGCCCGCGGCGGGCCCGGGTGGGCTGGCGCTGCCGGCCGGGCTCTTTGGTCGTCCACCCCCGCCGCCCCCGCCGCCGCGGGGCGGCGCCCCGCCATCCCAGTTGCAGGCGCCGCCTCCGCCTCAGGCGCTGCCGGCGCAGCAGCAGCAGCAGCTGCTGCAGCCGCAGCGCCCGCAGCTGCAGGAGCAACAGCAGCAACAGCAACAGCAACAGCAGCAGCAGCGGCCGCAGCAGCAGTCTGGGCCCGTGGCTGGCCCGGGTGGGCTGGCGCTGCCGGCCAAGCTCTTCCCCCTTCCGCCCCCGGTGCCCTCGGCACAGCCGCTGGCGCAGCCGCCGGCGCAGCCGCCGGCGCAGCCGCCGGCGCAGCCGCCGGCGCAGCCGCCGGCGCCGCAGCCGGCGCAGCCGCCGAAACAGCCGCCGACGCAGCAGCAGGCGCAGCAGCAGACGCAGCAGCAGGCGCAGCAGCAGGCGCAGCAGCAGACGCAGCAACAGGCGCAGCCGCAGGTGCAGCAGCAGGCTCAGCAGCAGGCGCCACAGCAGGCGCCACAGCAGGCACAGCATCAGGCGCAGCAGCAGGCGCAGCAGCAGGCGCAGCAGCAGGCGCAGCAGCAGCCATCCCTGTCGCAGGCCGGCCTGGGTTCCTATGCGGCTGTGCTTCAGCTGCCGGCGGTCTCGGCGCTGACCACTATGCTGCGGAGTCTCCCGTCGCTGGCCCTGGGCGCCGCGGCCCCGCCGCCCCCAGCGCCGGTCATGGATGCGGGGGATACCGGCGGGGGCAGCAGCCTTGCGGTACCGGTGCCCTCACCTGGCCCCATCGCAGCGGCGGCCAGCCGTGCAGCAATGGCGGACGGGTCCTCGGCCGCGCAGGTGGCCGTCAGTGCCGCGGCCGGCCCGCCGGCGGTGTTGGACGCGCCAGCGGAGGCAGGCATGCCTGGACCGCTGGCCGCAGTGGACGCGCCGGTAGGCACCACCCACCCTGCGCGCGTCGCTGTGGTGGTGCCGCGGTCAGCCCCCGGTGCTGTGGTGGCTGGGCGGCGCCGCAGTGGCCGCCTTGCCGCTGGGCTCCAGGTGGATATTCCCCTGCCGGCTGCGCCGTCTCCGCCGCACCAGCTGGTTGGGGCTGTTGCCAAACGCATACGGCGGGACCGCACCGCACCCGCCGCAGCCCGCAAGCACCCCCCTGCGTCTGGCCTGGCAGCGGCCCACGCCGCCGCAGGCCTGGCCGCCGCCGCTACTGCTGCCCTGACTGCCATGGAGACTGGCGGCGGTGAGGCCGCGGTCAACCATGCCATGGCCGCCTTCTGTGCGGCCGCTGGACCGGCGACGGGAGCTGTGCCCGCGGCAGGCTCGCCAAGCCCCCGGGGCAGTGGCCCGCCTGGTGGCGGCACCGTGCAGCTACGCGCGCGCGGCACCAACCCGTTCGCCGCCCTGGCCGTTGCCGGCAGCGCCGGTGACGCGGATGGCGGCATGGACACGGCGGAGGACGATTAGGACCGGGCCGTCACATGACACGGCGCCGGGCACGCCAGGGTTGGCAGCTGCCGTTTCGACCGCTTCGAATTGGCACGCACAACCTTGGCGGCATAGCATTCCCCCAGCAACTCAACAAACTAGCAGCCGCCGCGAAGACGTGGGTCACGTTACGCCTGGACGTGGTGTGCATCCAGGAGACTCATCATCGCAGCCTTAGTGACCGCGGCCGTTTTGAAGCGGCTCTCCAGTCCGTGGCTAAGCAGCTTCACGTGCCCGGTTGGAGATTAGTCGCGTACCGGGCCACGCCGGTTGAAGACCCGTACGCTGGCGTCGCTATCTTGGTGCGAGCCGACTTGCTGGCATCCCACCTCCTCAGCCCAGCAGCCACGCCGCCGCCAGCACAGTCCCCTCAGCCCCACAGCGACGCCCCCCCCCCCCCCCCCTCCCCCCCAACCCGGCACCCCCGGCAACGACGCCGCAGCGACGCCCGACGGCAGCTCCCCTCCCCTCTCCCCGCCGGCGCCGGCGCCGGCGGCCAGCCCTAGCAGCTCTCCAGCCGCCGCCGGACCGCCTGCCGCCGCCCCTGCCGCCGCTCGGGCGTCGCCCACCGGCCGTCTTGCCACCTTCTCCTTCACCTGGCTCGGGCACACCATCCACCTTACCAACGTCTACCTGCCCGCTCACTCGCCAACAGCCCGAGCCCAGTTCGTGCAGCAACACGTCGCCCCAAGGGTTTCCTCCCCTGGACTGCACGTTCTGGTTGGCGATTTCAACTTTGTCGTGAATGCAGCATTGGACAGCACCAACCCAGGCCGCGCGCAGCGTGATGGTTACGCTGCCTCCCTCTTCACCAGCCTCTGTCCCGACTTGGTGGACGCCCACCGCCACCTGCACCCCGCCAGCCGCGACTATACGCACCTGCAAAAGCTGGCTCACGGGGACGCCAGTGGCGCGCGCCTCGATCGAATGTACGTCTCCAGCGCGCTCCTGCCGTACGTGCCCAGCACCACGGTGGAAACCAGCTCGCCCTCTGACCACCGTGTGGCCACCATGCTCCTCCTTCCCCGCCGCCCGCCCGCGCGTGGCCCCGGCTCGCGCCGCAGCGGCATTGCCTTCGTGGATCATGACGACTTGGTGGATCAGCTTCGCAGTTGGCTGGCGGGCCAGCAGGCGGCCATGCCGCCAGCTGGCGAGGAATTCCTGCTGTGGTATCCAGCCTACAAGCGGCGCCTCTCCGCCATACTCGCCACCCTCAATAACGCAGCCAAGCGGCGCGTGCTTCGGGCATCGCAAGCAGTGAGCACAGCGCGTGCAAACCTGGCGGCAGCCCGTGCCGCGGCCGATGCTTCGCAGCAGCCCACTGCCCACGCCAGTGCCATGGCCGCAGCCCAGGCTGCGCTTGCTGCCGCTCTGCGGGCGGAGGCTGCAGCCACCGCACACCGCATGCGGGTTGACTGGATCCGCACTGGCGAGCGCCCCAACCCCTGCATCACCGAGGCCCTTCATCCCCCGCAAGAAGCGACCGTCATTGCGGCTCTGCGCGACGCGCATGGCCATCTGGTTACGGATCCCGGGCGCACGGCACAAGTTGTGGCGGACTTCTGGGCTGCCATCGGGCAGCCCCCGCCCGATCTCAACCCGGTGGACAAGACGGCGGTGCTGGCTGCCGTCACAGCACACTCAGCTCAGCTACCAGCCGATCGCATGGAGGAGGCGGGCGCCAGCGCAGTGTCGCAGGAGGAGGTGTTGGCGGTCATTGCGGCGAGCAAACCTGGCAAGTCGCCGGGCTGGGATGGCCTTCCCACCGACATCTACAAGTCTGCCCCGGATGCCTTTGCACCCCTTCTTGCGCGGCTGTTCACCTCCATCGGCACCACCCAGCACACACCGCCGGACTTCACGAAGGGCATCATTACCGTGCTGTACAAGGGGCGTGGTGATCGGGCCAACGCTGGCAGCTATCGGCCCATCACCCTCTTGTGCTCCGACTACCGGCTCCTTACCAAGGCGCTGGCCAACCGCCTCAGCCCTGCCCTGGCAGCCACCATCCCACTGGAGCAATCGGCGTTCCTCCCTGGGCGCGACATTGGCAGCAACATCCTCTTCCTCCGCTCCCTCCCCCTGCTCTTGACAAGGCAGCGCCGGTCAGCCATCATCGCCTTCCTGGACTTTGCCAAGGCGTACGACACCATTGACCGCGACTTCCTGTATGACGTGATGGCCACTATGGGCGCCGGCGCAAGCTTTATCTCCTGGGTGCGGCTGCTGCTCACCGATACCGTGTCTGTGGCTCGGGTCAACGGATTCCTCTCTCGCCCGGCCAAGATCTACGCTGGTGTGCGCCAAGGCTGCCCCCTCGCCCCCCTGTTGTATCTCTTCATTGCCCACGCCCTCTTCTGCTGGCTGAAGGAGTGTGGCGTCGGTATCCCCATCGACCCCGCGGACCCGCAGCAGTCCACTGCCATTGAGGCGGCTTTTGCTGATGACACAGAAGCAGCGCTGGCCTCAGCGGCGGAGCTGCCGGCATTCTTGGGCTACATGGACCGTTTTGCGCGCGCGACCGGTCAGAAATTGAACTTGGACAAGGTGGAACTTCTGCTGGTGGGTCACGCCAGCGGTGCCCCTGCCCGTGCTCCGACAGCCCCCGCCGCCGCCGCGCCCGCCGGCCCCAGCGCCGCCGCCCCCGCCCCCGCTCCCGCCCCCGCCGGCCCCGCCGCCGCCGCCGCCCCCGCCCCCACTCCCGCCCCAGCCCCCGCCGCTGCCCCCGCCGCCCCCCCACCGCCGCCCCCCACCGCCGCCCCCCACCGCCGCAGCCGCCCCCGCCGGCCCTGCCGCTGCCGCCCCCGCCGCCGCCGCCGCCTCCGCCGCCGCCCCCGCCGCCGCCCCCGCCGCCGCCCCCGCCCCCGCCGCTGCCACCGCCGCCCCCACCGCCGCCGCCGCCCCCGCCGCCCCCGCGGCCCCCGCCACTGCCGCCCCCGCCGCCCTCGCCGCCCCAGCCGCCCCCGCCGCTGCCGCCGCCCCCGCCGCCCCCGCCGCCCCCGCCGCAGCCGCCCCCGCCGCTGCCCCCGCCGCCCCCACCGCCGCCGCCGCCCCCGCCCCCGCCGCCCCCGCCGCCCTCGCCGCCCCCGCCGCCCCCGCCCCCGCCGCAGCCGCCCCCGCCGCCCCCGCCGCCCCAGCCGCCCCAGCCGCCCCAGCCGCCCTCGCCGCTGCCGCCGCCCCCGCCGCCCCCACCGCAGCCGCCCCCGCCGCTGCCGCTGCCGCCGCCCTCACCGCCCCAGCCGCCCCCCGCCGCTTCCGCCGCGCCCCTGCCCGCCGCGCCCCTGCCCACCGCCACTGGCGCGCCACACGACGCACCTTCCATTGCTGGTATCCGCGTCGTCACGTCTGCCACGGCGCTGGGCGTGCCGTTCACCAACCCGCCCACAGTGCCCGACCTGGACTGGAAGCACCGAACGGAGGAGGCGGCTCGGCGCCTGGATAAGATTAGCCACATGCACCTGTCCATGTTCGGGCGTGCCTCCACTGCCGCCGCGTATGGTACCCACATGGCCACGTACCACATGGAGCATTCCGGCCTACCGCCGCCCGACACGTTGGCCACCTGGGAGGCGGCGGTAGCCAAGCTGGTCGACCGCAGCCAGGGCCCATCCCAGCACGACCGACGGCTCACCGGCGTTCCCGCCCGCCTCCTACCGGGACACCCTGTATCCGGCGGCTTTGGGAGTCTTCCCCTGCGGCAGCACATCTATGCACGCTGGGCAAAACGCGCTGCCGCCTACGCGAGTGGTGACGGCTCTACCCGCCCCATTGCAACCCAGGCGCCGTGGCAGCGCGTATTTGGGCAGCTCCTCCGGTCCTACCATCCCTGCTTCCGCCCCATGGCGCTGCTGACGGCCCGCGCCGATGGCCCGTGGCTGGGCACCACTTCTCTGCCACCGGACGTCCACCGCATTGTCACGGCTCTGGCACACCTCCCTCCCGCGGTCGACATCGGCGCTACCCCACTCACTCCTGGCCCGTGGTGCGTCAATGTGCCGCTCTGGGGCAACCCGCTGCTGCCCAACGCGCCGCCCCTGGGTCGCCGCCCCGGGCTCGAAGCGTACCACCTGCAGCTCACGGAATGCCGCCACCTGCGCACATTGGGTGACGCTGTGCGTGTTTATGACGCGTTTGCCGCTTATGAAGCCTCGTGGCGTCAGCGCCTAGCCACGGCCCCGGGCATCCACATCTTCACTGTGCTGGCCATGGAGTGGGCGCAGCTAGTGCGGGAGCAACTGCAGCCATCTGGCGCCGTGGCCAGCGCCTTTACCGACCGGGTACAGGCCATCGCCGCCGTCAACTCCCTCCTGTCAGATGTCCATCCCACGTGGGCGGCGGCAGCGCGCCAGCACCTGCACGCTAGCACAGACACGCCACAGGCCGTCCCCACCCCCTCTGCAGCCCACCATCCCCCCGGCGGTATCCCAGCCCCAGCTGCCCCCGCAGCGGACCCTCCAGCGACCCCCCCAGCAGCCCCAACAGCCCCAGCAGCCCCAGCCTTGGCCACGGAGGTGCCCACGGAAGACCAGGTGGTGGCCATGATAGTAGGCCGCGTGGGTTGGCACGTCCAGGGGCACCAGCGCCCCGTTCCCCTAGCTGCATTGACTGTACGGGATGGGACCGCCATGCAACTATCCGGCGTCAACGAGGAGCGATCGCGATTGCACAACGCATATGTGGCTGAAGCACTCGGCATCACGTTGCCCCCCGCCCCTGGACGCCAGCGCTTGGTGCTGTTCCGGCGGCACATGACGTCGGTATGGTATGTACGGTGGGAGCTGAAGCACAAGGAGGTTCTGTGGCGGCTGGCCGTAGACGGCGTCGGCATGCTGGGCAACACGCACATCCATGGCAGCGCACCCGAAACATGTGTCTGCAGCACATATCCCCCTCAGCCCTTGTCTACGGCGGCAGCACCGGCACCGTCGCCCTCACCCCGCCTGCATCACTTCTGGGAGTGCCCCATCGCGCAAAGTGTGGTGGAGCTGCTGCAAGACACGATCAACGCTGAGCGCACCGACATGGGCTGCCCTGTACGGCGGCATCATGTGTGGCTGCTGGAGAGCCCGGATCCGGCGCAGATACAGCAATGCGTTTGGGAGGTGGTGGCGCTGGCTGCTCTGAACGCGATGGAGTGTGCACGGCGGTACATGCGGGCGCGGCGACCATTCGGAGTGAGGGCTTTAGAACGGGCAACGGCGGTGGCCCTGGCTAGCTTCAGAGGCTTGTTGACCGACTTCGCTTCCCTTGGAATACCACGGCGCCGGCGGGATAAGGCGTGGCAGAAGGTGACCGACACACACCCTTTTTTGCGTATACGCGGAGACAGGTTGGAAGTGGCCGTTCCGGATGTGCGTGCGCCTGAAGATGTATGAGTGTGCTGTCGTACCTACTACACTAAAATACTGCACTGCTGCTCAGCATGACAGTAGGCCAAATGAACTGAAAAAACATGAGTCGCGAGTGTCATAGCCATGTGTGTGTCTTTTGAGATGGGAAGAAGTTGCAGGTCCGGTGGGGATTCAGGGATGTTGGGACACTGGTTTTGACGGGTTCCCTTGTATTTACCTGCGTTTCTGCCTGTTGAACAGCATGGGGTGCCACTTTCCTGATTCAGTGATGCACTCGCTAGTCCTAACACTGCTGAGTCGACACTGGACTTGACTGAGGCAAACATCTCATGACACAAACACGGCTAGCTCTTATCGCCAGGTGTGATGGTCAGGGGAGTGACCCGCGAGCCCGAGAAGGGACCACCTGTAACACTCAACTCAAAAAAAAAAAACCTGGAAGCTCATGCAAATGCCACATCTTTCAACCACCGCCATTGAAATGAGCGCATCTCAGCAAAGTACACAACCCGACCAGGACCTGCGTTTAGTTTGACCATCCATCCTCGCGCCCGATCAAGCCCCCCGACCACGCACAGCAAGATCACTCCCTTGCATAGGCCGCGTGTCATGCAAGCGAGGCAAGATGTCCCTCACATGGGGCCTTGCTGTGAAGGACTTGGCGCGGCCTGCTCGCAGTCTATGGAGCCAGCGGCGGTACCGGCACTGCCTTCCGACCCTGCGGAGCTGCCCGTCAATAGGTCGGGAGGGAGCGAATCCACCCCGGCCGCCCGCAAAAGATCCTGAAGCACGTCGGCACTGCTGCTTGTGGCGGCGGTGCTGGTGTGAGGGCTGTCACTGCTGTTGCTGCCGCTGGCGCTGGTCGACGTGCAGGGCTGCGTAAGCGGCTGCGGCCCCTGCTGCTGCTGCTGCTGCTGCTGCTGCTGCTGCTGCTGCTGCTGCTGCTGCTGCTGCTGCTGCTGCTGCTGCTGCTGCTGCTGCTGCTGCTGCTGCTGCTGCTGCTGCTGCTGTGTATTTGTGCGGCTGGGGCTTGCGGGGCAGGCACACCACAGAGGAGGAGGAGGAGGAGGAGGAGGAGGAGGAGGAGGAGGAGGAGGAGGAGGAAGACAGGGGCAAGGTCAAGTGCGCACGCGCATTTGCTGCCTTGCAGGATCTGATGAGCGGCAGGGGCAACCCTGACGAACGGGGAGAGGGGGGTAGTTCATTCCAATTCCCAAATCGACCATCGCACGCTACATCATGTACATTCCCGCAGTCTCCAGCCCCCCTTACACCGCAATCACGTGTCTTCTTGCCATCCCCGTTAGCACCTTCCCCACACCTGCATCCTCCCCAGGACAGCTCCGGGGTAACGCCCAGCTAACTTGTATACGGCATTCCAACCACCCTCAGCCGTACAGGAGCCGCGGCAGCAGTTGGGCAGCTGCGTGAATGGGAGGACGCGCAGCTGGCCGAGAAGCTGTCCCGCCTGCCGCGCTTTCCCGTTTCACATTCGCATGTTAGCACACGTCGGTAAGCTGTGTGCCAGGGCTGGACGTGCATGGACAGCATGGTAGTCGACGCATGTTGGGTGGCTGCGTGAGTGGAAGGGGGCGCTGCGCGGGCGGACAGCAGGGAAGCTGCGACACGGACATGCTCTTAAATGCAAACGCGTAGCGCAGGGTAGTCGAGTCGTGGATATCGCTGCGACTGGCTGCCCCGCACATTCCTCGGCATCAGTGCTGGGGGGGGCCCGCCCAGCGGCCAGCGCATCCTGCTCCATCAGTCCATCTGTACCAGCTGCTATTAGACCGCCAGGTCGGACCCGTGCACATACGCCGTTATTAGACAGTGGTGCGACCAGCTGGCTAAGCTTTCGCAAGCACCGTGACATGGACAACCCTTCTCAAGTTGCGGCCGCGAGTGAGTTTAGCTGTTACTTGAGCTGCCGAAAGGTAGCCGGAGCCATAGCCCCATGTAAATTTCAGCTGCGTAACTTCCCCACATAAGAGCCGAGAGCACCTGTATCTTGGTGCTGCTCCTGTGGCCCTGCCCGTATTTGGTTGTATCCGGGGGGCAATCCGCTTGTATCATGGTCGGGCCAGCGGCGGGACAAGTTACCACGAATACCACGCCCTGGATGCAATATTATATCAGCTATGCTGCTAAGACCAAGAAAGCTAGAACAAATCCAAGCCTAGTCAATCTGGGCCGTGTGGTGGTGGGGCTAGGTCGGGTAGCGTGTGGGACAGGGGGCGTCGGGCTAGCCGTGCCGAAGAGCAAAACACCAATCAAGAACCGGGTCCAAAATTACAGCATCTGGGCCTGCAACCATTCATGCACCTAACATGACACACTCGCGGGGGTGGGGGGAGGGGGGTTGGGGGGCTCCGGGTTCCGGCACGGGGTTCCGGGAGCTGATTGCAGTCTGCGTGCCTTTCCAAGGAATATGGCTGCATCAATACATTAACCCATATGATATGTAATGATATCGTAGCTTGCGTATAAAATAGCCCAGTACGTTCATGGAGCGAGCGAGAACCTTTGCATCCTCGCATCCGCGGCTGCCGACTGCGAATAAAATAATGCGGCAATCTGTTTCTCTATCAGCGTGCTCTTAATGTCTCACGCCAGAGTCGCTGGACAAGCTAGCGAAACGAAATCTACTTCGACATGGAACATCTTTCGCAGGATGCCACCGTAGTCAATAACCTAGCCGAGAAATTTGCAAGGAATGAGGCTTGGATGCTTGACGCGGCCGAAGCACTTTCCGGAGCCACTCCTGCAACGCGCGCTCTCTTCTTTATCGCTTCGGAAGATCGCCAGCTGGCCCTTCTAGATGAACTCGTCCGACGTGAGCCATCGGGTTGACGGCGCCACACGACGACAAGCTGAGCTCCGGGCGATGCCGACTCCGCCCCCGCCGGCACAAACAAATTATTCACCTCCCCCCCCCCCCCCCCCCGGGCATTCTCAGGTCGTGGAGCTTTGGCCGCCGGCCAGGGCGCTCACGCTTGGGCAAAAGCCGGTCAGTTTCAGTTGGGTTGGCCTCTGGATACGGTTGCCGCACCACTCGCAATGCGGGCTAAGCGAGGCGTAGGTGGGATTAACAACAACAACATTGTTACATGGATTCGGGTCCATGGGATTAGCTGGGTACCTGATGGTGCTTACAAACGCTGGCGCGGGTGGTAGCAATGAGCAGCGGCAGAGTATGTCAGATCCTGTTAACGACCTGACGGCATATGCACGCAGGTGCGGGCGCACGGTTGCTGGATAGCGCAGCCAAGCTGCGGCAGCAGAAGGCCTTTGACGACAACGGAACCGTGTGGGAGCTGGCTTATCCGAACTTCTTACGTTTTTATGTTGACGCGGCGGGTGTGGTCGACCGCATCCGCTTGTGGGCTAAAGCGGCCGTGCAGCAGGCTGCAGTTCACAGGAGCTGGCCAAATCCCCCCGCGCCCTTCCTAATTTCGGGACTCGTCAAGGTCAGAGCTGCGCGAGAGCTTGCTTGCCCGCAGCAGTTAGCCCAGGTGCCGCAATGTGGCTTCGCATCGTTGCCATATGCACGCTAGCTGTTAGGGCATGCAGTGGTATATGTGGCGTGGCGCATACTACATGGAGCATCTGTTCCGCCTAGCATCAAGTTGCGAGTGCATAGGCTCTTGTCGCCATCTGAGACCTGTCCCTTGATGCATTCTACAGACGGGCAAGTCATACACGCTTGAGTACGTGGTCCCCGCGGTGGTCGCCGAGGAGCTGGAGCAGCAGCACGGGGAGGATGGGGGCGGCAGCGATTCGCCCCGGCTGGCGGACATGGCGGTCCTGCGGCTGAGCGGCGACCAGTTGGAGTGTTCGGTAAGCTTGCGCGCGGATGTGTGCATGTATGTGGGCTGTGTATGTGTGTATGTTAACAACGGAAACGGAGGGGAGACCCGCCCAGCGCTCAGAGTTACTTACAAATACGTACCAAATACCGCTTGGACGGTAACCGCGTATGTGTGTATGTGTATATTGTGTGTGTGTGGGGGGGGGTTGTTAGGTGCAGTAGTCGTGGACTCCGTGGTACAGCGGGAACAATCGAACATGGTACTCGTTACCGATGACCCGGCCGTCTGCGCGGCCGAGCGACTCCAGCTCCAGCTCCAGCGCGTGGTCCCTCCGATAAGGCGCTGATAATTCCCAGTTTAACTATATAGGCAGCTCGAGAGGCGCAGGTGGCGCGTTGTGAAAGTTGGCTGGTAATGTGGGTCGCGTGCGAGCTCGTTCTTTACCTAAATACTTTGGCTGACAGGCTGATGCAGAAACTCACCTGCGCGCCCAGCGCGCATCCGCCACGCCGCCGCGACCGAGGGAAACATGCGGGGCACAGAGTAGGAGCGGGCGCGGTCAAGCGTGGCGCGACAGGCAGGCGGACACAACAACAAGCAAGGCCGGAGTTTATGCGGTGCACCTATAGAAGCGGAATAAAAGAGGGCGTTAGTCGCGCGAGTGTTAAGGCATGGTGTAAGGCGGAATGGGGACGGGTACGACGGCACGGACACGAGGGCGTGGCGGGGCTCCACGGAGTTCCCGCCACCACGCCGCCCGCGGGGATGTGCATGCCTCCCCAACGGGCGCACACACACTGAGACGCACACTCACACACACGCGCGCGAACGCAGCGCGAGCTGGCTGGATCGAACGGGCTGACTGGATATATGGAGGCCGCGTCAATTTTGCCCATCGAGAACCCCGCTGCGCTGCGGCTGCGATATCATCGTCTTGACCTCGACCTTGACCTTGAATTTATTATTCGAATAACTGGCATTGCCAGGTCTTTCCCGTGGGGGGGGGTTGTGGTTACCAGCCCAAACTAAACCAAGCTAAAAGGAAGCGGAATTACGGAGGGTACTTCATTCCAAAAACCAAAGCGACCATTGCAACCCAAAAACCCAGAACCCAGAACCATAGAGCGCGGAGTTCAGGGATATACTCGTAACCCTACCGGCACGCATCAGACGCATCTCGAGCCGTAGGCGTCTTTTACAGCCCCAGGCTTGGCGCTACCTGCCACGTCATGCGCGGGCAAAGCAGCAAGTGGGCACGGTTGCATGAGTACTGTGCGGCCGGTGCCATCCCAGTCGGAGGGGCCACGGACGACGGTGTTTTGGAGGGGGTGTACATACCAGCATATGCTCCACCAAGAAACCAAACTAGCGAGCGAAGCGCAGGCAAAGGCGACAAATGCAAGGCATGGATGCTTAAGACCCAAGCGGGTACCACTCGGCCAAAACCCGTGTCTCTAGGCGGGGAAGCCCCTAACCCCTACCCTAGAATGTCTAACACGGATGCCGCCGCGTCAGTAGGTGCACAAACCCGATCAGCCCCATCAGCCCTGAGTCAGCCCCGAGTCAGCCAGAGCCGGAGGTCGTGTCACTTTTCCACTCACAATGTAGGTGTTCTGCGTGTTGCCGTCCCGGGGTGCGCCAAACCGGCACACGCAGCGTGGCGCGGGGGGTCATCGCGAGTAGTTTTGGAAATTGAGTCCCGCCTTTTTGGGCTGAGCCCCCCAAGCGAAGTTACACAAATGGGGGCGAAGCCCCACAGGATCACCCCTGTCCGTGCGTGCGTGCGTGTGCGTGTGTGCGTGCGTGCGTGCGTGCGTTCGTGCGTGCGTGTGTGCGTGCGTGCGTTCGTGCGTGCGTGTGTGTGCGGCGTCCGTGCCTGGCTGCGTCGGCAAAAAGTATATACTGGTGCAAACCGCGACTGCTACGTATTAGTATCTGTTATTGCCCATTGCAAAGTCCCAACCAAATCAAACGCCGTGCCCCACATTTCCGACGCAACTTTCACCCCGGTATGGTGCCCGCTGGCAGAGAGGAGCGTCGTTGAGGGTGTGGGCGAGCGGCGCCATTGACCAAATCGCCGCCCGGGCTGGACATGCGCTACAGCACAAAAACTCAATGCAGAGATAGCATTAAAGCTCATGATTTACCTGGCGACCAGGAATGCAGCCCTAGCGCCAGGTAGCACACGCCGGGCCGGAAGCGTCACCTGCGGTACAGGGAAGAAAGGCAAAATCCGAATGGGCAGGCCACAGTGAAAGAGCCGGGGCGAGTCTGCAGAAAATAAGTAGGGAAATAGCAAACAAGACACTGCACAAGCCCAGGCAGTGAAAGAGGTCGAATGGGCAGAAAAGGGCAGAGGGCCGCGCGTATCAGCAGGGGCAGTACCCTGCATACTTGGCCTGGACTGGCCCTCGTGTGCGTGTGTTCGTGCCACAACGCGCTGGCCTGCTCCAGTACACTGCCTATAACCCTCTGGACCACCTATGGACCCTCTGGGGGCATCGAAAGGCGCCAGCAAACGGCCTCTCATAAGCAGCTCAGATGCGCGCCCGGGGCATTTGCAACTCCCTGCGCGCACATCTACGCTGATGGCGCGGGGTCGCCCCGTCCCCCAGCACAGGCAGCTGCGCTGCCGCGGCGACCCACCCCGGCCAGCGTCAAACTCCTGCGCAGCCAGTCTAAGATACCTTGGCAGGGTCGCCGGCACAACCTTACAACCAGAGGCTACCGGCAGTTTTTGGGCTGAGCCCCCCCCCCCCAGCGAAGCGTTCCAGAGGTCCGTGCGTGCGTGCGTGCATGAATTGACAAAAAGTATCGTACTGGCGCAAACCGCGAACTGCTACGTATTAGTATTTGATATTGCCTATTGCACGTAAATATGTGGCAGGGAAGATTCGGGCGGAGCGAGAAGCAAGCGCGTCCATGGACAATTGACTCTCGCGAGGTAGCGAGGATAGTCACCTACGCCCGCGTTTATAGGGTCTATGAAGCAAACCATATTAACGGCAAGCAACACGGGGAGCTAAAGCACGAGTTTGTGATAACTTGTCTGTCGCGGGTCCTCCTGAATGCCGAGGAGCCCCGAGCTCCCACCCCGCGCCTAGCCCGAGGAGGGTCGGGCATCGGGGAGGTCTGGAGCGCGGTAGAGGGCTACAAGTGTCTGGGATTGGCAGCAAGGGACCCTTGACTCGCGTGGATGGCGTGTGGGATTCACACACGCGTGCCTTGTGCTGGCCGAGTCCTTACACCCAAGCTTGAGCATCGTCGGCATGGGCCTTAATCTCATTCCCTTGATGCAGCCACCCAACCCGTGACTGTATTGGGGCTCAGTCCATTTTCCAGCTGTACAAAGCTGACACCCCTTGTTCCCATCCTCCTGGCCGCACGACGTGGGGGCGGGGGGGTAGTCACCCATAGGATGGTGTGTATCAAATTTTGTCGGGGGTCGTTATTGTTTCCACCATACCCAATGTAACGAATGGGGTGGGTTCATGTGCGAACGTGCGTGCATGTGTGGCTGCCAGTATTACCTAATCAAACTGCTATGTTTTTCCCTTGCCTGTGCTTGAACTTGTCTGTTGCCACGACGTGAGCACACCTCGCACCTACAACCTTGACGCCACGCAGGGCGGCGCCACAGGCATGCTGAAGGCCCTCCTCAGCGTGCTGCTGCGCTGGGCGCGTACGGGGCGGGTGCCCATGAAGGAGGGTGCGCTGGCGGCTGCAGAAGCGGACCTGGTGCAGCCCGACATGGGCACGCCCAGCATAGTGGGCGAAGCCATCCATTCTTTCATCGCGGCAGTGGAGGTGCCGGTGCTGGTGCTGTGCGGTGGGTGTGCGTGGTCGTGCACCCAAACAAGGACATTACGGTAGTAGTGGTAGTAATTAGCTACTGGTGCTCTACGGTCTCAGGTGGCCCTGTTGGGTAGCACTGGTGCGCACGACAACGTAGCGAAACGATCTGGACTTGCTTGTGCACGTTGCACTTCATAATTGGTTGAGCCAAGTTTATGTCCCGTGTGCCGTCTCACAACTTACTTGCATTATAACCCTGTTTCCTTCGCTTGATACTTGATGCTGACACCAGCAGCTTCCCCATACATCCCCGCCGCCGGCCACATGCAGACGAGGTGCAGAGCCTGTTCCTGCCGACCATCGGTAGCGAGCTGGATGCCGCGGGGGCTGAGTACGTCCGCAACAGGTTCATGAAGCGGCTGCTGGTGGGAGGCCCACACACGGTGCTGTGGTGCCTGACAGGGAGCTCCATGGCGCACACATGGATCAGTGTGGCCAGGATGCCACCCAACGGCCATTCGGTCATCGCCAGCGCCAGCGCCGTCCACCTGCCGGCGACCTACAGCGCTGAGCACATGGAATGGGCGTGGCAGCAGCTGCAGGTCAGGCATTCTAGTGTGGTGCTGGACCGCCGGCTGCTGGAGCTGTGCCCGCGGTCAGTAGCGCTCCTGGCGGTCCTGGTGGACGCCTGGGTCTATGGCGGACGCCCCAGCGACGTGGCGGCCTTCCTGTGCGATTTCGTGCGGCTGAAGGTCGTTGATGAGGTGCGCGGGTACGGGGGGGGAAGCCGCCTATGGATAGTGTTTGGCGTTTTGCGGGGGGGGGGGGGGGAAGGTCAGGGGTGGGAAATGAGTAATCAAGCCCCGCGCGCCGTTTGACCCCTGTCCCAGACCGGCGTCATACCCGTGTGAAGCAACCCGTTCTTTTGTTGCTCAGGAACTCGTGCGCCGCCCGCCCATTGCCCACCCCAGTCGCTCAGGGAGTGGAAGCTTGGACTGGAGTCCATGCCGCTGTCGCAGCGGCTCACCGTCCTGGACCTGTCGGTTCCGGCGGTGGGCGCGGACATAAAAAAGGAGCTGCACACCGGCCTGCAGAAGTTCCTGGAGCCGCACCTGGACAAGACGGTGGACGGCCGCTACTACCTCCGTGACTCTCACCAGCGCCAGATTGTGCGGGTGAGGCAGGGCACATACGGCACATGCCGCCGGGCACGCATACGTACGTACCACAAGGGTGTGCCCAGCAGGCAATCCATCTATCTTTTCTGGCGCCCCATGCCACTTCAAGCAATGCATTAGCTACTCATTGTCAGGCGCTTGCGAGCAGTAGGTGCGTTTCAGCGCTGCTGGCCAGCTCGCGCGTGACTGCTGCTGGTTTGCGTGCGGCCCCCTCACAGTAGATCTGAGTAGTGCCCGCTGCCGTTTCTCCGCATACACCGCGTCACGCTAGTCACGCCTTCACCTCTCCTCACTCAACAGCTGCTGTTCCACAGCGACGGTACGCTGCGGGAGAGCTGGAGCGAGCTGCAGCACAGCGCCAGCCTGACGCAGCTGGACGCCGGCTGGAACCTTTTCTACCTGGGCGAGGCCGCGGACTACCTGCTCGGTCCCAACGCAAGCCGCCGCTGGCAGCAGCTTGCGCAGCCGCTGCCGGCTGGAACCGACGCACTCAAGGCCAAATTACAGGTGATGAGAGGAACGTTCGCAAGCTCGGATACACCCTGTGCAGATGGTGTCTGCATGAGCGGGCGGCGCTTGGTGTTGCTGTTCTACCGTGTGGTTGGGGAGGTGTGCTGCGTGACACTCAGTGGTGTGAGAGACCACAGGGATAGGTACCGGTAGTGTGTGTGTATCAGTTTGTTCTGTGTGCACGCACGCCCATACGCTGAGTTCCTCCAATTTGCCTTGTAGTGGCACACGCAGCCACGTCACTATCTGCTCAATCCGACTGCCTCTAATACTTACTAACGCTAATCGTTCAGGTCATCGCCGACGGCATCGCCAACAAGCTGCAGGCGGCCGAGGCATCTGTGGTGCCAGCAGCAGCAGCAGCAGGCGGCGCTCAGCAGCAGCCGGGCGGCAGCGCGGAGTTGGGCCCCCAGGAGCTGTGGGAGCGGCAGCCCTGGTTCCAGAAGGTGCTCAATTCAAACTGGAACGACCGCGACCTCATGGCCTACCTGAACAACAAGCAGGCGCGGCCCACGCACCTGGCCATGCTGGTCTTCTACCTGCGGTGGGTGGGTGGGTGGGTGGGCGGCGAGAGGGCGGGCGGGCGGGCTGGTGGGTGGGTGGGTGGGTGGGTGCTATAGGCGCCCCGACTGCTACCGGTACGCTTGCTACCGGTACGCTTGCTACCGGTACGCTAGCTCATGCGGTCTGGTGGGATGGTCGGCGCATGGTAAGGTATGAGAGACGAAGGCGTTTCCTGTTTTTGAAGGCAGTGGTTTGGCTGCGGGTGCACTTAAACCGCGGGTACGCATGCGCTGCATGACTGCAACATCTGCATGTCTCCCTTGCCTGTTGACTTGCCGCCGCCGAGCCGCCGGGCGTGAATCCAAGGCGCCGGGCCTTGAGCGCAAGGCGCGCTGGTGTCTCAGACACTGCTGACCCTGCGCACTACCACACCTGCTGCCGCTCATTCGGGTATGTATGTGCCGACATGCCTGCAGGCTGGGCCGCAACGTGCTGGGCCACACAAAGCCGTGGGATCGGGCGGCTGGTGCCATCTTGGATGTGAGCGTCATTGAGGCTCTGCCCGGCGTGCTGGACCAGCCCCTCTTCGTCTTCAACGAGGCCATGGTAGAGGCGCTGCGGCTGGTTTCGGCCACCACCATGGCAGCCGCTGCTGCCGAGTTTGCGGCGGAGCTGTCAGGCAGCGTTGCTGGAACTAGCGGCGGCGGCCCGAGCAGCGCCAACGTCGGAATCAGCGGCGGCGGCCCGAGCAGCGCCAACGTGGGAATCAGCGGCGGCGGCCCGAGCAGCGCCAACGTCGGAATCGGCGGCGGCAGCAGCCAGAGCAGCGCCAAAGGCGGAATCAGCGGCGGCGGCCCGAGCAGCGCCAAAGGCGGAATCAGCGGCGGCGGCCCGAGCAGCGCCAAAGGCGGAATCAGCGGCGGAGGCCCGAGCAGCGCCAACGTCGGAATCAGCGGCGGCGGCCGGAGCAGCGGCAAAGGCGGAATCAGCGGCGGCGGCAGCCAGAGCAGCGCCAAAGGCGGAATCAGCGGCGGCGGCCCGAGCAGCGCCAACGTCGGAATCAGCGGCGGCAGCAGCCAGAGCAGCGCCAACGTGGGAATCAGCGGCGGCGGCCCGAGCAGCGCCAACGTCGGAATCAGCGGCGGCGGCCGGAGCAGCGGCAAAGGCGGAATCAGCGGCGGCGGCCCGAGCAGCGCCAACGTCGGAATTAGCGGCGGCGGCCCGAGCAGCGCCAACGTCGGAATCAGCGGCGGCGGCCGGAGCAGCGCCAAAGGCGGAATCAGCGGCGGCGGCCCGAGCAGCGCCAATGTCGGAATCAGCGGCGGCGGCCCGAGCAGCGCCAAAGGCGGAATCAGCGGCGGCGGCCCGAGCAGCGCCAACGTCGGAATTAGCGGCGGCGGCCCGAGCAGCGCCAACGTCGGAATCAGCGGCGGCGGCCGGAGCAGCGCCAAAGGCGGAATCAGCGGCGGCGGCAGCCTGAGCAGCGGCAAGGGCGGAACCAGCGGCGGCGGCAGCACCAGCCGGGGCGGTGGGCGTGGTGGCAGTCGCGGCGGCGGAGGGAGGGGGCGTAGCGCAAGGGCAGTGCCCGACCAGTACACGTCTCCGCCCGCAGGACCAGCAGCAGCGGCAGGGTGTAGCCAGCGCCCGCCGCTGTTGTCCACCGCCAGCGGCAATTGTGTGGGGTGGGGCAAGGGAGGACAGCGAGCACCCACGCTTGCGCCGAGCCGGCGCGTGCGGCTGCCGCTTGTTGCACAAGCGATACCAGCAGCCGCAGCAGCGATGGGGTCGCGGTTACTACGCGGCTGTTAGCGACGGCGCCTGCACCGCTGTATGTCCCGGTCGCTGCCGCAGCTGATGGCCGTGAGGGGCTTGCAGTGCACCTCTGATAAGAAGGCAGTACGTGGCTCAGTGGCTTTGCCAGCAAGCAGTGAGGTAGAAGCGCTGAGTAGGAGTGAGAGCCAGAAGGAGCCGTAGGAAGGCACGCTTGTTGTGTACTGATTGTCTGACTGTTTATACGGACTTGACTTGTCGCGTAGGATGTGTGTTATGTTTCATATGTGTAGCAGCTCACACCAGGGTGGGCACTTCTTGGTGTTAGGCGGTATGGTGCAGACCGGTAGACTGGGTGGCGGCCATACGCTGGACATGTACCACGCAGCTTCATATTCTTTATATAAGGTGGTATGAATAACACTGCCATGCAAGGCATAGGGGATGCCTGCATGGTGCAGTATTACGGCCTTCAGCATACCCAATGCCCGCAATGCAAATGCAATAAAATAAACGGTATGATGCTATGAAAAGGAACGCGGCGTATGGTGGGCTTGGAGGGGGCAAAGCGGATGGCAGGTAGGCAGGATGACCTTCAAGTTGCTGCTAGCTTCCTGGAAGCACACGTAAAGGACATCTGCACATGAGCGCTGTTGTGATTTCAGTTGTCTGCATCCATCGTGGGGCACATACAGTGCATTTGTTCGTTGCAGTCATGCAGGGAGTTGGCAAGACAGGGACCGGGCGTGGAGCATGGACTACCGGTACGCTGTAGTTCGTGAACATGTGTACATGAGGCTGCGCCCCACCTAGCGGCGCCCACCAAAAGCCATTGAATTGTTGTGGCTAACGGATTGGCTGGATTTGTCTGCATTCTGTGACTCTGTGCACTCTGTTGTCTTGCGCTTGATCGCTGGACGCATGGCGGGCGGTGCTTGTACAAATCGACCCCAGCTCTGCTGTATGCGAGATGAGGTGTATCGGAACCTTCCAGCCTCAGACTACTGCACGTGGTGTGGCGTCCTGAGAAGCGTCTCACGTCGCTGGGGCACATGGAGAATGCCGGACGGCCCGGACACACATGAGTGCTTTGACTGCAGACTTCCCTGTCAGTCAAATGGTCAGGCTGCGGCTAAGTGTGCGGAGCCTGGGTCGGGTACCGAGACAGCGAGATGTATTGTAGAGCATTGGTTGTATGGTATGGAAACGAAATGTTGACGGATCAAGGCTTATGACTGTCAAGCAGAAGCACTGGCATTGATCGTGGTCATGTACGTGGTGCAGTGCGGACACTTGGGGCGCGCATGGGGTTTAGCAAAGTGCGACACTTGGCTCACGCGGAGGAGGGGTCTCTAGGTTGGGTTTGCGTGGCCTTCGTTGACGAGCGAGGTTATGCGTCACGGCGCTCCGGGTACGTAGCGAGGTCGTGTGGGCTCGGCAGAACCCGGGTTCACACCCGCCACACCGCGACACGGCTTGTACACGCATTCAATACCGGTAAATTGCGGTCCTGATAGGGAGCTAGCTCATATTGACGGCGAACGGCCACGCCCCTCTCAGCATGCCGTAATAGCGAAGCATCGCGGACATGCAGTAAAGTGTGATTGCGAAGTGGGCGGGGTGGTGTTGTCGGAGCTAGCAGGCAGCAAGGAAAGATACTAAGTCAAAAATGATATTGAACGCCTTTCGCATGCGCGCTGGCCATCCCTGCTGTTCCTAACAGTTGCAGCCATTTGCATCCTTTCGATGTATGGCCGCCGTTTCTGCTGCCGTGGCTGCGGCGTGCGTGGCTGCGTCGGCAAAACATGTCATACTGGCACAAACCGCGAGCGCTACGTATTAGTATTTGCGCAGCAAGGGTGGGTTGTCCTACCCACCCTGTCCCCGCAGCGGACCGGGTGGGTAGGACAGCATGGTGCGCCACATGCACATTATCTCAACAGCTCTTCAGATTCCTTCAGCGCTGGCCCTCCAGGCAAGGACCCTGTCTCTGCGTCGACGATGCACAAGGCGGGCAAAGCACAATAAGCAGAACCGGCGGCTTCATGTGGCGGGTCGGGCAGGTCGGGTGCTGCGTGTCACGGCGGGTGTCGCAACGAACAGCAGGAAGTGGCGAAAGCGCCAACGGGGCAGGCAGCACAAGCATGGATGAATGTGTCCTCTGATAGCGGCGAACAAAAGCCACGCGGGTGGCGAGGCCGGCGTGAGCGCAAGCAGCGTCGTGCCACGACCAGGCAGCGCCGGGAGCAGCGCGAGTGTTACGTGCTGGTTACCGCAAGCACACACGAGCACACTGGCCAGACAGAGCGCCAGCTGTGGCGGCAGGCGTGTCTGAAGGAACAACCAGCACTCAAGCGCTGGCAGGCTGGGACCCCTAACTAGTGCCCGGGTTGCGTCAGCACGCTGCGCTTAGAGTGTTTCTACGGAGCTGAGAAAGCTGCTGCGGCAGCAACCGCAGCAACGCCAGCAGGAGCGGCCGCTCCAAGCTGAACCCTTGCTCCGCAGATACAGTATTGCCCCTTTATCAGCATTCTGAGCGATGCCTACCGCTTTCCAACCAAAAATGCAGGTCAACTCAATAGAACGCTGATCCTAAGGTGACATACCGAAAGCCCCCACTTAGCCACATGTGTCCGACTGTGTTTTGGAGCCGCGTGCCAACCTGCTGGAAGCTCATGCAAATGCCACCTTTCATTCACCGTCATTGAAATGAGCGCATCTCAGCAAAGTACACAACCCGCCGACCAGCACCTGCGTTTAGTTTGACCATCTATCCATCCTCGCGCCCGATCAAGCCCCCCGACCACGCACAGCAAGATCATTCTCTTGCATAGGCCGCGTGTCATGCAAGCGAGGCAAGATGTCCCTCACATGGGGCCTTGCTGTGAAGGACTCGGCGCGGCCTGCTCGCAGTCTATGGAGCCAGCGGCGGTACCGGCCCTGCCTTCCGGCCCTGCGGAGCTGCCCGTCAATAGGTCCGGAGGGAGCGAATCCACCCCGGCCGCCCGCAACAGGTCCTGAAGCACGTCGCCACTGCTGCTTGTAGCGGCGGTGCTGGTGTGAGGGCTGTCACTGCTGTTGCTGCCGCTGGCGCTGGTCGATGCACGGAGCTGTGGTCCCTGCTGGTGCTTTGTCTTTGTGTGTGACTGGGCTTTCTTGGGCAGGCAAACCACGTCCTGCAGAGGAGGACCCAAAGGGAGGAGGAGAGGGCGCCGAGGAGGAGGACGGGGGCAAGGTCAAGAGCGCGCGCGCATTTGGTGCCGTTCAGATCTGTTTGAGCCTGTTGAGGAGGGGCCGCTACACAATTTACATCCCCGCAGTCTCCAGGCCCCATTAACGTACCTAACGCCGCAATGACCTGTCTTCTTGCCGTCCCCATAAGCACCTTGACCCACGCATGCATCTTCACCACGCGCGCCCCCAAATTTGCGCACATGCATGCACACTTAAGCAGTTCTAGACACGTATGAATACACGCACAAGCGGCGCTGATGGGCACTTACCGGTTGTCCAATGCTGCGGCACTGGCACATTATCACACGCAGGCACCTACCTGCAGCGGCGTGACGCCCACCAGAAAGGTGCTGCTGGAGGCGGCGCCGGTGCCGAACGCCCCGCCCGAGGCCCGTGCCGACGTGCTCTCCGTACCGTACACTGCCGCAGAAGCCTCGGCGGAGCCCCTGCAATCGCAGATACAGTGTCCCATGATACGTGCAGGTGCAGTTACAGTGTGCCACGGTACGTGCAGTCGCAGATTGCACCGGGGGCCGGGTGGCTTCTGCGGGGGTGGGAGGTTGGAGGAGGTACGAGGCAGCGCACGGCAAAACGCGCGGGCGCTCCACACGAGGGGACACCGCATGCACGCATCCTGCACGCATGGCTGGGCCACTGGGCTGACTCGCCCGGCGTCTGTTAGAAAACATATCACAGCGCCTGTTCAGTCCTGTGGTTGGAGCGGCGGCGCCCTTGCAACCTGGCGCCAGTGCACGCTGCGAGAGCCGCGACTGCGCCCACCCACGTAACTACCCCCGCCCTGTAGTCCAGCCGTCCCGCACTGACTGCTCCGTCACTCCGGCCAGACGTGCCTGATAAGTAAATGTAACAACACCCAGCCACCCAGCGACGATCCACGCACCTGGTCCAGCCAAACAAATTGGTGGCACCGAAGGTTTGCAGCAGCCCCGCGCTGTTGGTCAGCACGCCGCTGTTGAAGTCGGGCCGGTCCCGGTGCGCCACACGCACGAAGCCGGAGGCCCCGCCCGTGTTGCTGCGTGCACAAATAGTTGCGTGCGTGGGCCGGCGGCGGCGGGGTTGGGGAGGGCGCAGGCGTGACGCGTCATACGGAGATTTGTTGACACGGGTCTGCGCCGGCATCGCGGATGAGGGCCTGGGAAGACTGAGGCACGCGCGTGCAACAGGATACTGCTAGGGGCTGCGCAGGCGCTTACGCATTGGACGGAGGGCCCTTGCGTTGTCGAGGTTGTGCCGCAGCGCCGCCGCCAGGCAACTCCGGAGCTGCCGGTGCCACGGGCGGCGGCGGCGGCGGCGGCGGCGCTTCTGGCTCACCACCGCCTTTGTTACTCTTTGCAGCACTCTGTAGGACGTTTGCGAGGGCCTGGCCCAGCTTGCCGTTTCTTGCATCGCTGCTGGGGCCCCCACCGAGCTGCTGCTGCTGCTGCTGCTGCTGCTGCTGCTGCTGCTGCTGCTGCTGCTGCTGCTGCTGCGTGCGCTGCAGCTCCTGACGCAGCCTCTGGCGCTGTAGCTCGGTGCGGAGTGAGGCCAGGGCGGCGGCCTGCTCAGCAGCCATGTCCTGTACGGCAGGACAGGCAGACAGACAGGCGGGTGGCCACGAGGCAGACAAGCAATACGGAATCGCGAATGGGGGGCGGTGTTGCTTCCAGCCCAATTAACCATACCCAGCGGTAGGAGCTACAGCGGAGAGCCGGCCGGCCAGGGTGCAGGCTCGGGAATTATATAAAGAGTGTGTGAACTCCTCTCGGAAAGGGGCGCGGGAGGAACCAAGAGCGGTTCGCGTGGGCCCCCTTGGCCGCGTGTGTGGCGAGCGGCGATTGGGGGCGTGCCACGAGGGGGCAGGACCCCGCGGTCCGAGGGGCGGTCCCACGGTCTGTGCTAAAGCGCACCCACCCACACCCACCCACCCACACCCACCCACCCACACCCACCCACCTACACCCACCCACCTACCCACCCACCTACCCACCCACCCACCTGCGCCATCTGCTGCTGTAGCGCCGCTTGCTGCTGGTCCGCCGCCCGCTGCGCCGCCACGCCGCCGGCACCGCCCAGCTGTTGCTTCGCGTAGGTGGCAATGGACGAGGAAATCACCGTCATGTCGGAGGCCTGGCCTGGAGGGAGTTTCACGAAGCAAATAGGTTTTGGGTTTTGATTTCTTAGAAAGAGATTAGCCCAAGACCAGACCTTGCACGTTTTCAATGAACACCAATTTGCGCCTGGCATGTTGTGATCACCTCTTGGCTGAGGCCGGCGGCCGGCCGGACGGCAGCAAGGCGTGTCCAAGTCCTCCCACGCACACGTGGCCATGTGGCACGCACCGTGGATGTTGACTTCCCCCGCCCCCCCCCGGAGCTTCCACGCCCTCCCAATCTCTCCCCCGCACGCGCACGCACCTGTGCCCTCCACTGCGGCGCCGTTCTGGCTGCTTGCGCCCGTGCGCCGCCCGCCGCTGAACACGTTGACCACCGGGCCAATGGTGAACGTCACGCGCGTGGGCACCGCCTGCTCGCCTGGTGGTGATGGTGGCGGGCGGGTAGGTGGTCAAACAGCAGGATTCAGCAGCGGTTGGAGGTGGCGTATATAAATGACGAAAGGCGAGCATTGTTGCATGGGGCAGTGTCATGTACGGTCAAGAGGATTACCCTGTCCGCGTTGATGGTGTGTGGATGTCGCTGAGCGGCAAGCGGTGTAGGCTTGCGCAGGTGGCACGCCAATAATGATGGTGGCGCGCGCCGACTGAGAATGCACACGACACGCGGGGGGAGGGCTGAGGGTACCGTACCTGCCAGGGTTAGGCCGCCTGTGAGCCCCCGGGCCCCGGTGTCCCCCGGCCCAGGGGTGCTGGTGTTGCCCACGGCGATGGTCTGCCCCGCGGCGCCGAAGCTGGCAGTGGGTGCGCCCGAGGCTGGAGGGATGAGCAGCAGGGGTAAAATGGAATGAGCGATGCACCGAGTGACCGAGACAATACGCGCAGGCAGTACCGGGCGCGCAGCTGAGATCGCTCAGTGGCACCAGGGCGGGGGCGCGATTACTAGAAGTGCTCTCGGGTTGCCATCCACCGGAGATGCAAATAACGTGGCGGCGCCCCATCGGCGCTGTTGCTGCTAATGCCACGCTCCCTGACCACGCCACCACTCACTGACGATGTCCTTGGCCACGGAGGCGGAGTAGCCAGACGCCAGAGCGGCGGCGAGGGTGGGGTCCAGCGCGGCCGTCCCAGCGGTGTAGAAACCGGCGGTGCGGTTGGGGCCGGCCTGCAGCGCAGTGGTGGTGTTGCGCCGCTGAGAGGTGGACAAGCCCAGGGCGGCGGTGGTGGCGTTGGCGATGGATCCAAGATGCGGCGCGGCTGCGATGCATGCATGCAAATGCAAGCATGATGCATGCATGCATGCATGGGGCAGGGGGTGGGTTTGTAAGGACCAGCCCAAGCCGAAATAAGCAAAGGTGGGATGGATGGGGCACTCGCGGCTCAGCGTCGGGGAGTTCACGAGCCCCCGTGAGCCCCCATGTGCAGACTGGCCCCTCAGACAATCATCAGTTGGCCCGGGCAGGCACGCACTTGGGTGCTCTTCCCTTGGAGCACACACGGTGGGCGGGGAGCCCACGCAGCAATCCATGAATCCATCCACGCAGCCCCACTCACCCGCCGCCAAGCCGTTCACAAGCCCCAACAGCTGCTCCGCCAGCCGCCCGAAGAAGCCCTCGGGCGGCTCCGCCCGCCGCGCCGCTACAGCCGCCACCGCGTCTGAACCCACGCGCCCCGGGGCGCCGTGCCCAGTCCTTGGACTGCCAGCAGATGTGCCGCCAGCGGCGGAGCGGTACGGCACAACAAAGGGCACCACGCCGCCACCCACATCCTGAGCTGTACCGATCATGGAGGAGGGTGGACCAGCAGTAGCACCAGGGGCCCCGCTGTCGCTACTGCCGCTGCTGCCGCTACTGCCGCCGCTGCCATTATCGCCTTCGCTGCCATCGGCGCGGCTGCTGTCGCCGTATTCGGCGTATGCTGAGGTGTCACCATAGTAAGAGTAATAGTCAGCCGCCGTTGCCATGATTCTTGCAGCGGCATCTGGGGAAAGCGGGGCAGGGCGCTTGGCGGACCCAGTTGCTTCCTCACCCGTGCCTCCGCTGCTGTCACTACTGCCGCTGCTGCTGCCGCTGCTGCCGCGACTGCGAGCCGCAGCCGATGCCAGCGCCATCCGGCGGCCGCTGCTGCTGCTGCTGCTGCTGCTGCTGCTGCTGCTGCTGCTGCTGCTGCTGCTGCTGCTGCCGCTACTGCCGCTACTGCTAAGCCATCCGCTCAGCGACGGGGGCAAGAGGCGCCAACTGGAAGGGCTGCGGGCCGCCGGCTTCCCGGTGACGCGCGAGAAGCTGCTGCTAGGAACACTCTGATCACCCGCCGGAGGATCGCGTGGATGCACAAGGTACCGTGAGGAGGGATCGGTCGCTGACCCGCCACCGCCGCCGCCTACTGCCGCTACTGCCGCCAGCGCTGGAGCTGCTGCAGCGCGCTGCAGCGCCCGAAGGCGCGCTTCAATGAATCGCTCGCCGTTGCTGCTTGTCACGGTGAATGGCTGCTGGATCGCATTCGCCCGCAGGAGTGATGGCTTATGGCCACCGTTGCTCAATTGCCGCCGGCCCGCTGCTGTGGCTGCCTGTGGTGGTACTGCTGATCGCTTCGCCTTCGCTGCTGCCGCCAGCGCAATCTGGCGTGACAATAAGCACGCGTGCCTATCGCGGCACGATTGGAGCGGCAGCACCTGCAATGTCGCCGCCTGCTCTGCAGCAACGGCTGTGCTGGCCACGGCAGTAGCTGTCAATTGGCTCCGCCCCGCTCGCTGTTGCTGCTGCCACTGCGTTACCGCCGGCAGTAGCAGGAGTGCAAGGGCGCCCCCTGAGGTAGTGGCGGCGACGGCGGCGGTGGAGCTGGTGGGCGTCAAGCCCGCAGGGGAGGCAAGGTCCGCAGCTTTTGCACCTGCTGCAGCGCCGGCGGTTGCGGAAGCGGTGGTGGAAAGCCCAAAGAGCAGCATCAGAAGTAGCGCCGCCCCCGTCGCCAGCGCTGCCGCCAGACGAACGCGCGGCGACAAACCCGGGGCGGGTGTTCGGGCAGGCAGCATCCGCGTGCCTGCTGCGAGCGCGGTCATATGAGGAAAGCATGCATGCCTTGTCCGCGACTCCGTATCGCGAGAGGTGTGACTCGTGGGAAGAAACCCGCTGCCGCGATTGCCCTGCGCCAATGTCGGCGTGCTCGCGCGCGCACGAGGCGTTTGACGGCTGCCCGTCAAAGAGCAGTGTTGCCCGTCACCGCCCGGCCTCGCGCAGCCCTGCTGGCTTTGCGCCCCCAGCGTCGCCTCAACTCCTGTCAGTCTCGCGAAAGCTAAGTGCAGCCCCGCGCCTGCCCAGCTCGCACATTCTGCGTCCAGCTCCCGACGAGCCCCGAACGCGCACGCTCGCACATACAGTGCCCCGCTTCGTTCCTCAGCCCCGCCGCCTCGCTCGACTGACACTCGATCGGCTGTAGCGCTTCCGGCCGTTGCAGCGCCGCCCTGCACATGCGGCCCATGCGGCAGCGAGCCGCCGCGGGCGCGCGGGCCATGACCGGCACCCTGCCGCCAGCGGCCTTTGCCTGCGCCGCCTGCTTGCTGCTGCTGGTGCTGGCGCAGCCAGGGTGAGTGCGTGGGTGGGTGAGCAACAGCACGTGCGGCTAGCGCCGCACGCGTCCAGCAAGCAAGTATTGATGGTCGCAAGGCCGGCTCCTCATGGGCACACATGGCAGTCAGGGCCCCCCCCGCGGATCTGCTACATGTCAGCACCCACCAACGGTTGCTTTGGGCAGTGACCGGCCAACCCGCCTCATGGATTGGGCAGCGCTGCTGGGTCACTCACCATCGTGTTGATTGCCTCCGTGCGTGGCACACTCACCTGCCCTCCGCACGCACCCGCCTCTTCCCGACGCGCACATGTTGTGCTCAGGCATTGCCAGCAGCCGCAGCAGCCGCAGCAGAACGGCAGCGCGGCGGCTGCGGGCGGCGTGCCCAGCGTGTCTCAGGTGGCCAGCCAGGTTTCCTCATCAGGCTCCTCATTCATAGCAGAGGCCCTGGCGCGCCGCCGCGCTGGCATTGGCGGCAGTAGCAGCAGTAGCGGAAGTAGCACGCCTGCAGCTGCTGCGCCTGCTGCAGCAGCTGCGGGGACCCCGGTCGCGTCGGCCGCTGCGGCTCCTGCTCCCACCGCTAAGAGCACCGCCGCTGCTGCCGCCAACGCCACCGCGGTGCCAGCTGGCGCGCCTGCCGATGCGGGGGCGGCGAATGCCACCACAGCTGCGCCCAGCGATACAGGTGGGCGGCCTCGATACCGACACGCACACGACACTGCGCGGTGGGCAAAAGAAAGCAGAGGTCGCTGCGCGCCAGCCCACGCCAGTAATGCGCAGGGCTGACTGGGGCGGACCCTTGAACCTTCGAACTTCAGGGCCCACCTAAGGAAGGCGGCGGGCATTTGCGACATCATGCATTCTGCACTGGGTCCGCATTGACGCAGGGGCGGCGGGCGGCGGCCGTCAAGCCACCGGCACCGGCGACACCACCGCCGCCACACCTGCGCCGGCCTCCAACGCCACCTCCGCCTCTGCGCCCGCCACCGGCAGCAGCTCCACCGCGGCCGCGGCGACCGGCAGCGGCAGCAGTAGCGGAGAGCAAGAGGAGGAGGAGGAGGGTTATCTGCTGGAGGAGGGGGCGGCGGTGACGCCCGAGGCCAGCAGCAGTGGTGGCATTAACGCCACAGCAGCTGCCACACCGAGCAGACCCGACGGCGAGGGGGCCCCACTCCCCACCGCTGCACCGGCTGCTACAGCCCCAGCAGTGAATGGCTCCTCTGCCCTCGCCGACGCCTCTTCTCTGTTCCTGAAGCAGGCGGCAGCTGCAGCCGCCAATGCAGCCAACACGACTGCGCCCGCGGCCGCCTCGCCCGCAAGCGCCGGCGCCGGCAGCGGCGGCAGTAGCAGCGGCGGTAGTAGCAGCGGCGGCAGTAGCACTGCGCAGCAGAACACCATGATCATGCTGTCAGGCAAGACGACTGAGGGCGGCAGCGGCAGTAGCAGCAGCAGCAGCGACAGTGACAGCAGTGGAAGCGGCAGTAGCTCGGGGCCTTTCGCGGACGCGGGTGTGATGACGGAGGAGACGCCCGCCCCCGAGTCGGACTGCGCCCTACCGCGCGACGTGGGCGTGTGCCGCGGCAGCTTCACTCGCTACTTCTTCAACGCGGACTCCAAAGGCGAGTAACTGCTGCTGACATTGCTGTCCTGTGCGATGCGGGGCAACATGACGTGAGGAAGGGGAGGGTCAGCAAGCCGCAGAGGGCAGGCGCAAGACAGGAGCTAGCGTGCGTGCGACTTGCGTGCATGCGGCGGGTGCGGCCCGCCGGCCCGGAGTCTGTACCCAAGCAAGCAAGCAAGCAGGGTGCGACCCAGCGGCCCTACCTCATGGTTTGGCGCGCCTTCGGTCCTCTGATACTCTGGCTAGTCATCGTATTGCCCGCCCAGCAACATCCACCCTCACGCATCCGTGCAATGCTGTGCTGCCACCCAACGCTACCACAGCCTGTGAGCGGTTCGTGTACGGTGGCTGCGGCGGCAACGGCAACAACTACGCATCAGAGCAGCGCTGCGAGGAGGTGTGTGGCGCCGCCGCCAGTAAGGCGGGCGGCGCCGAGGCAGCGGGCGGCGCGGCGGCGCCGGGAGGACAGCTGCTGCAGCCTGACCTCCGTTCCTCCGCCGCTTCCGAGCCCCAGCCTGAGCCGGCTGCTGCCACGCCTGCGGCGGCCCCGGCGCCAGCGTCGGCGCCTGCTGCTGCTGATGCGCAGGGCGCAGCAACCACAGCACCCGCAGAGACGGCGCCCACTGAAAGCAGCGCAATTGGAGCCGCCGCAGACGTCCCGGCAGCCAACAATGCCGCGCACGTGCCCGCGGCAGCGGCGGCGCCGCCGCCACTAGCTGCAGCAGGCGGCTCCGCTGGCACCAGCTGCCGCAGTGCGGCAGCCGCCCTCTTCACAGCCGCATTAGCAGGACTGGGGGCGCTGTGTCTCTCTGTGCTGTAAGATGTTGACATTCAGGCAATTGCGAGGTTTACCAGGAAGTGGTTGAAGGTACAAGAGCGCGTGCTCGGCGTGTTCGGACCATAGATTTAGTTACAAGCGGTTGACCTTCGTAGATGTGCGTGATACCGTCTCTGCATGACGAGCCACCGTCACCACTAATTAGGTATGACCAGTACTTGGCATAATTCATTCATGTTCAAGAGTTCGCAATCAGGTTTGGAGGTTCACAACCGAGGCAGGCGGGTGGAGCTCTCAATGATGGCATCCAAGGCGTCCTCCCCTGGATGGCATCGCCACCCTCCCCACTGTACCGTGTCGTCTTCATGCAACGCCCACTGACGCTGCTGATCTCACGAGTCATGGTCCATCACAATAGCGACCACTTAAGCTGCTGTCGAACAGAGCTGCTTCCACGGGCACACCGAGCACAAATTCCGCCCTCGCGCGCCACTGCCGCAACACCACAATAAATAAATAGTCCCGGTCAGCAGCTCTCAAGCTGGCCCACGGGCAACCAAGGCTTAGCCATCCACATTAGCTCATCGTGTGCAGTGCATGCCTCCACCGCTAGCAGTATGTGAGCTAGCAGCTCCCAAGTACCGATCGGGGTGTCTGTCTGTCCCGAGGCAAAGAGCTCCCGACCGAGCAGCTCGCCCTCATCCATCCACACCCATTAGACTAGTCCAGGGTGACGGGGGCGCCCTCCTCCCACTCCACGCCCAGCTCCGACAGCTTCTGGTGGCTGGCGGCGTAGTCGGCGAAGAAGGCGGCCTGGTCGGCGGCGTACTTCTCCGCGTACGGGCTACGGCACGGCGCCATGTACGACAGCGGCGGGCGGGCGGGGGGGTGGTGGGCGGAGTTGGGGTGGAGTCAGGCACGGAGGGAGAGCGAGATGGAGCAGAGGAGGATAGGAAAGGCAGGAGTTTAGGTCGCAGCTGCAGCGGTGGTGCTTGGAGCTGCAGCGATGGTGGCCGCCGGCAGGGCGACGTGAACGCAGATGTTCCCCGAGTGGCCACCGCGTCCAGGACGCAACTGTTTGTTCACTTGGACCACGAGGCTCTTGGCGCTGGCCACCTGTGCGCCTCGCTATCACTCAGCCCCTGCCGGTCATGCTCCACGCGCCGCCACCACCGCTTTTGTGCGCCCCCCCCCGTCACGCACCCACCCACTCACCGGAACTTCTCATCCTCGAAGATGCAGGCGTCCGTGGGCAGGACCAGCAGGTCGGCGTCCCGCTTGGCCTTGATCTGTGGGAGGTCAGGTCAGGACAGGTGTGGGAGGTCAGGCCAGGCCAGGCCAGGCCAGGCCAGGCCAGGCCAGGCCAGGCCAGGACAGGACAGGACAGGAGGTGCGCGAGGTGGGCGGGAGAGGAGCGAAGGGCGGATGGAGGGGGCGGATGGGGCATGAGGACGGGGTTGCGGCTGGACAGAAGGCCAGCGGCAACACCAAACCAGCCTGACCCAAAGCGTCACGCACGCAGCTGCGCCGAATCCACGCGCACGCTGACACGCGCACGTGTCACACACAAACACGTGGGCGCGCGCACAACACGCCGCACGGCTTCGCACGTACGTACGCACGCACCTCCTTGAAGTAGGAGTTGTCGAACTCCAGCCAGTTGACGGTCCAGCTCGTTCCCTGCTGCCCCACCGGCTTGGGCGTGGTGGGGCGGTCGGCACGGCCGCTGGGGCTGGCGGTGGAGGTGCCGGGGCCCACGTCCGTGTACTTGGTCTTCTCCGCGCCTGCGCGCGCGCAGCAGGATGACACCGTAATGGTGATGATCAGGATGTGTGTGCGACGGAGCGTGTGGGAAGCCGGTGGAGGGACAAGCTGGTGGGTGTTGGCCGCCGTCTGGTGTACCGTATTGCGTGTGTTAGGCGAGCAGGGTGCGGCTGGCTTTGCGGGTGGACCCTTCCAACCCCAAGCGTGGCGCCAACCCAACATATGCTGCTGCGCACATGCTTGTTGTGGCGAAGGGAGCACTTCAATGTCGGCTCTGGAAACACGAGCAAAGGGGCTGACAGACAGGAGCACAGAGCACTGCCGGCAACTCACCGAATCCAGAGCGCTCGGGGCGGGCGCGGCCCAGGGTGTGCCCGCCGCTCAGCACCACGATATCCTGCGTGTGAGCGAGTCATAGCAAGGTAAGCAGGGCATGTGTTATAAACCCCGGGATAGAGGAAACGCAGACCATGTATGCAGATGCTGGGCGCGTGTGTGCGCCATCGGCGGATGGTAAGGCCGCCAGAGTCACAGCATACCATGCATGCCGCCATGCCGAACCGACCAGGGCGCAGGAATGCGAGCCGTTCCCCGGCAAACGCATCGGGTGCGCACGGGTCCCCGTGCTCCTTCATGTCCACAGACACAACGTTCCACCTTGTTGCTGTCTGATTGACAGCGGGCACACGCTTCGATGCCTGTCTTTCTTCGCACGTCCACCACCCAAAACACACACGCGCGCATCAGTGCGCCACCCACCCACCCATTGCCCCCACACCCACCTGGTCATTGAGGCCCATGCGATAGAACACGCGGCGCAGGTGCTCAGCGGGGCTGGCACTCCCATCGGCAAACGGGTGTGCGGCGCCTGAGGCCAATGCCGGCGCAGCGGAGTCGAGCGGAAATTGCGTCAGCCCCGCATGCGGACACATGGCTTACGAGCGCTGCATGCGGACCGCAAGCCCAGGCCTTACGATGCTGCCAATCTGGACCCTCCCACCGAATCTGCGAGCACATTCCGCCCCTCCGCTGCTCGCTCTTCGCACGTTGGGGTCACAGTGGATTCGAATAGACTCCGCAGCCCACGTACCCGGCAGGCGGCCGTCCGGCGAGCACTCCTCGGGTCCCTTGGCATCCTTGCGCCCGTAGCGCATGGGGATCTTGGGCCCGCCCGCAGCCTGTGGGGGCGAGTCAAGAGTGAGTCGTGTGTGTGTGGCGTGTCAGGCCTGCATGCCGGAGGCAGGGCTCGCGGAGCAGAGAGCCACATGGGGCTCGCGCGCTGTACTGGATGATGAGCACGCGATCGCATGCCAGTGCAGTCCTTGTCGCCCACGCCCTAAGCCCCACCTCCGCACCCGACTTCCCTCCCCGCCGCGACCACCTGTCTCACACCCGCACGCTCACACGCACCGCCCGCCGCCCACCAACAAACATTGCTCATCCGCATCGCCTCCAAATGCTGTGCGTTGCCCCTCCTTGTGTAAACCCTCGTGTCCTCCTCTGCTCCCCCTCCACGCTTCGAATACTACAACACACATGCTCGCCGCGGCAAACCTCGTCCGTCACACGCACGCACGCACGCACGCACGCACCTCGATGGCCGTGGCGGACGCCATCTGGAACAGGTCGGCGTACGACACGTCCGGGTACTTCTTCTTAATGGGGTTCAGAATGGCCAGGGCGATGGCCAGGCCTGCAGCAGGCGCAAGCGCAGGTGTGCACATGACGTAACAGACACGAAGGCATGGATTGGGGACGAGATAGTGGGGAGATAACGTTGCACATAGGCGCGTCAGTTGGCGGTGGCATGTTAGACGGCGGAGGCGAGGTACATGAGCGCCCGAGTGTCCTGATCCCCATAAGCGGCTTGCACCGCACACGCGTTTTCCGTGGCCACGTACTATGAGACAAGCTCATGCAAACGCACCCTTGTTTGCGTCATGGTCAATCTCGGGCTTGAAGCGGATGCTGCCGTTGGCGCCGCCGCGGGCAGGGAAGTTGGGGACGTTCTGCGCGCATGCATGACGGAAAGCTGTCAGCACCGCATGTCGCTGTGCCTGTGTGCGGCACTGTGGCAACCGGACGCCGCTGCAGCATGGTAACACCGCTGGTGCTGGCGGCGCGCACGACCCCACCAACACCTCCGGCTTTGCACCGTACCATCAGTTCGCCACAATATCATGCCATTCCACCACTATATTGTGCGTTGCAGACGAAACACAGGGCATGGGAGCGCCCGGGCTCGTGCGGTGCGCTTGGCGTCACGGAGAACAGAATGGGTCCCCGATCCGGCTGCCGCACCTTGTCATAGGTGCCGGAGTCGTGCCAGCCCAGGCGCACGGTGATGGGGTTGCAGCCTGTGTGCGTGCGGTCAGTCAGGTCATGGGCGCGGCGGTCTGACACGTGGAGCTGGTATCACTCAACCCACGCCCTGTGATATCTCGGTCGCGGTTGCGCGGTACTGCGGACTGATGCCCGCCGGGCAGTCCAGGCTCTACGGACGGGGGCTTGTGGAACCGAGAACCTGAGCCTGCGGCCTTGTCTGTTCTTCATCCCAGGTACTAGGCTCGCTAAAACGGCCATGAGCGCACAGGTGCGCTCAGCAGCAGCCACATATCCTGGCGACTCGACCCCACACGTAACGGTGTTGCCATTCCGAATTGTCCGATCCTCACCGCGGCTATTTATGTAGCCGTAGAGCTCCGACTTCAGGGCCTTCAGCTGCTCAACGTTGACTTTGGCACTGACACGCACGGTCACAGCCCGCGACCTAGTATTAGAGCTCGGCCGCGCACTTCCGCGCACGGCCCGCGCGTTCACGCTGCTCTGCATGGCTGCAAGGTTGTATAACACGTGTAAAGTGGTACTGTCTGAATTATGTCCTCTACCCGGTGGCCAGGCTTTAAGCAGTTCCACGTTGATCGCGTAACGGCAAAGGAAGGAATCAGGGTCAGGCTCAAATGCGGACGCTTCACTTCTACAGGCTGTGTTGTCTCCCCTGCAATACTTATTCAGGTAAGCGGGCAATCTACGACATTACAGGGCTGATTACTAGGCGCGGCCAGATGATGACCCGGCCTGATACCCCGGGCCTCGCGAAGGTGACGAACTCTGCCGAAGGTCCACATGCACCTTAAGGACCCATGCGCAACGTTGTACTTTGTACTGTAATCAGAGATGGCGGCGGGAAGTGGGGACAAGGCAATCGCATGCAGAAGTGGCTATGCGTGTGCGGCTGGCCACCAACTGCCAGGCACGGCTTGGGCATGGTGCCGCTGGGGCCAGCTGGAGCTTTCATGGGGCAGCTCGGGCCCAAGTGCAGCTGTGTAGGTGATGTGCACTTAGCTTCCACACTTTAAAGCGCCTTGTCGATTACAGGGTCCGACGTTTCTTGAGCCCCTGCTGCTGCCACAGCGATTAGCGTAGGTTACCGTATGATATGGCGTCCGCCGCCAGGGCGCCGGCCTGTGCAGCTATACCCACGCACGCCAAGCTCCGCATTTCAATGTCAAGTTGACCTGAAGTTGCCTTGCCGTCGCCATAAGAATACTGATGAGCTATGCAACAAGTAGTATTAGTAGTAGATTCGCCGGTCGCCAACACCACACGAACGACTGCTTACTCGGCGCCGTCCACGTCCTCAACCTCCACCCTAAGCCCTGTCCTCAATCAAATGTGCTGATGATGTCGTGTGCGGCACGGCCTCGCAGTCCCCCAGCCTCGCCGCTGACTGCCGCCGCACATACACACGGGAAGACGGGAAGACCAGCTCACACAAACGTGTTATGCTTTCCCGATCGGCGGCAGACGAAATGCATATATCTCTCCCTCCAAACGTGTGCATGACAAAGTGCATTCGTTCGTGTTCGCATCTTTCCGTCCTCGCCAAGCATCTCGTTGCGTTATATTAAAATAACCACCACCCAGGGTCCCACGTCGTTGTTCACATAATGCGCCATACCGATAACTGTATTTGCAACCGTAGCGCGGCAGGCCACTCCTTGTCCACCTCAAGGACGATTGAGATTTGAGACCATACTCGAGCCAAACCTCTGGCACGCACACCTCAACTGGCGCCCCCTCCCCTATCCTTGGGAGACGGGGGCCCGCCTGAATTAAAGTGCAACCTAGGCCACACACGCCGCAAATGTGCCTTACCCGAGGGAAACGCGTATCATTTCCTCCTCTTGCTGCATGGCAGACCATTCACCTCTCAGCAGGTGGCAATTGTGCGGCCCCTCGCCAGAATACGCAGGCAAGAACGGCACGCGTCAACCCACACCCTGAACCACCTCGCTGTGGCCGACATGTCAAGCACCTGTACGCCCTGTCAACACGGGCGGCTCCTCGCCACACGACCCCCATCAGCTGGCGTACCGCATGGATGGCTACACCCATTATACTGGCGTGCCCTCAACGCAAAACAGACGGCACGTGCGTGTGTGCGACAGGCCAATACCCCAGCAATCCCAAACACATCATGCTCCACACCGTGCGGTTCATGTTTCCATACATATAACTTTATTGATGCTCCTCCGAGCGCCATCGCAGCAGATGAAGGATGTCAGTGTATCCATAAAAGCGTCGAGCCCATGATTGCAGCGCTACCCGCGTGTACACACACGCGGTCTGTGCTCCTGTTAGTTTAGTATTCGACGATAACCCACGCTGTCACACACCTACCAAATGCTGCATCAAGGGCCGCCGCAGTTACATCACCGCCATGCAGAAAACCCCAGCTCCATGAAACAACCCCCACTGCTCGCCGCAACTCCAAGGCCGGCGAGCCCCGCGCAAATTTTGCAGCGTCCATAAACCCGGGTCCTCACATTCCCATATGGGCCGAGCGTGGCGCAACAGCCGCCTGACCGCCTCCCATACCCTGCCCTTGTATAGCCTTCACAGATTGCAGTCCTTTTCCCTTCCCTTCGCATGCATGCAGCAAATTACCGACGGGTTCACACAGCATCGAGAATGCTGCCGCACCGTATGGAAGCTGCCCCCAAAACGCCGCCAGGCTGGAAGGCGCATCAAAGTGGAGGCCGCCGGCAACCGCACAGATGCACTGCAGCCCTGCCACGTGACGCCACACTGCGACGCAGCCCAGCGCCGCGCCACGACGCAGCAAGCACTGAACACAGCAATGCTGCCTGCCTGACTGCCTGCTGCTGCTGCTGCTGCCGCTGCTGCTGCTACACAACATGCAGCAGGTGCTGCGCCTGGGGCTCGCCTGCCCCATCGGCGCCGCCTGCGGAGCATACGCTGCGCAGCAGCGCCGCCAGCGCTTCCTCCACCTGCGCCGCCACGGGGCGGTTTGCGGGGCTCCTCTGGAGGCAGCCCATGGCCACATCACGGTAGGAGGGCGGGCAGGTGGTCGGGAAAGCGGGAAACGTGGGCGCGTAGCGCGGCCCCTCCTGTGTCTGGGTGCCGGCCAGCCGGCCTGGAATGGTGATGTGACGATGTGGCAAAGGAAAGAGAGGGGAGGAGGAGCGGGTAAGATGCGGCCGGGATATGCAAGCGACTCGCAAGGACGCGCAACAGCGTCGGGCACGCTACAGCGTAGGTGGTGGATTGGGTGCTCACCGTTGTACAACTCCCAAAGAAGGACTCCGAGCGAGAAGACTGCACGGAAGGGGCGGGGGGGGGGGGTACATGCATCAAGATTAGAGAAGACGTAGACCGTAGCCAATCTTGGAGGGGGCGGGGGGCGGGCACAAGGCAAGCATGTGGGCCCGTGAGTACGAGCCCAAGCCAAACCAAACCAACCGCAACTAGTGGAGCAGGCGGCGTTAAACAAAACATACTGGAGTTGACAACACAGCCTCCAATCCTATCTGGTCATGTCAATGCGACACCCGCCAACGGCTGTGTGGCTTACTGTCTGAGGCCGGCCCCACTTGTGCCTGCGGGAGCACAAAATCAAAGCAGGTGCGTTAATTAAACTCGCGACACGATGATGGCCAGGCAAACCGCATTTGAGTACAGCAATTAGGATGCCCCGTACCTTCAGGACAACAGCTGGGCAAATGTAGAACTGTGAGCGTTGGCAGGCAGGAAACCAAGGTAAGGGTGCTGGGTAAAGGGATCAACTGAACACGGACTTCTGACAGCCTGACTAGCTAAGACGGCATTCCCAAGCTTGCACGTTACAATCCAGCTGCGCCTGCCCACGCCCGCCCTCACCATGGTGCCCATCCGGATGTTGGATAGATGGCTCTGGTGCTGGGGCAGCATGACGGAGAGCCTGTATTCACGAGCGGAACGGGTGTTGGAGAGGACGAAGCGCATCATGACTCGGACCATGTGCGCTTGCAGTTGTTTGCTTTAGCACTGCGCGAGGATAGCCCACTTCACTCAGTCAGACATGGCACTTACCCGAAATCCCCAACCTTGGCCGCGAAGCCCGACGGCTCATTGGTGTCCTTTTTTAGCAGGACATTGTTCGGGTTGAGGTCTGAAACAACACGACACAGGGCGCATGGCGTACGCAAAATGCCAAGCTGAGCGATGGGACCGGTCCATAGCGGTAAGGAACGTAACGTGCCCGACTGCAGCCTGCGATGTCAGCGTGCCGCAGACACCCTGTGCCAATGGCCTGCGACGCTTCTCCGAGGCGCAGAGCAAACGAAAGGCTCACCTCCGTGCACGATGCGCTTGGAGTGCAGGTGCGTCAGCGCCTTAGCGACGCCGAGGGCTAGCGCCACCACCGACGGCTGTATCGACGGGCGCACACGCAGGCAAGGATCGCTTACACAAGGCATGACAAACGAGCTAGGCCTTACAATGGCGACCGTGTGCAGGTCCCTGTGCAGCCCTATTAATGTCACCTAAAGCACCGAACCCACGAAACATATTGAAAATCCCGAGTCGCCCCGACCCGACGCGACTTGGGCCACGGCTCTCACCAGGTGCACGTGTCCCGGCGCCGGCCAGATGGCTGGGTTGCCGTACAGCCCGCTGAGCGGCCCGCCGTCCGCAAACTCCTGAATGATGTACAGCCGCCAGTCCTGCAATCATGCAAGCAACAGGCGCGACCCAGATGATACCACGCACACCCGACGACGGCGTATGCGGGTCTGACATGTGGTCGCCCCCATCTCGCAACCACGCCCAGCTTTGTCCACTGCATCTGCAAGCCGCGGGAATTTCCGCAAGCGACACGGCGGCGCAGCCCAAAGCCCAAAGCCATATGCGCGTGCGCCGTCACACACACACGCACCTGGTACTGCGACAGGTTGGAGTTGCTGCCGCTCTCCTCGCCGTCGCCTGCGAGGCCGCTGCCGTCGCCGTGCAGATGCAGCACGCCTCCCTGCTGCTGCCCGCTGTCGGCGCTGGTGCGGCCCATCATGCCCAGCTGCCCGCCTAGCGGCTGCAGCTCGGTGCAGAAGGTTGCCTGCGCAGGACGGATCACCATGGGTTGCGGAGTGCCAGGCAGCCAAGACCTCGCGCTCCGCATCACAGCTCACACAGTTGATGCCCTACGATGCTAGGCACGCTGCCGAGGCAATCATAGGGTACGGCACGCGCGTGTGCAGACTCACGATGATATTGGGGTGCACGATGGAGCTGGCCAGCGCCGCCTCGTGCAGCGCGCGCTTGCGGTGCTCCGTGCTGGCGCTGAACACGACCGTCTTGATGGCCACAGGCATGCCCTGCCACGTGCCTGTGGTGTTGAGTAATTGGGGGGTTGATAACTACTTGAAGAAAGACAGTTCAGAAAACAACTATGCTGAGCGGGAGTGATAGTGGACAGTCCGATAAGCAGCCAGGCGCCGCAGCAGGAGGCACAAAGCAGCCACGGCTAAAGCAACGCCCCTGCTCTTTGCCTTCCTTGTCCTCCGGACCGAGGCCCCGCTCCTGCCCTCACACCGCAAGGGCCCACGAATACAGCGCACCCAAGAACCCCAGCCCCCCTCCCAGCCCCGCTCACCCCTGAACACCACGCCAAAGGTGCCGCTGCCGATGACGCCGTCCAGCCGCACCGCCACATCCTTGACCGTGGCGCGCAGCTCCCGCGCCATCGCGCCCAGCTCCCCCAGCACGTCTGGGCCAGAGGCACTGGAGATCTGGCTCAGCGGCTTGCTGTCCTTGCGGTCACGGCTGACGGAGGAGCCGTTGGGGTTCGCGCCGGCGCCGCCGCCAATGGCAGCGGCGGCGCCCGCGGCGCCCTCCGCCCGCACGCTGTTGGGCGCCATGGACGACGGCCCAGTGCTGGAATTGCCGTCCGTGGGCGTGGGCGTCGCCACGGAGGCGGCGGCAGCGGCTCCCAGCGGCCGCAGGTGCGCCTGCGGCGAGCGCGGCGTGCCCGGCGACGCGGTGGCGGCGGCGGCTGCGCCGCGCTGCCCGCGGCCGTAGGCGGGGCTGTCCAGCTGTCGGTCGCCGCTGGCGCCGCCGCTGGCGCCGCCGCTGGCGCCGCCGCTGCCGGCGCCCTTCTTGGAGGCCTTGCCGTCGCTCGATCCCTTGCCGCTCTTGTCCGCCTTGCCGCCGCTGTGCATGGTCGACGCCTTGGTGGAGGCCGGCACCGGGTCCTGCACACACACATGAGCATGGTGAGCAAGTGAACTCGCCGCCGAGTACGTTATGATTCAGTCCGCGCTGTGGCTTGGCACCGGTACGCATGCAACGCCCCCCATCCGACATTGACCAGCATTCCGGCAGCGTGGCGCTTGGCGCCCCGGCCCCCGCCCCGCTAAAAACATCCGCCACGCGCCCCCCGCCTGCCCCCCGCCACCGACACACCGCCCACCTCCTCCACGTCCCGCCATTC
The DNA here is from genome assembly GCA_016834595.1 of Chlamydomonas schloesseri. Lineage (NCBI taxonomy): Eukaryota > Viridiplantae > Chlorophyta > Chlorophyceae > Chlamydomonadales > Chlamydomonadaceae > Chlamydomonas > Chlamydomonas schloesseri. The sequence continues at coordinate 254,282 of JAEHOD010000025.1, read as the reverse complement.
CGGCAGCTTCTGGCCCGGCTCCAGCCCCATGAAGACCATGCCGGTGTCGTCCGTGTCGGCGCCGCTGGGCATGTCCGTCCCCGAGCCCCCGCCTGCCGCCGCCGGCTTCTTGCGCGCCCCCCACCCGCTGACGTCGGCCGCCGGCGCCTCCGCGTCGTACTTGGCGGCCGGCCGGCCGCCGCAGCGGCCGCGGCGGCGCAGGAGCACCACTGCCAGGACGGCGGCGACGATCAGCACAGACGCCACCGGGACTACCACGGCTACGATGATGGTCTGCGGGAGTTGGGTCCGGCGGTCGGTCAGTGATGGGCGGTGGGAGGTAGCACCCAGGCAGCACACAGACCGCGGCGGCGTGCACCCCGACCAAGCGTCACAGCAACAGCGTCTACCCAGCCCCAGGTTACCTACCGTGGTGTTTGAGCTGTCCGTGCTCTGCGGCGCCGCCGCTGCCGCCGCCGCCGCATCCGCCTGGTCTAGCTCTTTGAGCTTGATTGCCACGCAGTCCGTTGCTGTGTGCAGCAAGAAGCGATGAAAGTTTCAACGCACAGTCGCGGTACAGGTGTCGTGGCATCCCGAGCCAATCCTGACATTTTGCGCCTCAGAATTTGATGCGTAGAGTTATTCAGATGGTCCGAAAGCGCTGCGTCATGCTGCAACATCCACTGCTGCTCCTGCCGCCCCCGGTCATGCTGCATTGTGACCCCCACCCCCAGGCCAGCTCTTTGTACCCATCCCAACACCCCCCCATACTATCTCATGGGTGGCAAACTGCGACGGCGGCTACTGTCGTCACCGCCCACATGCGCAAGACCGAAGTGCTCATCATATATTTTGATACTGGGTTTGGCCGGGTGGCTTGGAAAACGCGGTGTACTTCGGGCCGGAACATTTTTTGCGTCAAGGGTTCCCCGTTGCCATTGTAGGCCACGCTCTCCTCCTCCTTCTATTTGCGTTGGGTATGGTTATTTGGGCTGGTATATTCATCCCCCCCTCACCCCCATCCTATGGATGGCTACCCCCCCCTCCCCTCCCCGAGGACAACACGGCGCCACCCCAAGACGGCTCCAGCGGCCGCACCTGTCCGCTCCTTGAGGCACTGAGCGTCCACCACGGCGTCCACCGCGTACACGGACGAGTAGCTGGCGTAGCGGAAGCCGCCGAACAGGTAGCCCTGGAAGGCGCTGGTCCTGCGGTGGGAGGATAGGCAAGATGGATAGTTGAACCTGGAATGATTGGGTTGGAGATCCGGATGACTATAATTACGGTAGGTGAGCGAGGTGGGCTTGTAGCTTTGTGAACGCTGTGCGCGTTATGGGACATTTCTGGTCTCAAACACAAGATTGCGATGTTATGTGTTTCATAGAGGGTAGCAGTCAGATTGTGAGTCAAATCATGTTAACATTTATCGTTTGGTGTGTGTGTGTGTGTGTGTGTGTGTGTGTGTGTGTGTGTGTGTGATTAGCAAATAGCGCCCGCACGGCGTGGTGTGCATGGGCAGCACTGCGTGGGTGGCGCGGCGCACTGTGCAGTCCCCGCAGGCGCGTGCGACAGGCGGGCAGGCGGGCAGAACGCAGGGGTAGGAAGGTTTGAGTCTGCCGGAGACGACGTCATGCAGGCCCGGAACCAGCCGCTTGCATCATCCGCGCACGTATGTTCGTTCGTGGGACCAGCTGCCAGCAGCGCCGCCACGCAGCCGCCACCGGGACTCACGTGTCGGGCGTGGCGATGGTTACGTAATCATCCTGCATGACAGACTCCGCGTCCACCTTCAGCCCGTGCCCCGTGCTGCGGTATGTCCAGTTGTACTGCGAGTGGGTACAGCAAAGGCGGCACGTGGGCAGCAGCATCAAGCGGCATCAGGCGTGATGCTCTGGAACCGCAACGTCAGCTCGGAGTTCAGCCGGCGCTTGTCATAAACTCATATTAAATACTCGCTATCCCGTGTCGCTATCCCGTGGATGCGAAAAGCCACGCTGCGGCGCGGCACATCCACAGCTTGCGAGCGACCCATGGCTTTTACACCCGCGCTAACCTGCAGATGGTAAGTGTTGACTCCTGGAACGTCCGGTGGCCTGCGGGGCATGGATTCAGGGCGCGCGTCATCGCATGTCAGCAAGCCGGACCGCACGGTACATGTGCGCAAATGGGCACGACGGAAGACCCAGCAAGCTGCTAGCGTGGGCCCGAGCCCACAGCTCAGATTCGCACAACCCATGTATACAGGGCCCCAAAATAAGCAACCAGGACCGCCGTATCCAACGGTTCCAATGGCCCGCTCACCGCGGAAAGGTGCCGTGGTTGACGATAGCAGCTGACATAGGCAGCCCCGCTCGCCGACGGTGTATGGTGTTGTTCAGCTGGAAGACGGCCCCGTCGCTTTGGCGTAAGAACCGGAATTGCGGCCCGATCAGTCCATACGCTCCGAGCAGCTGCACTCAAATAGCGCGAACGGATACAGAGGACCATGTTGTTATCATGGGGTAAGTGCGTGGCGAATGCGGGTGGTGGTGGTGGCCAGCATGAAGCAGGAAGCCACCGGGACCCGCCACGCTTGAGCAGACGAATACTTGATCCGGTAGCACATTGGAGGCCCCCAGATTCCAACGCCAGACTGCAAGTGCTGGTGTACATTTCAGCTCTGTAACGAAGATGATGCGCCCAGAGCTCCAGCTGTGGTTATGGCTTGGGAAACCGGCTGCACCGCAAATCCTCTTTCCCCTCCCAAAGAATGTTCCATCTTGTCCGCGCGTCACAACAGAGTTACCATGCTCATAATCGTTATCTCCTGCTCATAATTGTCAACACTTTGGTTCCCGTTATCTCTGGATGCGTACGCAAGCCCCCCACGCCGCTTGCCCCCCACGCCGCTTGCCCCCTTTGCACAGCCTGGACGGTATCAGGTGCCCGTCCCCAGGTCCCTGCCGCGCAACTTACTTCTATGCCAACGAGATTTAAAGTGACGCCGCTGACCATAGCTATGGCCATCACCACGCCCCCAAAGTCAAGCGTCGCGTAGATATTCTGTGCTGCCAATGCGGGGGACCGCTCCACGCGCACGGACCTCGTAAGGTTCACCGTATGAGGCCAGGTAATGTTGTTGATTACGACACTGCTATCTAAATAAATCTGTGGAGCGTTGGTGTCGTGAAGCGCATTGAAAAGCTCTACCGCAGTTCGAACGACGATGTTGTCCTGTCCAACCACTTGGCTGACTAACATGAAAGCAGGAAGCAGCAGGAGTGCTGTTTGGGGCATCCGCGCGAGAGCCAATGGCCTCCCAGGCCATGAACGCCTCTCCGTTCCTCCCGACCCTGCTTCTGCCATCATACGCTGGAGCAAAGGTTTTGAAGACACATTTTGTGCAGCGTCAGGCGCCCCTCGCTATCACACCTGCAGCAGGCTGACCGTGACGCTGAGTGCCCGACGGTCTTCCAAAACATGTGCTCTGCGGGGTATTGTGCGCAATGTACAGGTTTGTTGATGTATATTAGAGAAGATGGTATCGAGCACGTCGAATACGCGCCACACGAGGAGTAGTTCACAGTCAGGAATGAGGAGTGACATGAGACAAACTGAATGTGGCCCCGCGTCACGCTGCGCTCGTATCTTTGTTGCTGCGCAATGCAAATACTTCTAAGCCGCTTATATGCTGCATGCGTCACCGCCTCAAGGTCTGGTGGCATTTCGAGCTGCTGCCGACTTCTCGACGGTCCTGCAACGGGTTTCGACCGTGACCATTCGTACTCATAATGCCCTGACCAGCTGAGCGTGCAGATTGGCTGTAGTGAATGGTGTGCTTGTATCCCCTGGCAGAGACCCTGGCACGAGCACACAGGGCGTGCGGAGTGCGGACAGGTGCGACTCAGGCGCCAGGCCGCGCCTGAACGCCAAGGATCATCGTGTATTCGTGTCCCAGAGCCCCCGGGAAACCCGCGCGGGCTGTTCATAGATGTTATACAAGTGTGCGTGTGGAGGTGTAAAGTAACCGGTGACGGAGGGCTAGTGGAGAACCCAGGGTGTGTTCAAGGCCCCACGCCACGCTCAGTACGACGACACCACGTGTTCAGTCGCGGGGCCGTCAGCGGCGTGGGCCACGACGGCAGATTACTCCCAGAAGTAGCCCCGCTAGGGCTCGTATCTTGTTTTGGTGGTACTGCTTGGGACCAACTTTTCCTGTCCCGCCCCGTGGATTTTAAAGCTAAGCTCAAGGCTAAGGACATGCGCTAAATTGCGAAACGAAAGCGAAGAAGCCGGCCAAAATGACCAGATAAAGCTTGAAATCACCCCTGCTTGAAATCAATAATACACGCCCGTGCGGTTTAATTTCTAGTCCGAGATGTCCTACGTTGTGTATTTTGGCTCTCTAGTTGGTGCATGTTTTGGACACCGCCCCGGCCACGGGTGAGCCCGGGTTGGGCCGCGCCTGAACGCCAATGTATTCGTGTCCCAGAGCCCCCGGGAAACCAGCGCGGGCTGTTCATAGATGTTTGATGTTATACCGGTGTGCGTGTGAAGGTGTAAAGGAACCTGTGACGGAGGGCAAGTGGAGAACCCAGGGTGTGTTCAAGACCCCACGGCACTCTCAGTACGACAGCCAGTACCGCCACGTGTTCAGTCGCGGGGCCGTCAGCGGCAGGGGCCACGATGGCAGATTACTCCCAGAAGTAGCCCGACCCCGTCCCGGGGACGCGAGCAGGTGCATGCACGCAGCCAACAAACGCCACGTGCCCGGGGCCCCACCCCGTCCGCTTGCACCGTCAGACGCCGGTGAACGGTCCCGCCTTTGCCATTGCCCGCCCGACGCGCGTAGGCTCATAGCCTGTCAAGGATGCCGTCTTGACCACGTAAGAAATGTGCATGCGCTTTAAGAACATGGAAGTTAAAAGGTCCCAGACAACCGCACGACGACCTTCCATTGTTGTGTGCGAGTCGACAGTAGAGCAAACACATAGGTAAACTAAGTTCTCTCCGGCATGCACATCGTTCTCCGCCCGTTGCCACACGGCGCCAGCCTTCGATACCCTCCACGCGTGGCTCTTACTAGGCTGGTTGAAACCATCCCCTGGTTGAAACTGGTGTCGAGCGCGCTTCGGCACGTAAGGCCCTTCAACTTCAATCGCGCTGCCGCAACTCTTCCCGTCCCCAAGCCCTATCCTTAAGGGTGCACAAGTGCAATCATCATCTCCTTCTCAGCCTCACAGTAACACCCTTCCAGTGCCGGTCCACCTCGCCCTTTGCCATCTCCCATCACACCAGCAGGCCTCTCAAGGCCAACCACGTCAAAAGCTCTGCCGGCAGGCGCCCACTCTGGAAGTCGCGGAAAATCGTGGGCGGGCTTTTGTGCGCGAACCGGCATCTGGGATGGGACCACGAGGCTACATTAGGACCGACAACAATATAACCGATCCCTGCGAACGTCGATCACGGGGAATGCAATAAATTCCACAGAATCGCAGCCACGTTGGGTCCACACAGCCAGCACTTCGTTCAGACGCAGCCAATGCGCCGGTCGATATGAGCACTTCTCGTACTCTCACAACTTCTTGTGTTAGTGTCACAGCAGCAATCAAGTACAAGCAGGACGAGCACCAATGTCGCACTTTATAGCTGAGCTAAACAAAATTACGCCCAGTACCAACCAAGTAGCGCAGATTCACGCAAACCCCAGTCATTGACCCCGCACCTCAGTGCCAGAGATATGATAGTGCCGCAGCAGGTCACGTCGCTCTTGTGCCGTCCGAACATATGGTACCCGGGGCGTTACCGTGCGAATGGCCGGGCGCCGGCCCCCAAAGAACCTGCGCGCTTCCATCGGCGCTCTGCCGCTCACGACGATTCCGCCAGCAGGGCCTTCAGCAGCGCATCGAGGTGCTCTGCCACCACCTCCGAAGCTGGGCGGTTCACAGGCTGCCTCTACAGGTTGAGTGTGCGCGCGCACGCGGTATCATTAGCGCGCCAGGGCCAGAGAGCGCTTGCACTCAGTGCAGATCCCAAAGTGCCCTTGCACCGCATGCACAGCAGTCCCTTGCATTCTCCCTTGTGCTCTCATGCACACGTGTGCTAATTACCAACAGCACGCCGCGGCAGGCAGTACTGACCTGAAGGCAATTGAGCGTGATGTTTACGTACGCCCGCGGACAGTTGGGGGGAAACGCCGGGAAAGTGGAGGCGTAGCGGGGCCCCTCCTTGGTGCGCACGCCCGCGCGCCGCCCGTGGAACAGCTCCCTGAGGTGGTAGCAGTGTGGTCAGGCCGGTCGCCACGGCATTGTACGGTATTAAGCTGGACACGCCAACGGAGCAGGTCAGCAGCTGAAGATGCACTCGGTTGCAGCTTGGTGCGCAAGGCAGCGCGCACGGCCTCACAACCCAGGCACAACCACTATGCAAGCACGGTAAGGCGAAGAGAAGGCTATTCGACTGCTGGGGTGACAAGTGCACCCACCAGAGAATGACGCCAAGAGAGAAGACTGAGGATGGAAGATCAGAGATGGCAAGGAGCAGGACAGCAAGAGCGCAAGGAAAGGGCAAAGAGGCTCAGGGGCAGGGCATCACCAAGAAGCTACAATGTAAGGCGCTGTGGACAACGGCGCGCAAGGCGTACCGAATACCGATACTCACCGTCCGAGGCGGGACCCACTTGACCCTGCAGAATACGAGGCGATGGCAGCAAAGGAACAGCTTATCATAGCCCAGCGTGTAAACTGCGACCCCCGGGCCCTAACGGCCCTGGCAATGCACAGGCGCCCTGCTGTGTTCGCACGCACTCACCTTGAGAATCACAGCCGGGCACATGTAAAACTGCGGTATGAGGAGAATGTATATACATGCGCGGTGAGCAGCTTTTCGGTGGACAAGTATATCCGGTCAGCCATCAAGAGTCACCGCGACTGCGCAGCAGCAATGACGGCACTCTGATGCGCATCCCCATAACCCTCACCATGGTGCCCATGCGCAGGTTGCTGAGGTGGCTCTGGTTCTGCGGCAGCATCACGGATAGCCCGAAGTCCCCGACCTTGGCCGCGAAGCCCGACGGCTCGGCCACGTCTTTCTTCAGCATCACGTTGTTGGGCGACAGGTCTGGAGGAACAAAGCAAGGGGATGGGGAGGCTCACGTTCGTCTAAAGCTGCCAGCGTACTACGCAACCAAACGGCAGCATATCCCCACAACACAGAGCCCAGGTCCGTGCTTGTTTGCCCGGCCACCCCCGGCCTCCTCACCTCCGTGGATGATGCGTTTGGAGTGCAGGTGCGCCACCGCGCGTGCAATACCCAGCCCCAGGGCCACCACCGGCACCTGTTAGGGGCAGGACGGCGCGACATCATCAGGTGTGCCTCAAAGGCTAAGGTGGCTGGGCTGCGCGCATGAACAGACAGCCTCAACACACGCACCATCTTAGGCGCTGACGGCGCCGGCCAGATGTCGGGACTGCCGTACAGTTTGCTCAGCGGCCCGCCGTCCGCCAGCTCCTGGATGATGTACAGCCGCCAGTCCTGTGTGGGCCACGCATGGAGCGCAGAAGCGCGGGCGTTGGCATTGAAATTCACCGGACATCAAAGGGCATGGAGAGCAGAAGTGTGGGTGCTAAGGTCCTGGGCACATACAGTAACATGTGAGGAAGTACAATGCAACGCGGCGATACCAAGCACTTACCACGATCTGGGGCATTATGGATGCGAAGCCGGTGCGGCCCGAGTCGGTTGTGGCTGCCTCGCTTGATGCCACAGAGGCTATGGGTGCGCCGATGGGCTGCAGCTCGCACGCGTACGTGGCCTGGGTTGGGTTGGGTGGGGTGTGTTGTCGCTTGGTTGTTTGTCTGAATGGGTGTGTGGTTGCTTCGATGGTTCCTTTGCATGGGTAAAAGCCATAGGATGTCGCGCCCTGACCCTAGCGCATGTCTTATTGCACTTGGGCCGCCCAGCCCCTGTGCTGCCGCCCAGCTGCGCAACGCCCACTACTCACGATGATGTTGGGGTGCACAATGGACTGACACAGGGCCGCCTCCTGAAGCGCCCGCTTGCGCCGCTCCGCTGAAGCCGAGATGACCACCGTCTTCACAGCAACAGGGATGCCCTGCCAAATCCCTGCGCACAGGACAGTAGGATTGGGGTTGCTTTCCCCAGGGTTTCCCCAATGCAAAGCTCCCCCCCCCGTGTCACACGCACGTGTCGTGGTGCCCCATGTGCGCTCCCGCTGTCAGCGTGCCTTCGCCCTGCCTTGCTCACCTCCGTACACGACGCCGAAGGCTCCGGTCCCCAGCACCGTGTCGATGCGAATGGCCACGTCCTTGACCTGCATGCGCACCTCCCGCGCCATGCGAGCCAGCTCAGCAGCCACGTCCGTGGGCCGAGGCGCCTCAGCGGGCTGCACCGTCACGCTGTCACCTGTCCCGGGCGTTCCACCGTTGCTCTGGCTTTGTGCTCCGTGCACTTCCGTGGCCACGTGCTGTAGCCCCTGCTGCTCCTGCTCGTGCGCCGCATGGCTCCCGTTGCCGTTTGCAGCACCGCCGCCGCGGACGTAACCTGCGCTGTTGCCATCGCGACGGTGGCTTGCGGCGCCGCTTGCAGGCGTGGCAGGGACGCCAGACGCAGGCGCCGCAGAGCTGGCGGAGACCATACCGGCCTGGTCTCCCGTCGGGCGATTGGGGCCCCACTGGCCCGCTGCAAAGGCGGGACGCAGGCCCCCAGTGTGGCTGCGAGAGATGCGGCCTGAGGCCTGCCTGGCAGGCGGTCCAGACAGCCCTCCAGCTGCGGCCGCAGCCTCTGCATCTGCATCTGTGCCACCCATCCCTGTTCCCGCCTGTGCGTCGCCCTTCCTAGCCGGCATAGCCCCGGGGGCGGCATCCAATGAGTCAGCATCGTCCTCATGCGCCCGTGTCGTGAAGTCGGCGGCGGCCTGTGTGCAACGCCAGCAGGCATTGCAAGTAGTAATCTAGCAGGCCTGGGTAAAGAGCAACAGCACCAGCAGCAGTGCGCGGCGGCGCCACCAGTGTTGCTCCATGGGCGCCAAGGCCAAATGCTACAGTCGTGCGGCCATCGTATGCCTCGGCGAATAGCAACTTGCTCCCTTCTCTTGGTCGTTTCGCTTTTGGTTCCTGGAATGAACTACCCCCCTCTCACCTCCTCCTCGTGCTCTACCGTCCACACCGGTGGCGGCGCATCCGGCTCGAAGCCCATGAAGATGTCCGAGCTCCGATGAACACTGCCGGTTCCTGCTCTTGCCGCCTTTGACTCGCCGCTCCCAGCCCCGTTGCCGTTCTCACTAGAGCCCTTGCCGTACGCAGCCGCCCGCCGAGCAGCGCGGCGGCGGCGCGTCAGCAGCACTGCCGTCCCCGCCGCCGCCAGCAGCACCACGCCCACCGGCACCACCACCGCCACCACAATGGTGTCCTGTGCACAATGAAGGGTTGCCAGAGCATACCCGAGGAGGAAAACTAGGGATACGCCGTCCCACCACTAACAAGGCAACAGCAGCGGTAATTGCATGTGGGTCGCCCATATTTGTGATACCGGCACGTACCGTGGTGCTCAGGCCGCTGTCTGAGGGCGCGGCGGCCGCCTGCGCAGCCGCAGCCGCCTCCTGGTCCAGCTTCTGGATGTATGCGGCTATGCACTCGTCACCTGTGGCATAGGGACCATCACACAGACGTCAAGGCGCACAGATGCACACGCTTCCCAGCCTCGTTCAAGTGCACTCGCTACAATCGTCCATGCCGCCATCGTGCTTGCGGCCTGTTCACAAATCTGCCGCCATCTCACGACTTCCGTCATGGCAGGTAGCGCAACCCTTGGCCTTAACCGGGCCGCTTAGTCCGTGCGGACAGACAGTGAGTTACCACTTGCCGCAAACTTGGACACGCGACCCCCCATGTTGCCCCGTTTAACACTCATACAACGAAAGTGCTGACAACGTGTACATGTCGCGCACAACCCACCTGGGCGGCTGTCCAAGCAGGACTGTGACACCACGTAATCAGGGTAGTACACCGAGTTGTTCACGACGTACACGTAGCCGCCAAAGTAGAGGCCCTGGAACGCGAGCGAGCTGCGAAGTTGTGGATGAGTGCACAAGAGTGAGAGATAAAAACCAAACAGCAGCAGCCTAACTTCAGTTGGAGGCCTGGCCAGGCATGCGTGTGCTCCTGCTGTCGGCTGGGGGCTCCCGGTATTGTCGGGCGCAAGCAACGGCGCCGTCTTTGACAAGGTCGGGCCGTTCGAGGCCGTGCTTCATAAGATTTCCCACCTCCACGCTCCCACCTCCACGCTCCCAACTCAGGTTAACACGCACCTATCGGACGCCACATTCACAACGTAATCAAGCTGCAGCACGGCGTCGTTGCTCATGCGCACGGGCGTCCCTGGGCTACGCGTCGTGTTGAAGGTGTAGTTGGAGAGCTTGTACACCTGCTGCGGCCCAGGCACGCCGCCACCTCGTGCCGCCGATAGCATGTTGACCAGCGCCGCATCTGCAGGCGTGTGATACCGGTGCCAACAGTCATATAGCGGTGCGCGTGAGGTGCCGCGGATTCCCAGGTAGACAGCCAAGTGGAAGCGTGTTCAGTCATCGGGCCTGTTGATACTGATACGGGTGGCTGTGGCTTGTCAGCATTCGCCTGCAAGCTTACCGGTGGGCAGGCCGACCCGCCGCCGCTTCACACAGTCCACAAACTCCACTCGGCCGCCAGGGCTCTGACGTATGACTGGCAACTGGCTCCCTACCAGCCCGAACATGTTCACAAGCTCTAGTCCCGTAAAGCGCAGCGTGGTGCCCGACGCGATGCTGACGACCATGGTCTGCGGGGGAGCGCCGGAATGGTGCGCCGGAACGCATGAAAGACAAAGGCTTAGGGCAGCAGCGCGTGCATTTGTAGTAAGCCTAGCCCGTGCACGGAAGGGCCATTTTCACCAAACTGAACACCTCTTTCAAGGGTTCTGAGTTGCGGTATGTAGGGAGGGTCAAAATCTTTGGAAGATGTGCTCAGGTGAAAACAGGCCCCCAAGAGGGGCCCATTTCCGGACTCAGTGAAACCCGCGTGGCCTAGCCCGGCGGGTCCTCCCCTCATGAGGCGAGGCGCAGCCGGGTCATCTGCGTGTCCGCGTGTGTGCGTTAATGTTTCTGACGCTGTCGGGGCCCGTTGGCCGCTGACGTTCTTGTAACCCCTTACGCTAAACATGTTTACGCCACGCGATTACTCCGCCTCTGCGCAACCCCTGACCCCCGGCTCTCCACACTTCCCTCTCAGCACTGAGACCATGCAGGACAGCGTTATCTCATTCCGCAGCCCTCACGCCGGCCGCACGCAGGCCCTGCACGCACCTGGCCCTTGAAGTCAACGAAGACCTTGGTGCCCGCACGCCGTAGCTCTGGCGCGGCCTGAACCGTAACGTTCCTACTCAGCGGTATCGTGCCCCCCGACGGAGGGGTGTCGAGCACCAGAGAGCTGTTTAGTAAGACTACCCTGACGCCGGCGTCAGCGAGCGCGGACCAAAAGCTGCTCGCATCGCTGACCAGCACTTCTGGGGTGCTTGCTACCAGCAAGTCGCGACTTCCGCGCGAATGCGCGTCAGTTGCCCCCGGCTGCCCGCTGATTCTAAAGCGAGCATAAGTCCATTGAAATGTACTTATCAGAACCAGCCACAGCACCAGTGTGTGAGTGAGGCGACTGAGGCGAGGCATTGACTGGGCAGGGCGCCTGGCCTATTGCCAGGGGTGTGCTACCTGCAGTTTGGTGTTCCCATTTGTCAATTATGATGGTCACACTGGCTGAATAAGCAAGCTGTGAGGACGCGTTGTCATGTGTGCTCTCGTTCTTTTAAGCTGTCATATAGTGGAAGTGCATACGTTGAGCATTGCCGACATACGACGGGCCGGCTAGAGGCTTAATCAGTGAGGGAGAGTAGCGGCAAGGCTCCATGCGCGTGCCTGCGCGTGCCAAATCGCAGGCTACTCAGCAGGCGCGCCCAGTTTGCCGCTGCTTATGAGTGAAGCACGCTCGTGTGCCTGAGAGGCACGACTTCCTTCATCGGTGTGAGCTGCCAAGATTGTGCATGACTGGGATGAGGGCGCCGGGCGGTTGGCTCGTGTTGAGCGGGCGGCCGTACAGGTTGGGGGTATGGGGCAAAAACCATCAATCCGACCTTCCATTCAAACATGCTGACTCACTTTATGTCCAGTCAAGGTTGTTTAAGCTCGTTCCGTCCGCACCGAGCCCACCCTACAGTCTTCACACATCCACCGGTGCCCACGTCCACCTGTCCGATTAGTCTTCACTGTCACCCCACGCTGTCACCCCGAACGTGCCCCCCCCCAACACACACACACACACACACACACACACACACATACACACTTGACGCCACCCTCTCACTTCGCGTTCGTACTCCGGGCGCCCGGCCAGGCGATAGCACCACATCCGGACAAGGCGACGCCACGCAGCGCAAGAGGAGTCACAGCACACAGGGGTGCCTCCCCCTGGCAGCGCACTAGGAGGAAGTAGTCCAGCGTCTACGGATTAGCACCGAGGTGGAAGGCAGGCACAATGTAAATAAAGCGTGCAGCAAGCAGTAGCTGGGCGACAGGGTGGTAAGCAATCAAGGGCAAGGACAGGGCGCGGCAAGGCGGGATTGGGGGTCCGAAGGGTGCGCAATGGCGGGCAAGTCGAATGCGGTGCAACATGCCAACACACAGCCAGAGGTGAGAGGAGGCATAGCTGATATAGAGTGGGCCGTACAGCTGCGGCTCTGCTGCGGCGGATGGGTTGGGTACTGCTGCCCCTCTGCCCCTGCTGCCCCTCTCCACTGAACCTACCGCCCTTGCCCCACTGGCCCCAGGTGTGTGCTACAGGACACCACAGCCAGCCAGTCCACGCCACTGCCGCGCACAACCCCTTCCACACCCGCGCTGGCAACAGCCGTGCCATGGCCCTTCCCGGGTCCAAGCGCCCTTGCAAGAGCCGCAAGCCGCGCCCTGGCTCCACCTATCGGCCCCGCTGCGGCCTTGAGTGGGTCAGCCAGAAAGCAGTCCAGCCGCATTACCGCATATGCGCTTGCGTGGTCGGGGTGTTCCTCTCTTGTAACATCGCAATCATATGCGCATGTTGGCGAGCGCGGTGTGACCTCAACTGGCTGAAGGACGCCCTGTGCTCACGGCGGTCAAGCGTCGTGGGCGTTTTGACCGCCGTAGGCTCGGTATATGTGCGCCGGTCAGGTATCGGCGCTCTCGCCAGTCCATAGAGACTGGTAGGCTGCAGCGGCCGTGTTTCGGGCCCCGGTCAGAAGTCTCCCCGCAGCTGTAACACAACAAGGTCTGGCATCAGCTCTGTTACGGTACGTACCCCCCTGGTTTGGGTTCTCTCGGTCGTTTCGCTTTTGGTTTCTGGAATGAACTACCCCCCCCCCCCCGTCCACCAATCTCCGCAGGACACCGTTGTGCCTGAGGTCGGTGCGCGCCAGCAGCGCCGCCCAGCCCCTCCCGCGGCCGCGGCCGCAGGCATGGCGGCGGTGTCAGGCCCCCAAACCGCCGCTGCAGCCAGTCCCGAGGCGCGTCGCCACCTGCTCGCGGCCGCCTCGGCTGCGGGCCTCCTCGCCGCCAGCGGCTCGGATTCACAATCATGTCGCGTGCGCGCGCGTCGCCCCAGTGACCTAGCCCTGCCACATGCGCCGGCGGCGTGCTCGCGACGGCCCCAAATACGGCTGACGTTTGCACTGGGTACGCTTGCAGGTTGCGGTGGGACAGAGCGCGTACGATTGGCGACACAGAGTGGCAGGACATTTACGGGCATCTGGGGGCAGCAACGCACCGGAATCCAAGTTCCAGCTGAGGCGGCGCTGCCGTGCGCTGCCCCAGGGTGAAATTTCCCTGCCGCCTACTTACATGCGAAAACAGGCCATAGCAAATAGTAATGTGCTGCAGTCGTGGATTGTGAGGAGCAAATCCACGCGGAGTCGGTAGCACCGGCACACGACCATTGGCGTTCAGGGAACGCCAAGATGAGATACTGAGCAACGCTAGTGGCCTAGTGCACACATCCAAGTATGATGCGATGACGCGAGCGAGTCGACTGCGGCAAGTCGACTGCGCCACGCCGATGCGGTGTGAGCGCCTAGCACGCAATTCATGCGTGGAGGGCCTGCGTGCCCGCCCGCCAGCTACCAGAACCACCCAGCATGCACACGTGTATGCAATCAACGCGAGGCGCGGCCGCATGAGCCATGTGCCACCTGCACCAGACGTGTAATCCACCATCGCTAGCATAAAACGGCAGGCTTTGTGCCGGCCTGCGCGCTGACACCCAAGTGGGACCACAGTAAATACCATGCATGCAGAGTGACCAGCCGAAGAGCCTCTGTGCAAAGTCAATTCGCAATCACCGTGTGTGTCAATGCACGACAGCTGAGTATGATACAGCTGCCCCGCATAGCACGTCCAACCACCCGAGTCCCAAGTCATGTGGAAAACATAACAAGCGAAGCCTCCATACATTGCAATGCACCCCTGCCACACGAACAGTGCTCTCCGAAACCATGCAAACTACACCGGCCCGTGCTGCAGTCACCTAAACCTTGTGGACATGTAGACACACTATCTGACATCATGTTTCACAGCAACTGCTGCGGCGCCTCACTCGATGTTGGTCTCTCTGTGTGTTTGCAAGTATTCCAGCTGCAAATGCCACATGTATATGTATGCACTGGATGCGTGATGCGTGATGCTTGCATTTCATTAGGATTGGTGACTGCACCTCAACACGAACATCAATACCGTGCGTTCGCGCTGTAAAGCGCGGCTTCATAGGATGACCACGCGCCCTGCGTGGTCATCAGCGACTGCAGCAGCGCCTCCAGGTGCTGCGCCACGGTCTCCGCGCTCGGCCGGTTGGCCGGCTGTTTCTGTGAATGGAATCAAAGGTGTCCGGCAGCCAATGACAGCGCACAATTACCAAGAGAACACGTGGGGTATGGACTCGTATCATTTCGCATTAGCTCGCACAAGGTGCTCCCCTGCCCCTGCTACAGCGCGCCGTGCTGCCGTGCTGCCGTGCTGCCAGCCCAGCAGCCACTTCGAGCACCCCGCACGCACGCACCTGCAGGCAGTTGAGCGCCACGCTCACAAACAGCTGCGGGCAGCTGGGAGGGAAGGCCGGGAAGATGGAGGCATAGCGCGGGCCCTCCCGCGTCATCACGCCCGCCCGCCGCCCGTGAAACAATTCCCTGCATGGTAGGCAGCATTTGCTTATTTACGCAGATTCATGCACGCTCTACCATGAAGACTCAACACGCTGCCTACATATCCGGCAGAAAGACATGCCGCACGGCAACTAGCGGGCAATCTGTCCTCACCAGAGGATGACGCCGAGAGAAAAAACTGCGTGCAAGGAGTCAAGGCCAGACACAGCACGTAAACACTTCCCGTGAGTAACAAGCAGGCGGTGCACCCGTCCCCACCTCACCCCGTACCCCGCAGCCCGGATGCGCGATGGAACCCTGGGCAAGTGTCGTCTAATACTGCTGGGCAGTGCCCGGTGCAGCCCTGCTAGGTTCTTATCTTTGGCAGCGCGCATTGCAAACGTTCACGATTACACTAAATGTGTATCCTGGGGCGCTGGAGAACTTGTTGCGACATGTTCGGGCGAATTGACAGCGCTTACCATCGGACGCCGGTCCAACTTGGCCCTGTCATGGTGGCGCCATGCGACAACAAGGCCAATATAAGACAGCCACAGTAAGCCGTACAGACTAAACTAGTATGGTAGGAGCAGCGCCTGGCAAGTCAAAGGGCTCGGGCAGTCGCACCTTGAGGATGACTCCGGGGCACATGTAAAACTGCCGCGGGTTGGCAGAGAAAAGTTCAAGTCAGTAGGTTGGACTGGGACGTGGATGCACTACGCGTCCCCATCTACTCTCAGCACGTACAACTAGTGATATGAGTGGGCGCTGTGCAGCCGTTCTCCATACGACAGGCGGAATCCATCCATACACCAGACAGCCTTCATTCATTCCCCCTCACCATGGTGCCCATGCGCAGGTTGCTGAGGTGGCTCTGGTTCTGCGGCAGCATCACGGATAGCCCGAAGTCTCCGACCTTGGCCGCGAAGCCCGACGGCTCGGCCACGTCTTTCTTCAGCATCACGTTGTTGGGCGACAGGTCTGGAGGAACAAAGCAAGGGGATGGGGAGGCTCACGTTCGGTGAAAGCTGCCAGCGTGCTGCGCAACCAAACAGCAGCATATCCCCACAACACAGAGCCCAGGTCCGTGCTTGTCCGCCCGGCCACCCCCGGCCTCCTCACCTCCGTGGATGATGCGTTTGGAGTGCAGGTGCGCCACCGCGCGTGCAATACCCAGCCCCAGGGCCACCACCGGCACCTGTTGGGGGCAGGGCGGCACGACGTCATCACCCGTGCCTCAAAGGCCCAGGTGGTTGGGGCTGCGCGCATGAACAATCAGCCTCAACACACGCACCATCTTAGGCGCTGACGGCGCCGGCCAGATGTCGGGACTGCCGTACAGTTTGCTCAGCGGCCCGCCGTCCGCCAGCTCCTGGATGATGTACAGCCGCCAGTCCTGTGTAGGGTCACGCATGGAGCGCAGAAGCACGGGCGTTGGCATTGAAATTCACCGGAGACGTAAAAGGGCATGGAGAGCAGAAGTGTGCGTGCTAAGGCCCTGGGCACATACAGCAACATGTGAGGAAGTACAATGCGACGCGGCGACACCAAGCACTTACCACGATCTGGGGCATCATGGATACCAAGCCGGTGCGGCCCGAGTCGGTTGTGGCTGCCTCGCTTGATGCCACAGACGCTATGGGTGCGCCGATGGGCTGCAGCTCGCACGCGTACGTGGCCTGGGGTGGGTTGGGTGGGGTGTGTTGTCGCTTAGTTGTTTGTCTGAATGGGTGTGTGGTTGCTTCGATGGTTCCTTTGCATGGGTAAAAGCCATAGGATGTCGCGCCCTGACCCTAGCGCATGTCCTATTGCACTCGGGCCGCCCAGCCCCTGTGCTGCCGCCCGGCTGCGCACAGCCCCCTACGCACGATGATGTTGGGGTGCACAATGGACTGACACAGGGCCGCCTCCTGAAGCGCCCGCTTGCGCCGCTCCGCTGAAGCCGAGATGACCACCGTCTTCACAGCAACAGGGATGCCCTGCCAAATGCCTGCGCACAGAACAGTAGGATTGGGGTTGCTTTCCCCAGGGGTTTCCCTATGCAAAGCCCTCCCCCCGTGTCACACGCACGTGTCGTGGTGCCCCATGTGCGCTCCCGCTGTCAGCGCGACTTCGCCCTGCCTTGCTCACCTCCGTACACGACGCCGAAGGCTCCGGTCCCCAGCACCGTGTCGATGCGAATGGCCACGTCCTTGACCTGCATGCGCACCTCCCGCGCCATGCGAGCCAGCTCAGCAGCCACGTCCGTGGGCCGAGGCGCCTCAGCGGGCTGCACCGTCACGCCGCCCTCGTCCGGCCGACCCGCAGCACCACAAGCGCTCGAGTGTGCTGTTGCCCCTTTCGTTGAATTCGCAGCGATGGTCACGCTCTGCCGCTCCTGCTCTTGCGCCGCTTGGTTGGCGTTGCCGCCGCTGGCTACGGCACCAGCATTGCCGGCCTGGTGCCCGACCGAGCAGCTGCCGGCAGATACAAGGCTCGCCGCGACACAGGCGGGAGTGCCGCCAGCAGCTCCTCCGGACTCAGCTATCGAGCTCATCAAAGTCGTGTTGCCCAGTGCCGCTGCCGTTTGGTCCGGATCCCACTTTGTGGCCATGGCGAAGGCGGGCTTGAGGCCCCCAGTATTGCTGCGAGAGAAACGGCTTGAGGTGTGGGCGGTCGCCGGCGCCGCGCCTCCCGCTGTGTCTGTGTGCCGTGCGGGCCCTGGCTCTCGGTCCGTATGGGCCACGCGTCCAGTTGCCTCAAGCGTTGCAATGGGCGCCCCATGCCAGCAGGAGTCCGCCGCGTCCTCTCCGCCCGCCCCCGTTGCGAAGTCAGCAGCGGCCTGCGTGTTGTGGACCAGCCAGGAAGTGTTGCAAACGCAAGGCGCGCCACTGTCCATTGACAAGTACTTCAGCGACACGTGGAGTGTCTACTGCGTCAGGGCGCGCTTGACGATGAGGAAGTTGTACATCAGGCGGGTTAGGCAACGTGCTGCATGGCACAGCCATTGGTGCATAGCCGCCGCGCCTGCGCACCTCCTGCTCGTGTTTCTCCGTCCACTCGGGAGGAGCGACCCCCGCCTCCAGGCCCATGAAGATGTCCGAGCTCCGTGTGGCGCCGCTGGGTGTGTTGTCCGGCTTCGCGGAGGCGGTGCTGGTGGAGTCTGTCTGATGCGAGGAGCCCTTGCCGTACGCCGCCGCCCGCTGAGCAGCGCGGCGGCGGCGCGTCAGCAGCACCGCCGCCCCCGCCGCCGCCAGCAGCACCACGCCTACCGGCACCACCACCGCCACCACAATGGTGTCCTGCGCGGAACCAGGGCAGGGAAGATAGATAGTAAGGGAGCATCGTAGTAACGAGCGGGCAGCTGGCCCTGGGTCAGACGTTTGCACGCACCGTGGTGCTCAGACCGCCGCTGTCTGAGGGCGCGGTCGCCGCCTGCCGCGCCGCCTCGTGTGCATCCAAATCTCGGAGCAATGCCGTCACACACTCGTCACCTGCAGATAGCGCCGCCATAAGCAAGGAGGGTTCGTCTGGTGCAGCCAGGACATGCACGTGCGGCCTAATAGGTACGAAGCCGTGTGCTCACAAGACTCCTGACCCCTCCTATCGAGAGGCCCGTGGCGAGGCAGCAGGAGGGCCACAGCTTGCTGGCAAGCGGTATTTTGAAGGTGTCTGTCTATGGGTCTCACCGGGCCGGGTCTTCAGGCAGGCTGGATCCACCACGTGCTCGGGTATGTAGTAGGTGTTGAAGGAGGCGAAGTTGTAGCCGCCAAAGTAAAGGCCCTGGAACGCCAGAGAACTGTGACAACGCGAACAGCGCGGGACAGTAGACATGGTATGTGTAATGGGCACAAGGCAGGTGGCATGCAAGTGTAACATGCCTGAAGCAAGACTCACAGCGAAAAGGCGCATGCTGGCTGGGGCTATCTGAGGCCGTGAACACAGGAGGCAACGAGGAGAAGTCGCGCGTGCGTGGTGCAGGACAGCTAAGGTGCTGGATGGGTGCAGTCAGCTCGCCTACCTGTCTGCAGGTACTGTGGTCTGTTGATCGATCATCAAAGCCGCCTCACTCCACCAGACCGGCCTCCCCGGACTGCGATGCACCAAGCGGCGAGGTGGGGTTCGTGTGTTCCGGAACTTCACCTCAGCTGGCCCGCCATTCCACATTCCTCGCCGGATACGTCGGTCGGTGGGCCAGTCTAGCAGTAACACATGCCGGCAGCCCCCACGCAGTGGCATATAAGCAAAGATCGATATATAGCACAAACCTGCGGGTTGTGTTGTAGGTCAGATTGGACACCTTGTATGCCTGCTGCGGCCCCACCGCGCCCGCCAGGCGGGAGGTCGCCAGAATGTTCACCACGGCGGCATCTGCGCCCGCACACGCGCATTACTCCGTCAGCAGCAAGGGTTATCTAAACTTAAGAGCAACTTGGTTGCGTTTGGAGACAGACAACCAAGAAGGTGACGCAGGCGGCGGCCAACCACGACGCGTCGAGAAGGAATACGGCCACCATACGTACGCACGCACGCACGCACGCACCGACGGGCAGGCCGGCGCGCCGGATGATGACGCAGTTCACCAGCGCGACACAGCCGCCCACGCTTTGGCGGAATATGTTCAACAGCGGCCCCACCACAGCGAGCGCTCCCCAAATCTGCGATGCGTAAGGCAGGGGTCACATGTCTACCCACCCCTTTCCAGGCCTTGTTTTCGCCCACCACGTTTTTTGACCCACCTCCAGACCAAGAAAACGTAGAGTGTATCCAGGGCTGATAGTTATTACCATTGTCTGTACAAAGGAAAGGTTGGGACCAGTTGTTTTGACAACAAGACACCGTGACCACGGTGGCGCCTTGTGGCGTGGCCTTCATAGGAACAATGACGCCATTGCACGGTCACAGGTCAGTGTCAACAGCATGGCATGCTAGGCGGCACCTCAGATAAGCTTCTAGTTCAGACCTGGGGTTGCCAGAGGAGTCGCAGCTGCCCCCAGCCCGTCCCCTCTCCCTTCACCCCCTGCGCATCCCACCTGGCCCTTGAAGTCCAAGTCCACGCGGGTGCCCGCAGCAAGCAGCTCCGGTGTGGCCTGAACCGTGACGTTTCTGCTGACATTTACTGTTTTGTTAGGCGGAGCAGTACCGAGAATTAGAGAACTGCTCAAGACTATTGTCTGCACGTTATTGTCCGCAAGCGCTGACCAGAAGCTGCCCGCATCCTTTACAAGCACTTCTGGGCTTTTCTGCAGCCAGCGACTTGTGGTTCGCGCTGCCTGCACCTGGGCCAGGTTCCATGCCACAAGGACCCCGAGCCAGAAGCGCCTGGAGCGCCAAACCATTGCCATCGTCATATTATCAATACTGCGTGGTGTGGTGCAGCAGATCGAGCGAAGAGGGTGTAACCATCGTTGTGTGGTTGTGCCATTTCCGTGACGCCCGCGACTGCCGTGTCTGTGTGTGTCTTGTAAACAAAGGGGCGTACAGAAGCAGTTGAGAAACAGCAGGTTAGGCCTGTACTTTAGGCCGGTCCATCCCCCTGTACTGCCCATGCGGCCATGTGTGCGCCGTTTGGGCATTTGACGCAGGTCCTCCTGGCGCTGTGCAGGCAATGGAGCCGCGGCCGCCGCCGGCGATGAAGCATTGCGTCTAGCTCGCCAGCATCGCATAGCCTGGTCCTAGCGCCGCCCGGCTCCTCTCTCTGTCGAGGACTCCACAGCTCGCTCCACTGATGCTGACCACCTCCCGACTTTTAACCACTGCGTTGTGCCATTGACTCGCCAACCGCCCATGGGATGGGGTAGGCCCACCTCGCCACGCCGTGCCGAAACACAGGCGCCGCACATGGTAGCATTGGAGCCGCTGCGGCCTGCGCGGATACCTCACGTCAGGCCGGGGCACCTCTGGGCCGGGGCGGGCGGCTAGTAGCTGTGCCTGCTGCGAAGTGCAAACGCCATGGCGCGAGAACCTCTCAAGGGGGCCGTGCCACGGGGCCGTGCCCAGCGGCCGCGGATCTGCTGGTCAGGTGCCATGGGTTCGCTTCTGTGGCCGTGACCTAGGCCCAAGTATTCACCCTTCCCACCGGGCACCGGCTTTGTCCCACTTCTCTGCACACACTCTCTTGTCCCATGTTACAGCCATACGCACAGACACACCAGGGTGCACACAACCGAGCGCCCCGTACCTAAGGCCCCCTCGTCGCAAGCTGCCTTGTGGCCAGGTAACATCCATGCTCCATTAGCGGCGGGCATACGCAAACACCAAGTGCATGCAACACGCCGCGGTAAGCAACCCGTGCCACGAACGCTCTTGGGTTAGTGATGTGCCCAGTGATTGGCCATCCCCCGCAAAATGCAATCCATCAGTCTACTTTCACCGTCGTCACGTCGTGTCTTTGTCGTAAATGAGCACCATCACCTTTAACCCAACACAATGATGAAGCACTGCAGTTCTCCAGTACTAAGCTGCAGCAGGAAGGAACTAGGCGTCACCAGCCTACGCTTGCATGAAAGCATATGCACCGTCCAAATCTCGGTGATATTATTGTGCTGTTGGCATCACATTGCCCCTATGCGACAAGCGCTTGGTACGGGAGAGGCTGCGGGACATGAACGCAGCAATAGCCCACACCATGACCCATTCATGACCCGACGCACAGGGTTGGGGCATCCCGGTGAGGGGCTGCCGCCCAAAACACGGGGATGAGCACGTGGGCGGAAAGGCCATGTACCTTGCCGTACATATGATGCCCTCGCATGCTGCCAACCAGGCAGGCCTGGACGTACCGACACTGCCGTCAGGCTCTGCCCCAGCGCCACCCCACAATATATTGCGTTCAACCATCAGTTCAACGCTGCAGTTTATGGTAATCCCACCTTTCCAAGCAGCAATGGCAAATCCAGAAGGCGTGCGAACACGCAACGTGCCACATGTGCATCACGCCCATCGTCTACTTTTCCCTGTGCCGCGCCAAATGCAGTCGGCAAAGAAGTGTCAGATCCAAGATACCGATTGAACACCACGTCAGCGGCGGTAATGCAATGCTGTTAGGGACGCTATTGCAAATCCATGTCAGTAAGCCGTGAAGACAGTAAAACCCCCCAGTACAACATGAATCTGCGAATCCCTGTCAAGTGTTACTGCATTAGACAACAAACGCCCAAATAAGTGCACGGTCGCCGCCGTATGCATGTAGGTAGAAGCATGAGAGTACAGCCGTCCACATGCGACTGCGCCGCTGGGGCCAGACGAAGTTCTTACCCAAATTGCAATGGTGCAATCATGAACACAAAAAAATGTGCCACCCCTTCACGCGCCTGTTTATTCTGGGGGTTTGTTCCACGAAGGCAACGGCACGACGGTGCGGTCACATGTGCATGGTCGTCAAACAGCAGTCTGCTTAAAGGCATGCACCAGCCGTGCAAGAAAGACATCTGGAGAAAAGGTGTAAGACTGCAACGCACATCCTCAGCGGGTGCATAAAAACCTCCACTTGTGACCCACTCCATCATCCCCCGGTTCTTCCATGCAACACGACGTCAGATGCACAATCACTTGTGAGGCCTTTATGGCCCCGCCGTCAGCGACTGCAGCAGCGCATCCAGGTGCTGCGCCACGGTCTCTGCGCTCGGCCGGTTGGCCGGCTGTTTCTGTGAATGGAATCAAAGGTGTCCGGCAGCCAATGACAGCGCACAATTACCAAGAGAACACGTGAGGTAAGGACTCGGATCATTCGCAACAGCTCGCACAAGGTGCTTTCCTGCCCCTGCTGCAACGCGCCGTGCTGCCGTGCTGCCAGCCCAGCAGCCACTTCGAGCACCCCGCACGCACGCACCTGCAGGCAGTTGAGCGCCACGCTCACAAACAGCTGCGGGCAGCTGGGAGGGAAGGCCGGGAAGATGGCGGCATAGCGCGGGCCCTCCCGCGTCATCACGCCCGCCCGCCGCCCGTGAAACAGCTCCCTGTTGCAGGTTGAGATCAGAGTGAAGGCAAGATCCCTGGTCATTGCGCAGTAGACAGCGCGCGACGGTAAGACGCCATTGCCACTGTCTACCGCAGCATCAACTTTACAACTCGTCATACAGTAGCACACGCCAAGTGAGCCCACCAGAGGATGACGCCAAGAGAGAAGACTGCAGGCAGAAGCAAAACAGGAAATGTCAGCGTGTCAACGTGTCAATAATGAGCAGAAATGAGGCCAACATTGCATGCTCGGCAAGTACGCAAGCAATACATTGATCCGTATCACGATACTAAATAGCCCGCAGCCACGCGCCACGCACCGTCCGAAGCGGGCCCAACTTGGCCCTGCGTGGCAGCCAGTGACGTAAGCCGCCAAGCAGTGTGGTGCAGGCCAAACACGTCAGCGTTAGGGACTTGCGCCATGTGGCACAATGCCGGACCAACAAAGCCCTAACGTCCGCGTCTGACTGCTGTATGTTGACCGCACGCTCCAACCAATTGTGGTCACTTTCCCACGGTGGCCCCTTGTCTTTCCAGTTTCCTAGCCATACCCAGCAAGTGGCTGCTTAACACGCTAGTGCTTCAACCCAATGTACTTACCTTCAAGATTACTGCCGGACACATGTAGAACTGCGACCACAAAGCATGAGCAGTGCGTTCAATTCTCGTCAACCACATCCCGCCCATATGTGCTAGCCCAAGCTTCCCCTGCTGCGAACCTATACACCCCCGAAGTGGTACTCCTCCCCAGACCCCTCACCATGGTGCCCATGCGCAGGTTGCTGAGGTGGCTCTGGTTCTGCGGCAGCATCACGGATAGCCCGAAGTCTCCGACCTTGGCCGCGAAGCCCGACGGCTCGGCCGCGTCCTTCTTCAGCATCACGTTGTTGGGCGACAGGTCTGGGGGAACAAGGCAAGGGGATGGGGAGGCTCACGTTCGTCAAAAGCTGCCAGCGTACTACGCAACCAAACAGCAGCATGTCCCTACAACACAGAGCCCAGGACGGTGCTCGTCCGTCCGCTCTGCCACCCCCGGCCTCCCCACCTCCGTGGATAATGCGTTTGGAGTGCAGGTGCGCCACCGCGCGTGCAATACCCAGCCCCAGGGCCACCACCGGCACCTGTTAGGGGCAGGACGGCGCGACATCATCAGGTGTGCCTCAAAGGCTAAGGTGGCTGGGCTGCGCGCATGAACAATCAGCCTCAACACACGCACCATCTTAGGCGCTGACGGCGCCGGCCAGATGTCGGGACTGCCGTACAGTTTGCTCAGCGGCCCGCCGTCCGCCAGCTCCTGGATGATGTACAGCCGCCAGTCCTGTGTAGGGTGGCGCACGGAGCGTACAGGCGCGTTCAAAAGACGTGTGCGCGATGGCGCACACAGGGCATCAAAGCCATCACGCGGGGGATGCACGGCAATGGGGACCATGCGGACTTACCACTATGTGGGGCATTAGCCCCGATCCCGTAACGCCTGAGTCGTTGGAAGATGTGATTGATCCCATGGGTGCGCCGATGGGCTGCAGCTCGCACGCGTACGTGGCCTGGGGTGGATGGGTGGGATGCGCGGTTGGTTGCTTCTTTATTCGATGGTCCTTTTTAAATGAATGGTGAAACCCATAAGATGTTGCCCCCTGATGACCATACTGGGTGTCCTGGCGCACTCAGGCCGCCCAGCCCCTGTGCTGCCGCGCGGCCCCTGTGCTACCGCCCAGCCCCTGTGCTGCCGCCCAGCTGTGCAACACCCACTACTCACGATGATGTTGGGGTGCACGATGGACTGACACAGGGCCGCCTCCTGCAGCGCCCGCTTGCGCCGCTCCGCTGAAGCCGAGATGACCACCGTCTTCACAGCAACAGGGATGCCCTGCCAAATGCCTGCGCACAGGACAATAGGATTGGGGTTGCTTTCCCCAGGGGTTTCCCTATGCAAAGCCCTCCCCCCGTGTCACACGCACATGTCGTGGTGCCCCATGTGCGCTCCCGCTGTCAGCGCGACTTCACCCTGCCTTGCTCACCTCCGTACACGACGCCGAAGGCTCCGGTCCCCAGCACCGTGTCGATGCGAATGGCCACGTCCTTGACCTGCATGCGCACCTCCCGCGCCATGCGAGACAGCTCAGCAGCCACGTCACTGGGCCGAGGCGCCTCAGCGGGCTGCACCGTCACCCCGCCCTCGTCGGACCGACCCGCAGCACCAGCCACAGCTGCAGCTTGTGCCGCGCCCGCTAATGCCAGCTGGTGCTCTGCCGTGTGCTTGGCCTCCACACCGGCTTCGACAGCGCTACTGCCAAAATGGTCACGCCCTCTAGTGCCCCCCGCTCCGGGCGCAGCTGCACCCGCAGAGCTCAAGGTGTTGCCATCAAGGCTCGCACTCGCAGCGGTGCCCCCAGCAGCAGCTGTCGCCGCAGGACCGCCGCCACCACCGCCTGGCGACCCCGCCCAAGCTGCTGCCGCGAACGCAGGCCGCATGCCTGACGCCACACAGGAGCCGTTTGCAGCTGTGCCTGTAGGCCGCTGCTCCCCGCGCGCCGCTGCCCGCGAGCCCGCGACCCCGCTCATTGCGGCCCCAGGCTGCTGGTCTTCGTCCAGTGCATGCTCGTCATCGTGCTCGGCAGCGGGAAAGCCGGCGGCAACCTGCATGCGCAGCAGCCCACGCATGTGGACTTCATCGTAAACCGCAGGATGCGAGTGACGACAAAGCCGCCAGCTAGGAGATTACTGCCGCATTGGCACAGCCCTGACCACGGCTTGCTAGGTGCTACGCACAACGCACCTCCTGCTCATGTTTCGCCGTCCACTCGGGAGGAGCAACCCCCGCCTCCAGGCCCATGAAGATGTCCGAGCTCCGTGTGGCGCCGCTGGGTGTGTCGCCCGGCTTCGCGGGGACGGAGCTGGAGGAGTCTGTCTGGTGCGAGGAGCCCTTGCCGTACGCCGCCGCCCGCCGAGCAGCGCGGCGGCGGCGCGTCAGCAGCACCGCCGCCCCCGCCGCCGCCAGAAGCACCACGCCCACCGGCACCACCACCGCCACCACAATGGTGTCCTGCGCGGCGCAACGAATACCATGCATAGTCTTCCCTCTTTAGCGTTTCTACAAATTAGTCCTGGTGAGGGTCAGGACATGCCACTTTTGAGGTGTTCAACGGCAGCAGCCGCTGCAGCGCGTGTGGCGCACCCAGTCACCCACCGTTTTGCTCAGGCCACTGTCGTGAGGCCCGTGTGCTGCTGCGGGCGCGCCCTCCTGTTGCGCAGCGGCCTCCGCGTTCAACTTCCGCAGCAGCGCAGACACGCACTCGTCGCCTGCGTGAGAAGGGCCAGCCTCTGGCTTCATCGATAGCCCTCTCGTGTACCGTCCACTCCTTGCGGTTGCTGCATCGATCCTGTACGGTGCACCATCAGGCGCGACGGCGCACTGCTGCTACACCGCCTCAAGACAGCAGTGCCGTCGCCACGGGCCCCACCCTGCCCAAATACATATAAGCATGCACGCACGCACGCAGGGGCGCCCGCGACGTCCTTCCCCGCGCGTGGCCTGCGGTCTGTTCTCCTGCTCTCAGTTCCCAGCAGACGCAGTTGCACGCAAGCACGCGCCCTGACGTAGCGCACCTGGGCGTGTGGCCAGGCACGCGGGGTCGACCAAGTTATCCGCAAAGTAGATGGTGTTGAAGGCGGAGTAGGTGTAGCCGCCCAGGTACAGCCCCTGGAACGCTAGCGAGCTGCGGGTGGGATGGGGCCGTGGGGGCGAGGGCGCGAGGAGGGAAGCAGCACGGGGTCGGGCTTAGGCCGCGGCCGTAGAGAGGAGGCTTGCGCAGGGTTAGATGGTGGGGGCTGGGTGCAGCCGGGCCAGGGCAGGCGGCGCGGAGGACTCCAGAGGGACCCCCTATTGCCGCTGCTGCCAGCCACGCTGTGGCTGGGCTGTGCACTCCGCGACGCGCAATTGCATGCGCTGCTCGGCGCATCCGCATTCTTGCGTCACAGCATGCGTACGGTTTGTCCAGCACCTCCCATGTGCAACACGCAGCAAGCAGCGCCGAGAGGGCCTGCTCGCCCGCATGCCTTCCTGCCTGCCTGCCCGCCCACCTGTCGGAGGGTAGCGTGGTCTGGTAGTCGACCATCAGCGCCACGCTGCGGTTCCAAAACATGGGGCGCTGCGGCGTGCTGCATGTGCAGTTTGTAGTGTGGGAATGTTTGTCAATGTTCAACCAGGTTGAGTCAGCGCACGGCAACCCGGTTACCGTGTTACGGCATCACACAGCATCAGCGGCGCTAGCGGCATCCAGGTAGCACGAACCAGCCACACCAACCTGCGGGTCGAGTTGTAGGTGAGGTTGGGCAGCGCCACCGCGCGCTGCGGCCCGGGCACGCCGGCCGGCCGAGGCCACGACAGCATGTTGACCACGGCGGCGTCTGTGTGCATACCATGTCACACACACGTGCGCAGTTACGCGACCCTTTCCGTCAACGCGCCGCATGCACAGACTTTCCTTCCGCTGACATGCTCTATAAACACTCGGCGCAGAACGCGCGTGACACCGCCGCGGGGTGCCACGTGCACAGCAGGGCTTGATTTCTTGGGTATAGCAACGTCTCTTGACCCAAGCGTTGCGTGATGGCGGTTCACAGACGCAGGAGCGACTGGTCGGGCGCGGCGGTCCCACGTACACACACGCACAGTACACACGCCGCCACCCACCGGTAGGCAGCCCAGCGCGGCGAATGGTCACGCAGTTGTTGAAGGCGACACGGCCGCCGGGGCTCTGGCGAATAATGTTCATCCCGGGCCCGACTAGTCCATAGAAATTGATGAGCTGCACATGTGTGTGCGGGCGTGGGTGGGGGTCAATGCATAGCAGCTACGGGCGGATGGGGCACAGGCTAGGGCCTGGTGGTTAGAGACGACGCATGGTTTCAAGTGACGTCACAAGACCTACCTCCAGCTCGGTCAGCTGCAGTGTGACGCCTGGTGCGATGGAGAACAGCATCGTCTGCAAAAGCGCGGCGGCAAACGGTGTATCAAGACCAGGCGCCCTCAAGCCGGACACGCAAGTCATCCCCTAATGCAACCCCGCTGCGCCCTCTAAAGCGGAACATCCCATATCTCTCCCCTCATGTCCACAGATCACAAGCAACGACAAGCATAGCCAGATGGGTATTCCTTGCGCCGCACAGTGCCGCCCCCACGCACGCACGCCTTCGGCCCACGCCTCAACCCACCATGTCGCTGAAGTCAAGCAGCGCTTTCGTCCGTGTAGCTAGCAGTGCCTCCGTTGGCTCAACCGTCACATTCTTTTTCAATAGCATTGTTCCACCAGGAGGAGCTGTGTTAAGGATTAGCGAGCTGTTGAGCAAAATCGTGTCGACGCCTTCGTTTGCCACCGCCTTCCAGAATCCGTCCGAGTCCGAGACCAGCACTTCAGTCACGCCTACTGTGCTTGCCCGCAGCTCGCGGGCACCTAGGCCTGTGCCAAAGAGCGCGACCAAAAGTGCAAAGAACACGCTATTTACCCGCATCGAAAGTCACTGCAGCAAGGCTATATGTATAATAACATGCTTTCCAAGGCAGCTCAGCCTGAGAATCGCAGAGCTTCGCCGTAGTTTAGCCGACGGTGTGACGTTGCGTGTGCCGACTTTGGGGAAAAGCGGTTGAATTTTATTGTGCAAGGTAGGGACGTTACGCGTATGTCTATGTACTTTGCAAATTGCGGTTCGAGGCGCTAGAAAGGCCGTCAAGATGGACCGCGTGTCAGCTCCATGCCTGCCACGTCCGGGTTCCCGGCCGGTTCCCTCCAGGGCCGGATCCCGCGGACATCCCGGAGCTTCAGGTGCGCTCGTTTCAAATGTCGGGCGCGCAAGTTTGGCGCACGGGGTGGAGCACAACAGCGACAGCGGCGCAGGGGAGGGGGCTGACAAATAGAGCTATGGAACGCGTACTGATAGAGCAGTGGGTTCTAGTCAAGACGCCCAGGAAGAGAGGGATAGACCGAGCCCAAGGGGCCTCCAACACACCCAGGCGTGTATGAAGACGGGTCTCGTTCAGTCGTTCTCAACGGCCCGGCCCAACTTTCAGGCCCTGAGGCCCGACAGGGCTCAAGCTTCCCGGACGCGTGGGCCCATGGCCCCGCCGCACCTCTGTCACGTATACATGCCGCACTCTTTCCGGGAGAGGCCGCTGCGCACGCAGCTGCCAGGCGTGAGCTGCATGCAGATACGTGCCTGCTGCTGGGGCAAACACAGCCTATGGAACAGGGCATGGCATGGGGCAAGAGCGCGAGGTCTCAATAGTGTGCAAAGACCAACACAACCCGCATGCGCCATCAACCAGCGACTCGGGGCGCTGGGCGCATAGGCAAGAAAGCGCGCTGTAACTGAGCCGACGTCAGTAGCTGGCTAGCGGTTGCTTGCTGCTGGGGGCCTGGTGCGTAGACAGCCTCACAGCCTGTGACAGCCCGCGACAGACGCTTCGCCAGCCAGCAGAGCTGCTATGAGCACTGCTGAGACAGCGGTACCGGTTCTCCCATACGCGGACCGTCCTGTAGTCCACAAATGAGTGGTACCATCCTCTTGACATTTCAAACAGGGGACGATGAGCTCCACCATTCAAGCCCCACCTTGAGCCCGCGCCCGCCCAGGATAGATGTCTTCATAAGCGGGGTACCCCTGCGGTCGGCCGTTGAATTTGCGGCACCCACGCGTGCGCTTTCTACACGAAAGTGATCAAATTACCACATCATGCACAAGATGCAGTCGACAATACAAAGCCCTGCCCATTCAGCACCAGCCGAACGACGCAAATGCACACCTGCCTGACCCAACGCTTTATTTAGCGCCGCCCAAGGTAGCAAGTGGGGCGTTGTGAATCGCCGGAAGACCGGAACCCATTGCCCCCTCAACTTTCCCCACCGTCCGACCCTTGCAGCGGGGATTATTGGAGCTCACACCCCACAATTTGACTTCACCTCCATTACCGCCACCAACTTGCATGTGGTATCTGTAGCCTGCAGCACCAAAGGCGCTTTGCCATTGAATTCTAGGTCACCGTATGCGGCCTGCTAAAAAAGCGTCAAAGCAGCCTGAGGCCAAAAAATTTCACGGCCACGGCAGGGTTTCCAGGATGCAATCATACATACTTGTGCCCCTATATGCAAGCCAACAAACACTGGCGCGTGGTATAGGTTCATTTGCGCGTAGCATTGTGTCATGGTCTGGCATTCACATTCGCGTCCGCGTGTTTGTTCAACCTAGGGGCCTCGTGACCCACCATGCGTTGCAGCCAATGTGATGACAAGTGAAGGTGACGAGGAAAACCACGGGCGTGGTTATAAGGGTTACTCCATTTGTCCCAGCCATACATGAACCAGCCAGCCCGTAAACCAAAAGCCTAAGCCATGCACCGCACACAGATAGCCAGATAAACCAGCCACACCAAGAGCCCACACTTCAAGAGCTTCACAGCACACAACAATGACGCACACACATGCATACACAATGTCAACCACCTGAGCGCACATCAGAACAACTGCATGCAACATCCAGGAGCCATGCCTCCTTCCACAGGCATCAGCAGCTTCACCCACCCGAACCCACCACACCCACCATAAAGCACACGCACAGGCAGGGCACTCAAAAATGTACACGGCACGCTCCCCCCCCCATAATCTCAGCCGCCTGCCCACATACACGCTGCTTCGATACTCGCGCCACCCCAGCCTCCAGACATTCAATGCATGCGCCCCTGCCTGCTGCCTCAAACCGTGAGCATGCGGTTCAGCTCAGCGGCTGTGAGCGTGGCCAGGCGCAGCGGCCCGTCAGGTGAGGACGTGGCGGTCGCGAGCAGGACCTCCAGCTGCTGCTCCACCTGCGCCGCGGTGGGCCGGTTGGCGGGCTGCTTCTGCAGGCAGCTCAGCGCGAGCTTGCGGTACGCGGGCGGGCAGGTGGGCGGGAAGGCGGGGAAGGTGGGCACGTAGCGCGGCCCCTCGGGCGTCTGGCGCCCAGCGCACTGGCCTGTGGTGGACGTGTGGCGGGTTGGCGCGGCGCGGCACAGCATGCGGCATTACGTTAATGGCTTTAATTCAGCATGCCCACAGGTGACACAGGTATAAGGAAGGGCAGTGGCCGGCGAGGCAAAGATAGAAGTAACTGAAGGCGGTTGGCGAAGCGGTTGGCGGATGCAACAGCGAGCGGCAGCTAACTGGCACAAACAGTGGTAGAGCTCACCGTTGAAGAGCTCCCACAAGACGACACCAAGGGAGAAGACTGCGCGGCGGCGTGTTGAGCACGTTGAAGAGGCGCAAAACCAACCCATCAGATAGAACACAGCGCATGCAGAGGACAGGCTTGCTGCGTACTGAAGTTTGCCCATGCAGGACTGGCTTGAGCAGCAGCGCCCCTGGGTGATAGATGCAAGCAATGATACCGTTATAACAACCGTTACTTACCATCTGAAGCTGGCCCCACTTGTGCCTGCACGGAGGCAGCCGGCGCAACGAAGGAAAACGGGGTGTTACTTACTGGAATCGTCGTTGGTCGAAATTGCTGCACCAACAAACAGTAGGCTTGACTAGCTTGGAAAACATGAACCTAAGAAGAGCTGTTGAGAGCTGTGACAATCCTGATTTGTGGGGCGGCTGCAAATCACGACACCCTCACCTTGAGCAGCACTGCGGGGCACATGTAGAACTGCGCGGGCAGCCAAGCAAGCGGCACAGCGGGAGCACACGTCACGTGTTTGCGTATGTACACTGCTACTTGTGCACTGGTGGCGCATGCGGCACGCACACGGCCGACCAGCAGCGTACTGCCGCCCAATCGCAAGCTGCGGTTCCCCCGCCCGCCCTCTATCTACGGTATCCGGTAGCACCGCATACGTACGTACGTACGTAACCCCGCTGCCACCCGCTCACCATGGTGCCCATCCGCATGTTGGACAGGTGGCTGACTTGCTGCGGCAGCATCACGGAGAGCCTGCGGAGCAAACATGCAGACGCACATGACATAGAGACATAGGCACGTGGGAGCCGGGGACGTTTGACACGAGGGCGCCATGTCTTGGGCTGCCTTGCACGCAGGCGTCTTCCAGAGCGCTAAGCGCCACCCACACTCAGCCGCGCACGAGCATGAGCGATGGTAAAGCAAAAGCAGTTTGCCGCCAACAGGCCCGCCGCCGGGGAACACTTCAGCCCAGTCTATCTCCGCACCCGGTTACGCACGCACCCGAAGTCCCCCACTTTCACGGTGTAACCGGATGGCTCCGCGTCGTTACGCTTGAGCAGCACGTTGTTGGGGTTCAGGTCTGTCACGGCAAGGGGAAGGTGGTTGCCTTGTTCATTGCAGCATTGTGCAGGTCCTCCGGTAGTATGCAAAGCTCGTGAGACACCGGCAAGTGGCCACATCACGGCATATTTATGTACTGGGAGCCCTGCTGATACCCAGCTGAGAGCCCCTGTCCTGCTGAGGTTGGGCAAAGCACTGTCACTACTACATATTACGACGTGCAGTGGGCGGGCCCACAATTCCTTACCTCCGTGCACGATGCGCTTTGTGTGCAGGTGTGCGATGGCTCTCGCGATGCCGTACGCTAGGGACAACACAGCTGCCTGCAAGTAAGGCGGCGCCGGTGAGGTGTAAAGGAGCGAGGCCGCCAACTACGAAATGACTAGTGATGAGTCAACTACGAAACGACTAGTGATGTGACTGGTGCCAAATACGGTAGTATCAACAGCACGCACCATGTTTGCTTCCCCGGGCGCGGGCCAGATGTCCTTCCGCCCGTACAGGCTGCGCAGCGCGCCGCCGTCGGCGTACTCCTGGACGATGTACAGCCGCCAGTCCTGTGCTCGGGCGTGTGGAGTGGGTGGCAGTACAGTGTGGGCGGGGTGCGGCGGGTTGTAAGCGTAAAGGAATCCGGGCCATTGGCGCGGTGGCGTCATTGGCCTGCCAACGACACCTGCCCGGCCCGGCCGCCACGGGATGACCGCCCCCAGCCGATGCCACTGTTAGCCAGACGTCACCCTCCGCTTCTTTCTTCTCGCTGGCTGCTGCCAAGCAAACTGCCCCTGACGTGGCCTCATGCTGCTGCTGGTGGTGCTGCTGGTGCTGCTGCTGCTGCCGCCGGTGCGCATTCATCTTCACTCACCATGATGGGTGCCTGATGCGCTGGCATGGGCAGCAGGCCGTGGTGGCCGCCGATGGACTGCAGCTCGCTGCAATAGGTTGCCTGTGCATGTGCGCATTTGCGCGTGCATGTGTGCGTGCGAGGCGTCAAGTACAGTCACCGAGCAGCATGGGTGCGCATGCTACGCTGCGTGTGGACATCAGTGGGCGGCGTGATGAGCGGCGCTTGCTGCCGCATGCCCCGTGCGGCGTCCTCCTCCGGGCCCACCGAACGTCAACCCAGCCAGCCGCGAACGAGTGAAGCGCGCCACCAGCCTCACAGCACTCACAATGATGTTGGGGTGCACTACCGAGCTGGCCAGCGCCGCCTCCTTGAGCGCGCTACGGCGGTGGTCGGTTGTGGCGCTGAACACGACCGTCTTTATGGCCACCGTCAGCCCCTGCCACGTGCCTGCAGTGATAGATACAGGGTTGTGGTGGGGGAAGTGCGGTTATGCAGCGTTCCCAAGGTCTCAACAAGCTGGACAATCATCGGTCACCTCACATCCCCGCCCCCTGCTCTCAAGTCAACCCAGAAGCCTCGGCCATAAATAAATGGAGCTGCACAAGGCAAGTGCTGCTATCCGCCTGGCGCAACAGGCGCTGCATGACCAGGCATAGGATGCGAGCGCGGCAACCACTCCCCACCCACCCTTGTACACGACGCCGAATGAGCCGGCGCCAATGACGGCCTCCATCTGAATGGCCACGTCCTGTACGCTGCACCGAACAGCCTTGGACATCTCCAGGAGCTCGGCCGGCACGTCCCGCGGCGGCTGCGGCTGCGGCTGCGGTGCCTGCATCGTGGGTGGCGGCTGCGCCTGTGCCAGCGCAGCCCCTGCAGCCGCCCCCACGGCTGCTGCTGCTGCTGTTGCTGCTGCTACCGCGCCCGGCCCGCCGGCGCCAGTGGTGACGGCTGTGGTGGCGCCGGCTGGCGTGGGCGGCCCGGTCGGACTCGCTATGCCGCCTCTCCCTGACCCGTCCGCGTCCGCGCCCCCTGCCGGGGCCCCCTGCTGCCGCGGTATCCCAGGGTCTTGTGCCCCTGGCTCTGGCCCTGGCCCTGGTCCTGCGCCCGCAGCTGCTGTGCCACCTCTCCCTAACGACGAGGCCTCGTCGCCCTTGGCTGAGTCGCCGCCGGACCCCTCCTGTATCTCGCCCTGCCCTGCAGGCTGCTGGGCGCCCGCGGCAGCCGCCCTGTTGGCAAGGGTCCCGTTTGCCATCGCCGCCTGATGCATTCGGGCCACCTGCTCCGCTGACAGGGTGATCACTATGCTCTGCTGCTGCCGCCCGCTGCCGCCGGCGCTGCTGTCAGCAGCGCCGCCTGCTCCCGCCGCCGTCCCCGCCGCGTCAGTGCCCCCGCCGTCTGCAGGCTGCGGCGGCAGGGGTGCCGCTATCAGGCTGTCCGGCGTGCGGCTGCCGTCCGAGTTGGATGGACTGGAATCCTCCCCATCCAGGCCCTTGCTTGCACGCCCGTCGCCACCGCCGCCTCCGTTGCCGCCACCTGCGCCGCCGCTGTTCCCTTTTGGGTCGGCGTCTGCGTACGGCTCCGTTGGACGCCCTGCGCACGCAACGGCAGACGCGTAGCTTCAGACGTGCACGCACTCTGCCCCAACATTATGTGGCCAACAACATGCACAACGTGCAGAACAACAACAGCACACGGCCCTGTCCACCCCTGCCCATGCCTTTGCGGCCCACACGAGTCTGGCCGCCCGGCGCACATATCGCGCAATTACTTATACTGATACTGTAGTCCTAAACGTGCTGTACCCTTTCCCCTACAAATTTATAAACACCATTCATGGATGGCTAATCCCCCTCCCATTAAGTTTGGTTTGGTTTATCTTTGGCTGGTAGCCACAACCCCCCTTTAACTGTCTTACATGCAGGCAGTGGTTCATCAGGGTGGTTGAGACCCAGAAACAGGCCGCCCTCGTCGTCATCATCAAAGCGCCCCGCGCCCGCGCCGCCGGCGCCGAACCGGGACGGCCGCATGCCGGCGCCGCCAGCGGCGGCGCCGCCACCCGGGCCGCCGCTGCCGCCGCCGCCCTCGGCGCTGCCGCCGCCCATGCCGCCGTATAGCTTGTTTGCTGCCTCCAGGTCGGGGTCGGGTCGGCAGGACAGGTCGGGCGGCTCCTCGCAGGCACGGTTCATGCCCATGCGCCCAGCCGCGATGGAGATGGCCTGAGAGGGTAGAGGTAGCAGGAAGGTAAAACTCGGCTACCCATCCAGATCAGCTCTCAGGTGAATGAAGTGCGCCACGCGTGTGTGTTGATTGCCCCGTCTCGCCCAACTGTGTGGGTGGCAAAAGTCAGTCATTCCGTCATTTTGTCAGTCGGTCAGTCGGTCGCTCACCAGTAGGATAACGGAGCCGGGCAGCACCACGGCCACCACCACCTGCAGCGCATGCAACAACAGGAAGGGAAAGGTGCATCGGCCTCGCATATGATGATGAGCCATCAGAGCATCGACTAGAGAGGACATAAGCAAGTGCCCCGGCTGGCGTTGGACGCTGCCGCCCCCTGCGCGGTTAGCGCCGTGTTGTTGCGTCCAACCCACATTAATGCCGTATTTGCGCCGCAAAAGTAAACACGGCAGGGCTCTAACCATGAAGGCCCGCAACCACCCAACCTGCTGCGTGCGCCGCCGCGCTCACCGTCATAAGGTAGCCGTCCCCTTTGCCGCTGCTGCCGCCGCCCGTGTCCGTGTCGCCGTTCAGGTACCGGATCAGGTCCGCCAGGCACCTGTGCATTGTGACATGTTTATGTCAGTATGTGCATTGTGACATGTTATGTCAGTATGTGCATTGTGACATGTTACGTCAGTATGTGCATCCCGCGCCGCCGTGCGTACGGCGCAAAGAGAACCAAGCCGGTGAGCGCGCTGCTGCCCAGCCCAGCACGCAGTCCCCTCGCCGAAGCAGCAGTCAGCATCCCCAGCCAGCAACCCTAGCCTGCAGCCAGTCTGCACAGGTCAAGCCACCTCCCCGAGCCACCACCATCAGCCAGTACGAAGTAGAGGGCCAGAGCCCGACTAGCCCGAACTAGCCCGAGCCCAGAGCCCGAGCCCGATTAGCCCGGACTAGCCCGAGCAGCCGTGCCGAGCAGCCCAACCGACGCACTCTGCTCCGGGCTTCTCGTTGAGGCAGGCCTGCTCCACCTGGTGGTCCACAAAGTAGAAGGAGCCCAGCGCCGCCCACTGG
This sequence comes from Chlamydomonas schloesseri, assembly GCA_016834595.1. Lineage (NCBI taxonomy): Eukaryota > Viridiplantae > Chlorophyta > Chlorophyceae > Chlamydomonadales > Chlamydomonadaceae > Chlamydomonas > Chlamydomonas schloesseri. The sequence goes on along the minus strand of JAEHOD010000025.1, from coordinate 217,831 downwards.
AAGCCGTTGTAACCGGCGTTGCCAGACCTGTGTGGGGGGGTAGCCATCCATCGGATGGTGTTTATCAAATGGTTGTGAAGTGCCGATGTCCAGCGGAACAGCGGGTACATTACCGTTGGCTCCAGCGCCGTGTTCGCCGAGGCTGCGTTCCCGTTTGCTGGCGAGTATAGTAATCGGTATGTATATCGAGTGAAAGGTAGCGCGCCCCTAAGCGGGCGGCTGGAAAAAGCAAGAAAAGGCGGCGAGACGGCGAGACGTGCGGTGCGAGAGACGCGCGATAGTTTGCTGAACGCCTTGCACCCATACGTACCTACGGAGCGGCGTGACAGTGCCACGCCGCAGGGAAACCCGAAGACGCGCCATGTGTGAGGGTGGCAAACAAAAAGAGGCAGGGACCGTTAAGGCGAGGGCGGCAAGGCAAAACAGAGAGAGGTCGCATGCGTGTGCACCTAAAAATAAAAGACACAAACATGCACGCGACCAAGACAGCGGACGGCATGGGAGCAACCGGACACGCGCACACACGCCGGCACGTACACGCACACCGACACGCGACTCGCAGTCGGACGCAACACAGGGGGCGTGGCGGGGCTCGCGAGAGCTCCCGCCACCACGCCAGACCCCATGGTACCCGCACGACGGGGACACACGCGGGCACCATGGGAAGGCGGGGGAACACACGCGCACGCACGCACGCACGCACACGCAACGCGGCTGCGAACGCCGGGGGCCTGGTGCCCGCTGCCTAGAACTTTTGCGCGGACTGAAAATGTTTTCCCACTAGCCCCTGAAGCTGCTGGTCCAGAGCGGTTCAATAGCACAGCCGCCACGGGAACGGAGCTCGGCCGTCGGTGTTGTCTGCGGCGCTGCAGTGGGCCGAGTGAACTCAAAGGCGTATGGGGCGGTGTGGCCGTCAAGCCTAACGCCCCGCAGCCAGTGAGAACCGCCACCCCAGCCGCCGTAGGCCGGCAGCTTCTTAGCGGGTGGTCGACGAGAGCCCGGGGACGACGCGGACCCCTCGGGTGAGCAAGGGGTGGTCGCGGGTCCGTGAGCTCCCGAACCCTTCCTTGCATCCGCGCCCGATTTTGGCGCCACTGTAACCGAGCCGCTACGCTCCCAGTGCTCTCCCAGGGGCACCAAAAATAGAGCACCAGGCATTAACCGACAACGCGGTAATGGGGGGCGGGGGAGGGGCGTTTACACGCATATCAACTAGCAAGCTAGGAGGGTTGGCGTCGCGTGGCTGGGTGGCAGGGCGAGCGAGCGAGTGCATGTGTGTGTGTGTGTGTGCGTGTGTGTGGCGTGCGTGCGTGCGCACTGCAAGCAAGAGCGCATGTGAGTTGCACCGTTGCACCGTTGACTGCTACGGTTACGGTTACGGCGCTACAGTTGCTTGGCTTGCTCTGACCTAACCAACTGCGGTCATCCGCTAGTCGGAACACCCCCACCGTCTCCGCCGGATCAGTCCCTCGCGCCGCAATGTCAGCCGCATCGGCAGCCTGACCCGCGCCTGACCACTCCGCTTTACGGCATGTGTTACCACACTCACAGGTAGGGCGGCAGCACCGCCTGCACGTCCGTCTGCTGGATGACCATCGCCTCGTAGTGCTCCGCCCCCCGACCCAGGGCCGTACTGTTGTACCGCAGCTCGGGGTACAGCTGGCACTGCTGCGGCCCCGGCACCCCCGGCGGCCGTTCGGCGCTGCGCATTGGGATGATGGCAAACTCCACGGACAGGCCCACGCGGCGGCGCAGGATGCAGTTGCGCGCCGTGACAAAGGCGCCGGGCGAGGCGCGGAAGGGCAGGAAGTTGGTCTGCGTGAGGTTGTGGTAGTCCTGCATCTGTTGTTGTCATTGTTGTTGGTTGTTGTTTGTGCGTGGGAGGGCGGGCGGGGAGGGAGGGAAGGAGGGTGTTGGCGCGTTGTCAGGCATGTATGGCGAGGGCGGCAGGATGAACGGCTGCCCGGCACATGCCAACCGGCACAGCACGGCATCGGCCATGGTTTCACCAGCTACGCGGTTGCCTGCCTGCCTGGATGGACCTGGCGGCGGGCGCTGGCGTTCTCGGCCCGCACGTGGGGGCGCCGTGCCAGCGGCCGCGTCGCGTCGCGGCGCCCCCCCCCCCCCCCCCCCCCCGCAGCCGCACGACTTGCCTCCAAGCCTTCCAGCACCAGCGACGCCGTCGGCTCCAGCCATATAATGCCCGTCAAGTTCGCCCAGTTGAGACTGACATAAATGGCTTGCGACTGCCACTGGGGCGCGCCTGCAAGCGTCACGCTGCGCGCGCTCGAGATGACAACCGTGCCACCCCATTCTTCACGAACGAGCGTGAGTGTGCCATTCAAGTAAATTGTCGAGACCGAAGTGTCGTTCAGCGCTGCCGACAGCTCCCGGGTTGAGTTTACAACCCGCACGCTGCCCACGAAGTCCTGCGCCTGACTTGTGCCGACCGTCGCAGCCAGCAGCAGCGCGAGCATCAGGACTGACATCCTGTGCTGTGGCTTGTCACGCGAACTCTTTGAGAGCTCTAGGGAGACTCATCCCCGCCCCAGGGTCTAGAATTTCCTCGTAGCATCCCTGCCTTTGCTAAGCAAGGGTAGGCAATAGAAAGAAAGACTTGGTTGAAAACCCTAGGCTAACTTGGTGCTTTGGTGCACCCAGGCCGAGCGGTGGGAAAGTGCTGCTTATTAACCCTAGCCCTTGTTTTGCCAGGGTTCTGTTGCAAATACGCATCAATAAATACAGTAGAGGACTCGAAAAATTTCGCGTCAGTTAAAGGCGTGCACGGGGCTCACGCGCGCGGTCAATCCGGTCACACAAAGTCGTCGTCAGAGCGCAGCCTGCCATGACTTAGACCGGTGCAGAACAGCAACGCGAACATCGCTGAGGGAAATAAAACGGCTGTCGTCAGGCCAGCTCCATGCATCCGAACACGCCCCATGGTGTATCTCTCGTTCCGCTGACAGCGGCCCGTGGTGTCAGTCGGTCAGTTCTACACACCCGCGCGCGTGCACGGCTCCCCGCCGCCAAGGCCCGGTCCATCCACCAGCTCGCTCTTACGCGCGCCGCCTGTGTGCGCCGCCTGCGCAATAGCCTCGGCTTCTCACCCATCCTGCTAATCACTGTCCGCTTGCGCCGCTCCGGCATTCCATACGCATACATTATCCCCGATCCGCTTGTCCAGCGCGCACCAACTAGGCCCGCTATCCGCTATACCGTACTGCCAGGGCGCTAGCGCCTCGACGCCTCGGCCCCATGTCCGAATTCCACCAAATGAAACGCAACCAGTACAGCCGCTCACGCAAGCGTCGTGCCCGCACGCTTCCCCATGACCCAGCCCCCGCCCGTCGCCAAAATGGCACACCTGCTTACCCGGCCCGCCGCCACCATTGGCTCCTCCAGCCCTGGTCACCAGCCGATGCAGCCGCCGCCGGTCCAGGCCTGTCAAAACAAGGCCCCGCGCCCCACCGCGCCCTGCTACATCCAGCCGCAGCGCCCGGCCGCCTGCTGCTACTGCTACAGCTACAGCCAACCGCATTCGCTGCTGCAGCCCCCTCTTCCCCCCCTTGCCTGCCCGCTCTACTTGATGGACGCGCCCACGATGGACGCCACCTTGACGGGGCCGGCCGAGGTGGTGAAGGGCGCGCCCTTGTACACCGCCACACAGCCCGCGTCCGTGGTGAAGTCGGGCTGGACCTGCGGGTGTGTTAGAGGTCACAAGGGAGAGAGCATATGGAAGACCGTGCGTGTGTGTGTGTGTGTGTGTGTGTGTGTGTGTGTGTTGTGAGGGAGGGGGTTCCATGCATGTTAAATTAATGAAGAGGGGGGAGGCAGGCCAAGTAATGATGAGGAACCATGTGAGTGCGGCCGTGCACCGTGTCAGCGGCGGCGGACGTTTATGTGAGTGACACGTTATGTGCGCGTGTGCAGGTTGCGCTACCCCAGCGCCATCGTCACAACCCCAGGGTCCCTTGGTCCAGCCCCACAGCCCCCAAGCCTCCAGCCCCACCCTCTCGCTCACCGCCTCGAACACCTTCTTGCGCGGGTTGAGCTGCTTCTCCGGCTCGCCGGGGAAGCCCGGCCAGCTGACGCGCTCGCCCACCTTGGCGCCGGCGGGCGGCTCAAGCAGCTCGAGCTGCGGGGGGCGGGGGTGGGGGGCGCAGAGGTGGGGCAGGAAGGTGGGGGAGGTGGGCAGGAGCAGGAGCAGGAGCAGGAGCAGGAGCAGGAGCAGGAGCAGGAGCAGGAGCAGGAGCAGGAGCAGGAGCAGGAGCAGGAGCAGGAGCAGGAGCAGGAGCAGGAGCAGGAGCAGGAGCAGGAGCAGGAGCAGGAGCAGGAGCAGGAGCAGGAGCAGGCAGGAGCAGGAGCAGGAGCAGGAGCAGGAGCAGGAGCAGGAGCAGGAGCAGGAGCAGGAGCAGGAGCAGGAGCAGGAGCAGGAGCAGGAGCAGGAGCAGGAGCAGGAGCAGGAGCAGGAGCAGGAGCAGGTTCATGCAGGCTGGGAAATGCAAAAGCCAGTATTTCAAGACGAACGACGACGACGAGCACAAGTACCATAGCACATAATCCCCCAGCCCGCATTCGTAGCAAGCCTTCAGCACCTCCGACACAGCGCGATCCAAACTGCCACCCGCACCTCCCTTTCTCCCAAACACACCCAGCCGCACACACACACTCACCCAGCCGCACAGCCACACACACACCCAGCCGCACACACACCTTGGCGCCGTCCGCGCTGGAGGCCGCCAGCACCATGGCCTGCGACTGCACTCCGCGCATGGCCGCCGGCTTGAGGTTGCACAGCAGCACCACGCGCCGCCCCACCAGCGCGTCGGCGGTGGGGATGTACTTGACCAGGCCGCTCACCACCTGTGTGGAGGGCGGCACGTGTGTGCGTTAGAGATCACAAGGGACAGCACAATTTATGTGTGTGGGGTTGCAAGTATGTGGGGGTAGCCATCCATAGGAGGGTGTGTATCAAAAGTTTGTGAAGTGCCGATGCCCGGGGGGGGGGGGGCGTAGCAAGTTGAGCGGAAGAGGGGCGCAGCAGCAGCAGCAGGGGAGCGCACAGTGCGCAATGCACGACACACACTGTCCTATATCCTGCCTCCCTAACTCTCTCCCTCGTCCGCCGTCTCCCGCCCTCTGCCCCCCCCCCCCCAACTCGCCTGTCGGGGCTGGGCCTCGCCCACATCCACCTCCTCCACGTATAGGCTCTCCGCGTCCGGGTGCTTCCAGGCCTTGGTGATAACGCCCACGCGCACGTCCAGCCAGCTGGCGTCCGGCGTGCCCTCCCGTGCCGCCTTCTTTTCCCCGCCCGCCGCCGCCGCCCCGCCCTTGGCGGCGGCGCCGCCCTTGCCGCCCGCCGCCCCGCCCTTCTTGTCGGCGGGCTTGGCGCCGCCGCCGGTGCCCGCCGCCGCTGCGGCCTCATCCTCCGCCTGGTTGCCACCGAAGCTGAGGGTGACGCACACAGAAAGACAAGAGAGAAATGAGGCGCGGGTTGCCCAGCAAGACGACTTCTCACAAGGCGCATGCAGGCATAGCTCTACGAGCCCATCCTCAGCACCTCCCAGTCCACGGCGCCACCGCAATGACGCACAACCCCGCGACCCACATCCGCAAGCCCCAGTGCCCCTCACTCCGCCCCGGCCCCCAGTGCCCGCCCTTCCCCCACCCACGCCGGCGCCCCCCTGCTGCTGAACCCGCTGCTGTCGGCCCCCCACCCCCACCCCCACCCCCACCCCCCCACCTCCACCTCCACCTCCAGCCCCTCCCACCGCGCGCGCAGCTCCGCCACGGTCTCCTCGCTGATGGCGCTGATGAGCGGCCCGGGCGTGCCGATGGCGTGGCCGGCCGGCACCAGCGTCTGCGGGCTGCGTGACCCCGCCACCAGCTCGTCGCTGAGCGCCACGCTGGACTCGTAGGGCAGGTTGAGCTGTGGGGGCGCAGTAGCAGCAGGAGGAGGAGGAGGAGGTGGTGGGGTTACATGCATTAGTTAGTTAGAAGGAGAAGGCATAATGGGGGTGGGTGTGAGGAGCAGGGTGAGGAGGGGGTGGTAAGGAGGAGGAGGAGGAGGTGACAAGTGACAAGGAGGAGGTTGCAAAGAGCAGCAGGAGGGTTGCAAGAGGACGATCTATTACATCGTTTGGTGAGGGCGAGGGGTCGGAGACACAGCAGTGATGCGCGCGCCCGGGCAGTGAGTAAGTAAGTGCACATCTGCTTTTCCTCTCGTTGGTCTCGTTTGCCCCCACCCGGACCCACCCACCCTGCCCCACCCAGCCGGATCCACCTGCTGCAGGATCTTGGCCGCCAGCGAGGGCATGTAGGGCGCCATGAGCGCCGACAGCAGCCGCACCATGCCCACGCCTGGGTCGGGTGGGGTGGGGTTCCATGCATATAATTTAATGACGAGGTAGACGTTGAAGGGGTGGGGTGGGGGTGGGGTGGGGGTGGGGGCAGCGGGGGTGGCGGCAGCGGGGTGGGGCCATCAGAGCGGGGTGGGGCGTGACACGGGAGCGGCGAGGTGACAGCAGAGCGGGGTGTGAGAGGGCGGGGGCGTGGTGGGTTGAAAATACCAGCCCTTTGTGAGTCAAGAAACCAAACTAGGGGGTGGTGGTGGAAATGGACAGGTTGGGGTGCGTTCAGGGTAGGAGAGCCAGGGAAGAGCAGCGGAGACGGTAGTGCGGAAATCAGCACAACCACGCCCCGCCCTGCCCTGCCCCAGGCCGCTCACTCACTTGTGGCCACCAGCGTGGCGCACTTGTCCTTGTCCTCCTTCACAGCCACCCACGGCTTCGTGTCCTGCATGGGAGCGGGCGGACAGGCGAGCAGGCAGGCAGGCAGCAAAGGGCGGAAAGAGGGAGGGGGGCCGTCGGGCGGACACACACCAGTACACAGGAGGCGGGTGGGTGGATAGCGCTCCTAGCTTGTGCCTTCCTGTGCCTCACCGCGGCCCCCCGCCGCCCGGCGCCCCACCCCTAAGCTCATGCGCCCCTGCTGCCCCCAACCCGGAACCCGCAAAGAACACTCTCCCCTCGACAGCCCCGCACCAGCCAGCCCGCCACGCGCCAAGCCCTTCACCAGCCAGGCAGCCAGTCACACACGCCACGCATACCCCGCAACCCTTCATACCCCCACACCCACCTGCACCCACCACCACTCCACCTGCACCCACTGCCACCCACTGACGTACCTGCAGGAACTTGTTGCCGTCGGCGGAGATGGACATGACCAGGCGCAGCCCCTCCTTGAGCTTGATGCGCTCCAAAGCGGCGATGTACTCGTCCACCTGCGGGGGCGGGGGCGGGGGTGAAGGGGGGGGTTGGGGGTTGGGAGGGGCGTGTGTGTGTATCGGGGCGTGTGTGTAGGGGCGTGGGCGTGCGAGGGCGTGGGTGTTGGGTGCAGAATACGCGTGTACATGGAGACACAGGTAATGGGCGGCTGTGGTGCGACGGACGCGTCGGCGTGTGTGGGCGCATCTGGGCGTGTGTGGGTGCGTGCAGATGTCGTCGGGGGGGGGGGGGTCCATGCATGTTAAATTATTGAAGAAGGAGATGATGCGACACCGAAGGCGTACCCCCCGGGGGGGGGAGAGAGCCATCCATGGATGGTGGGTGTCTGAGCAGTGCAGCTGCTGATGGTAGCACGTAATGGGATGGCAGCACAACACCGGGATGAGACGGCAGGATCACACAGGCAGCACACAACGCCGCGCTGCACGTGGCTACGCACCTTGGGGCCCACCACCTTGCCCAGCTCCTCCGCCTCGGCCTGCCCCGCCGCCGTGGCGCCGGGCACCACGCCGTCAAAGAACTTGGACACGAACATCAGCGCGCTGCGTGTGTGTGTGTGTGTGGGCGAGTGTTCGAGTTCACAAGGGAAAGAATAGCAGACAGAGCGTGTGTGAGCGCGTGTTAGAGATCACAAGGGAGAGAACAGCATACATAGGGCAATGCGTGTGTGTAGGGGTGCCATGCATGTTTGTAGGGGGGGCGTGTGCGTGTTAGAGAAACCCATCTCCGCGCCACCCCGCACGCACGGGTGGCTATCCAGCCATCCCCCTCCCTCCCTCAAGCCCCCTCTTCCCGCCCCCTTCAGCTCGCCCCCCAGCCCCCAGCCACTGTCGCACCGGTTGATGAAGTTGCCTAGGTTGGCGAGCAGCTCGGAGTTGTTCTTGGCCGCCAGGTCCGACCACTTGAAGTCCGTGTCGGCCTGGGGGGTGAGGTGGGGGTGAGGTGGGCGGAGGTGGCGGTTGCGTCGCGTTCCCTGCTTGGTGCTCCTGTCCCTTCGCACGCACAAGTCTTTCCTAGTCCTCTCCCTTGTGATCTCTAACACACCTGCTCGGGGCGGTTGGCCAGCAGGTAGTAGCGCCACACCTCCACCGGGATGCCCGTGTCCTGGGCCTGGTTGCCGAAAACACCTGCAGCAGGTGGGGAGGTGCGGCAGGTGCAGCCACAGTGCGGGAGGTGCGGCAGGTGCAGCAGAGGTCAGTCAATTCTGCAATCCAGATGTATTTTATAGGTGCGGAAGGTGCAGGCACAACGGGGTGTTATGGAGGAGAGGAAGCGGGACGAATCGAGCAGGCGAGGGAACACCCCAGGAGAGAGAGCGCAACATTTTGAAGACGGGCTGCCCCCCCCCACACACACTCACTCACTCGCCCACCCACCCACACGCCCACCCACGCACCCGCCCACACGCACGTGCCCGCCCACCCACCCGTGCCGCGGCTCTTGGAGAACTTGCCGCCCTCGTAGTTCAGGTACTCGGTGACGGAGATGTTGCGCATCATGGTCCAGTCCTGGCCCGTGCCCAGCAGTGTAGCGGGGAAGATGACGGTGTGGAAGGGCACATTGTCCTTACCCATGAACTGCACCAGCTCCACGTCCTGTGGGTGGGGGTGGGTGGGTGGGATTTGGGAGGGGTGGGTGGCGTGGTAAGGTGGGGTGCGGCGGTTGTAAGTACCCGCCCATTATTCTACACCAAGAACCCATCAAGCCAGCGAGCGCAGCACAGGCCAAGGCGACCAATTCAAGGTATGGATGGCGGTGGTAAGGTGGGGAGGGAGGGGGCGCGGTGCTTAGCGAGGGTCTCACCACCACCCCCGTCCCCGGGGGTTTCGGGTGCACATTGGCTGCTTTGGGTGTTGAGATGAAGCAGGCCCCAATCCCCTCAAAGCTGCCCACCCATGGTGGCTGGCTGGCTGGCTAGCTAGCTACCTTGGGGTTCTTCCACCAGGCCTCCCAGTCGGGCGTGTAGTTGGCGGTGATGGAGATGTAGCCGATGGGCGCGTCGAACCACACGTAGAACACCTGGGGGGTGGGTGCCATGCATGTTTAGTTGATGACGAGGGAGATGTAGACAGACGTTGCGACACAGAAGGCATACCGATGACCAGAAGGCGTAGTGGGTGTGGGTGAGGCAGGTGCGGGGGTCAGGGGGCAGGTGTGGGGGCCCGCGGCCAGGGGCGGGGCGGGGCGGGGCGAGTCGGCAGGGCATTAGGTAGCTGGCTTGGTGCCGGTGTCCTGTGTGGCACCAGGGGCGACGTACCACCCCCAACGACCCGCCTCAACGACAACACACACACACACACACTCTCTCTCTCTCTTTGATTTGTTTGTTATCTCCTTGTGATCTCTAACACACACACACACACACACGTGCCCCTACCCCAACCAAGAAGAACCCAAACCCCCCCCGTCGTTTCGCTTCTGGTTTCTGGAAGTACCCCCTCCCCCCCCCCCCACACACCTTGTCCTGGAATCCCTCCAGCGGCACGGGCGTGCCCCACTTGAGGTCGCGCGTGATGCAGCGCAGCTTGAGGCCGTCGCGCATCCAGGCGTTGGTCAGCGTCACGCAGTTGGCGGACCAGCCGCCCTGCGCGCTGGTGGTGGTGATGTACTCCTGTGCGGTGCGGGGCGCGGAGGTGTGAGGCGGCGGTGGCGGCGGTGGCGGCGGTGGCGGTGTGTGCGATGTGGTGGTGGTGCGGCGGTGGGGCGTGTGTGTGTTTTGGGCTTATTAATCGTGATTGTGCGACCCCATCCACCCAGCCCTTCCCCTTCCCCTGCCCCTTCCCTTCCTGGGCATTTTCGACGACACGCCACTTGCGACAGACGACTGGCATGACCGCGGCCCCAACCCGACCTTCGCACTCCACGCTCCCCCGCCCTCACGCCCCCCGCCCCCACTCCCCACTCCCCACACCCCTACGGCGCCCCCTCCCACTCCCCCCACCTGAAGCGCGGGGCTGAGCTGCGGCAGGTCCAGGAACACGTGGCGCGTGGAGCGCATCACCGGGGTGGTGCCGGTCAGCTTGCACTTGGGCCGGATGAGCTCGGTGGGGTTGAGCAGGTTGCCGCAGCCGTCGCACTGGTCGCCACGGGCGTCCTGGGAGGGCAGGTGTGGTGGGCAGGTGGGGGCAGGTGTGGTGGGCAGGTGGGGGCAGGTGGGGGCAGGTGGGGGCAGGTGGGGGCAGGTGGGGGCAGGTGTGGGTTACTGGTAAACAGTCCCGGTGAGAAACAAACTGCGAACAACATGACTGCGGTGAGGAGGGGCGTGGCAGGGGTGGTAGCGTGTGTGGAGCGGGAAGGAAGGGGGCGAGGGGGAGGGTCAAGGATCAGGTTGGGTGGGGGAAGGGTCGAGGGCAGGGACCGGAGATGAGGTCGCGACCGTGGAACGCCATTCCCCACCTCACTCTACCAGGTCAAAACTCTTCCTCCCATCTACTTCTCTGTCCGTCATCCTGCCTCTCTCCCCCGCCGCCACCCGAGGCCTGGCACCCGCTGCCTCTCCTGGCACCCCCCGCCCCCCTTCCTTCTCGCTCTCCCCCACCCCCTGCCGCCGTCCCTTCTGATTTCTCTGTTTCTCTCTCCTCTCCTCTCCTGTCCTGTCCTGTCCTGTCCTGTCCTGTCCTGTCCTGTCCTGTCCTGTCCTGTCCTGTCCTGTCCTGTCCTGTCCTGTCCTGTCCTGTCCTGTCCTGTCCTGTCCTGTCCTGTCCTGTCCTGTCCCACCCGCCCACCTCGTAGCCGCACTTGGGGCAGGTGCCGGTCACGAAGCGGTCGGCCAGGAACTTGCCCGCCGCCTCGCTGTACAGCTGCTGCATCTCCTGCTGCACCAGCTGCCCGCGCGACTGCAGAGACCTGCGGCGGGGTGGCGGTGAGGCGGTGAGAGAGAGAGGTGAGGCGGAGAGAGAGGTGAGGCGGAGAGAGAGGTGAGGCGGAGAGAGAGGTGAGGCGGAGAGAGAGGTGGAACCAGGCGGGGGAGAGAGCAGACTGGAGGGGAGTCGGGTATGGCGTAAATCAGCAGGAACGCTTGTCACCGTGCCCGCCCGCCTGCCTGCCTGCCTGCCTGGTCGCAGGCCCCAGAAGGCGCCGCGTTGGGGGGTGTCACTCACTGGAACATGTCCTGCGCGATCTTGGTCTGCGCGCGCGTGGGCGTGCGGCCGAAGCGGTCGAATGCGATGTCGAACCACTTGTAGATGCCGGCGTGGATGGCGTGGTACTTGTCGCAGATCTGCTGGCAGGTCAGTCCCTCCTCCAGAGCCTGAGCAGGGGGGGACATGCATTAGGGTAGGTGGGGTTAGTTCATTCCAAACCCAAAGGAAAAAGCCAAGGGGGGGGGGAGGGTTGCGGACCAGGGAGGAGGGCGTTGCGTCTGGAGGCGCAGGGGATAGATGGTCGAAGCGGGGAGCCGGGAGCCGGGAGCCGGGAGCCGGGAGCCGGGAGCCGGGAGCCGGGTGGTGGTGGATGCAAGCGTGCCGGTTGCTCTCACAGGCAATGCACACGCAGGCGCCGACGGTTCCTCGTTCCAACCCCCCACCCCGGGCGCCCGCCCTCCACCGCACGAGCTGGCTGGCGCCCGCGTTGCTGCAGGGCTTAAAGCGCCCACGATGCCTCCTGCCACTGCCCCGCCTGCCGCTGCCCCGCATCCCGTCCCCCACCTCATATACACACACACACACCATAGTTCTTTCCCTTGTGATCTCTAACACACACACCTGTCCCCACCTTGGTGGCCCCCCCAAAGGCCCGTCCGTACCTTGGTCTCCGTGGCCGTGCCGTACTCGTCTGTGCCGCACACGTAGATGCAGTTGTGGCCGCGGGCGCGGCAGTAGCGCGCGTACACGTCAGCCGACAGCACGCAGCCTGCAGGCGGGCAGGGGGCAGAAGGCAGGTGTAGAGGGCAGCGGGCAGCGGGCAGGGGAAGGGGGTTAGTTCATTCTAAGTTCCAAAGGGGTTGGCGGGCAGCAGGGTCTCTGCTGAGTGCTTGTGCGGGTGATGCAGTGCGGGTTAGTGCAACGGCCTGCGTGCCAGACACAGTGTCCCCCAGCCCACCGCCGTCACACGACACCGGCCCGATGCGCCGCTGCGGCTTCGTCAGGGCGCCGCCACGTCACCACGGCCACGTCACCACGGCCAGCCCTCTTCTTGGCCTTCGCCCGTCCCCATCATCACCTGAACCCAATCCTGGCCAGGACCATACCACCCATCCTCATGGCCACAGTGAACGCTGCCTCCCCTCCCCTCCCCTCCCCTCCCCTCCCCTCCCCTCCCCTCCCCTCCCCTCCCCTCCCCTCCCCTCCCCTCCCCTCCCCTCCCCTCCCCTCCCCTCCCCTCCCCTCCCCTCCCCTCCCCTCCCCTCCCCTCCCCTCCCCTCCCCTCCCCTCCCCTCCCCTCCCCTCCCCTCCCCTCCCCTCCCCTCCCCTGCCCTCCCCTGCCCTGCCCTGCCCTGCCCTGCCCTGCCCTGCCCCTCCCCCGGGGACTATTGTACCTGTGTACCTGGCTACGCCTTCTCCTCCTAACTCTTATGCGTGTAACCCCCGCCACGCCAACCCACGCCAACCCACGCCCCGCCTCCGCCCCCGCCCCCGCCCCCGCCCCCGCCCCCGCCACGCACCGATGATGTTGCCCAGGTGCGGCACGTTGTTCACGTACGGCAGCGCCGAGGTGATCAGGATGTTGCGGCGGCCGGGAATGGGGCGCTTGGGCCGCGACGCGGTGTAGGCGGCCGCGTCGTCGTGCCACACGCCCACCACCGCCGCGCCGTCGTCGCAACCCACCTCCGCCACGGCGGCCTGAGAGGAGCGGCGACGGGGGAGCCCCGTGCGTGCGCAGCATGACACGTTTACGGCCATGGCTCTAAGCACCGGTTGGAAGCTGCGGCGCGCCTGACCCTTCGCCTCTTTGCTTTGTCCCACGCCGCCATGCAGCGGACCTCGGGTCATCCGCCCAAACGTGTCCGACCCCTTCATCAAGCCTACGTCCTACGGCCCCCCTTAACCCGGCGCCCACCCGCCCACCCCATCCATCCTTGCCGCCCCCCACCTGGACCGCGGGCGCGGCCGCCACCGCCGTCACAAAGTCCTCCAGCTGCTGCGGCAGCTTCTTGCGCAGGCCCAGGGGCAGCAGCGTGGCGAACACAAACACCTGCGGCGGCGGCGGCGGCGGCAGTTGCAGCAGTTATGGTCGCAGGACGCGGACCAGCCGCGGGCGGTGGGCGCCGGTGCCAGCCGCAAGGCAGCGCGAGCGGCATTCCTGCGGCCCGGGTGGAGAGGAGCGCGCTGACGCGCGCTGCGCTGGGCGAGCAGCGCGTCTGTGGCACACAACGCCTTGCCAGCTCTCCAGCGCCTTGCACACGCCCTGGGGCTGACAACCCAGCGTCAGACCACCCCACGCCCACACCCACGCTTCCACAGTTCCACCCCAGCCCCAGCCCACCTCCGCCAGGCCGGCCTTGGCGGCGCTGAGCTCCCCGGCCGCCAGCGCCGCCGCCAGCTCCGCCTCCGCCTCCGCCAGCGCCTCACCGCCCAGGTAGGTGGCGGGCCGCAGCACGGTCTCGCTCCAGTCCAGCCACTTGAGGGCGGTCAGCGGCAGGGTGTTGCGGCCGCCGGCTGTGCATCCAGTGGAAGGAAAGCACCGGTACGGCACGGCAATGTGTCATATGGTTGCAGGCGCGGCAGTCGTGGGGGAAAGGAGGCTGGTAGGGAATTTTCAGCGTGCATGACCGCTGCACTTGGGTAGCTATAAGCAGGGGCCGGACGTTGCAACGCGGCGTGTAGGCGTGGAGGGGGGCTGCGAGTAGGCCCCGCCCCTCCCCAAAGCGCAGGCCGGTCTGCACGTTCGCGCAGGCCCTCGCCAAGCCCCCGAGCCCTCACGCCGAGCCCCTGATCAAAATTTTGCATGTCACCGCAAATTGGGCTTCCGCGGAGCGCAGCGTACCTAGGAAAGTCGCTGCGGCGCTCGGCTCCGACAGTTGCAGCTCGCCAGCGCTGAAGAGAATAGTGTTGCTAGAGAAGGGGTTGCTACCCTTGTTCGTAACATCGCTCACAGAAGCAGCAGCGGCGAAATTCAGCTTCTTGCCATAGAGATGTGCGGCTGCGTCGACCTTCAGGGCCTGCACATCGCCCTTGCGGGCGTGTAGGGAGGCCATGGTTGCAAGACTAAAATTATGAGCCACACGGGACTTGCTCTCCTTGAGGAAATCGAAAGTGGTGCATTCCGGGCCCATGCACCCTTCCTTGCACTCCTCTCTCGGGTCCAACCCAGAACACAACACTGTGTTTCTTATCTTACCTATTGCGACAGGAGTGCCCTGCACTAAGTTGAACTCCTGAGTCGGCCACTCCGAACAAAGGATGGCAGCACCGAACCCATCCCAACTCGCGGGGGCGCTCGGCGCCGCTCGCTCCATCGCCAATGTTGTTCTGTTTGGTGGCGCGACTCTGTGGGCGGGAGCTAACAGCCTGTTCAACGTGGAGGGCGGTCACCGCGCGATCGTCTTCAATCGGGTTGTGGGCATCAAGGACACGGTGCGCATTTTTCGTCTTGACCTTTGATGGACTGTAGATCTTGCGTTGGGGCAGCGGAAAGAAGCATCGCGTGCCCGCCGGCCGAGTTCCGACGATTGGGCACACACGTTATGCTCGAAAGCTCACGAAGCGGGCTTTCCTGACCGCAGGTCTACTCGGAAGGGACGCACATTATGGTGCCATGGTTTGAGCGGCCCGTGCTTTACGACGTGCGCGCACGGCCCAGCGTCATCCAGAGCCAGTCGGGAAGCAAGGACCTGCAGATGGTGCGCTGGGCGGAATGAATTATGCACAGATCCAACGCCATCCATGGAACGCGAACGGCCAGGTACCGAAAAGGTCGCGGTGGTATGGTTTGCAGGTGAACGTGGGGCTGCGTGTGCTGACACGCCCCAACGCGGACAAGCTGCCGGAGATTTACCGCACGCTGGGGACGGACTACGCGGAGCGCGTGCTGCCCTCCATCATCCAGGTGAGTGGCGCGGCGGTCAGGGGAGAGGGGAGGAAGCGGCGCGCGTGTGGATGGACGGCGGGAGGCAGAGGGTCGGAATGGAGCCTTCCAGACGCTTTACCGGGTGGTGTGGGAAGCGCAGGCGGCCGGTGGCACGAGAGCTGCAGCAACACCCTGCGTTTACGATGGGACACAAAGTTTCAGCCGCGTGTAAGGGCCGCGGCCGGGCTGCGGGTAGGGAGCTGCTGCGTGGCCTGCCAACTAAGAAAGCGGAAGCTGGCCCCCCCCTTCCTGCCTGTCGCTGCCCGAGGACTTGGCGGCTGCCTTCATCGTGCTGCGCACCCCCAAAAAAACCTTTGCAGGAGACGCTCAAGTCGGTCATCGCGCAGTACAACGCCAGCCAGCTCATCACCATGCGTGAGGTGCGTGCTGTTGGCGGGCCCCGAGGGCGGGCGCTGAGGGGCGGGGGCGGGACAGGGCGGCGGGTGGCGGCTACCCCGAGTGTGTGAGCAAGGCTGGGTTGGCACGGTAGCCGCGTGGGCTGCTGACAGGCAGCCAGCAGTGGAGCACGGCCGGCGGCAGCCGAGCAGGACCAGCCAAATGAGCAAGGATGAGGAGCGGGGTGAGGTTTCAGCTTTGGAGGTTAGCCGCCGGCCGACTGAAGCCCTGGAGTGGAGTGTGACGTCCCCCCAAGCGTCCCCCAGCACTCGGGCGAGGCAGGCGGAGGCGGCCTTGCCGCGGCTCGGCGGCTGGCTTTGGCGCACGCGGTGCATGTGGCACTGCACACTTCGCTGACGTGTGTGCAGGGGTGTGTGCGTAGATACGGGCCCAAATTACACCACACGGATGGGGTGTGCGCGCTCATGTGTGCGTCCTCCCGTGGGCCTCCCACCCGCCCCTGCGTCTCTCCCTGCCCACTTCCGGAACCCCTCCCCAACTTCCACCACCACCTTCCACCACCACCCTCCAGCACCACCACCCACCCACCACCCCGCCCCACGTCACGCCGCGCCAACCCAGGTGGTGTCGCGCGACATCCGCCGCATCCTGACGGAGCGCGCGCGCTACTTCAACATCATCCTGGAGGACGTGTCCATCACCAACCTCACCTTCTCCAAGGAGTACACGGCGGCGGTGGAGGCAAAGCAGGTGGCGCAGCAGGAGGCGGAGCGCGCCAAGTTCATCGTGAGTGCGAGTGGGGGCCGGAGGCTCGGGGCCTGGGGCCTGGAGGAAGTCATGTGACGGCAGGGGAAGGCCGGGGCTCTTCCGCTTCAAAACGAAGGGGGTATCAGACTGCAGGGGAAGGCTGGACCGGGGGGGGTTATGTGTGGATGGGGCTGGCCACAGGGTATGGAGGGGAGGGCAGTGGAATGGCCTTGGATGACTGTACAGCGGGTACCGGGCGCGACTGCGGCTCCTCAGTACTGAAACACCCGCCGCCGCCGCTCCCCACTACCGCCAACCGCCCTCCCACCCGCACCTCCGCCTCTTCCTCCTCACGCCACAGGTGGACAAGGCCATGCAGGAGAAGCAGAGCGCCATCGTGCGCGCGCAGGGTGAGGTAAGCAGGCAGGCAGGCAGGCAGGCAGGCAGGCAGGCAGGCAGGCAGGCAGGCAGGCAGGCAGGCAGGCAGGCGGGCGGGCAGGGCGGCACAACACCAGCGGGAGGCAGGAGAGGGCGCGACGGGCAGGACTCCTGCCACGTCATGCGTGCCGCAGCGGCCGGACGTGCGCTGCCATGCCGCCGACTGCGACATACGCCCGCGCCAGGCGACAGAGGAGCTCGCGCGGGAGGGAGCGTGCTGGTTGACCCTCCATTGAGCATGGCACAGACTCGCAGCTGCGATGCAGGTCAAGGGGCAGCACGTGTGCTCAGGCTGGGCTGGCGTGACGTTAAGCAGGAATCCGCGGATTCCGCCAGGAGGGAGGACGGGCGCTTCTGTGCGCGGGTCCACGGAGCCAAGGGTCATGGCATGTGACTGGGGGGCAGGGGGCAACTGCAGCTGCCAGGGCGCGGGCTGATCGCTATGCATTGCCCCTGCGTGTGTTTGCGTGTGGTGTGCCGCGTCAGGCGCAATCGGCCAAGCTGATCGGAGAGGCGGTGAAGCAGAACCCGGCCTTCCTCACACTCCGCAAGATCGAGGTGGGTGGGTGGGTGGGCGGGCGGGCGGGCGGACGGGGTGTATGCGCTGTAGCGCTGCTCTCCATGGCGCGGGCAGCCAGCCGCATGCCGCGGATGGGGCAGGCGCTTGTGCAAGCTGGCACGTAGAGGTGTTCGTGCGGCAGCAATCAGCTCGGTGGGAATGGAACAGGGGACGTGGGCGGGTTCGGGTCAGGGGCCCGCCTGCCTGGCGGTCCAGCCGATGACCCGACAGGTTGCCTGCCGCCCGATCATCAACGTCGTCGCATCAGCAGCAGCTACCCACGCCCCACCTGTATGCGCGACGTCGCCCACATGGCTCCCGCCCAACCCCGCTGCCCTTACTACCACCACCGCCACCACCACCCCACCCCCGCGTTACCTCGTCAATAATACAAAAATGCATGGCATCCCCACCCCCACCACTATCAGGCGGCGCGCGAGATCGCGGGCACGATATCGCAGTCCGCCAACAAGGTGTACCTGGGCTCGGACGCGCTGCTGCTCAGTGTGGTGAGTGAGCCTGTGTCGCGGGGGCGGCGCCTGTGGTGGTGATGACAGCGATGGTTGGCGCGGGCGTGGAGTTGGCCGTGGTGGCCACTGTGTGTGTGTGGGGGGGGGGGGGTGAGTTCATTCCAGAACCCAAAGAGAAAAGACCAAGAGAAGGGAGGGCATTGGTGGTGGGGGTTGGCTGGAGCTTGGGTAAGGTGGGGAGGAGGGCACGAGGGCGACTATGCGCGTGTGCGCTGGCTCACGAGAGTGCCTGCACTGGCCACGTAATCAGCCGGCAAGTGCGCGTGGAAGCGTCATCGCTTGCCGTGCTGGGCTCTGGGCCCGACTCCATGGGCCATCGCACACGCGTGACATGTGCACACACGCGCAACATGTGCACACACACACACACATATATACACACACACACACACACGCACATACACACACACATACACGCACGCACGCACGGACCCAGGGCCTGAAGGCCGCAGCCGTGGAGGCCGGGGACGGCGAGGCGCCCAAAGGTCGCTCGACGAAGTGAGCCGCATGCGTTGCGGTGTGGACGTGTGCGTGGGAGGGCCTGATGCCTCCGCACAAGAAACACACGACCAACCACACCCATCGCATGCGCTCCGGGGCGGTAGCTGCCGGGGAGCCCAGGTGGGCCTCGCCGTGTGTGCCACGTGAGGCCCACAGGCCATGCGGCGTCAACGTACCCCCCGTGCAAGGTCGCAGCCGCTTGTTGCATAGCGAGCGGCGGAGTTGGGTGTTATGCAACCATGCTGATCCATGTCGGACTTGGTCCTCGGCATGCAACTCACGCGGCCGGCCGTGCCTGCCATTTCCTCCGTGTGCGTGTGTGACCCCATGTCGCAGGGCAACGCCGGCGGCGCGGACGGCAAGGGCAGCGAGCTGAACCTGACGGAGGGGACCGCCCGCCGGAAGGCCTGGTACTGGCCCTTCTGAAGCAGAAGCAGTAGCCGTGGCGGCAGTAGCAGCTGAGGTTGCCGCTGGCAGCAACAGCCGCTGAAGCAGCGCGGGCTGCAGGGCAAGGGTGGAGCGTAGTGGCATGGTGCGGCAGCGTGGGCCAGCTGGGTTACGATGCATGGGCGGGGCAGCGGCCCCCAGTGCAGGGTGATCGTTGTTGTGGTTGCGAGTCGGGTTGCATGTTGCGTTTTGTGGCAGGGAGGTAGCCATGGTCCATGGAGCAGGGCACGATGGGATTTGACTGTGTCGTTCAACTTGAACAACTGTCAACGGCGATGGTTTGGAGTGACCTCCCTCCTTGCCACATACACGCGTGGAATACTAGGGCGTGACGGCTTCGGAGGAGAGTGTAACAACAAATTGGATGACCGTCGCTCCAGCCACGCCACATAGTACCACCGTCACTGTATGGGGCAAATCACCTAGGGCCGAGGACAGACACGCATGCCGCCGAGTTGCAGTAGCACGAGCATCACCGACGAGCAATGCCAGACCAGCGCTCCAGTTTGCTGGCGGTCTGCTAATAAAACAGAGTATACTTATGTCACACAGTATAGCTATACCATTCACTCGTCCGCTGTATCCGCTGGTTCCTTGTTACCATGGAGCAGCCGAGCCGCAAAACTACGCTTGAAAGTCTCGCGTTGCAATGCAGCGACGTGCTTAGTAATGTTGTTGACCACTTGTCCGCGAACGACACTGCAAACCTGCAATGCGCGTCGAGAGCCCTGCGCGACGCCGTGGATGCTTGTTGCGAAAGATGCACTGTATTGCTTCCCACAGCCAAGCAAACGCGTGACTGCGGACACACAGTGGAGAAGGAGCTTGCAAGCATGGATCGGTCGCTCCGGCGCCGGCGGGGTTTCCGGCCATCCGTGTTGGAACTTTACTTCAAAGGCCGCGAAGCTGAGGACTCGGACTTTCAGGGCATCCGCGAGACGATGTGCGTGTGGCGGGTGGCGGGCAAGGGGCAGGGGCAAAAGGCGCGTAAGGAAAGGCGGGCACGCCCTGCCTTCACGACGTGCCTCGCGTTTCACGCTTGAGCTTAAACTTCACACGTTCCTGTCCACCCCAGCCACCCCAGCCGCACCCCCATTCCACACACGTAACTACAGTTGCAACTAGATTTCCACACCAAGTCACACCTTCGCCACCGCCGCAACACAAGCACAGAGCCTTTTGCTAAAACCTGCACTGCACAACACGTACCCACACACCACACGTGCGCAGAGCGGACGCCCTCACGTCCACCGCCACGGCGCTGGGAACACCGCTGCACTACGTGAAAAGCATCATGCTGCAGGCGCCGCTGCTGACGGAGCCGCTGGTGGCGGCGCTCCCCGCCGTCACGCCTCAGCTGGAGGAGTTGGTATTGATGGACGTGGACTGCCTTGGTCCCGGCTACAGCCAAGTGCTGGTGCCTCTGCTGCTGGAGCTGTGCCGCCGGCTGGCCTCGGCGCGGCAGCCACAGGAGCGGCCTGGCATGCAGCAGGAGGGGGCTGCGGCGGGCGCGGCGGCAACAGGTGCTGGTGGTGCTGGTGGTGCTGGTGCTGCTGCTGGCGGCGGTGGCGGTGGCGGTGGCGGCGGCCCCGCCGCCGGTCCCGGCGCGCCATCATCATCGCCAACACCTCAACCAGCAGCAGGAGCGGGGGCGGTGGAGGGGCGCGGCGCGCTGCGAGCCATCAAGCTGTGGCAGCTGCCCGCGGCCATGGCCCCGGAGCTGCAGGAGGCCCTGTTGGGCCTGGCGCCGCAGGAGCTGCTGCTCGACTACCACCACCTCAACAGCGCCGGCCGCGCCAGCGAGGCCGACTTCGTTAGCAGCACCCCGCTGCTGGCGCCCCTGCACAGCCTGACGCTGCGGTCCCGCTACCCCGTGCTGAAGCAGCGCCGCAAGGAACAGCAGGGGCAGGGGCAGGGACAGGGGCTGGAGGGCGGCGGTGGCGCGGCCGCCGCGGTCGTGCTGCCGCACCTGACGGCGCTCCGGGTGCTGCGACTGGAGACGGACGACGTGATGGGCGCGCTGCTGCCCGTGTACACCCCGGCGGCGTTCACGCACATGCGGGGGCTGCAGGACCTGCACCTGGACCCCGGGTGCCTGGTTGCGGCGCCGCAGCTGGCAGCCTTCACCGCGTTGACGCACCTGAGCGTGGCGACGCTGCTGCCGCCCCCGCCGCCGCCGCCGCCCGCGCCAACGCAGGCGTCCGGGGCGGCCCCGGTGATGCCAGGACAGCCGCAGCATATGCCGCAGCCGCAGCCGCTGCCGGCCCAGCCGCAACAGGCGGCAGCAGGACAGCAACAGGCAGCCGCCGCGCCGCTGCAACAGCAACCGCCGCATGGGCCACCCTTTCCCCCGTCGGCGCCCGCGTCGCAGCTTCCTGACCTCCTGCTGCCGCCACAGCTGGAGGAGCTGACAGTGCGCTGCCTGCATGCCAGCGTGCTTCCACGCCTGCGGTTGGCGCCGGCGCAGCCGCCTCCCGGCGGTCAGCAGGCCGCCGGCGCCCCTGCTGCTTCGCCGTGCGCCGCACGCAGCGGCCGACGCGTGCTGCTGTCATCCCAATGCTCGGGCCTGCCTGTCTGCATCAGCCTCAGTCAAAAGGCCTCGGTCGGCTACGGCACCGGCGCCGCCGCCACCGAAGGCGCCAGCGGCGGCCCAGAGATGGAGCTCCTGCGTCACACGCTCCTCCGCATGGCGCTGACGCCCACCGGCCAGGACGCGCTGGTCCGGGCGCTGCGGTGCCTGCACGGACCCGACCGGCAGCTGCAGCTGGAGGCGCGAGAGCTGGAGGTGTGCGGGCGGCGCGCCAGCGCCACCAACCCAGGCAGGAGCGCGCTGGAGGCGGTGGGCGGCGTCGGCGCGGAAGAGGCGTGGGCGCACCACGGCGTCTGGCTGCGGGAGCTGCAGCCGCTGCGGCTGAGCGGCCTGACGCTGACGGGCTGGGCGCTTAGCGGCTGGGACCTGCGCACCATGGCGGAGTGCCTGACATCGCTCCAGGTGGGTCAGGTAGTGAGTGGCTGAGCGTCCGTTGTGCACCAGGGTGTACGGTGGTACGGTACAAGCTGTATAGCCCAACGTGATTCTCAAAGTTGATGACGCGCTGTCCTTCCGTACCCATATCTTGCCGTTGTTGAGTCACGAACACGCCTGTCTGTCACACGAATTCATGCCTCTTGTGCGCGCAGAAGCTGGTGCTGCACCAGTGCTCCTACCCACCCGCCGCCCTGCCGCTGCTGGCGGAGCTGCCTGCACTGGCCGAGCTGCACCTGCGCGGCCGTCACCCACTGCAATACCTCCCCGCCCTCATGCACTTTGATCGCGGGCTACACACGGACGTGCCATATGTGCTCTTCAGCACCTGCATGGCCGCAGTCACCACGCGGCGGCGGCAGCAGCAGCAGCAGCAGCAGCAGCGGGCGGCAACTGGTGCGCCTTTCGAGATCGTGCTGTACAGAAACGTGCACGGCGACGGGGGGCCGCGAGGGCCCCTGGGTGACCGGGAGGAGCCAGACGAGGCGCAGACGGAGCCGCTGGTGGAGCGGCTGAATCGACTGCTGAAGGAGGCGGGCGTGGGGTGGCGGGAGGCGCGCATGCGGCTGGAGGATTGGGTGGTGGGGGCCTTGCAGGGCGTGGAGGACAGGGGCGGGCACGGGCGTGATGATGAATACAGCGAGGATGGCTACAGCACGGAAGCAGAGGCCTCTAGCGAGGGCGAGGAGGAGGAGGCAGAGGAGGGTGAGGAGGAGGAGGAGGGTGAAGAGGAGGAGGCATGGCCGGGCCTGGCGAACTGGATGCAGGATTAGGCCCCGCTCGCACGCACGGGAGTCGACGGCTTGCGGCGACTGCGTTTGTGGGCGATTGCTTATTTGTGTGCGGAGTGGTAGCCCGGAGTGGTAGCTGTTACACAAAATGGGGCATCTTCATTCTATTCTCCGCCCGCCTTCCTAGAGCTAGCTGCACTCGCTCGCATCCTCCCTGAAGTGCATAACCCTGCCCCTCAGCTTTGGCACGGCCCTCAGCCTCGGCACGCCCCTCAGCGTCGGCACGCCCCTCAGCCTCGGCACGCCCCTCAGCCTCGGCACGCCCCTCAGTCAGACCAGAGCAACAGCGGGAAATACGGAGAACACGCTCAGCCGCAGCACTTTGTCCCTCTCACGAACCGCACCCTCAATGATGCTGCATGCGTGAAGTAGCGAGGACAGGACCTGCAGTAGGGCACTGCCGCTCCGCATTTGTGAGTCTGTGCCACTCCGCATCTGTGAGTCTGTGCCGCTCCGCATCTGTGAGTCTGTGCCACTCCGCATCTGTGTGTCTGTGCCGCACCGCATCTGTGAGTCTGTGGCACTCCGCATCTGTGTGTCTGTGCCGCACCGCATCTGTGAGTCAGTGCCACTCCGCATCTGTGAGTCTGAGGCCTTGCTGGGTGCAGCCGTGGCATGCAGTGTCTGAGCCCCTCTCATCCCGTTCATGACCCATGGCCTCTGTCACTCTGTGTGCTGGGAACGGACCCTGTACCCCACACAACACGCCAGCGGCGTGCCGCGCGCGCGTGCACTGGGAGGCGTTGGCCGCAGGTGCGGACGTGATTGCTAGCACCGAAAAGCGCTGCTGCCAAAACAAAGTGCTCTGTGTGAGGTCGTGGCGGTGAGAGGAGGAGGATGATGGCGGCCAGCAGGCCAAGCCTGCATGACGGCCGCCGCGTGGCCGCATTGTTCGTGTCGCGTGCCGCGTGCCTGTGGCGCACACGGCTGTGGCTGACGAGCTCAGCTGCCGATGGCGGCGCGCTTGCGCGCCGCTGCCGCTGCCGCTGCCCCTGCCCCTGCCGCCACACTCACGCCGCGAGCTCTCCCCGCCTGCGTCTGACCCTGCTGCCTGCCGCCCTCGGCCATCTCATCCGCTGCTGCCTCCGCATCTCCCACCTGTGTCGTAAGGGATACATACCAAACAAGACGTCAATGATCGCGTTGCGATGTCAAAGCAAGCACATTTGCACGTTCAGGCCGCCTCTATGTCTGCGAACGTGTAAAATAGCAGCAGGCCCGGGCACCTTACCTCCACGTCCCCTTCTGCCGCCGGCGCCGCAGTCCCTACAGCCGCCGCCCCCCTTCCCGCCAGCCGCGCAGCCGCGTGTGCCAGCACCGCCCGCGGGGCCAGCCTCACCGCATCCTGCAAAGTGCACGTGCAAACGCGCAAAGGCACACGAGGGCAAACACCACCCCTTGCTGGCCATTCGACAAGCATATGCGAAGACCAGGTCCCTGCCGGGTTGCTCCCCATCCCGCCCATCCCGCTTTGCCTCCACCCTGCCCCCTGCCCCCTGCCCCTGCCCCTGCCCCTGCCGCTGCCGCTGCCGCTGCCCCCTACCCTTCCCCTGCCCCTGCCCCTGCCCCTGCTCCTGCCCCCCCACCTGCGCCTGCTGCCGCGTGAGGCCGAACAACGCCGCCATGTGCACCAGCTCCACCGGCGAGCGCACCTCCCACCCGGTGCGGGCGGAGCTGCCCAGCAGGATGTTCTGGAGCGGCGGCAGGAGCGAGGGCAGGAGCAGGAGCAGGAGCAGGAGCAGCAGGAGCAGGAGCAGCAGGAGCAGGAGGAGATTAAAAGGCAATGAGCAGGGATGGGTGGGTGGGCTAGGGAGAATCGTAGTCAAACGGCGGGAACCAGGCGGGGCTGTAAGCCTCATCTCGCATGAGAAGCACACGCAGGGAGAATTCGGGCAAGGCACTCTCAAGCAAGGCTGACCCCGACGTGGATTCAGCCCGTCGCACTCACCCTGCCGCGCGTGGCGCGCACCAGCGACTGCGCGTTGCAGAACAGGTTGCGCCGCGCCGTCACCTCACGCAGGCCGGGCGCATAGCAGATCTGCAAAAAGCGAGGGGGGGGGTCCTTGGGAGCTGGTAACAGGGCAGGGCAGGCCAAGCAGCTACCGTATGTGGCCCAGCCACGCGCTGTCGGGTCGCCGCGGTGCTGCAGTGCACCTCGCCTTGCATCAAGAGCACATCAACGCCCCGGCATGACACTCTCTGAATCTGTCAGGTCTCAACCTGTAACCACGCGAAGCCTCAAACCGTGCCCAAGGTTCAAGCCGCACGCACTTCGGACTGCGCATGTCCATACACCTGCGCATGCGCATGCGCATGCGCATGCACACGCACCCATTCTTTGCCACACCTCGAAGTGGATTCCCCTCCGCAGCGCCGCCTTCACCGCCGGCGGCCGCAGCTTGAGGTTCATGCGGCTGCTCAGCTCCAGGCACACCACATCCACATCCAGGCTGGTGCAGGCCTGGGCGCATGGCGGAGTTGGTGGCGTGGGTGGCTTAGGTGCTGTGTATGGTGGCAGCAATAGCCGCAGACCTCAATTGTTCCATCCAGGCGTGCAGCAGCCGGGACAGGAGCGCTACATAGCCAAGAGCCGCGTCGCGCGCCAAAGGCACGAACCCGGTCCCCTTCTGTTTCTGTCTCGGCCGGGTCCCGGCCCCGCCGCACCATGTGCAGCACGCGCTCGTTCTTGGGCGTGATGGATACGAGGTGGTAGCCACGCAGCAGATCGGCGTTGGCGCCGCTTGCGCTCAGCTGCGCCGCCTGCACCACATCCGCAGCCACGAAGTGCAGCCGGGTCAGCTGCTGCAGGTGGCAGCTACTGCTGGTGCTGTTGCTGTTGCTGCTGTTGCTGCTGTTGGCGGCAGTAGCGGAGGGCAGCGTGGCAGTGGCGGGTGCGCTGGCGCCGGCGCGGAGGTCCAGGGCGCTGCGAGCTTCGGGGCGCGCGGCTGCAAGCTCGCTGGAGCCCAGCGGCTGGAATTTGCACCTGCGCAGGTAGGGTAGGGGAAAGTCAGGGCCATTCACCAGTGGTGGCTGAGCCTCCTTGTTGCGTCCTTGTCGCCCTTGCTCTTTAGTGTTGTCACGCCATGCCACATACTTTCATGGGCAGGGACAACCCAGCGCGCCCTTGCAGTGGCACACACCTGTCGGCCTCCGACAGGCGCCCTGCCGCCGTGTGCACGACCGCCACGGCGTCGTACCCCGCCGCGAGCAAGGCCGCGACTCGCTCGCGGTGCAGGGCGGGCTCCACCTCATCCATTGGCAGGTTTAAGTCGGCCAGCATCTTTACGACTCAGAGGCTAAGGCGGGGCTGTGCGGAAATCGCAATTCCGGCGTGCGTCGCGCAGGTGCTGCCGGTTGCGACTGCTGATAATTACATGAAGTATCAACTCACAGTTATTATTTAAGTAATCAACGCTTGCCCGCTAGTAATGAACAAGCGACGCCAAAAGCGGGCGCCCATGGACCAAGTCCAATCTCTGCCCCCGTTTGTCGCAATAGCTTGCATGTGTTTCACGGCGCCGCTAAAACCTATAACTAAGCTGCAGAATAGAACACAACCAACTTGCCCGCCCCTCCCGCCTGTTTACCGCCTGTTCTTCTTGGCTTTCAATAGTCGTTCTCTCTGGCCCCTTTACAATGCGTTGACCGCTTCCCGATGGACAAGTAGTGCCAATCTACTGTCAGAGACAGCTCAACCGGCGCCGTGCAGGCCGGTTCGTGGGCGGTTCTACTTTGAGCAGCGGTCGCGCCTCTGCGTGAGACTCTAGCACCATGGTCCGCTTCCACTGGCACGTGGAGGATGGCCTCGCTGCCTCTGTACAGCCGGGGCAGCTCACGTATATGCGAGACGCGGGCGTGCTCCAAGCCATGGTGGAAATCGAGGTGCGTCGAGGGGCCGGCTTCAAGCCCCGACCTGGTCGGGCCGGGGAGCTGGGGAAGGAGGGGGGGCCGGAGCTGCTGGGGCGACGAAAGATGCTCGGGGCGCACGTGCGTGGGGGTGGCGACTGCCACGCTGGCGAAAGGCAGGAGACGGGTGTGCGCGCCCGCCTGATGCTTCGGGTGATGCCCCCAAACGGCACGGCACAACGCTGCCACGCAGTCCCCTGCCTGCCGCCGTCCGCGCTCCACCAGCTGTGTGCTTGGCCCGCCGCTCTAGCTCGCATAGCTCACCGCCATTCCACTCCCACTTCGTTGCACCGCAGCTGGGCTCGCAGGGCGGCGTCATGGACGCCTGCCTGCATATCCCGCCCAACTACACCACCGACGGCGGGGTGAGCGATGTGTAACACCCCGGGGCACGCGGGCGGCTGGCGAGTCTTGCGGCGCCTCCTTGGGTGCACACCGCGCGCGTCACTTATTGTATGTGTGTGTGTGGGGGGGGGGGGTGCGGAGCCGGAGGAGAAGACCTGCCTGCCGGCTGGCTCGCGCACACCCACAACCACCACGTGTACCGGCGGCGTTATGGTTGCCATGTGCTTGCTGACCTGTGGTGACCCGTGGGCGCACGGACGCAGGTGAAGGAGCTGGGTGTGGTGATTGCGCACGGTGACGACGTGAGCGACTGGCGTGGGCGGCTCATTCTTGACCTGGCCATCCACCTGGCGAGGGCAGGTGTGTGCGTGTGTGTGCTTGCCGGTGGTGGTGGCAGTGCGGCGGAGCGGTCCGGGGTGGAGGAGGGCGCACAGGGTGGCGCGCATTGCCATGGACTTGGGGGGTCCTTGCTGCGCGCAGGCGAATGGGATGGGTTTCCACTCCAGGCGACTGGGCGGCGCAGATGGGCTGGGCGCGGGCCGCGTTTCTAGCCCCGGCGGTTGGTGGAGGGCAATGACGCAGTAAGCTGTGAGCTGAGATGACGGAGCGGCGGCTGCACATGCAGGAATGGGGGCCGTTCTTGCCTTACTTGCGCCCTACTGCCGGCGGCCCGCCATCGCCGCGCGGATATGGAGATCCATTTTTTTGCATCTCCCTCCCTCACCCCCAAACCCCAACCCCGTCCTCCTCTCCCTCGTCATCCGCCCCCTCCTCCGCGCCCTCCTCCTCGCCCTCGCCCGCACCCCCCCGCCCTCCTGAAGGCTTCTTCGTGATGCGCTTCATCGCGCCGCACCCCTCCACGCCCGAGCCGCGGCGCGTGGCGCTGTACGAGAAGGCGGTGGACGTGGCCGCCACCTGCCCCTACGCCCGCGCCGTCAACCGCTGGGTGCTGGCGGGGCTGGGCTCGGGCGCGCGCGTGGCGGCGCTGGCGGCGCCTCGCGTACGCAGCCTGGTGGCTGGGTACGTGTTCATGTCGTACCCGCTGCGGGTGAGTGGCGGCGGTGAACGGAATGCGGTTACCCGCTGGGGGGCGGCTGGCGGCTGGCGGCTGGCGGGGGCGGGTGCTGGGTTGATTAGGGAGGCGGCTTGGGAGGGGCCTGGTGGGGCTGGGAGGTGGGTGGAGCGCGCCAGCGAGGCAGTATGGCGGGCAAGCAACGTTACTGGCGGCCTCCGCCTCCTCCAGCGCGCTTCAAACCTCCTCCAGCGCGCCTCAAACCTCATCCAGACCGCGGCACCTGCCGCCCACCTCTTCTTGAATGACTTTAGCACCACGCCCACACCCATGAAACCTGCGCCCGGCCGCCCCCCGGCCGCACCCTTGTCGAAAACTCACTGCCTTGCTGCGCTGCTCAGCCTTCCTCTCACCCGCGCTCCCCAAAACGCACACACACGCACACGCCCACACACGCCCACACACGCATACACACACACACACACGCCATGCATCTCCCTTGTGATCTCTAACACACGCCATGCACGCACACATACACACACGCCATGTACGCACGCACGCACGCACGCACGCCCATGCGGCCGCCCGCGCAGGAGGCGCTGCACACGGTGGACGCCGCCGGCCAGCCGCTGAGCGGCCCCGACTCCTCCGGCCCGCTGCTGGGCCTGGGCGCGCCCAGCCTGTACGTGTGCGGCGCCGCCGACCCGCTCGTCGGCGAGCACGCGCTGGCTGAGCTGGCGGGCGCGGGCCGGCTGGGCAGCCGCGACGTGCGCGTGCTGGTGCTGCCGGTGAGGCGCTTGGGGGGGGGGGAGGGGTAGCCATCCATAGGATGGTGTGTGTCAAATGTTTGTGAAGTGCCGATGTCCAGCGGAACAGGGGAGAGAGGGAGAGGGAGGGAGGGGCTGCTGGGGGCAAAGGGGCCGCGGGGAGGGCTTGCAAAGGCTAGAACGAAGAGGGCTGCATGGCGGGTGCATGAGCCCGTGCGCCACTGCGCCGCTGCGCCCATTCCTGCCTGCAGGACACGGACCACCACTTCCGCATGCTCAACGGCAAGGGCCCCATGCCCGGCACCATCCGGCTGGTGCTGCACGGCGTGCTGGAGTTCCTCAACGCCGCCGCCGTGCAGCGCATGGACCTGTGCAAGCTGCCGCACCTGCCCACGCACCCGCCGCTGCCGGGCACAGAGATGGTGGGCTTGTGGGACGGCGGCCCCGAGGCCGCCGCCGCGGCGGGCCGGCCGTCGCTGCCGCGGCCCGCGTGCTTCAGGTGCGAGCGCAGTGCGACCGGCGTGCTGGATCTGGGCGGGGTCTGGCGATCTCCTGTGGTGGTCTCCTTTGTGTCGCAGGCACGGGTCGTCGTATGCTTGAACATTATGCGCGCTTGTGCCAACGGTGCACGGCGTGTTGTATGCGTGCCTTTCCTGACCTTACCTGACCTGGCCCGACGCCGCTGCGACCTGTCCGCCGCCCATGCCTCTCAACGCCAATCCTGCAGGCCGCTGCCGGCATCTGGCCAGCCGCAGCCGCTGTCACCCGAGGCGGCGGCGGCGGCGGAGCACGAGTACGGCACCAGCGCGGCGGCGCAGATGCAGGCGCACCTCGCCGTACAGATCCAGGCGCAGCAGGCGCAGCAGGTGCTGCAGCAGCAGCAGCAGGCCGCCATGCACCAGCAGCGCATGGCGGCGGCCGCCGCGGCCGGCATGCACCACGCGCCGGCGGCCGCGCATCAGCAGCAGGCCCAACACGCCCACGCCCACCAGCAGCACCACCAGCACCAGCACCACCAGCAGGCGGCGGGCAGCGGGGGGCAGTACCGCCGGGCGGACGCGGCGGCGGCGGCGGCGGCAGCAGAGGCCGGCCCGGGTTCGGCGGGCGCCAAGGCGCCGCGCGGCATGCCCGTCGCCGCCGTGGTCAACCCGCAAATGGCGGCGCTGACGCAGGCGCTGGCGGACCCGGCCACGGCGGCGCAGATCGCGGCGGTGCTGATGCGGAACACGCAGATGGCGGCGGCGCACGGGCAGGGGGCGCCGGAGGATGGCGCCAAGGGCGTGGCGGGCGTGCCGGGCATGCCGGGGCAGGCGCCGCTGAGCGCGGCGGGGGCGTCGGGCGTCCTGGGGGGCCATGGCGAGGTGCAGCAGCAGCAGCAGCAGCAGCAGCACCCGCAGCCTGAGATGTACGGGCAAATGACGGGGCAGGAGGGGGCTGCGGCGGGGGACTTGCACATGGCAGATGCGGCGGGTGGCGGCGAGGTATGAGGAGGGGGCCGGCGTTGTGTACTTGGGCGTTGTATGGGATTTGGTGCGTGCGCGTGCATGGCTAGGCAATGTGGGTAGGCGCCTTGGCTGCTGTATGCTTCTTTCGGCGGTGAACCACCGGACGACTCCCGCACTGAAGTGACCAGGTGCTGGAGGCTCCGCACCCCTGATACCGGACGAGTTCTGAGCATTGCGCGACTTGCATTTGTACTGTGCACTCGGGTGGAGCCATTTGACGGTGTGATGCTGTCAGGCCTGCAAGCAGGGCTTTGACAGGATCCGGTGATGAGTGCACCTGTGCCTGCGCCTGGGTAGCTTGCAGTCTGTAAGCTTATGCCTGAAGCAGATACGCGCAGTGGTGTGAAATATCGGCCGTCGGGCCGTGGCTGGGCCCGCACGCCCCAACCGTAACTGTAGCGGTGTTAATCAACACCCGTTTTGAGTGAAGCGTGTACGCGGGTAACACTCACACAGGCCCCTCGCGAAGCCACTCGTTGCGCAAAGCCTGAAAGACCAATCACGCACAAGCATACGCAACGCCATACAACTTGACCAGGGCTCAAGCGCAATGTGCTGAACACAACTGATGCCGCCCGCATCCATGCATGTTGGGATGGCGACTGTCCCGGTCTGTCCACCCTGCTGTCCGGTCTGTCCACCCCTGCACAGCAACACATGCTGCGCCGGGCAAACAGCCCGGCGTGCACAACCGCCCGTACACGCGACTGCGTGTCGTGGTCCCCTGCATACGCTCAAGGTGGCCCCGCGCCAAACGCCACCTGCGCGCTGCGTCATGGCGTGGCTCCCACTCAGGCTACAGCTATGGCTATCTGCATCAGGCAACCTCCGCACAGCCTCCCACAGGGGTCCCCTGGCCTCCCACACAACCACCCTACATGGCCTATGATGATAGGCCACTCACGCAGTTGCGCAGCTGCTAACAGTTGAGCCGCTTGACAGTGGCGGCAATCCACGCTACACGAGCAACGACGCCCCCAGTGGGCGAGAACGACAGCACCGGCGAGGCAGCACTGAAAGCTCGAGCAGGGCACGAGAAGGGCGCTCACCGGTGCTCGAAGCAGGGCGTGGCTGCCAACCATAAGCGCAGCGAGAAGCGAAGCGTCACCGGCCCGATGCAAGCCCGTTACCCTTTTATAAGAGCAGCAGCGTTTGTGTTTAAATGTCTGCGCCAATCGAGGCGAGGTGCAACCATTCTTGTGCAACAGCCACGCCGGTCTGACCTCGAGGTGGCGCTTGTAGCAGCACAGTCTTCAATTTTGGGTAGCTATGCGTATAATTAGCGCACTCAAATAATGACCGGCAGGAAAGGCGATGGTCGAATTGGCAGAGGACACCTCGCAGCCCATGCCATGCCGAAGCGCGGGCAAGTATTAGTCGCCTCGCCAGCAGTAGCACAACAAAGACCTCGTCACAATGTCGAAGTGGAACCTTCTTGCCCTTACCCTGGGGCTGCTGCTTGTGGCAGCGCCCTTCACCAAGCACCAGTTTGCCTATGCGACCGATGCGGAGTATGAGGACGACGAGGACGACGACGACGCCCCCGCCGCCCCGAAGGATGACGACGTCGATGTCGTTGTCGTGACCTCCAAGAACTGGGATGAGACCGTCAAGAAGTCCAAGTTCGCGCTTGTGGAGTGAGTATCTGAGATCCGCTCGTCGCTTGTGTCGACGACCCGAAACTGACGGCGTGCCTTAATTGCAGGTTCTACGCCCCCTGGTGCGGTCACTGCAAGGTGAGCTACCCCTTGTGCCTTCAGCTTGTAACTTCCATCGGGGCGCCCAAATTCGGAAGCTGATCTGTCCCTTGTCTTTCTTTGCACACCGCAGTCCCTGAAGCCTGAGTACGCGAAGGCTGCCACCGTGCTGAAGTCCGCTGTTCCCGATGCCGTTATCGCCAAGGTGCGGGGGGCCCGGGGCGGTGTTGCAACGAGAATGTCTATGCATGTCGACGGCTGTCTCACGCTTTATTGCTGCGTGCCCAATTTTGGTTCTACGTAGCTCCAGCGTCATTGTCCTAATGCATCGTAACACACGGTATGGCCTTGCGGGTCACAGGTCGACGCCACCCAGGAGGAGTCCCTGGGCCAGAAGTTTGGCGTTCAGGGCTACCCCACCCTTAAGTGGTTCGTCGATGGCGAGCTGGCTTCTGACTACAACGGTCCCCGCGACGCGTGAGTTCAATTGCTGTTTATTCTCGACCGGGCACGTTCATCGGGCCTAGGTAGCCGTGAGTGCGTCAGGCCACCGCTGCACAGGGCCTGGGGTACGCGGATGTTGCATAGCGCACAGAATGGTTAGCTCCCGGAGCTGCAACCGTACATTTCAGCGTCTCTATGAGCTTGCTTACAGCTTAAGACGTCGCAGGGCTAGCCAATTGTCCCGACCTATCAGCAGCGCAGCAGGCGGATCGCTATTTTGGATGTGACTGTCCAAACATGCAACCCCTGCCAAGTGCAGAAGCTTGCCCCTTTCCCCCCCCCCCCCACACACACACATACACACTCACCTTGCCCGTTCCGTTTCATCAATCTGAACAGTGATGGCATTGTTGGCTGGGTGAAGAAGAAGACCGGTCCCCCCGCCGTGACCGTTGATGACGCCGAGAAGCTGAAGGCCCTGGAGGCCGAGGCTGAGGTCGTGGTTGTCGGCTACTTCAAGGCCCTGGAGGTGCGGGGTTACGGCCGGCGTTAGCAGCTGCGGCTTGGGTGGGGCGGGTGGGGTAGTTCATTCCGGAAACCAAAGCGACCATGGAGGCTTCTTCGGCTTCGAGCGAACAAGCAAAAAGGTTTTTGGACCGGGCAGTCAGGCCGCGCAGCAGTGCAAGTCAGCTGTACCTGTCGACTGAGAGGCAGGGCCCCGTGCGCAACCCACACCACAGCTGACCTCGCTATCGTCGCTGTCACCTTTCACGCACGCACCCCTGCACCCACCACAGGGCGAGGTCTACAACACCTTCAAGTCCTACGCCGCCAAGACCGAGGACGTGCAGTTCGCCCAGACCACCAGCGCCGACGTCGCCAAGGCCGCCGGCCTGGACGCCCACGACACCGTGGCCGTGGTCAAGAACTTTGCCGGTGAGAGGGAAAACGGGTCGTGAAAAAGTCGAAAAGAGACCTATTGGCGTGGGATGGGGTGGAGCCGGGGCAGAGCGGAGTGAACGGCGCGAGTGGTCGCAGGACTGAACGACGTTGCGGGGCAAACTGCTCTGCACGACGCAAAGCTGTGTGCGGCTGAGCCGAGCGGCGTGGAAACGGCGAAGCCGTCAGGTTCTCAATCACCGCCAGCACCACCGCGACCATACATTTAGCGCACGTTGCTGGCTTCCCTGCGGGTGCACAGGTGAGGACCGCACCACCGCCGTCCTGGCCACGGACATTGACACCGACTCGCTGACCGCGTTCGTCAAGGCGGAGAAGATGCCCCCCACCATTGAGTTCAGCCAGAAGAACTCTGACAAGATCTTCAACAGCGGCATCAACAAGCAGATGATCCTGTGGACCACCGCCGACGACCTGAAGGCCGATGCCGAGGTGCGTGCGTGCTTGCGTGCCGGCAGGAGGGAAAGGGCTAGGGGAGGGCCGTGTGCGGAGTCTCGAGTTGGGGACGTGTTGATAGGAGGGCTGAGTTGGCGGAGCGTGGGATGCGCTGGGCATGCAAAAGGGCGGGTGGGGATGGGGTTTCCGGGCAAGGGAGGTGCGCCATGGATCGGAGTGCGGAGCTGGGCCATCGGGTCGGGAGTGCAACACGAACAGGGCTCTATTGCACTTAGTTGATGTGTTGGGGCTGTGTTACGTGTTACGTAGGTCATGAAGGTGTACCGCGAGGCCAGCAAGAAGTTCAAGGGCCAGCTGGTGTTCGTGACTGTCAACAACGAGGGCGACGGCGCCGACCCCGTCACCAACTTCTTCGGCCTCAAGGGCGCCACGTCGCCCGTGGTGAGTGGGCGGGGCTTGGATTTGGAGACGAGGGGCCAGAGAGGAGGCAGGCCCAATCCCAAGGGGGGCCAGCCAGCGGTGGCGTATGCAGACAGTGTGATGTTTGTTGTTCAAAGGCATGCGCACCTACCCTTTCAACGCCCGCATTCTCACGCCGCTTCGTCGCCCCCTTCTGCTTTCCCGCCCTCCTCAGCTGCTGGGCTTCTTCATGGAGAAGAACAAGAAGTTCCGCATGGAGGGCGACTTCACCGCCGACAACGTGGCCAAGTTCGCCGAGAGCGTGGTGGAGGGCACCGCGCAGGCCGTGCTCAAGTCGGAGGCTGTCCCCGAGGACCCCTATGAGGACGGTGTCTACAAGGTGTGCCGCGCGTGGGCTCCGCGGCGCTCGGCTTGGCGCAGGGGTGGAGTTTTGAGGCCAAGACAAGCCGGGGCACGTCCCCTCGCTGACAGGAGTGCCTGCGCATTGCAGCATGCAGGCCATTAGCTAAGATGCTGTCGTTGTGTATATTCGGATGGCTGTTGCAGATTGTGGGCAAGACCGTGGAGAGCGTTGTGCTGGACGAGAACAAGGACGTGCTGCTGGAGGTGTACGCCCCCTGGTGCGGCCACTGCAAGAAGCTGGAGCCCATCTACAAGAAGCTGGCCAAGCGCTTCAAGAAGGTGCGTGGCGCCGGAGGTGGCGGCCGTGGTGAGGGCTGAGGTGATGGCTGCTGGGGCGCGCAGGAGGGGTAGCAGTGTCTGCTGTGGTGCGCGGCAGGGCGGGAGGAGCGTCGTGGGTGATCGCTGAGGAGCAGCACCGGGAGTGGCACAGGCAGGCAGTGAACCCGCGGTTGCAGGTGCTGGCAATCCTAGACTGTGTGTCTGCCCGCCCTGTGAATAATCCAACAGGTTGAGTCCGTGATCATTGCCAAGATGGACGGCACTGAGAACGAGCACCCCGAGATCGAGGTGAAGGGCTTCCCCACCATCCTGTTCTACCCCGCCGGCTCTGACCGCACCCCCATCGTCTTCGAGGGCGGCGACCGCTCCCTGAAGGCCCTGACCAAGTTCATCAAGGTGGGTTCGGGGCGGCATGACGCTGCGCAAACCAGAGACAGACAATCAGCGGCAGGTGGCCATGTGCCGCGGGAAGCAAGGGAAGAAAGTTGTAGACGCAGCAGCCGTGCACTTGGTCTCCGGAGAGTATGTTGAAGCTAACAGACCCGACCTTCCGCCCTGGTGTGCGCCTCCGTTCTCTCTACGACTACCACAGACCAACGCCAAGATCCCCTACGAGCTGCCCAAGAAGGGCTCGGAGACCGATGAGGGCACCTCGGAAGATAAGGACAAGCCCGCGTCCGACAAGGACGAGCTGTAAGCGGCTGCCCGGACGAGCAAAACAGTTCGGAGTGCCTGCTTGCGCGCTTGCGCTTGCATACGGTGCATGGAGTTGGGTGGCGCGTGGCAGCTGCGCCGCGGTTGACCGGCAACGGTACGGCGGCTGCGCTCCACGCCGACGTGGAGCACCGGCAGTGTGTGATCTGACCTGGCGCGGCGGCAAGCAGCGGCTTCACAGCTGGCGCGGCGGCTGGTGCTGGAGAGGAGACGCTGCCGGGCGGGCGGAGGGCTTGCACGCTGGAGGCAGTGGTCAGGGGCATGGGACGGGCACGGGGCGTGGACAGGCACAGCCCTGCCATCTCATGCTCCCTGCAGCCTGCAGTGCAGCCCTCGCTAGGACGCGCGACCGGGTTTAGAGAGGGACGCTGCCCGTTTTTCTGCGACTGGCAGTCATCTGGGGGCCCTGCGTTGGTAGTTGTGTGTTTTGTGTGCATAATGACACGAATGTTCTGCTTAGACTCGATATGCTGAGATTGCTGACGCTGTGTATGTGGTGGATGGATCTGCCGACCCGTCGTGTTGCTCATGTTCTGTTGCCTGGAGTCGTCGTCGTCGAGGAGTGAGGGCGCGGTGCTGGATGTGTCCCACGCGGCCCAGTGATATCCGGGAAGGGGATTGCGAGCGATGGCGCCGCAGCGCGGATTTGTGGCGCAGCGGAGCGAGCTAGCGCAGGATGATGAGCCGCGTGTTCCACGGCGAAGGATCAGGGAGAGCAAGTAGAGGATTCGATGCAGGTGGGAAAGACTGACCCGCACAACAGAGAAAAGAGAGGGGCTGTAAGAACGCCTTGACGCATCTGCTGCTGTCCACCTCACAGGGCCTAGGGTCAATTGATGTGAGCCGGAACAAGGGAAGGCTTTCGAGCAAGGACTTCCATCTAACGACGGCAGGAACGTAACCAGTGCGGCCAGGCATCATGAAAGACCACTTGAGCGGCGGGCTGTTGGCCCCGAGGCAGTAGGGGGCGCGTCTTGGAGCACCCCTCGAGGCAACGGCGTCGTGCACATCTCAGGACCCCAGGTGGGGCCTGATGAAACCTTTGGGACGGGCGCATGGCATAGGTCATTACGCCTTGTGAAAGCCATACGGCGCACACAACCGGGCACACGGTGGCGGTGCAAACGCGCGGGCGCCGAGCAGGTCGCTGGCCGTGCCACCGTCCGAGAAAGGCGTCCGAGACGCGCGGCGGCAGCCCGCATGCCCGAAATCCGGCGAGGTAAGTCGTTCGGCCGTGCTGCACATCCAGCCGCGCGGCGCTTTAGCTTGTGCAGTGGAGTGCTTCGCTTCGTCGACAGCAGCCTTGAGGTAACATCACCAGCCTTGCGTAGCCGCAGCGGTGAGCGTCGCCACGTCGCTCGCGTGGCGGGACACGCCCCCGACTGCAACGCTTGGGCGTGTGCTTAGCAAACAGCGCCGCATACAGCGCCTCGTGCTGCTTACTGCAGCTCGGCACCTGGCCAGAGCGCCTTGAAAGCGGCAGCCCGCCCGACTGCCTAACGCGCAACGCAGCCCACCCACCCCCCGGCGCCGCAAAGCAGCCACCACCCATGCCGCGAAACCTGGCGGGCTGTGGGCGCCACCCGCCGCAGCCGCGCTACCACGCCTTCGCCTTCTACTCGGCGGTGCGGCTGGGCGACCCCGAGATGCTGGCTCGCATCATGGCGGTGAGGGGGGTTGTGGTTACCAGCCCAAACTAAACCAAGCTAAAGGGAAGCGGAGGCAAGCAATACAGTCAAGGCGATACAACAAAATACTCGTTAGGTTGAAGTAGTGAAAGAACATGTGTTGGGTGTGCCGGCGACTGGAAATGGGGGCTTGATGGGTGCACAAGCAGGCACCGGGG
The DNA here is from genome assembly GCA_016834595.1 of Chlamydomonas schloesseri. Classification (NCBI taxonomy): domain Eukaryota; kingdom Viridiplantae; phylum Chlorophyta; class Chlorophyceae; order Chlamydomonadales; family Chlamydomonadaceae; genus Chlamydomonas; species Chlamydomonas schloesseri. Next base: position 180,450 of record JAEHOD010000025.1, on the reverse strand, counting down.
CCCAGCGAGGCCAGCACTTCAAGGGCCAGGAGGGCGGCTGCGGGCCTGGGGTCTCGAGGATGTAACCTGGAGTCCTGCACCCGCCTACGTACCGTATGTAGCTAGCTGTAGGTCCGCCATGCGTGGAGCGAGTGGCGTGGCGTGCGCGTGTGTGTGTGCCCGGCTGCTGCGCGACATTGATGTACGGAACCCCGCCCCGTGGCTGCAGGTGGACCCCTACTTTGTGACGCAGGACAACGGCGCAGGGGCGCCCATCCATTTCGCCGTCACCTACCGCCAGCTTGACATGGTGGGAGGGGTGGGGCTGTGGTGAGGGGCCGCTGAAGGGCAGTGCAGGGCTCACGAGTGAGCCGGGGGGGGGCTTGCCGCAGCCCAGGACCCGCAGCAAGGCACTGAGTCGACACTCGCCGCACACGTGTGGCGTTCCGTATCCTGGTGCCTTCAGCCCGTCCCCTCCACCACCTGCCTCACCCGGCTCAGCCCCGCCTCCTCTCCCCGCCCTGTCCTTGCCGGCTGCCGCCACCAGGTGCACCACCTGCTCAACCTGGGCGCCAGTGTCAACCAACGCGACCAGGCGCGCGGCCTGACGCCGCTGCACCGCGCCGCCCACCTGGCGCACCTGGATGGCTACCTGGAGATATACGAGTACCTGCTGGTGAGTGAGTGGCGAGGTGGCGGCTGGGCAGGGATGGGGGCTGGGCAGGGATGGGGGCTGGGCAGTGATGGGGGCTGGGCAGGGATGGGGGCTGGGGGCGACGTCGTCGGTGGCGGCGGCGGCGTGGGTGGGGTGGGGGCGGGATGCGCAGGTCGGATGCCTGGACAGTCATAATCACAGCTCCGTGCGCCAACCGAGTTAAATCCCCACCGATGGATGCCATGTCGCCTTGGGCACGTCCTTCCCTCAACGTGCCCCCCCTCCCGCACCTCAACGCCGCCGGCAGTCCCGCGGCGCCGACCCCACCATCCTGTCCGACGACTTTGACCCCTACCTGGACCCGGGGCCCAAGACCCCCGCCGACATGGCGCCGCCTGACCCGCGCGTGCGGTCGGCGCTGGCGGCGCTGGAGGCGGCGTACGCGGACGTTCCCAAGGTGCGTGGGTGCGTGGGTGCGTGGGTGGACACGCGTGTGTGGGTGCGAGCGAGTGTGCGTCCGGCGGCCGGCGATGACAATGCGCGCAGCCGTGTTTGGGGCTGCTTGATCGTGGGGGCTGACGGACGGCTGATGGCCGCCTGCCCTTCGAAAGGCACCTGCTCGCATTCGCAATTTAGCGCATGTCCGTAACACGATCGCCCCCTTCCCCACATAAGTATCTCCTCTGCGCTCTGTGGATCTTCTGGGCTCTGGGTTTCGAAGGTCGACTTGGGCATCCGAATGGGCTACCCAACCCAAGCACACGCACATATACACATACACACACAGGCCCCCTTCCTCCTTGTGCTTTTCTAACACAGGCCCCCTTGTGATCTCCCTTGTGATCTCTAACACAGGCCCCCCGCGCCCACCCCGACCTGGGCGACTGGTGGGCGCTGTACGACTACGGCCCCGAGGTGGTGGCGGGCTGGCCGGCCGACTACGTCCACCCGTATCCGGAGGAGGAGGCGCGGCGCCGGGCGCAGGTGGGTGCGCGCGGAAACGTGCACGGTGGTTGCTGGCATGAGTGCATGCGGCCGTGTGCCTGTGTTTTTGCGATGGGGTGGCTGGTGAACGTACGTCTCTGTGCCAGGGTGTGTGTGGGGTGGGGTGGGGTGCGGAGGAGGCTGTTCGTGTTCAGCCGCATGGGGGACTGTGAGGCCATCCCACCGCACGCCATCCCACCTTACTGCTTTGATCCGTGTCTCTGCAATGGCGCGGGCGCGACCCATGGGCCTTCAAGCCCACAGGCAGAGCGGCGTGCCGAGAAGCTGGAGCGGCGGCAGCTGCGGGAGAAGTACCTGGCGGCCCTTGCTGCGGGTGAGGTTGAGCTTGCGCGCGGTCGGTCGGTTGGGCGGCGACCGTGGGGGCAGCGGGGGAGGGAGGTCACACAGGAGAAACGCTGGTCCTTAAACAGGTGCTCAAGGTGTGGTGTTCGTAAGAGCACGCCCCTTGTGCCGCCATGTTGTGTGAATGCCAGGAGGCAATGGGGAGGACGTCGTAGCGGCGGCCGAGGAGAAGAAGCGAAAGCAGCAGCAGGAGAAGCAGCAGCAGCTGGCGGCGGCGGCTGCGGCGGCGGCGGCGGCTACCGCGGCAGCAGCAACGACCGGGGCCGACCAGGCCTCGGGGCCATCCGCGACTGCGACAGCGCCACCCACCGCTGCTGGCGCCTCCGCCAGCACCGCAGCCGTGCCTCGGCCGCTGCAACCGTCGACAGGCGCCGCAGCGGCAGCCAGCGCCGCCGCTGTGACGCCGGCTGCGCCGCGAGGCCGCGTCGCGTTCGTGTTCCCAGGTCAGGTGAGAATGACATGCTGAGGGTGTTGACTTGTACTTGCAGTTACTTTCACCTACCTGTCCTCGACGTGAACCCTGAAGCGCCTGCATAACCAACGCAATTTTATCCACGGTTGTTTGACACGCCACAGTGCCCACACCTTTGAACCTTGCCTCCACGCGCTCCTCAAGCCCTGTGTACCCACCTTCCCCAACACCCGACACCCACATGCCCTAAACCCAAACCCACCTCCCCTCCCCCCGAAAATAAAACAGGGCTCCCAGGCCGTGGGCATGCTGTCTTCCGCCGCCTCGCTGCCGGCCGTGGCGGCCATGCTCGACACCGCTCGCCGCGTGCTCGGCTACGACCTTGTGGAGCTGTGCAGGGAGGGTGCGTGTGGGCGTGCGTAGAGTGCATGTGTGTGTAAGACGGGGTGGTTCCTGAGAAGGCCGACCACTTTGCCCCGTGCGTGCGCCAGCTCAGCTGTGCGGTTTGTCTAACTTTCGGAATTTGTACGTGCATCGCTTTGTCCGCGTCGTCAGCTCGCCCCTCGCCCCCTGCATAGTTGCGGATTACAAGAAGGGGACAGTGTAAACACCTTCATGGCACGCACAGGGGAACCACCGCTCCGAAGAGCGCAGCCAACCGCCACCCCTGCTCGGCTGCCGACTCAACTCACAGCTGCGCAGTCGTGCTCATGAGTGCACCCCCCACATGATGATCATGACAGGCCCGCAGTCCGCGCTGGACGACACGCGCGTGGCGCAGCCCGCGCTGTTTGTGGCGGGCCTGGCCGCGGTGGAACTGCTGCGCTCGCGGGACCCGCAGCTGGTGGCGGCGGCCGAGGCTGGCGGCAGTAGCGGCAGTAGCAGCGGTGATGCTACGGGTGCTGCTGCCGGAGGCGGTGGTGCCGGCGGGGGCGGCGGCTGCGTGTGTGCGGGCCTGAGCCTGGGCGAGTACACGGCGCTGGTGTTCGCCGGCGCCCTGACCTTCGAGGAGGGACTCAAGGTGAGTGTTTGTGTGTGTGTGTGTGGGGGGGGGGTTAGTTCATTCCAGAAACCAAAAGCGAAACGACCAAGAGAACCCGAACTAGCCAGCCCAACCCAGAGCGCGGAGGTGGTGTGGGGGGTGAGGGTGGGGGGTGAGGGTGGGGGGCGGGGGTGAAACACTGAGACTGTGTTGGTAAGGATTGCATCAGTGGAATGGCACCTGCGTGTACGGCAACAGGTGCATGTCCTCCGCTTTCAGGCTTGGCCTACGCAAGAGGTGGCTGCTAGCTAAGCACACTTGCATCAGTTGCGTCGATAAGGGGTAGTGCCGGTGACGCCTTGCTCAGGAATGCGGTCCTGATTTGCGACCCACCCACCACCCGGCACCACTGTCCATGCTGTGCGCAGGTGGTGAAGGCTCGCGGCGACGCCATGGCGGCGGCTGCAGCCGCGGGCGCCGGCGCGCGGCCTCACGGCATGCTGAGCGTGGTGGGGCTGGCGGACGCCAAGCTGAGCGAGGTGGTGGCGGCGGCGCTGGCGGGCGCGACGCCGGGCAGCGTGTGCCAGGTCGCGAACTACCTCTTCCCACAGGTGCTCTTCGCGTCTTTGAGGCTTGACGGTCTGGCATTTAGCCTGTGGTCTTCTTTGGCCCCGTCGAGCGTGCGCATTGTGTATTTACGCCCCCCACGTCACGTCGCCCTTTCTTTCCCCGCCATCACCACTACCGTACTCCCCCACTCCCCCACTCATCAGGGCCGGGTGGTGAGCGGGCACAGCGACGTGCTGGAGGCGGTGCGGATTGGGGCGCTGGCGGCGGGCGCGCTCAAGGCCACCATGTTGGCGGTGAGCGAGCGTGTGTGTGTGTGTGTTAGAACAGCACAAGGAGAGGAAGGGTCGACGTGTGTGTGTGTATGTGTGCCACACGACATGTGCGTGAAGGCCGTACGACATGTGCGTGAAAGCTTCCCGGTCCGTCCGCATGCTACCCCCGCCACCCGGTGACCTGCCGACTCACCTGCTGCACGTGCACCTGACCCTGTCATTATCCCCCCCACACACACACACAATGCCTCGCTGTCGCTGGCTGTCCCGAGTACTCGCTCACGAGACTCGTCAGGCCGCCTGTAAGCCCGTTGTTACACACACACGCACACACACACACACACACACACAGGTCAGCGGTGCCTTCCACACCCCCCTCATGGCACCCGCCCGCGAGCAGCTGCTGCAGGTGCGTGTGCGCCACGTGCGTGCGGCACAGCCGCCGCATGTGTGGTGATGGCGGTAGCGATGTCGGCACACGCTCTGTCCCAGCCTGTGTTGAAGGTTTCGACGCTCGTCACGCACCGCCCTTTTCACCCGCTAGGCCCTGTGCTATCCACGCCACACCGTACTGTACACCACACCACACCACACCGCACTCCACACCACACAACGCCGTACCCCACACCACACCACGCCGTACGCCACACCACACCACACCGTGCTCCACACCACACAACGCCGTACCCCACACCACACAACGCCGTACCCCACACCACACCACGCCGTACGCCACACCACACCACGCCGTACTCCACACCGCGCCGTGCACCACACGCCCGCAGGCCCTGGACGCCGTGCAGCTGCGTGCCCCGCGCATCCCCGTCCTCTCCAACGTCACCGCGCAGCCCTTCCCGCCCGACCCCTCCGCCATCCGGCAGCTGCTGGGGCGGCAGTTGGTGGAGCCGGTGCAGTGGGAGGCGAGCCTGGCCGCGCTGCTGGCGCCGCCGGCGGGCCCGGGTGCACCCGAGTCCGGCGGCGTGGCGCTGTGGGAGCTGGGGCCGGGGCAGCAGATCAAGGCCATGGTGAAGCGACTGAGCCTGGAGGCGTGGCGGGGCATGGGCAACGTTGCGCCGTGATTGGTGCTGGCGGGGTCTAGGTGTTGTCGGAGGTTCGAGGAGGACTGGGCGTAAGAAAGAGGAGGGCAGGATGGGGGTTACTGGTAAAAAGTCCCGGTGAGAAACAAAATGCGAACACGACTGCGCTGCAGCTGGGAAACGCAGCCGCCTGTGCGAGCTACCGAATATCACCGTATTTGGCCGGGCGGGCTTGGGCAATGGAGCGGCGTAGGTGGAGGGCGGGATGGGAAGGGCGAGGACGTGCGGGCGCGGGATGGATGGGTGGGAGAGCGGACGGAGTAGGCGGCAAGGGCTGTCTAGCGTGGCGCGACAGGGGCAGCAGGGCAGGCCACGTGGACCGCTTGATTGTGTGTGTGTGTGTGTGTGTGTGTGTGTGTGTGTGTGTGTGTGTGTGTGTGTGTGTGTGTGTGTGTGTGTGTGTGTGTGTGTGTGTGTGTGTGTGTGTGTGTGTGTGTGTGCCTGTGTCGTGTCGAGGGGCCGGGGCATGTTTAAGCCAAGGGGGGGGGGGGTGGCATGGGCGGGGCTCAGTTCTGGGCAAGCCGGTCGAAGAGCTTGGGAGAAATGCTGCCGATTTCTGAGTGTTGCAGCGCCATGGGAGGCTGCCGGTGATGCCGTAGTGTGTGTCACAATGGCACGAATTGTAGGGTTACGGGGGCGGGAGGACCACCTTTCTCGTTCAACATCTCTCCCACACTAACTACCACTACTCTTTCAGCGCTACGTATGCTTCTTTCCTTGCCATAGTCAGTGCGAAGTCGCAGCAACATACGGTGTATGAGTCTGCACGCGGGTCGGGTACTCCTCCCCACGCCAATAGCTCTACAGCAAAAGCCCTTCTCTTGCTGCCCTCTCCCTCCCTCTCCCTCTCGCCTCCCCAACGCACAGAGACCCACACACGTTCAATCCACTTACGGCGCTCTTGCTCACCATGCTCCCATTCATGAGTTTCAATTCAACACACGCTTCCACTAAACTCGCAGCTCACAGCCGCACACGGCCCGCCATCGCCGCTGGCGCTGGCCGCCGTGTCGCCACCTCTGCCAGTGCGCCGCCGGGCGCTCGAAGCCGCCAGCCCCGCGCTGCTGCTGGCCGCGCCGCCGGCGCCCCCATCGCGCCCATCGGCGAGGATGCCATTCCCAAGCCCCGTGTGGGCTGGCCGCCGCCGCCGGCGGCAGCAGCGGCACCCGCTGGTCGCCTGCCGGCGGCGGTGGCGGCGGAGCCGGTTGATGTGGAGGCATGCACGCTGCTGGTGCGCGGCAGGCGCACGGGATGCACACGTGGACGCAGCGCTGCGTAGCGCTCCCGGGCGCGGCCCTGCAAGAACGAGAGAGGGGGGGGCCAGGCAGCGAGGGAGCGAGGCAGCGCCTTCACGCACGGAGGCAGTGCAGCAAGGCCAGCGCGCACACAGAGAAAGAAAGCGTGCCCGCCGCCCCCTCACGCTGGCACAGACGCACGTGCATGTGCACCGGGTATGTAGGCGGCACGCACACAGCTGCTGCACTCCTTGTCCCTGTCTTGACTCCATCTTCGCACGCACCTACCTGCAGCTGCGGGATGGGCGTAAGCGGCACGCCACGCGCCTCCGCCATGAACGACGCCGACACGCAGCCCCACGCCGCCGCACCCGCCAGGTCGGCAACCGCCAGCCACGCCGGCGGCCGCTCCTCACTGCTACCGCTACTGCCACCGACACTGCTGACACTGCCAGCAGCCCCTGCCGCAGTGGCAGTGGCAGTGGCAGTGGCAGTAGCAGTGGCAGTGGCAGTAGCAGTGGCAGTGGCAGTAGCAGCGCGCCGGGCCTCCTCCGAGGCGCCGCGGTACAGGGCTGCCAGGAAGCCGCCGCAGAAGGCGTTGCCGCAGCCGGTCACGTCCACCACCTCCGTGTCCGCAACCGCCGGCACCTGCAGGTGTTGAGCGTGTGTGTGGGGGGGGGGCGTGTGTATACGATTTTGAGGGCGCGTGTGTGTCGCTGTGTGTGGGGTGCGTCGATGGACAGAAGGCGTAGGAAGCGGCTGTTGTGCGTCACTGGCAAGTGGGCCGTTCAGTGAGTGAGGTGCCGCCCGTGGGTGCTGCCCCAGCCTGGCTCATCACGGTTCGGCTGTCATCAGCCCCGCGACCCCTTCGCCCGTGCCGCCCAGACCCGATCCATCCAGCCCCCCAGTCTCCTTCACCACCTCCTGTACCAGGCGCACTGCACGCCCTCGCGCCTTCGCCCACACGCGCACCCTGCACCTCGCACCTCGCACCCGCACCAGCCACTGGGTTCCGGGTTTTTCGGTTGCAATGGTCGCTTTGGTTTCTGGAATGAACTACCACCCACCCACCCACCCTCCCACCCACCCACCCACCGTGCCCACCCACCCACCCACCCACCCACCCACCCACCCACCCACCCACCCACCCACCCACCCACCCACCCACCCACCCACCCACCCACCCACCCACCCACCCACCCACCCACCCACCCACCCACCCACCCACCCACCCACCCACCCACCATGACCGCCTCTGCCGCCTCCGCCAGCCCCTCCAGCTGCTGCTGCGACACGCCGCCGCCGGGCGTCGCCCGCCGCGCCGCCAGCACGCCCGCCGGGCCGCAGCGCACCACCACCACGTCCGCGCCGCCCGCAGGCGACAGCGCCAGGAGCCGCCGCGCCAGCTCCGCCGGGCTGTCTGCGCTTGGGTGGTGCGGGGGAACAGGTGACCGGGGCCCCGACACGCCGGGGCCGATGACAAAGTGCCGAGTCACCGTACAACGCGGCTGGCACATTGTTCGCAACGAAGGCGCCCGTGCGGGGCTAGCACGCCACAACACTGCTGGCAAGCAGTGAGTGAGCTCCAACTGAAGACGACGCCGCGCCCGCCACAAGCCCGCTTCTCTTTGATTCCTGAAATGAACTCCTTCTCCCCTCCCCCCCCCCTGCCCGCAGTCGTGTTCGCATTTTGTTCTCACCGGGACTGTTTACCAGTAACCCCCCCCTGCCCACTCAGGCACCCACCCGCCGGCCCAACGATGGACTCCGCCTCCGCCTCGTTGGGGCTGAACACGTCGCAGTGGGACAGCAGCTCCACCGCCTCGGGGCGGGAGGCGGGCGTCTCCGCCGCCGTGTAAGGCTCCACGGACAGCACGCCTGTGGTGTGCGTGTGTGTCTTAGTGTTTACAAGGGAGAGAACGTGTGTGTGTATGTGTGTGCGAATGCGTGGTTGGGCGTCAGTGCGTGAGAGGGCGGGCGTCAGTGCATCATTGACAGTCTGCTGCCCTGGTTTTGGACCCGCAGCTCGCGGTCCCAAACAGTGGACGTGTCAGTCGAACCCCCCTTTAGCGCACTTCCCTGCTCACCGCCGGCCGCGTGCGCCGCCGCCCGCAGCCGCGTCAGCAGGCGGCGCGGCGGGTGCAGCGGGTGCACGCCCAGGTGGTAGTTGGCGGTACGGCACTGGAAGGCGGGCGGCATGGTGTCGTACCGGGGGCGCAGCATGTCGTACAGCTGGTCGCAGGGGTCGTCGCGACCGCGCCAGATCTGGGCGGGCCACACGCCGGCGGGCGCGTCAGGAGAGGCAGCTGTTGCAGAGCGTCGGCAGGCAGTGTGCGGGCGCGTGCGTGCTGGTAGTATGGTAGTAGTTTGCTGGCGCGATGGAGCTAGCGAGTTTCAACCATTATCGACCATTAGGCGCGCCCCGCCGCCGCGACCCAGCCGTGCGGTTGCCACGAGCAGGGAGCGGTGCGGTGATGATGACGGCCGCGCCCTCGCCGGCCTCGCCGGCCCCATCTCGACCATATCGCGCGCACCTGCGTTCGGCGGCCCCAGTCCTCGAACACCTGCCAGGCCCGCGGCGTGGGGCGGTCGTGCGGGATGAGGCCCGACACGTCGCAGCCGACGGAGCGGAGCCAGGCCTGTATGGGCGTGTCAGCATGTGAGCATGTGCAGCGATGTGAGCTGCAGTATGATGGATACACCTAAGCAAGGCAGGGCTGAGCTGACGGAGGAGCGGCGCTGGTCGGGGTTAGGCTGAGGGGAGTGCACAGGACGCCGGCAAATACAACACGGCATCCCCAAAACTTGCTGCGGCCGCGGCGTAGAAGGGGCCTAGGCTCAACCCTTACCCTCCCAACCCGCATCCTACCTTGCAGCGCTCCGGCATGTCGGGACCCACGCCCGCGGACAGCCCCACAACGGCTGTCTGTCCCGTGGCCAGCTGGTACCCCCACAGCGTCTGTGGGCCGCCGCCGCCCAACACCTCCATCACCGTCTCGCCATTCGGCAGCACGATGTCATCGACAATAACCGTAAAGCACACCAGCTCCAGGCCTGACATGCTATCCGCGTGCCCTGCAGCACTGGCCCGTGCGTTTGGCCCCTGGGGACGCCGCTGCGGCGTGTTGCGTGGCCCGGGAGGGAACTTCCCTCTGCCTGCCCTTGGCTTGCTTTGGCTCGGTTGAAGCGGCTTGCCGTGAATAACGTCTGTGAAGATGTAAATTCAAGAGGACATACACGCCGAGGGAAACACCGATGGGTTGCGGTATGCACGCGGTCAAGAAACCCCAGCGTCCGGAGCGTGATGACCTATCATGAGCTATGGAGCACTTAACATCAGACTGCAGTGGATCATTTAAAAACAAAGGCACTCCGGCCCATGCGTCGACAAGGACTGGTTGAAGGGCGTGTTTCCAAGTTTTTCCAATTTATTGCAGCAGACGTAGACACCGAAATGCGCTTGTTTTGCTTGAAATAATGAAGCATCACATTTAATGTCAAAACCACCGCTTTCTGCGGACGCGGTCTGAACAACGCCCAAATATTCGCTTGCGCATTTCAACATATTAACTATGCGGTAAAATGCATAATCACTGAAGATGACTTCTGGGCCCGAGCCTTTTCGCGTGAAGTTTGCTCCGGGCGACTCTTCACTGGACAGCCCCGGTGCCCCGGCGAAAGCGGATGCAAATGCTCTCCGCTCAGCGTGGGGGCAGCAGGAGCCAGGTCTTCCGCCCGTGCTAAGCGCCATTGAGACTGTCTTGAGCGCATTTGTGGAGACGGACTCGGGCAGCTCCAGTGCGTGCAGCAGCAGAAGTTGCTCCTCAAAGAGCTTAACGCCTGGCGACGGGGGCGTTGCTGCAGTTGCCGGGGAGGGCCCCACGACTTCCACCCGCGGCGCGGCCGAACCCGGCCTCCGCAGCGATGGGACAGGCACGCGGGCGCCTGCCGGATGGCGCTCTTCAGCGAGCGGTGCCCCCTCAGCTTCCGCAGCCTACGAACGGAGCAAGAACGACTCACGTCAGCAGCTAGCCGTGCCGCTGCTAGCGGCCGCGACGCCCCCCGGGCAGGGGCCGCAGCTGGGCCGCGCGTCGTTGCAGCTGGAGACCCCGCTGCTGGCCACAGCCTCGCGGCACTCGCAAGCGGGCGACCTCGCCCGCGCGTCCAAAGGTTCCGCCACCTCACATCACCATCGCCACCACCACCGCCACAGCCAAGCCGGGCGCGATGCGGAGGGGGGCGGCGCGGACGCGGGCGCGGCAGCGGCGGACGGGGCGGTGAAGAAGCGGACATGGATGGGGCGAGTCAGCCCGTGGATTTGCATGCCCAACCGCAAAGCCAAGGTGAGGACGGCCAGGCACCGGAGAAAGCGACATTTTTCATACAGAGTCTATTTATGTTGGGCTGCTATTCAGTGTGGTTTTGTTGCAACGGCCGGCGGGGCTGCATGGTGGCGCGTGCACGCCGCCCTGACGTCAGCCCGTACGATTCCTCACTTCCGGCAGCAGCGCCTCAGTAATGTTGTTGTACGGTGCCTTGGGTGGCGTGGCTCCAGATTCAGCCTGAACTGCGTGTCAGCATGCACGCATGCACACGCATGCCTCATCTCAACCAAAGACCCAACCCCTCATCCCCTCACCCCTCTCCTTGCTTTCCCTCCCCTTGCTTTCCCCGCCCCAACCCACCACCTCGCAAAACGCCGTGGCGGCGGCAACTAAATAATGCAGTGGATCACGTTCGTGCTGTTCTGGGCGGTGGTGGGCGGCGGCGTGGTGTACCTGCTGCTGTGGGGCTTCACAAAGCTGGTGGACGAGGTGATTGAGCCCACCACGCAGCTGGCGCACGACAACCTCAAGAACTGGCAGTTCGCGCTGGTGCTGTGCTGTGTGAGTGGCGGCGGTGGTAGGGGTGGAGGCGGGTGCTGTGCTGCGTGAGTGGCGGTGGATGGATGAAGGATGGCGGCGCTGGGGGGCCCGGGCGGTGGAGGGAGGGGGGCTTGGCGCTGAAGGGCTGGCGGGAGTTCGGGGTCGGGGATTGGCACGGCGGGCGTGTGGGTCAGCAGGGCGGCAAGGCGTCAACTGGATGCACGGCAGCAAGACAGCGGCTGGCCTCGGGCACCTCCCAGCGCGTGGACCCGTGGTGTCGAGCGCTGCACACAGCCTTCTCTAATTCGCCCCGCCTCCTCCTCCTCCTCCTCCTCCTCCTCCTCCTCCTCCTCCTCCTCCTCCTCCTGCTCCTCCTCCTCCTCCTCCACGCAGTGCATGATCGTGCTGCCGCTGGTGTTCATCCCGCCGCTGCCCTTCATCTGGGTCACCGCCATGCTGTTCAACATGTGGGTGGCGTTCGGCATCGTGCAGGCCGCCGTCACCGCCAGCATGGCGCTGGGTGAGTGGCGCGGTGTGCGGTGTGTGGTGCTGTGTGTGGTGGTGTGTGTGGTGCGGTGTGTGGTGCTGTGTGTTGCGGTGTGTTGCTGTGTGGTGCTGTGTGTGGTGGTGTGTGTTGCGGTGTGTGGTGGTGTGTGTTGCGGTGTGTGGTGGTGTGTGTTGCGGTGTGTGGTGGTGTGTGGTGCGGTGGGTCAGGGGCTGCTTGTGGTTGTAGCAGCTCAGACGAGCGGCGACATCGGCCGACCGAGGAGCGCAGCATATAATCATCTGGATGCCAGGACACACCGCCCTGCCGCGCACCTGGCCCCATGATACCCCTTCCTCTACTCCACGCATCCCCCGCCTGCGGCCATCTGCCCGCACCTGCCCTGCGCTGCAATGCCCGCTCTCCCGCCGCCCTCCCCTCCCCTCCCCTCCGCACCGCCTCCGCGCTCTGGGCTGGGCTGACGGGTTCGGGTTCTCTTGGCCGACTTGCTTCGGTTCCTGGTATGAACTACCCTCCCCTCCCCTCCTCCCAACCTCCACCCTCCCCCACCCCCTGCAACGTCTGTTCTACGTCTACCTCGTCATTAATGTAAATGCATGGAACCCCCTCCTCCCACCCCCCACACAGGCTACCTGGTGGCCCGGCGCTGGCTGCAACGGCCGGCGCGGCGCTTCCTGGACCGCTACCGGCACGTCAAGAGCGTGCTGGAGGCGGTGGACGCCGCGGGGCCGTTCCGCGTGGCGCTGTTGGTGCGGCTGGGGCCGCTGCCCTTCACGGTGGAGAACTTCGGTGAGCCGCAGCCGCAGCCGCCGCAGCGCCGCAGCGCGCGCTACCTCGCGTGTTCCGTGCTTCGTCTTGTCAGCGGAATGGATCCGGGTTTTGTGGCCCGCGTGTGCGTGTGTGTGTGTGTGTGTGTGTGTGTCTGTGTGTGTGTGTGTGTTAGAGATCACAAGGGGAAAACAAGCAAAGCAAAGACCGTGTGTGTGTGTGTGTGTGTGTGTGTGTGCGTGCGTGCGTGCGCGCGCGTGTGTGTGTGTGCTCTGGTGCTGGTGCTGGTGCTGCCATAGCGGGTTGTGCTGGTAGTGAGATTGTTGGCTTCGTCCTGTTCCTGCCACGGCTCCCGCTGACCCGCCCGCCTCCTCAGTCCTCACTCGTGCACCGCCTCAGCCGTCCCCTCCCTTCGCTTCTGCTGTGACACCCCGCCCACCCCCTGTGCCTGTGTACCTGGCTACGCCTTCTCCTTCTAACCCTAATGCATGTACCCCCCGTCTACCTCGTCATTAAATAAACATGCATGGCACCCCCCCCCCCCCCGATGGATGGCTACCCCCCCACCCCCCCGCCCCCCACCCCGCAGTGATGGCGGTGCCGCACTCGCTGACCTTCCTGCCCTACATCACGGGGTCCATCCTAGGCCAGCTGCCTGGCAACCTGCTGGCCTGCTACTTTGGCAAGAACCTGAAGGGCCTGAGCTCCATGATGAAGGGCGAGAGCACCAGCCCCGGACAGATCGCCTACAACATTGTGAGAGCGAGGCAGGGAGGGAGGGCAGCAGCAGCTGCAGCGAGAGCGAAGAGCCGGCAGCCGGCAATTGGGTGGAGCCGCGCTGGGTGCATGGATGCTTGGCGGAACGGGGCGCTCAGCTGCGTTTCGTTTTCTGCCCTTCGTGTCACCGGCTCATGCCGCGCCCACTTGCACCTATACGCCGTGTCCCCCCTCGCCGCCACCAACCCCGCCCCGTTTTTTCCCCTCCCGACGCCCCTGCCGCCCCGCGCTTCCTGCCCCCACTGCAGGGCGGCCTGCTTCTGTCCATCGGCCTGGTGGTGCTGGGCTTCTGGTTCGCGCGGCGAGCCATGCGCAAGATCGAGCGCGAGCAGGAGGAGGCGCGCAAGGCCAAGGAGGAGGCCGACAAGGCGGTGGCGGAGGGCGTGGCGGAGGGCGCTGCCGGAACCGGTGGGGAGGAGCGGCCGGACGGCGCCGGCGGCGAGGCCGCGGGGCTCGAGGCTAAGAAGCTGACGGGCGCGGTCGACGGTCTGACGGGCGTTGGGTCGGTACGACTGACGGAGGTGCAGAGCGTGCGGCTGCAGCAGCAGCCCTCCGCGGCGGACGCGCCGTCGCTGTACCCCTGGGGTGGCGGCGGCGGCGCCGGCGCCGGCGGTGGCAGCACCGGAGCGGTTTCGCCAGCAGCGGCGCTGGCGGGCGGGGCGTCAGCCGCCGCGCCCAGCACCCTGTTTCTGTCCACGGGCGGCGGCGGCGGCGGCGGCGGCCTGAGCGCGGCGGCGTCGGGGGCGTCTGGCTGGCGCAGCGCCGCCAGCTCCTCCGTCGCGACCAACAGCGGCTCCACAGCGCTGAGCGCCACCACCACCGCGCAGCTCACCAACTCCACCTCCGGCCGCCACACCAGCAGCAGCAACAGCGCCGCAGCCACCGCGGCCGCGGCGGCGGCCACGCCGTTCGACACCGCGTCTGCGACCGCGGGGATGCCAACGGGGACGTCCGTGGCCATGGCGGCCGCCGCCGGTGCGTTCGGCGCCGGCGCGGCGCTCTACTCCCCCGGCTGCGGGCCCACGTCGCCCGTAAGCAACCTGCACAGCCGCGAGCACACGTCACCGCTCACCAACCGCCGCGTGTCGGAGCTGCGCATAAGCCGTGCCGCCGCCGCCGCTTCGGCGGCGGCGGCCAGCACTGGCGGCGGCGGCGGCGGCGGCGGCCGCCTGACGCCGCCGGGCGCCAGCGCCACTGGCTTCGGCAGCGGCTCGGTGCCGGCCAGCCCGCGCATGCCCACCATGCGCACGCACTCGGTGGCGAGCGTTGGCGGGGTGCTGCTGGGCATTGACGACGGAGGCGATGACGACATCGACGTGGTGGCGCTGGACCCGTTTGGCGTGGCCGCCGGCACCGACCCCGACCACCCCAGCCACCAGCTCACGCGCGAGTACGCGCAGCGCACCAGCCTAGACAGCGAGTGCAGTGTGGGGGCCGGCACGCGGGGCGCCGGCGGCAGCGCGGGCGTGCGCGGGCAGGGCTACAGCGTACGGCAGAACGCGCTGTACAACGGCGGCGGCTCCATGGCCGACGGCGCGGGCTCTGAGGGCGACGGTGACAGCGGCCCAGGGGGCTCTAGGGGGCGAGGGGGCAGCGGCGGCCGGGCGGCCAGGTCGCAGGCTGCGCTGGGGCAGCCCGTCAGCCGGATGTACAGCGGCCTGGGCGGCACCAGCGGCGGCGGCGGCGGCGGTGGCGGCGTGGACGGCGGCGGGCTGGTGGCTGGCAGCGTGTCTGCGCTGCTGCACGGCGTGGTGCCGCGTGCGGCCAGCTTCCGGGACCTGAACGTGCGCCGGGCCGCCATCACAGATGAAGTCGGCGACGCGGCGGCGGCGGCGCCGCTGCCGCCGCCGCGTGGCGCGTCGAGCTTGGAGGGCGGCTGCGCCGCCGCGGGCGGCATGCGGAACAGCCGGCCGAGCAGCCGCCGCAACAGCGTGCTGCAGGGCGCCGCCGGCGCCGGCGGCGGCTGGTCGGCGGTGGGCGCCGGCGGCAACGCCGCGGTGGCGGCGGCGCCGTATGAGGAGCTGGTGGTGCCGCCGTCTCCGCTGCGCAACAATAGCCGCCGCACCGCCTCCGTGGTCGGCGGCGCCGGCGCGGTCGGCGCGCCGCGGCGGCTGTCGAACTGCGGCCTCAAGTCCGAAGGCGTCGGCGCGTACGGGGATCCGGCGGTGACGGCGGCCGCCGCCGCCGCCATGGCCAGCGCCTCAGTCGGCGGGACACGCAACGCGCATGCCAGTGGCGCTGCGACACGTCCCGTCAATAGCGCTGCGCAGGAAACAGAGTTTGCCGGGTTCGGAACAGGCGGCGGCCCGGCCAGTCCGCTGGGGATGCCGGTGCCGGACCAGGGCCCCAGGAGCGCCGGGGGCTGGGGCCGACACGGCTCGGGGCTGGCCCCGGGCGCAGGGCCGCTTGACCTGTCGCAGCAGCAGCTGCAGCAGCAACAGCTGACGCAACAGGCGCAGCAGCTGGTGGCGCAGCAGCAGCAGGCTGCACGCGGCTCCAGGGACGATGACTCATTGCCGAACACGCCCACGCGGCGGAGTCCGCTGGGGGTGGCGGCGGTGGCGGCGGTGCGCAGTGGGGCGTACGTGCGACCGGGCAGCTAACCGGGAAAAAGCACACTTCAAGCGTGAGCCCCTGGAAGACAACTTGCACTATTAACAATCTGCTTTGACAATTTTCTCGCCGGGGACCTTGCACGTTTTTGCATGTGGGACTCGCACCTGACGGCATTCATGGTGGAAAGTAACTCGTGTTGCATGGGGAGTGGGCCTCTGTACCCGCTTGGACATTTGGTCACCTGGATAACTTCACCTACAGACCTCAGCGACGGAAACACCAGCCCGACTGCAATAAAGCACTGCAAGGACGGGAAGAAATGGGAGTGATCACGGAATGCGTGCAGGGTTCTGACTGAGGGTTTTGGGGGGGTGCGAAGTCAAGGTTGCGCGGTGCAACGGCATGAATGTGTATTTGGTTGCTGCGCCTCCTGAAGACGGGGGTCGCACGTGTGTGCGGCGCTGCAAAAGGCACTACAAAAGGCGCTCGTGCTAGCTGCTTCATGCACAATGGCCACCACGCATGTATTGACAGGACACAACACCGGCTCGGCTTTTCATTGTGTTGGCTCATACTACCTACTACCGTATCATACAGTGACCATCATGGCGCCCAATGGCACGTGTCCTTACTACCGTTGCTGGAACTGCCGGGAGCTGCTGACGGATGGCCTTGTGGCTGTGGGCAGCGGCACGTGGTGACCCGACATGCTGTGTGTGACCCGGTTTACGAGCGTGCATGGAGCGGGCATCGCGTGGTGTTGACAAGAGGTGATCCTGGGCGTGGCTAGCCCGGGGCGGTACCTGTGTTGAGCCCCTATGTATGTTTTTGTGTTCATGCACCTGTATCCGCATGCATGATCAGTGCTATCCTGACTGATAATACGTGAGGGCGGGAGAGTGTGAAGTGTAGGCGCGGCTTGAGGTCTGTGTGACGCGGCTTCAGCTCCTGAGTGGATGAAGACACGCGCGTCAGGGCTGTCCTTCGTGCGGGAGAACCCATCACGGGCGGCTGGGGCCACGTCCGCCTGCTCCCTGAATACATGGGTGCGCGGGCATACGTGTGTCGCCGCGCTTGCATGCGGAGGAACTGCGGGAGGCACGGGGAGGTGCGCCGGTGCCGCTATCGTGCGCTGCGTGGCGTCGCATTGTTTGTGGTGGCATTGCCTGACCGGGTGGCCGGAGTGTGATGAAAGCGCGGCAGCAAAAAAACGCTCCAGCAGCCGCGGCCAGCAAACTCTGTCGGTACAGTTACAGCGCGCACTTCTCAGCCTCTGCCCCTCTTCACCTCTTGTACCTGTTTTGCTGCCTATGCATGGGTATGGGGGGGCTTATGGGACGATTGCGGAAACCTGTTCCCTCGCTGGCATTATCGACGGGGAGGCATGGCGTGGAGGCGTCCGTCGCGGGGCGCATGTTGCGCCTTCGTGCCGACGGTACTGGTCTCGCGTCTCGTGACTGGAACACTTGTACAAACATCACACTGAACCTATTGTTACGAGACGCGGCATTGCTTCCTGCAAAGAACTCTCTTTGGCCCGCACTCTCCCTTCGCCATCGCGAGACTACTGTGTGGCTATGCAAACTTCGCAAAGCGTGCGCAGCTGGGGCGCATCATCCAGATCTACAAGTAAGTAGCATAGGAGCAAAGAGCTTTCCCCCGGCGGGGGGAACGCTCCAGCGAAACAGCGCGCGTTGAAAAGGGCTGTGCTGGCGCGGACGCGAGCTACCACGCCGAAGCTAGCGCGCTGGCGCTGACCCTTACTCCTGCAGGTACATCGGGCGGCTCCATTTGCCCTAGCATTGTTAGTGCACCACAACGCTGCGTGCAACGCGGAGGAGCTCGCACCCATGCGCAACCCTGGTCACTTCCTGTCGCGCGTGGCCTGTCGACGGCGAGCCGAGCCAGTGTGTCAGAAGCTTCGGTCGATGAGAACACGACAGTGGGCGCAGCGGTCGCGTCGACCGCTGTTCCAACCTGTCGCGTGACGTCGCGGGCACCAACCCCGCGTGTGGAGGACGCGGGCTCGCAGTCACCACGGGAGCGACTCATCAGCGGCGCGGTGGCAGTGCTCGGGGCTGCTTCACTACTGGTAGGAAGCGCATTTACACCCGGCCCAGCGCTCAGCAAGCCGCGCCTCACGCCCGAGGAGCAGCTCACCATCGAAATCTTCAAGAAGAACACCCCCAGCGTGGTCAACGTAACCAACCTGGCTGTCAAGTGAGTCCCGTTGAGTACGAGGAGGGGGATGCAGACGCTCGGGAAGCTGCGGTATGGGGCGACGCGAGCTGGGTGGCTGTAAGATGGCGGAGGGCTGGGAAAATGGGCCCCCTGCGAGGTCCTTCCCGCTGTGACGGGTGCCTAGGGACCACGGGGCGAAGTCGCAATTCGCCACACATGTGCGCAGCAAAATCTTGATGACACGTGATCACTGATTGCAACGCACCCAACGCCCACAGGCGCGACGCCTTCACAATGAACATGCTGGAGCTGCCGCAGGGGCAAGGCAGCGGTTTCATCTGGGTGCGTGTCAGCACGTGCCAGCACGCCAGAGCGTGGTGTGCCTGCATGATGTGTGCCAGCGTGGTGTGCCTGCATAATGTCCTGGTGCCGGGTGGGGAAGCGGCGAGGCCGGGCTGGACCTGGGCTTAGGCACAGCGGGGGTTGGGTGGGATGCAGGGGGTCCGACCATCAGCGCCCCGCCGCCGCCTTTTCGCTGGAGACGTCTTGGTGGCCGGCGCTGACCCGCTGTTCGATACGCTTATTGTTGTGGTGGTTTTCGTTGTTTGCGCTGCACAGGACTCCACGGGGCATGTGGTCACCAACTATCACGTGATCCAGGACGCGTCGGACATCAAGGTAATGGACGGATGGAGGCACGCAAAGGCGCAACAAAGGCGACTGGCCGCAACGTTGGCAGATTGTTTGTGAAAGCAGTGGCAGCGAGAGTAGCAGGCAGGCAGAGGTGATGCTGTATACCAGGGTGCGCTGTTCGCATGCTTAGAACAGCATGGCGCCAAAAGGACATGCGGCGTGCAGTGCAACTCCCGTGCCGTGCAGTGCAACTCCCGTGCCGTGCAGTGAAACTCGCGTGCCGTACACTTCACACTGCTGTCGTGCTAATCCTGTTGTTGCTGCTTTTGCTGCTGCGGCGGCGGCCACAGGTGACGCTGTCGGGCGGCGAGGAGTTTTCGGCCAAGGTGGTTGGCGTGGTGAGTCAATGAGGGCGCACGACGGTACACATGCCGCGCGTGGGTTTCCCTGCCTCGACCGTGTGCGCTCGTCCGCGGAAGGCCTGCAACGGGCACGTTGGGAATTCCACGCAGCGGTGTTGCCGGCTTCGCCGCCGCGTCCCTGTCACCGCCCTGCCCCCATGCATCGCACCGGTGCCTCAATTCGCGGCAACTGAAATCGCAAACGGTGACCCATCAAATAATCCACAGGACCAAGACAAGGACATTGCAGTGCTGCAAATCGGGCCCCTGGGACCAGCAGCCAGCGAAGCCCAAGGCGACGGCAGCAGCAAGCCCCCGCAGCAGCTGCTGGCGGCGGCGCCGCCAGGGGTGTCGGGGCCGGCGCCAGCGGCGGCCGCCGCATCGGCACTGCCCGGGTCACTGCCGGCAGGGGCGGTGCCGGTGCCGTCGGTGCCCGTGGAGCCTGTGCGGGTGCACCCGCTCAGCCTGTGCAGCAGCTCGGCTGACATTGTGGTGGGGCAGAAGGTGCGTGCGTGCGCCTGCGGGTGTGGGCTGCGCCTGGGGCTGAGGCTTTGGGTGGAGCAAAGCAAAAGGGCGCCTTCATGCAAGACTCCGCAGAACGGTCACGGCTAGACGGGTTGTGACGAACTTGAGAATGGGGCCGTAGCTGAGATTGCACGCATGTGGGGGACCGTGCACCGACACAAACACGGGTGCTTCCCATGTGTGTCTGTGGCGCGACAGGTGTTTGCGATCGGCAACCCGTTCGGCCTGGACCACACGCTCACGACGGGCGTGGTCAGCGGCACGGGGCGTGAGATCCAGTCCATCAGCGGGCGGCCCATCCAGGTGGGTGTGTGGACGGGAGGCGTGGGCGGGAGGTGTGGGCGGGAGGTGTGGGCGGGAGGTGTGGGCGGGAGGTGTGGGCGGGAGGCGTGGGCGGGCAGCCGTAGAGGCCAGACGGGATCGAGAAGGGCAGTGGGGGCAGGGGCAGGAGCTGGGATGGAATGTGAGCTGGTGGGGGAGTGCGGAACTTGAGAGACCGAGCCAACACCGGGGGCAAGGGAGAGGCCTGCGTGGCGCAGGCGGGGCGGCGAGCGCGAGGACTTGGTCGATTGTATTAGCGTGTGTAGAATGCTTTGTTAGGCCGTCCTAAGCTTGCATAAGCTTATTCCCTCTGATCCTTCGCCGGCTCCTTCCCGGCTGTATGGCTACCATACACCACAGGACGTGATTCAGACAGACGCCGCAATCAACCCAGGTGGGTGGCACTGTACGGCGATGACGCACACAAGCAGCAGCAACACCCTCGCACCCTCGGACACAGCGCTTGCACCCAGCGGCATGTAGCAGCACGCCACGCACCGCCTCTCCCTCTCCCTCTCCCCAGCAACCTGCAACAGTCACACCTGACACGTTCTTAATACGCGACCGCAAACCTCAACCATGCGCAGGCAACAGCGGCGGCCCGCTGCTGGACAGCGGCGGCTGCCTGATCGGCATCAACACAGCCATCTACTCGCCCACCGGCGCCAACAACGGCGTGGGCTTCGCCATCCCGGTGGACATCGTCAAGAGCAGCGTGGGCCAGATCATCCAGTACGGCAAGGTGAGAGAGAGAGTGTGTGTGTGTGTGTGAATGTGTGTATTTTGTGTTAGGAAACGACACGAAAGGCCCGTTGTGTTTGGGTGGGTGGGTGGGGGTGTGCGGGCGCGGCGGGGGACTATAGTAACACCAGCCCATTCTCAATTAAACAGCCAACCAAACTAGCGAGCGAAGCACAGGCAGAGGTGGCAAGTACATCAATATGGAGCCCGAACGTCGTGGAGGGTCGTGGAGGCACAAGTGGGGCCTGAATACTAATTCAGGGTTGGATTACTACGGCGTTTGACTTGCCCGCCTGTGCCCCATCCTGTGCAGGTGACCCGCCCCATCCTGGGCATCTCCTTCGCCCCCGACCAGTCCTCAGAGGCGCTGGGGATTAAGGGTGAGACCGCGTGCGCTGCCGCCCCCGTGTTCTGCCGCTTTGCCACATATCCTTGCAACCCCCTTCAGTACTTCCCAAACACAACAACCGTCCGCATGGATGGTTACCAACCCCTCTGGCTTTCCACGGGGTCGACTTCTCTTCGGTAGGGCACACGCGCTTTCCAGTGGCTATGCGGGCGGCGAACAGGTTTCTTTGGGGGGGCCTAATGGTTGAACCCATATCGCCCCAGCTTCACAGGGGGCGTGTCCGCGCTGCACATGCCAGCGCTGTCCTGCACCCGCAAGTCAGTCGGCCCTCACCATACCGCCACCCACCCACCCACCACCTTTTCCTCCCGCTTTCCCTCTCCTCCCTCCCTCCCTCTCCCTGGTAACGTCGAGACCTGCCTTGCCAAGACCTGCTGTACCGTGCGTACCTGTCTACCTCCACTCTGCCTAATCGAAATGCATGGAATCCCCCTCCTCCCTCTCCTCTCTCCCCCTCCTCCCTCTCCTCCCTCTCCTCCCTCTCCTCCCCGCAGCAGGCATCCTGGTGCTGTCGGCGCGCGAGGGCGGCCCGGCCTGGCGGGCGGGGCTCAAGGGCTCTAGCCGCGACGAGTACGGGCGGCTGGTCCTGGGCGACATCATCACCGCCGTCAACGGCGTCAAGATCAAGACCTCCTCGGACTTGTACCGGGTGCTGGACAAGAGCCAGGTGGGTGTGGGTGGGTGTCGTGTGGGTGTCGGGGGTAGTCCATTCCAGAAACCAAAGCGAAACGACCAAGTGAGGGGGTCTGGCTTTATTGGCGGTCATGGGCTCACGAGCTGGTGGGGAAGCCGGTGAGGAAGGCGACTGGGGTGTGCCAATGGGGAGTGGGGCAGGTGGGCTGGGGAGTGTGAGCGCCTGAGCAAGGGTGTGAGCGACGGGTTTTGTGGGTGTGGATGGCGGGGCAGGGCGTGCCTGCTCGGTCTGGTGCGGCAAGGACACGGGCTGGTGGGGCAAGGTCAAGAAGGGTGGTGCTGTTGGGAAATCTACGGTCGGTAGGAGCCAGGGCAGCTCCCTGGTTGGAGCCTGGAGCAGAGCGCCACACCACACCACACCACACCACGCCACACTGTATTACCCCTCCATGCCAATGACACGAGACCTGGCACGCACGCGCGCACGCCCGCGCACGACGCACGCCTCCTTTGCAGGTGGGCGACACGCTGCGCATTCAGGTGCTGCGCGAGAACAGCACGTTCGAGGTCAGCGTGGTGTTGGACTCGAACAACCCGCCGCCGCCGGAGCAGCCCAAGGCGTGAGCGCGGGAGCATCAGGGCGCTTCAAGGCGTGGACCCCTTATGTACGGCCTGGCCAGTGGAGTGGAGAGCGCATGGGAGCAGCCGCGGTGGGCAGTGTGTATTTATCTGTGTTTATTTAAGAGAAGTTTTTGATGTTGATGGTTGGGCAGCGGTTGGAGTGTGTGTACGATTGGCCACCGACAGGTATGGAGGTACAATATTGAGGGCAGGCACGAGGGCAGGTGCCTGTGGAGAGTGGAGGCGGGGAATCTGGAATGTAGCTGGAATCGAGCGGTGTGAACGGAGGATTGTCGGGCAAGCCTGTTTGTTGGCATACGTTTGTCACTGTACGATTATGTGAGTCTACTTCCCGCATGTTGTGAATGGTGTTGTATACAACAGGATCAAAAGGCGACACATGTAAAGCATCACGAAATGGGTGGCACGGACCACCCATGGAAGGTGCCCGAGAGTGAGGTGTGGGTGCCAATGGCGGCGCTGACACACGGGCTCAGGCAGGTGTAATTACCGGTGGTGGTGTGTCCGTCACGCATCCGAATGCATCGCTTGACATGCAGGCAGGGCATCCGAATGCATTGCTTGACATGCAGGCAGGGCGTCCGGAATGCCATGGAGGCTCCTCAGCACATGCAGCCAAGGCGACGCAAACCGCACCCTTCCAATCCCCCATGCGGCCTGCGGCCCTCCCAACACCGCGGTGAATCGGTGATGCGTCACGGATAACAGCGAGTACAGGTGCAAGACGACGCACGCTTGCACCTGCCAGGAGAATCGCCAATCGCAACAACCAAAACACAATGAACGCACCGCACCGCGTTCACGACAAGCAAGGATTTGCAGGAGCGGCGGCAGCCCCTGCACTACCGCCCCCGCCCCTTGCCTCGCAGCCTTCGCCGCCCCTGCCACTGGCGGCGGAGTCCCCTTCCCCCCCTGTGGGGTGCCGCTGCCTGCACCCCGTTCGTCTGCCTCCACCTCCACCTGCCGCGCTCACACGCCCGTTGCCGGAAGCGGGGGCTGTTCTGGCAGCAGGCCGCGGCCCCGCAGCCAGTCCAAGGCAGCGGTGTTGCCTGCCTTGGCAACCCGCGCCTCCGCTTCAGCGTCCAGCGCCTGTGCACACAAGGTCGTCGCGCGGCGCGGTTGTTGCTGTGCTGGCTGCAATATTGCCAAACAGACTTGTGGGTTGGCATTGACGAGCGTCGCAATGGCATGGCTCGGCCCAGCCAACACACCCAGCTGTTGGGTTTGGCCTTGGGATCTAGACGTGCACCAGCTTGTTGACACGGCGCATTTCGTGGTCCCCTCCTGCTGCTGCCCCTGTTGCTGCTGCTGCTGCTGCTGCTGCTGCTGCTGCCCCTGTTGCTGCTGCTGCTCTTGCTGCTGCTGCTGCTCTTGCTGCCCCTCCTGCCCCTGTTGCTGCTGCTGCCCCTGTTGCTGCTGCTGCTCCTGCTGCTGCTCTTGCTGCTGCTGCTGATGTACGGCGCTGGGCGCGACGCCTGCTGCACCTCTTGCTGCTGCTGCCTGTCCTGCCGCGGCCCCGCCTGACCCTTCTGCGCTCTGCGGCGTCCAGTCCCACAGCGTGTCATGATGGCGCTGCAGAACCGCCGTCCGGGGCAGCCGCCCGCCCGCAACAACGGCATAAAGCAGCTCCGTCGCTGCTTGGCAAATGCACCATTGCCGTCCGCGGATGCCACCGCCGCCGGCACTAGCCGCGCTGGCCGCTCCTCCGGCGCCTCTGCCTCCATGTTCGCTTTCACCCCCCGCCCCTGCTGCCTCCGCTCCTCCTGCACATGTCACAACATCGCGGCAGGCCGGCAGCAGCGCCACCAGTCGCTGCATGAGCGCGACTTGACCTTGACACGCCGCGGTCGTGACGTTGCCCAAGGCTGATGCGGCGGCCATGCGTCGCCTGCAGCCACTCCAAGACCTCCTCCTGCCCGCCCGCGCAGGCGCCGTGGGCCGCTTCCGCCGCCAGCTCCTGCTGCTGCTGCTCGTTGGGGCGTGGGGCTGCCTCATAAGTCATGAGCCAGCAGCAGCAGCTGCAGCACCGGCAGGAGTCCGCCCTTAGCCGCAGCGTGGACTGCATCCGCACTAACTGGGCAGCCCGCGCGAAGGAGCACCGCGCACATGCAAGCGCCGCTGCCCTGCGTCGCCGCCGACGCCAGCGTCCGCTCCTCTGCAGCAGGGCAGCCGCAGTGCTCCAGGGCCGCAGCGAGGCCAGGTTCATGGCCCGAGGACGCCGCAAGCGCCAGCACGTGCCTTCGCTGCGGCAGCGTCAGCGCGCGCCCTTGCGCGCGCCACGGCTCTGGGCGACTCCAGTGCGAAACGAAGGCATGCCCCACCCAGTGATGCAGCGACAGGGGCGGACTCAAGCGGTCATGCGCCTCGTTGACGAACGTGATTGTGTTGTAGTGATTCCGCAAGGCCTCCGCGGTTGCGCGGCATGTCAGCTTGAGCGAGCCGGCAACATCGTTGGGTGGCGCGCGGGAGGCGACCTCCTGAATGAGCTCGGGCGTGAGCAGCAACCACGGGCTTTCATCGGTGCTGTTTTCACAATTGCCGACGCGTTCACTCGGGCTATTTATGCGTGCCTAAGGCTGAGCTGCTGTTGTAACTTTCAAAATCGGCTTGCAACTGTCGAATACCGGCGCAACTGTTGGAAGCTAGCGCACTATGCTGCTGCTTACGAACACTTTGAGGCGTCGGGCCATTATGCAATGCACCTTCGTTGCGGGCCTTCGTTGCGCTCACGGCCGACTGCCTTGCAGACTGCACGGTCCATGCAATCCCGTGTACTTAACCCCGTGTACTTAATTGTTATGAGCGCCTCTTTTCGGATGGAACCCCAGCGCGTCGTGAGCTGGAGGCGCTGCGTGACCGGATTGCCAACTACAATAGCGGAATGACTGCCACGGAAGCCGTAGACAAGATTGCACGGCTGCTCCGCAAATGCATGCTGAGAGCGTGGAAAGACTCAGGCCAGGGGGCTAGCAGTGCAGGGAAGGATGCGCCATGGTGGAATAATGATTGCGACGAGCACAGGGGCCGCGTACTAGCCTTGACGTACGCAGCAAAGGGTAAAAGCAGGGAGGGGGCGGAGTACACGGCGCTCAGGGAAGCGCGACGCATCTACAACAGGACTAAACGTGAGGCGCGCGCTAGCTTTGAGCACAGCACGCTGCGTGAGCATACGCTGAGTTGTCGGAGGGATCCCCGTAAACTGTGGCAGCTACTGAAAGGCGGCGCAGTGGAGGAATGCCCGCTTGAAAGTGCGAACGAATGGAGTCATTACTTTGAAGGCCTCTATAATGCGGGCACACACGAGTGCACAACTGCTGCTTGCATGAAGGTGGTGGCAATGCTGAGCTACATTAACGGTATTGGTTGGCAAACCGACGCGCAGGCGCTGCTCTCCAGCACGCCGGTTGTGAATCGGTCTCAGCAAGCCAGCGGAGTGTTTGATACAAGTTTTACTGAGGAGGAAGTTGCGTGCGCGTTGTCCAAAATGGGCAACAACAAGTCCAGCGGACCGGAAGCGGCCCCCAGTGAATGCTATACAAGCGTGCCACCTACGAGTCGGACGGAGATAGGCCCATGCAACTGAATGCAGTAGTACCTGTGCTAACGGCCCTGATGGAGCGCATCAGAGTGTTGAGCGACTACCCCGCGCAATTCACTGAATCGCATTTGACTCCGGTGTACAAGAGGAAGGGTAACGCAAGTGACCGCACTAATTACCGTGGGATTGCGGTAGGGGGCACGCTGGCCAAGTGCTACGCCGCCCTCAACCAAGCACGGCTGGCGAATTTTGCTGAGGCTACGGATGGGAGGCACATGTGCCAGGCTGCCTTCAGGGCAGGATACAGCACTGCGCATCATCTCTTTGCAATTCGGCACCTAACGCACAAGCACAGCGCACCGGGGCAAGCGCCCTTGTTTGTCTGCCAGGTGGATTTTGAGAAAGCCTTTGATAAAGTGCCTAGGTGGGTACTGTGGCGCCGGTTAGCAGAAAGGGGAGTGAGTGCGCACATGCTGTCAGTGCTTGAGAAGTGTTACCAAAACGTATGCATGCGGGTGAAGGTGAATGGGAAGCTTAGCGACCCATTTGCCTCCCTGCAGGGGGTGAAGCAGGGCTGCCCCAAGAGCACAGACCTGTTTGGAATCTTTATTGAGGCATTAGCTGACTACATTGACGCGTGGGACGCACACGAGCCGCAAACCTGGAAGCACGAGGCACCCACAATCGGGGGTAGACTCATTGCATGTCTGCTGTACGCAGACGACCTGACGCTGTGCGCGCTAGGCATCCACCGTATGCAATTCCTGCTGAATAGGTTATATGAATTTTGTGAAGCTTTCGGCATGCGCGTGAATATAACCAAGTGTGAGATTATGGTTTTCGCACCCACGGCACACGCCCGCCAGCTGCACGCGGCCCGCGCGACCGCACTGAGATATGGAGATCTGTGCATACCAGTGAAGGGAAGAGCAAGATACCTAGGCCTCTACTATGGGCCGGCTACCACGTTCGACTCCTGCTACCAGGAGCTTATTGCAGCAGGAAAACGCGCCTCGTTGGGTTTGATAGCTGCGCTAGACAAGAGAGGGTGCCGCGCACCCGACATAATGCATACGTGTTTCGACGTCCAAGTGAGATCTGTGTTGTCCTATGGCGTGGAGGTTTGGGGGCCAGATGCCCTGTGCTACCTGTTTGAAGGGGTTGCGTATGGCGGTTACAGCCGAGAGGAAAGCAACGTCATGACGTCTAAGTGGAGAAAAGCTAAGACCATGTTCGACAAGGCATTGACGGACCCCATGGTTGCACTGCAAACGCGTTTCTTCTCGAGAGCAGCTGTAGTGGGAAGGCCCACGCTCAGGCTACTTTACGCCGAGTTCGCAGCCCACCCGATGCAAGCGCACTGGGCGCGGATGATCTTGGGGTTTTGGAACCGCATTATTAAGCAAGAGAAGTCCCTGGCACACACCTTCTTAGCAGACGCTGTAGCGGTTGCTGCCGCTGTCGGCTTTGAAGGAATGTGCTGGGTCAGCAAGGTCTATCGCATTTGCAAGGTGCTAGGGTATGATTGGTGTGTGGAGGGGCCTCAGGGCACGGACGCACTGTGTGATTGGCTGATGCGCACAGATTTGCCGGTTGGATCGCTGATAGCGAACTTCACCGACAAACTATTGCACGAATGGAAGGCAGGATGCATAACCACCGATCCCCGTGACTTCCCGGAGTCAGGGGGGAGGCAAGCCAACCACGGCGCACCGGGTGTCAAGATGTGCCGCTACGTGCAATGGATGGGGCTGCCACAGATGGACCCTATGATTGAAGAAGGCAGGCTTGCCCATATGAGCGATTACGTTACGTACAAGCACCTGATAGCGTTGGTTCGTTTCAGGCTTGGCTGCTGGAATCTAGAGGCGAACCGCCCCATAGCGGGGAACAGCTACCGCCCGCGCACGCAACGAGTGTGTCGGTTATGCGGCTGTGGGGTTGAAGATGAGAAGCATGTGCTGCTAGAATGCACCAGTTATGCAAGGCTTAGACTAGCTGTGGGTATTACAGGCGGTGATATGAAGCAGGCTATGCTGAGAACGCCAGTCCAGAAGCTAGCGGCGTACTTACACGCAGTCACGGTGCTTAGGTCGCGCGCACTGAACACAGCGACTTGAGGCTATACCTCACTGTTCTGCCTTTTTCGCGCCCCCGGACTCAAAGGAGTTAGTGGGGCCTGCATGGACCTCAAGCCATGTAAATGCTCATGCTCACTTAACCCCGGGGCCCCACTCCTACCTTGACTGCCAATCCCAACCCCAGTCCTGCCAACCACTCGAGCATCACCCATCCGATGGCCGTTCGTTGCCAGCCCTCAATTCGAGTCCGTGCGCTCTGCGCCGCCAACTTCATCGGCTGGCTCAATGCCGACACAAACGCGCGAGCAGATAATTGCGACAACAACGCCACAACAACACCTAACCGCAAATCACACCACCTTGGCCTCACCCACACCCACTCCCGGGCTGCCACCCGGGGCGCCACTCCCACCACCCCCGCCTGCAGCCCCACCCCCACCACCCCCACCACCCGCCGCCAGCGCCGCCGCCACCCGCCTCGCGCTGCGCGGCTGCAGGTGCTCCAGCCGCGCCCCCAGCTCCGGGAACAGCCGCAGCAGCAGCGTCTGCATTAGGCTGTAGCACAGCTGCAGCAGCAGCGTGCGGCTGCGGACCAGGCCCAGCAGGTCCGACACCACGCGCGCCCAGCCGCGGGCGCCCACGACGTTGACCAGCATGGCGGGAGCCAGGCGTGGCGAGGTGAGGCGGGCGCGGACCTGCGGAGGAGGGGGGTTCCATGCATTTAAATTAATGACGAGGTAGACGTAGAACAGACGTTGCAACACACGTTGGCATACCGATGACCGATGAATGAGGGGGGGGATAGCCATCCATGGATGGCGTTCAATGCATAACGGAGTACCGATGTCCAGGCAGGAGCAGGAGGAGGCGGAGGAGGCGGGAGAGGTGCGTCCACGGAATGGTATGGATCAATGCATGCGAGGGAGAGGAGCGGGAGGAGCAGGAGGAGGGGCTGCGCAGGAGGGGAGGCGCAGCAGGTCAGCAATGGCAAGAGGAGCGTCGGGAGGGGAGGGGAATGAGAGGATGAGAAGCGGTGCAGGGAGGAAGGCGAGAGGTTGTCTGCTGCGGTGCCACAGTTGGCTGACTGGCTGTGCTCTTTGGTGGATCTTCTGCAGCGCTTGGCGGCCGCAGCCGTCTTATGTCTTGCTATTGAGTCATGATGAGTTCATGACCCATATTCACCACCCGACGACTCACCCGTTCCGCGATCTGGTCCGCTTGCGGCGGTGCGGGCCAGGGGTCGAGATAGGCCTCTGCGGTGATGGGCAGCGGCGGCCGCCAGCGTGGCCCGCCCGTAGCCGCCGCCGCCGCCGCCGCCTGCTGCTGATGGTGTGCGGCGTCTGCAGAGGCGGCCCCCTGGCTCTGCTGCGCAGCAGCAGCACCCGCTGCTGCTGCCGCCTGCTGCTGCTGCTGCTGCTGCTGCTGCGGCGGCGGCGGCGGGTGGCCGAAGGAGTACCAGCAGCCGCCCGGGAAGAGCGAGGCGTGCAGCTGTAGCAGCGCGCGCGCCAGGCTGTGCTCCGAGGTCAGGTGCCGCAGCCGCGCCGCCACCCAGGTGTCGATGGCGTCGCCCGCTAGCAGGCTCAGCACCTGCCGCGTCACGGCGATCACCTGCGCGTGATGGGCGGTTGGAGGCGGTTGGAAGCGGTTGGGGGCGAGCGGGTTAGCGGTTAGGTCGGTGGGTGAGGGGCTGGGACCCGTGGGTGGAGGTTGGGGCTACCAACACGCATGGATGGATGGCGAGCAGGGGCGGGTGGCTAAGCAGAAGGCGGCGGCGGGGCGGCAAGGCCAGCGGCCAGGCAGCACCGCTGTGCGCCGCGCGCTGCGAGGCCCCCCGACACACGGTCGAGCATGATACACACAACGGTCGTGCACTCCTGCTCATGCCTTTTAGGGAGCAAAGTTGCACGTAAACGTCCGCAAGCAGCCCCTTCTTCTGACCTGGCGCCGGAAAAAGCCCTGGCCCTGCAGCCCAAACACCACATCCACCAGCTCGTACAGCGGTGCCGCCACGCCCACACTGCCGCCGGCGCCGCCCGCGGCGGCGGAGGTGCCGCCGCCCACGCCGTCCGCCGCAGACGCGGCCGCACCCGCGGCGGACGCAGCGGTGGTGAGAGGGACGGA
Source organism: Chlamydomonas schloesseri (assembly GCA_016834595.1). NCBI lineage: Eukaryota > Viridiplantae > Chlorophyta > Chlorophyceae > Chlamydomonadales > Chlamydomonadaceae > Chlamydomonas > Chlamydomonas schloesseri. The sequence goes on along the minus strand of JAEHOD010000025.1, from coordinate 150,204 downwards.
GCTGGTCGACAGCGGCGACGGGGCGTGCAGCGCGGCGGAGACGGCCGCGCCGGCGCCGCCGCCGCTGCTGCCAGGCACGATGGCGGAGTGGGCGCGAAGCGCGTCGTGATGCGCGGCTGCGGCTGCTGCGGCTGCGGCTGCGGCGGAAACGGCAGAAGCTGAGGATACGGAAGCAGAATGGTGGATTGCTGCTGGTCCGGTGCTGTTGGGCGCGGGTTGTGGATGCGGCTGCGGTTGTGGATGCGGGCTCGGGGGTACAATTGCGCGCCGGGCTGTATTACTGCGGGTGGAGTGCGGCTCACCGCCGCCGACCCCACCCGCACCGCCCGTGTTTGCAACGGCGCCGTGCAACTCCACGCTCGGGCGCATCGCGAGCCGGGTGCTGCTTCCGCCACCACCGCCGCCGCCGCCGCCGCCGTCGCCCTCGCCACCGCCACCGCTGCTGCGTCCCGCTGCGTGTGCCGCTGACGCGCCAGCGTCCGCACGCGGCGCGCCCTGCCGCACGCCAGCCGGCTGCCGAGCGCCGCTGCCGCCGCCGGCCCCGCCGCCCGCCGCGGTGAAGCTAGGCTGCGGGCTGTGTCCAACAAGCACCGCCGACCCGTCCTGACCCCCCTCCGAGCCGCCGCCACCGCCGCCGCCGCCGCCAGCACCTTTCATGCCAACAAGGCTTGTCGTGGAGGGCGTGTGCGCGGGCGTGGGGGCAGGAGTAGCCAGGCCAGAAGGCACCTCGCTGCCGCCGGCACGCGCGCGAAGCGACGCCAGCAGCCGCGACGCTCCGGAGACGAAGCTGCCACCAAAGCTAGCTTCGCTCTCTCCTCCGGCCGCCGCCGCCGCCGTCGCCGCCGCCGCCGCGCCGTCCGGCGCAGTGGCGGTCGGCGTAGGCTCCTGGCTCTCCTTGGTATCCCGGCCCAGGCCGAACGAGAAAGGCCGGTTGGACCACGACGGCAGGCTCAGCTTGAAGCCGCTGCCGCCAGCCGCCGCCGCCGCAGCTGCAGCCGCTGCAGCAGCAGCAGCCGCTGCCGCTTCGTCGGGTACGTGTACAACGTCGTCCTCCGAGTTCCCAGCCCCGCCGCCGCTGCCGCGGCCGCTGGCGCCGCCGCCGCCATCCGACCCAGTCAGAGACGCCCAGTCCGCGGCATTTGCCTCCTCCTCCTCCTCCTCCTCCTCCTCCTCGCCGAGGGGACCCACCACGACCCCGTCCGCGCTGCCGCCGCCCACGCTGCCACTGCCGCCGCCGCCGCCGCCGCCGCCGTGGCGGCCTCCGCCGCCAGCTGCCGCCGCTCCAAGGGAGGCGACGTCCACAGACGCACGGCCGCCGCCCCTCCTCGACACCGCCGCAGCCGAAGCCGCGGCGGCATCCGCCTCGACGCGCGCACGCGCCGCCCGGCCGCGGCCCAGCCACCAGCCCGGCAGGCCGCCCTCTGCCGCGTCGGCAGAAGTTACAGTCGCAGTCCCAGACGCAACGCCGGCTCCGGCGCCAGCGGGCCCGGCGGCGGTAGATGCCGTACGCGGCGCCAGCGCTTCCGCCAGCCGCCGGCGGCCGCTGGCTCGGAGCTCGCGCATCTCGGACCCCACACGCGCCATCAGGCCGCCGCCGCTGCTGCCGCTGCTGGCCGCACCGGTGGCGCCAGCGGCGCTGCCGCCGCCGCCGCCGCCGCCAGTAGCAGGGCCGGGCGCGGGCTGCGGCGTGTGTGGCACGCTGCTAGGAGGGCTGAGCCCGGCGGCGCCGTCCGGCCCAGCCACCACGGAGCCACCGCGGCTGCGGGTGGGCGGGTGGTGGGGGTAGCCGTGCGGCGCGGCGCCGCCGGCGGACGCGGAGGCGGGCCCGGCAGAATCCGGCGCCAGGAACTCCTGTGGTCGTCATTGCGGCAGTGCGACATGTGTGAAAGGAGTTGACATATCAGCCATATCAGCAACCCGGTGCCTCCGGCAGGGCCAAGCATTCCTCACACCACCTGCCACCGCCGGGTGCTGCCGCACTCGCCGCCCTGGCCCACGCCCCCCACCCTCACCCCAACCCCACCCCGCCTCCCCGCCTCCCCTCCCTGCCCCTCCCCTCTATCTCCGTCGTCATTAATTAAACATGCACGGCATCCCCTCTCCCACGCCCCTCTCCCCTCCCCGCCTTCCTCTCCTACCACCGGCCCCGGCCCTCACCCGCAGCTCGGCGCAGCCTGCCACCTCGGGGCAGCCAAGCAGCTGTGCCAGGTAGTCGTCCAGCTCCGCGCGGCGGCTGGTCACGAACTCGGGGTCGGCTCGGCTGTGCGGCACGAAGATGCGCTTGGGAGGCAGCGGCCGCAGGCCCAGCTGCTTGAACCTGTGAGGACGGTGAGTGCGAGGGTGGGGAGGAGGGGTTACTGGTAAACAGTCCCGGTGAGAAACAAAATGCGAACACGACTGCGCTGCAGCTGGGAAACGCAGCCGCCTGCGCGAGCTACTGAACATCACCGTATGAGGAGGAGGGGATGTGTGTGCGGGCGCGCGTGAGTGGGCTACGTATGACGCGCTGCAGATATGCGTGTGAGGCATTGAGCGGTCTGCTACAGCTCAAGTGTGACTCTGGCGAGCGGCGGATAGCGGTGATACCGGTAGCATGCGGTACTCCTCAACGTGGGCAGGACTAGGCACGGCAGGTGAACGCACCCGGGTAGCGAGGCTGCGAGCTTGGTCTGAAGCGCCTCAAAGTTCCGGAAACGCCGGGCCACCGTCCACTCGACCGGCCCCGCGCCGCCGTGGGGCTCGCCGCCCGGCAACGGCAGCGGCATTGGGTCTTCGGCGACACGGATCTTGTAGACCACGTACTCGTTGGTGAGGCCGAAGCCCAGCGGCTCCGACACCATCTCATATGCCGCGACCGAGGCGCGCAGGCGCGGCAGCTGGGGCGGCTGGGGCTGCAGCCGCGTCTTGCGCGGCTGCTGCGCCGGCGAGGCCTGCTGCTGCTGCTGCTGCTGCTGCGCTTGCGGCTGCGGTTGCGGCTGCGGCTGCCCCTGCGGCTGCTTGTCGCGTGCTCGGGACAGGAAGGACGCGGCCAGGCCACTGCCAGAGGCGGAAGCAGTGGCGGCGGCGGCGGCGGGCGCGCTGTCAGCTGTGCCAGAGTTCTTCCAAGGCAAGGAGATGCCGCTCCCAAAGTCAAAGTCAAACCAAGAGCTGCGCATGGACGAAGCGCCCGCCCCGGTGGCAGCTGCGCCGCCGCCGCCGCCGGCGCCGCCGCCAGCAGCGAAGCTGCCAGCAGCTGCGCCGCCGCCACTCCCGCCGCCACCGCTGCGCGCCGCCGCCGTGTCGTAGCTGCAGCTGCGGCGGTGCACGCCTCGCTTGCTGCGCGGCGAAGGCGAGGCTGCTACAGCCCCCGCCGGGCCTGCCCCCGCCGCCCCTGCTACAGCCCCTGCTACAGCCGCCTGGCCGGCGGCGTCGCTCCCGGCTGCTGCGCGGCCAGCCGGCGCCGACGTCCGATCCGACCCGCTGCCGTCGGCGCCGCCACCCGAGCCGTCGCCGCCGGGACTCGGCAGCGGGTGCGACTGCGGCGTGGGGCGATAATCCAACCCCGCATGGTAGGACGCCGACATGGCGCTGCCGCTGCCACTGCCGCTGCCACCCGCTGGCCCAGGCCCAGGCCCAGCAGTGCCCGCCGCGGCCACCGCGCCGCCGGAGAGGCGGCCGCCCAGCGCGACACCCGCCTGCGCCTCCGTCTGCCCCTGCTGCTGCTGCTGCTGCTGCTGCGGGCGAAGGCGGGACTGCGCTTGCGCCTGCGGCGCCTGCGCCTGCGCCTGGTCGCCGCCGCCCGGGTGGTGGTGGCGATGGCCGTGGTGGGTGCTGTGGGTGCTATGGTGGTGGTCGACAGGGTGCACAAGGTCCAGGTTGGAAGCCGACTTGCGCATGCCGCCGCCGCCGCCGCCTTCGGCGCTGCCATGGTGCTCGGCACCGAGCGCCGGCGCGCTCGCGTCCGCATGCAGTGGCAGCACGTTGTCCGTCAGCGAGGCGTGGTGGCCGTGGCCGTGGCCGTGGTGGTGGTGGTGGTCATTGTGATGGGACTGCTGCAGCGGGTGGGTGCAGCGGGTGGTGGCAGAGGACGCGGCAGCACCACTGCGGCGGGCTGGAGCGCGGGTGCCGCCGCCGCCGCCGCCGCCGCCGTGGTCGTCTAGGTCGCCACTGCCCAGGCTGGTCAGCGCGTGGCTGGCAACGCTGTGAGCAGCAGCAGGATACGCATGAGCGCACACACACAGCGCAGTCTGCTTGGCGTTCCTGCCCGTTTGCACGCACACGTCTTTCATAGTCCCCTCCCTTGTGATCTCTAACACACGGCGCAGTCAGCGCCCCATGAGGCCAGCTAGCTGCGTCGTGAGGCCCGTGTGTTCGCGAACACCACCGGCAGGCGTCAGCATGCATGTCAGCTGCCAGACGCGGGCCTGCCCGTCCCTCCCTAAACATGGCACACACACACACACACACACACACACACACGCATGCTGCACGCATGCTGCACGCATGCTGCACGCACGGTGTCGACCCTTCCTCTCCTTGTGCTTTTCTAACACACACACACACACACACACACACACACACACACACACACACACACACACACACACACACACACACACACACACACACACACACACACACACACACACACACCTGGACAGCCGCCGCAGCAGGGCCTCCTCCGCCGCCGCGTTCGCGGCCATACGTCGCTCAAACTCGAGCGAGCCCTCCACCGCCGCCCGCGACGCCGCGCCCGCACCCGCGCCCGTCCCAGCCCCTGCCGCTCCTGCTGCGGGTGAGGCGTGCGGCCGAGCTTGCTGCCGGGATGCAGAGCTGCCCCTCCCTGCAGCCCCAGCCGCAGCCCCAGCCGCAGCCGCAGCCCCAGCCCCAGCCCCAGGCCCAGCCCCAGGCCCAGCCCCAGCCCCAGCCCCAGCCGCAGCGGTGGCAAGAGACGCCGATGACGCAGTGGTTGAGCCCCCATGCGGAGTGCTGGCCTCACGGGGCGCCGCCGCCGCCGCCGCTGCCGAGTCCGAGCCGACAGCGCCGCCGCTGCCCGCACGCTCCGTGCCCGGCGTGACGACGCTGCTGCTGCCGCCGCCGCCGGCGGCACCGGCCGGCGTGGAGGCTGCTGCTACTGGGGATGCCGCTGCCACCGCAGGCGCCGCAGGCGTCATGAGCGGCGGCTCATCGGGCAGCGCGGGTAGGATGTCGAACAGGACCTGTCAGGCAGGACGGCGGCAGGCGGCAAAGCCAAATGTTTGAACCAGCATCGCCAACACACCACCCCGCACGGTGGTTCTTGCCCTCGCATATAAGACCTGCCCTGCAGCTAGCAGCTAGCATGTGGGTGCGTGAGCCGGCATTAGTAGCCCACGTACAAGCGGGCGGCCAGGGAGACGCACAGCTCATGTCAAGTGCAAATGCAACCAACGGGTACACAAAAGCACCGCGCGCGGCCCGCCCCCCACCCCGCCTTTTCGTCATAGCTCAACAATACATGGACCCCCCCCTCCCCAACACCGCGCGCGCCCCTCCTCCCACGCCCCTCCCATGAAGAGCTACTGCACGCTCCCCCGCGCACCCCCACGCCCCCTTCCCACGCTCCCCCACGCTCCCCCACGCTCCCCCACGCCCCCTTCCCACGCTCCCCCACGCTCCCCCACGCTCCCCCACGCTCCCCCCGCACGCTCCCCCCCGCACGCTCCCCCCGCACCCCCAGGCCCCTCCTCCCCTCGCCCATCATGCCGGACAGACCTTGTGAGCGGTGACGGGGGACATGAGCATGAACACCGGCCGCAGCACGCACGTGGCCACCAGCTCGCGCAGCAGCGGCCGCATGTGGGTCTGGCACACCTCCTCGCCCGGCCACAGCACCTCCACCTGCACAGGCCGAGTGCGCGCGTCACACGTTGCGCCGGGCCCGGGGCCCGGGGGGTGCCGTACTTCATTCCAAGCCCCTTGTGCCGGGCGCCAGGGAGTTGCGGGCGCACGGGGGCGGCGCGGGCTGGGTTGAATCGGTGCAGCAAAGCCGCCCAAAACTGACTACCGCGCAGAGCGGCGCACGCACCGACGCACACGTGGTAGCCCGTCAAGCAGTGTATCATTATTGCGCCCAACAAAACAACGACTTGATAGACCCATCCCAAAATGTCATTGCCCCCAAACCAACAACTTGATAGAACCAGCGGCGCTGCTCTGTCGACGCACCAGTGCGTCGGCCATGTCGCGTAGGGCGCGGTAATGCCCGTCGGGCCGGTCAAAGGCCGGGTGCAGCCACCCGCCCGACCGCATCCCCGCCTGCAGCAGCCGCTCGCGGGCCGCCGCCACCGCGGCCGACGCGGCCGACGCCGACGGCGCCCCGGGCAGCGCCGCAACGGCCGTTGACGGCGCCGCCGCCGCCGCCGCCACACCGGCGCCGTCAGCGCCGCCGCCAGCGCCCGCCGCCGCCTCTGAGCCCAGCGCCGACATGCCAGTACCACCAGCGCCAGTGCCGCTGCCGCCGCCGTTGCTGGCGCCGGCACCAGCAGCCGCGCCGGCGCCGCTGACGCTAGTGGCACTGCTGCCGCCGCCGCCGCCGCCAGCGTTTGCCGTGGCCAGGGCGGCGGCGGCATGCCTTAGCGCCCGGGCCTCCAGGGCCTGCTCGCCGCCCAGCCGCTCCAGCGTCGCCCTGCACGACGACGGTTGCCAGGTGGTTGCGACGTCCGTCCCGTGGCGGCAGAGCCGTGTGTTGTGTGGCTGCCCTGGGGCGCAACGTCGCCTCTGGGCCCGCTCGGCTCGGGGCTGTCCCACCTCCCTAGCACCGGCGGCTCTGCACGGCCCTCAGCACATTCCCCCGCCCCCGCTCCTCACTCAATAAGGCTCCCGCTGCGCCTCCCAAGCTCCCCTCTCGGTTGGTTTGCTTTAGGTGCTGGGATAAACCACACCCCCTCCCCCCACCTGTACACCTCCAAGGTCGCCATCAGAGCCTCACACACGTCCCTGTGCGGGGGCGGGCGCGGGCGTCGTGTTTAGTGCTAGTGTGTGTCGGGTGCGCATGGGTGCGGCTGAATGGCTGCCTATCCGCCACCAGGCGGCGCAGGTGCTGCAGCTAGCGTGACGATTGGTCCGGCGGCGGCGCCAGCGGCGGCGGCGTGTGGCGATGTAGGCGCAGGTGGGAAGGGTCGATGCGGTACATGCGGGTGTGGGGCGTTCGCTGCTCCACACACGCCCCGCTGTCTGCCCGGCTTCCTGCCTCGCCCCCACCCGCCTCATGACCCACCCGCCTCATGACCCACCCGCCTCATGACCCACCCGCCTCATGACCCACCCGCCTCATGACCCACCCGCCTCATGACCCACCCGCCTCATGACCCACCCGCCTCATGACCCACCCGCCTCATGACCCACCCGCCTCATGACCCACCCGCCTCATGACCCACCCGCCTCATGACCCACCCGCCTCATGACCCACCCGCGTCATGACCCACCCGCCTCATGACCCACCCACCTCATGATGACGCCCACCACGTCCAGCCGCCGCGCCCGCGCCGCCAGCACCCCGAACGCCGAGTTGAGCAGCCGCCGAACCTGCACAGCGAATGGGGCCCCAGCCCATGCACATGCACATGCACATGCACATGCAGGGAGCAGGGAGCCAACACACGTCCGTGACATCAGCGCCGCCACACGCCGAAAAACGCCCGACAGCGGCACTGGGTAAGCAGTGGGCCTGTGCCCCGCATCACGCCGCTCGCTCGCGGCATCACAGGCATGCAGCCATACGCCCTGGCCCTGGCCCTTGCCCTGGCCCTCGCCCCGGCCCTGGCCCTCGCCCTGGCCCTGGCCCTGGCCCTGGCCCTGGCCCTGGCCCTGGCCCTGGCCCTGGCCCTGGCCCTGGCCCTGGCCCTGGCCCTGGCCCTCGCCCTGGCCCTGGCCCTGGCCCTGGCCCTGGCCCTCGCCCTGGCCCTGGCCCTGGCCCTGGCCCTGGCCCTGGCCCTGGCCCTGGCCCTGGCCCTGGCCCCAGCCCAGCAGCCCTCGCCCCCGCCCTCGCCGAATGCACTGCTGCTGCTGCTCAGCCCCACCCTTCTGCCCCTGCAGCTCACCTCCGCTGGGAACTGCTTGTCGGGCGAAAGCATGCCCCACCACACGTCGTAGATCCAGGTCTGCACGATGCCACCGCAGAAGCGCTCCCAAGCCCACTCAACCACCTTGCTGCCCACCTGCACAGCACGGCCGGCCAGGCGCAGGCAGTCAGGCACACGCATGGGATGGCGTTCGTGTCTAATGGTTTTGACCTGGTGGTGTCACGATCCCACAGGGCATTGCAGTGGCCCCCCCTCCTCCAACGGTGGGAGCCGCAGCGCCGCACCTGCGTCCGCCACAGGTCTCGGTGCCGGCTGGAGCCGCCGCTACTGCCGCTGCCCGTCCGCCCCATCGTGCTACTGCCGCCGCCGCCGCCGCCATGCCAGGAGCTAGACAGCGGGTGCTCCACGCCGCCCGTGTCCCCGCCGGCTGCCGCCGCCGCGACTGCCGCATGCCGGTGCTGCTGCTGGTGCTGGTGCGGCGAGTTGTGCAGGTGGTGCGCTTGGGAGCGGTGGCCGCCGCCGCCGCCGCCTCCGGCTGCTGCTGCTGCTGCTGCCGGCCCCGTCGCCAGGTGCACGTGCGTGTGCAGGTGCACGTGCATGGCGCCGGCCCCGCCGGCGTGGCCCTGACCCGGACCTTGACCCGGACCCGTGCCGTGCTGTTGGGTCGCATGCTTTACAGGTGAGGACGCCGCGCTAGGACTAGGAGCGGCCGGTCGGCCGTTGGCAGCGCTGCCGCTGCTGCTACTGCTGGCGCCGGCAGCTGCTGCTGATGCCGCGCCGTGTGGCCGCCCACGTGGCCAGTGGAGGCTACCGGACAGGGAGGCGCGCAGCAGCGCAGACAGCGTGTGCTGTAGCCGCTGTTGCTGGGGTTGGTGGGGTTGGAGCTGTTGCGAATGCTGCTGTGTCTTGGCGTTCGCGTGCTGCTGCTGTTGTTGCTGTTGTTGCTGCTGCTGGCCCGCCTCCTGGTGCTTCATGTACCACTGCACCGCGAGCACCACCACGATGGCCAGTGGCACCATGCCAAACAGGCGATGCGCCACATCTGCGCGACAGAGGGCGAGAGTCGCGGGTGCGCATGAAGTTCGAGGACACAGGTGGTAAGAAGGTACAGTCGAGAGTCGAAGGGGCAGCTGCCAGGTCGTGTCGAGGGCCCCCACCCTGCCGTTGGCTCAGCAAGCGCCGCGTCAACACTCGCATTGGCGGCATAACCACGACATCGGGTGCCCTAGCCGAAAGAAGGAGGCCGGGCGCGCAAGGGCGCGAAAACCGCGCGCGAGGCCCTGCATTTGTGCACCGGGCTGAGAGGTCCTATGCGCCCATCTGACATAGCCTTCGAATGTGCATATGGCCACGTATAATGCAGCCCAAGAGCAGTGGTCGTCGCTTGGACAGGCAAGCAAGTTCTATTTCGACGCAAAACTCACGAAGGACTCTTGCGGCGAGCCAGACTGCAAACAGCAGCTTCGCAGCTTGCTTGCCAGCCTCTTTAGCGACGTAAGACAGCGGCAGCGCTGCTGGCTCGGCGCTTGAGGCCTTTCCCATCATTTGCGAACAGCCTGGGCTTAAACTGTCAAAGACGCTGCCGCGTCGTGCAATTCCCCGAGCATGCTTCTTGCATCTTTTGAGTGTCGTTCAAGGCATTTTGCAAAGGTAAGTAGGCCAACTACACTGGCCTCCGCGTCAGCTCGCGTTGGCTTCTGTTGTAAAAGGCAAGGCCATGCGCATCGCAGCAAGCACTGTGTTACCCATGCGAACCAATCAGTCTCACCTGGCATCGACTGGAGGCAGATGTCCACGTTTTGGTTGCGGATCCGAGGGCGTGACAGCTCGGGACCTTTCCCCGCCCTCGGGTTCACGGGTTGTCCCGCCTGCGAACACGCGGCCGCGCTGTCTCCAGCCCCTGACTGCCATCGCGCTGAACTGGCCGCGACATTGGAGCCCGGCACACCCACATGGGCTGGGCAGCTGGCAATTGTGTGCTTGATCAGGCGTTACAAGCCCCTACACACGTCAGACTCTCGAGGCCAGCCGCCGGCCAGAGGGAGTGAGCGGCAGCGCTCCTTCTTGCCCCATGCCTACTTCATGGGCAGCGCTCCTGCCGCCGATTCTTCTGCCTCGTGTCTGCGTTCATTGCAAGACGGCAACCTCCACGTCCCTAATACGCGCCCGTCACATGAACCTTGCCATCACCTCCGCTGACGCTCGTATCACCGCACTCTGCAAGCACTTGCCTAACTTGCCACACTTCCCCCTCCAGTACTTCCTCTCTCACTCTGGCCACACCACCTGCATGTGGCAATTTGTGGCTATTCCAACCCTCCTCGCGCACAAGCGGATCTTCAGCACTCCTGGCATACGCTCTCAGCCGCTCACCTACCAATCAAGCGCACTCAGCAGGTCTCACGCACCGGGGCAGCGAATGGGCTGCACACCTTCACGCTCTCCACATCCTCTCACACCACTCTCACCACCCTCACACACACGCCAGCACAGTCTGCTCTCACGCTACCCAACAGAGTTACACACATACTGCCGTAAACACCTTGGTCAGGCGCACGTACCCGCCAGGCGTCTGCGGCACCGCCTGTCGACCGCTCTCCAACAGCCAGTCCTGCTGCGCGCGCGCGCCGCCGCCCGGTCCCAAGTGTCGTCGCCCACTACAGGCCGCCCTCCTCGTCCGACGCGCGCGCCTTGCCGCCGCCAAGCAGGTGCGCCGCCATGCCGAAGAACGGCACAAAGCGGTACCTGCGAGCGGATCAGCGCCGAGAAGATGGTCCAGTAGTTTGTGACACGACGCAACAGTGACGTTGTTGGTGAATGACACCTGACGGCCTTCAACAAGACCGGCGCGAGGTGCGTGTGTCCACCGCGGGCAGGCAAGCTGAGGTGTGGTGGCACCTCTCGCCCCCCTTTCCATCTCTTCCTGTCGCGTGACCGGAGCTCTGTCAGTCTGTCAGGCCCATGTACGGCACCCAGGCGCTCGCACGCACGCACGCACGCACGCATGCACGCGACACGTACCCTGCCGGCGCGTCCTTGAGTAGCACCGCCTGCCACACCGCGTACAGACCCGAGTCCACCACGAACGCAAAGAACACCTGCGAGCGGCACCATCAAGATGGTCCAAGCAAACGTGTGACATGGCGCCGTTGCCTGATGATCGCTGCTGCTGCTGCTCCCCCGCCCCCCCGGCGTGCCCCAGCCCTTCAGAATCGCCGCCCCACGCTTATCCGTCTACGCTGCATGCCTGGATGATCCAATACCCCTGGCAACCTTACAGCAGACCGCCAGGCTCTTCCTCTCCAAACCTTCACCCCAGCCTGCCCTCCTGCACCGACTCCCCGCTGCTTGTGCCGCTGCCTCACCCGGTTGGTGTTGAACGTGTCCACCGCGTACGACACGCGCTGCGCCAGATCGCCGTACTCGGGCCGGCCAACCGCCGCCCAACCTATGGAGAACAGCCCAACCGCCAGGCTGGTCGCACCGAAGTACGGCGCCCAGTCGGGCAGCGGCGAGTCGGCAGGCGGCGGCGGCGGGAGCGCGGGCTTGCCGCGGGCGGCGGCGGCGGCGGCGGCGGCCTCGGAGATGGGCTCGGGCGCGGCACGCACGGCCAGGTATGGGATGTAGAAGACGTTGGTCAGGAACTGCGGCAGTTTGACGTTGGCAGACATTCGAAATACGGCAAGCCGTAAGCATCAGGGCTCTCGTGAGTAGGAGGCATCCTTCAGCAGTGGCTGCCGACACACGTGCAAGACGCAACCCAGCAACCCAGCCCAGCCAGATGTAACCGGCCGGCGCCTCCGCGCCGCAGCCCAACGCTTGATACGTGCCTGCCAGCCACAAGCCCCCCTCTGCAGCGCTCGCGCCTGCACTCATGCCCTGCGTGGCTCCCGTCAGCCCTCCCCTGGCACGGCGGCCTGCAGCGGTAGGGCTGCCACTATCACCGCACCGCACCACACCGCACCGCACCATGATTCCGGTCCACCAGGCAATCAGCGTCTTCTCGCCGCCCAGCTTCTTGCTGGCGCCGTCCGCCAGCATGTACGGCAGCGCCATGAGCGACCAGGCGTTGACAAAGTTGAACAGGGCCTCAGACACCTGTGTATTTGTGTGTGTTAGAAGAAAGGAAACGAATCGCCCGTTATTTGTGTGCGTGTGTGTGTGTGTGTTTGTTGGGAGGGAGAAAGGGGAGGGAGACAGAGAGAGGGCGGGCAGTTGGGCAGGCGGTTAGTAGGGGTGGCTGGCGTGGTTGGTTCGGTTTGTGCTGGCTGTGGGGTGCCGGGGGCAGGGGTAAGGAGCGCTGGGAGGCATGCAGCACCGGGCGAGTGGGGCTCACCGGCGGGCAGGGCACGGAGGGCACTGGCGACCTGTGGGCGGGTGGAAAGCGGGCCCGAGGGAGACAGAGAAGTCAGGTAAAGGGAGGCGCAGCAGCGTCAGGAGGGGCCTGGGGGCAGGGGGCAGCAACATGCGCACAGCCGGTAAAGAGGGCAAGGGGGGACCCCGTTCGGTCTGCGCTTCGCAGCGCGCAATCATTGGCACATGTGGCACACGTGGCACACGTGGCACACACATGCGGGCATGACGGGACACCACCACACACGGGGTGCCAACTCACAGGCCGGCTGCCGCCAGTCCGATGTTGACGTAGAAGAAGTTGAGCGACTCGTAGAACACCTCGGCCAGCACCTGACGATGAGCCGGGACATAGTAGACAACGAGCACGAGTAAGAGCACGGACACACGGACGGACATGTCCCAATGCCAGACGTCGTAATTTTGCCTGTTGCAGGCTACCGTACCCGCCAACACGGGGGAAGCAACGCTGCAGGACTTTGCCCGTCGTCACCAGGCCGGATGCGCATGCACACACATACACACACGCGGGCGCGAGCGCGCACGCACGTACGCACCGCCTTATGTTCTGTTTTCCCTTGTGCTCTCTATAGAACACGCACGCACGCACGCACGCACGCACCTCGGGCGGGGTGTTGTATGCGGGCGCGCCGGGTGCTGCGGTGCTGAGCATTACGTAGGCCGAGTAGCCTGTGTGTGTGCACCCCGGCAGCAGTGGGGTGGTAGCCATCCATGGGATGGGGGGGGGAGGAGGCGTGCGTGTCCCAGGTGGCGGTGCAGTGGGTGCCGTGGGGCGGATGTCAGAACCCAGCCGCATCCAGCACGACACCGCCGTCCATTCCTCAACGTGCAAATACTATGCTAAGCGCCGCCCCACCCCCCTATGCCTTCTGTGTCGCAACGTCTGTCTACATCTGCCTCGTCATTAATTAAACATGCATGGCACCCCCAATGGTTGGTTTGGGTTCTCTTGGTCGTTTCGCTTTTGGTTTCTGGAATGAACTACCCCCCACACCCCACCCCCCCGGTCCCCGCAATGCCCTCCGCGCTTCCATCTGGTGAATCCGCCGCCGTGCCCCACAATACCACATGCACGCACCACATGACCGCGCAACAACCAGCACATGTGCGCCCTCACGCCCATGCGCCCAACCACGCCCACCTGCGTAGAAGGCCCACACGCCCGCCGCGGCCAGGGGCAGGCGCTTGAGGGTGGAGGGGTCGGCGTTTGGGCCGAGCTTGCGGATCAGCGGCGTCAGCGCGCCCAGCAGCTGCGGACAACGGAGAGTGGTAGCATACGGTAGGCACGTTGGTGCAACTAAAGAAATGGAAGAAGGTTTGGCCTGCCCCTGCCCACATCCTTCTTTCCTCAGCCCGACTGCTGCTTTGCGCTCCTCGGATTCGCCCTGCTGGCTCCCCTCCACCCCAGTCCATCCACCCTTTCCACCCCATCCGCACCGCCCCTTTGACCCCCACCCCTCGTGCCCACCACCCTGCCATCCCCTGCACCCCTGTAGTCCCCTGCCGCACCTCCCAACCCCCGCAGCACCTCCCTGCCCCCAAGCAACAGTTCCAGTCCCAGCCACAGCACCCCAGCCCCAGCCCCAGCACCCCAGCACCCCGGCAGCAGCACCCCAGCACCCCAGCACACCCACCCACCCACCTTGAGCGCGCTGCTGCCGGGCTTCATGCTGCTCTCCACCAGGTCGCGCGCCGCCGTGATCTGGCCGCTGGCGGGGTCAAGCGTGTAGAAGGAGCAGCCGCGGCTGAAGGGGAACACCACGCCGTCGCCGCACTCCACGTGCCTGGGCGGGTGGGAGGGGGGCGGTGCCAGAGAGGGAGAGAGCAGGGGATGAGACTGACAGTTGAGCTGAGAATGTGTAGCCCGGAAGAGATGTTTGCAGGGGAGGCTGGAGTGAGGGAAGCAGGAGGAGGCTCCCGGCCGGACATAAAGTAACACGCACGGCCGGCGCGCCAAACGCCCAGCCACCAACTTCCGGCAGCATTACCCACCCACCCAGCACCCACCCACCCGACCCACCCAGCAGCACCCCGCCCCACCAATTCAGCACCCACCCACCCAGCCACCCACCAGGTGATGCCCACGGCGCGGGGGTCGCCGCTGGTCACGTCCTCGATCACAAACTTGAGGTCGGAGGGCACCGTCTTGCGCACCTGTTGGGGCCGAGTGATGGTGTGGAGGGGCGGCGCGACGGGAGGCGGGCGAGGCGGAGGAGTGGTGAGCGACGCGCGAAAGCCGCAAGACAAGGCAACAGAGACTCGGGGGCAGTTCATGGGTCCCAGTCACAACCACACACGAACACACAACACACGGACACACAACCTTCCAGTCCCCCACCCAGCCCAATTTCCCACCCACCTCTCCTGTACCTGTTCTTGCCACTTCGCCATGTATCATTGCAACCTGCCCCCCCGCCCCCACCTTGCGCAGGTAGGCCACGACCTCCTCGCGGCCCTGGAACGGCTCCTCGTAGATCATGTCATGGTACGACACGTCCGGGGCAAGCAGCCCGGCGATGGTGTCAATGTCGCCTGTGGTCGTGGTCGTGGTGGAGGGTGGTGGTGGTGGTTTGGCGGAGATGCCGCAGCGCGAATGCTTACGCACCAGCACGCGCAGCACAAGGAACCTTGCCAAAGCCGCCCGCCGCCCGTCAGCCGACCCCTCCCCCCGTCGCTTCTGAACCCCTGCCAGACCCGACACCAGCAGCTGGTTGGCTAGAGGTGGGGAGTGCCGCCGTGTGCCGCTGGTCGCTGCGGCAGCAGCAGCTGCGTCCCATTGATGTCCATGTTATCCCGGGTATGGCTTTGTTCTCTGGCCCACTAATCCCCTCTCCAGTCACCCCTCCAGGTTCCCACCTGCGTTGTATGCCTCGTAGTACTGCACGATGACATCCCGCCCGTCCCGGACAGCCGCCTGGCGGCCGGAGCTGCTGGTCTCCGCAGCGGCAGCCTCAGAGGGGGAGGGCGTCCGCAGCCCGCCGAACCAGTTGCGCAGCTGCGGTGAAAACCGGTCAAACAGTCAACGCAGGCTGAACGGGCACGGCTGTCGTCACCTCGCATCCCAGGACCCAGGAGCAGCATGTACGGTAGTGATGCGGGTATGGCGGAGGTGCCGGGCGCTCCGGCGCCTGGGGCTCAGGGGATGCGATAAACCCCACTCTTCACAGTCAGATAGAGCGTGCGGATGCGCCCGGGGTGTTGGGGCTCGCGGCTTTGCCTTGGGGGACACTTCAACCCGACCCTCACTTCACGCCACACAGTCTTTGGCCGTGCAGCACAGCACGGCGCACCCGCGACCGCACACCTTGTCGGTGACCGCTGCGCACTGCACCCGACGACCGCTTGGCAGTGTGAACGCGGGCGCCAGAGTTAGCGAGTTAGCGCTGCCAGCGTGCAGCGAGCTCGTCGTCGCGATTGAGCGGTGGACGGAGTGTTGCAAAGAGTTGCCGCGCGAGCAGCGCTGTGTCTTGCCACTGGTTTGCATCTGAAGCGCCATATTGACTTAATAATGCGGTTGCAGCAGTTATTGCTACTTTCGCCCAAACGATTCCTTCTTGCTTGCACAATTATTCAAGGAGCGCAAAGCCAAGGTATGCTAAGTTCCACTGTTGCTATTGCAATATTGGTCAGCACACTGTATATGCTGCCAATCGGCGAGTTGAATCCGCCCATTTACCGGTACTACCCGACACGCCACGCCACGCCTCGCCCCACCCTGCCCTCGCCGGCAACACTCACGAAGGCTTCCTTCCAGCACACCTGGTAGTTTCACCCCAAGCCGGCAAGGTATGGGTGAAGTCTGGCTGGTGACATAGTTCTTGAAGCGCCACCAGCAGTCTCACACGTCACCAACTTGACGCGTGCAGTGCTGCACCCGTACGTGCCTGTGATACCTCCCCTCGTTCCTTCACAACATCCACGTTCACGATGCATGCCGGGTTTGCCTTCAAGCCTTTAACAGCACCACAAGCACAACTCGCCCCGCAGACTTCGAAAATGTATACTCCTGGGAGCAACAGGGCAAGGATGGCGCATGCGCGTTTCATGGAGGCGCGTTTGGCACACACAATGAAGATAGAGGCGCGTTTGGCACACACAACGAACCAGGAGGGGTCTAACCTCCCCTGCGCCGAACCGCCACATGCCAAGATGGCGGGGGCGGCAGGCAGGCCAGACACCTCGGTGCGAGTAACCCCACAACTCATGGTCAGGTATGACCCCCGCCGGCTATTCAAGTCTGTATGCATGGACAGCTTGCATGTGCGTGTGCAGAAGTCCTCAACTCAAACTGCAGCGGAACTCGCTCACGGCTCAGCCTACGGAGTGCGCACTCGAATGCCACCAAAATTGATCGGCATGGTAAGTAGCCAGCCGATCATAGCAACAGAATCTCTTTATCACGGATACGGACGACAGGCCCGGCCCGGGCCCTGACATTCGGATTCCGGACTCCCGGAAATAAAGCGGGAGTGCGGGACATAGAGCTATGTACCAGTATAAAAAGGAGCTATACACTTTATTCGGACGCCAAACAGGGCTAAACACTGCAGCAATAACCATACACAATGCACAAGTTCTCCTCTACGTGAGTGTGTACAGTGTAAACCCCCAGAGACTCGTGGGCAGGTCCAGTGCTGAACCACACCATCTGTCACAACCGCCGCAATCCCTTATAATGCTAGACATCAATGCCGCTAGAGCGTGAATGCGGTCAATGACCACAGCTTGCTTACAGCCGGTGCAGTTTCATTCAGTCCGCGCACAGTCACAGAGCCGCGGCAAGCTGGCTGCTGGTGCCTGCGCAACCCAGACCTATCTTCCTTCAGGTTTAGGTGGATTGCATGATGGTGCAGAGGCTGTTGCTGTCCAGTTGCCAGCCGGCGTTGCACTTGGAGCACTGGCGGGGCCGGTTCACGTCCCTGCTGTACTCCACACAGGAGGGCATCAGGTAGCCGTCCGCGCAGCGGTCGTTGTAGGTGATGGCGCACTGCGCATGCGGTTTTGGACAAGTTTCGGGCAAGAGGGTAGGCGGGGCACACATGTGTAAGCTTGCAAAGCAGCATACATGGATGAGCTGCCCAGCGCGCGGCGTGCCGTGTACCGGTAGGAGGACAGTCAGCAAAAGACACACCTAGGTGCCCCGGCATACGGTATGCACAACCAGATGCCCCAGCCAGGGCGTGCTCCACCGGGATTCGTTTTGTGTGGCGTAGAGCAATTCGTTCTGGTCACATCGGCACCCCAGGCGTGCGTCAGACCGCCGTGACGGTTGCGGCAGGGTACATCGGTTGGAGAGCGCACCCACAATGAGCGCGACGCAACTAACGCACCGGCGAGCAAAGGCCGGAGTCCCTGTAGAAACCGGGCAGGCACTCATCGCAGGCGATGGCTTTGTTGTAGCCGACGCATTCGGTGGTGGAGGGCTTGGCGCAGCCCATTGCCTCGGTGGAGTAGCTGGCGTCGCACTGCAGTGATGTGAGCCCCATGTGCGTGTGCGTGTGTCAGCGCGAAATTCACATCATTGGTACACACGTTTGCAGTTACCTGCCTAAGCCATTGCAGAGCAAGCGATCGCCCCACAACCGGTCGCGGTACTTTGGGGCACCCTAGCACAATCAACGCGTCGCCAGTCATGCGCGCGCATGCACGCACGCGCGCACGCACGCCGACCGCAACCTCACCCTCATGCACTGCTGGTACTGGTCCATGTAGTACAGCGCGCGGCACTTGCCCAGCGCGCACACGCGGTAGTGGTTCATCGCAGTGCACTGGGTGGTCAGCTCCGCGCAGGCGGCGTCCACGTTGTTAGGGTTGGAGCACTGCGAGTAATACACGTAAAACGACAAGCCAGGATTATTGATGCAACGCAGCATGGGTTGCTAACGACTACTGGTGCTGACAACCGGCGGCCCGCCGTCAATGCGGCCTTCCAGCGGCGCGGCAGTCAAACGCACACTGTGGCACTGGCCGTCGGAGCCGTCGAGCCAGTAGGTGGGCCTGCAGGCGCGGGCCTTGCGGTAGTGGTTCATGGGCGTGCACTCCAGCAGCAGGTCGGCGGGGTCAGCGGCCGCGGGGGTGTTGTAGGGGTTGGTGCACTGCAGGGCCGCCGGCGGGCCAAACCAAAGGAGGCAGCAGCAGGCGAGGTAAGCGGGAGCCAGGAGGCAGCAGGCAGGGCGGGGCGACACACGAACGAGGTGACGGACAGGGCGGTGGTCTTCCATTCCCCAAGCTCACACAGCGCATGTGCAGCTTGCCACATGAACGCCAGCTGAGGCGCATGCTGCTGTGCGCGTACAGGGCGGGAGGCAGGGTCTCGCGACCGGCCGGGCCGGCGGGCAGCGCCGCCGCAGGTAGGCGCACAACTGCACAAGCCGCACCCGAGCCCGCCATAGCGATTGCGCGGTACGCACGGGCAGCAGCAGCAGCAGACAGCCCAGCTACCAGCCAACAGACGACACGGCCTACCAGACCAGCTGCCGCATCACCCACCGGGCGGCAGACCTCGGGGTTGCCCGGCGGCCAGTCGTCCAGCCACTGCGGCTCGCCGGCCGCGGTGGGCGGGCAGCCGCACACGCCCGTGCCGGCATTGAGCTTGTAGCCGGGCTGGCAGCTGGTGCAGCGCTGCACGCCCAGCCACACCTCCGCCGCCACGCAGGTGGCCTCGGAGGCGCCGTCGGCGCAGAACGGCTGCGGCTTGCACTGCGCGGGTGGGGCAGGAGCAGCACGTGATGGTGGGACCCGCCCACGACTCGACATGTGCTGAATGGAACGTTGTAATGTATAGTAACGTCAATGTCGCTCGGGTCGCATCGCGACACACCCGTGCCGTTTGCTTGCGTGCCATGCATCCTCTCGGCTACAGCAACGAACAATGCCCGCTCACCGTGTTCACGACGCCCTGTGTGACGTACTTGGCGGCGTTGTTGGTGGCGGCGCAGTACAGCTTGTCGGCGGCGGGCGTCACACACGCCTTGGACTCGTCGTTGGCCGAGCACGAGTCCTGGGCCGTGCACTGCATGCATGCATGCATGCATGCATGCATGCATGCACGCGCAGGCGAGCAGCACGGCGGATACGGGATCGGAATGGAAACAAGCAACCCCTTCCGGGTGCTCGTGTCGCACACACATCTGCCGCAGCACGCATTTAGCTGTGAGGCATCTATCGGTGCAGTTATGGCTCTCTCTCTCTCTCTTTCTCTCTCTCTCTCTCTCTCTCTCTCTCTCTCTCTCTCTCTCTCTCTCTCTCTCTCTCTCACACACACACACACACACACACACACACTTCTCCCTTGTTCTTTTCTTACACACACACACACACCTTCCTGACCACGCCGGTGGCCTTCTCGACGTAGAAGCTGGGGTTGCTAGTGGCGCACTTGAGGTAGCGGCTGCCGTCGCCCAGGCACTCCCAGGCGGACAGGGCGCAGTTGGGCTGGGAGTAGCACTGCGCGGGGCGAACGGGAAACATAAAAAGGAGGGGCACAAGGGCAAGCCGCCTTCAGCAATGCTCCCGGAGCTATGCCGCAGGTAGCCAAGCCAGCAGCAGGGACATACGCGGCGCGCTGCTGAAGGCGCTGCGCTCATGGATGGCACTCCACAGCTAGCGCAAGGCAAAAGGGATGCAGACCGGGATCGAGCTTGCTTGCCGTTATTGCCCCCGCGCCTGCACTTACAAGCTTACACAATGACTGGTAGTTCATGACGGCGTTCGGCTTGCACATGTCAGCTTTGCACTGCTCCTCGTGGTTCATGTCGTTGTAGCAAGTGCCGGCGGAGTCCAGGCAATTGCCGGCGTAGGACTGGGAGCACTGCGGGGCCCCGGACAGTGAAGGGTTGCGCAAAGTTACGGTGCAGTCGAAGCGGGTGGCGTAGGTGGCGGCGCGGCTCAAGTTCCGGAGACGTCACCCCGGGGGGACATTCCGTTAGCCACACCGCGCCTGGTCGGACCTCTTACCCGGTAGCACTGCTTGTTGCCAGCGAGGTAGTACCCAGGCTTGCACTCACTGCATATGCAAAATGCCGTTTGCGGGCGGGGAAGCTTTGCAGTGTGTTTTGCCATGTGGCGGGCAGGGCACATCTGCCTGTCTGTCACATGTCACATGTTGCGGCCAGCGGACGCATACATGGCAAAACGCGCCCTTCAGAGTTGACTCTTATTAGGGAACACGTGTCGACACGCTGACCCCGCCCACCTGCACTGCTGGGAATGGTTCATGTCATCGGTGCAGGTGGTGAGCAGGGCCGCGGCGTCCTTGCAGTTGGCGTTGTTGGGGGTGGTGCAGGGCATGCACTGCCCGTACTGGTCCGGCCAAAACAGGGGCTGGCAAGCCTCGCACTCGACGTAGTGGTTCTGGCCGTCGGAGCACTGCGTAGCCGAGAGGACGGCGCACCGGTCCGGCGTGTTGTTTGGGTTGGAGCACTGCGAGACGGCACGGGGGGAAGGAAAGGAGCAAGGGTGGGGCTGTATCAGGATCCATGCTCGACGTGTGTGTTCAACCTTGCAACAGTGGAAACAAAGAGATGAAGTGCTGGGTACCAGTTGACGGCTCGCGTGTCCATGTGGATAAGCAGGTACCCCTAGTGTGCTCCTCCCTTTCCCCGGCGTAGGCCTTATAGCACTCACGGGGTGACACTGGCCATCTGAATCCAACCAGTACAAGGGCTGGCATTCGAAGCACTTGCGGTAGTGGTTGAGGTTATCGCTGCACATGGGCGCGAGCGTCTTGCAGGCCGTTCCAGTGTTGTACGGGTTCCCACACTGCGTAGTCAAAGGGCGGCGGGAGAGAGGGTCACTCTGCATAAGCGACTTGGGGATGTGGTTTTTAGCGCACTTGCGCCAACCGCCAGCGGCTGGCCGAGCAGTCGGCCCTAACCGCAACGTGCTTGCCCAGCAACTTCTCCGCGGCCAAAACCGCCGCCCTCAACATATTGATTTTATTACGGAGCGTCTCACCTCGCGGCAGATGCCGTCGCTGCCGAGGTAGGTTCCCGCAACAAAGGCGCGCGCCAGTGACTGAATCCTTGCACTGCGTGGCATCGCCGCTCATGAGGACACGCTTAGGGCCCACGCCCGTAGCCGTCTCATGAAACGGACTGAGCCGTGAGGCTTGAACTGCACAGAGCAGGAGCAGCAGGAAGGAGGCGCCCGCGGCGAGGCCGCTTACCGGCGATGAAGAGCGCAACATCTCGGGGTGTGAAAGTGGGAAGCTAGAGAGGGTCGCTTAAGAGTCTGTTATATTAATACCTGTCGTCATTATTATAGTTTGTTCGGCGGTGACATTTATGGCGTCGGCGCGCCGTCATTCGATCCAGCATGGGGTGAACACGGGCAATTTGTCATGTAGCAAATGCTGCCGGCCAGCACCACTATTATTCTAGCGCCCCGCAACGGCGAATGAAAAGTCTTCTGCGTGACTGCGGGGGAAAGGTCGGGAAAGGGCGCCTTAGCCAATAATCAACTGCCAAGCCGACTGCACAGGCGGGCCTACTAGACGGACGGACGGACGGAACTCCGTCGTCCGCCACGGCTGTCTGGAGGAGTTTAAGTGCGGACCTCAACTCTACCTTATGCCAAGCGCCACACGGCCTACAGCACACAGCTTGGAGTGATCGCCAATGCTCCCCTGGTGGACGGGTGCGTGGAACGGATGTTGTTGGCCCTTAGCCCCGGGGGTGGATGGTTCAACCGCGAGTGAATAGCTTCATGGGACGAGTTTGCTCGAGGTCGTGGGTTCGATTCCCATACACTCCCCCGATTTCGGTCGGGATGAAATGCCTAGGGATAAGTGGTCGGCCGGACGAGTTTAGGACTTAGTCGATGAGCCCGGATTCGGTCCACTAGGGCGGCCGCGAGCTCCTATAAAGTAAGAAGTATCGATCGATCGGGTGAACGGTTAGGCGGCAGAAGTCACGGTGGAGACGTTGGCGTGCAGGTGGCACGCCCCTGAAGTCCAGAGCAGTTCGCTCGCGACCCGGGTCACCAGGTCCTTCTTGTAACCATGCATTCTTAGCCCCTTACTTGAGAGGTCTACCGCATGGAGCTGCTAAAACCGCATGTGCATGCGCCAGCGCAGCCCCCGCCCACAACACCACGCTGCACTCGCTGCCGGATGTGAGGCCGCAGTAGGCCCCGGATCCCTATCCACTGGCCGCAGGAATCCCATATGGAACCAGAATGAACGGCCCAAGCCATCCTACTAGCCGCGGAAGACCTGAAGCCGTCTGCCCCGCCCCGGGGTATGGCTGGCGACATAGCCCTGCCTGACATAGCTCTTCCTTAGCTCCTATGCCGAACGGAACATGACAGGACCAGGGCTGGGGGTGGCTGGTGGACCGGAAAGAAGGCACGCTTCCCCCCATCTTTCCCAGGGCGCCTCAGAGCCCAAAAGGTGCCACTTTCTAGCGTTTGGGGGGCTCCGTCCCCCCCCAACCCCCCCCCCCCCCGAAAAAGGGTATTGTGGAAGATTTGGGGCCGTGAATCTGTCTGGTACGTGAAAGATGGGCCCCCCAAAACGGCCGGCGACGGGGGGGCACATTTCGGGCCAGTTTCTTTCCGGAAAGACGAAGTTATGAGCCCTGGACAGGACTTGCACACAGCGCGCTAGCTTGCTTCTCTGTGCACCTCTACTCCCTAGGCCACTCACATCAGTGTGCTTGCTCATCCCTAGCAGTTGCAACCACGCACGGCGGCGGGATGTGTGACGCACGTGCCCCAGCCGCCTGCAAGCACACAGCGCCACATACAGCCGCAGGCAGGTCACGGAGGAAGATGCTACGGTATTGCGCTCACTGCAGGCTTGCCGTAGCTGATGCCGGTACTGTCGTGCTTGGCACGGCCATGACAGACGCAAGGCTTCCGGAAAGCTGGGACGCGCGGTTAGTTGCTTGGGAGGTACACTTGAAGCACTTGCCTACGGGCTGCGTGTCCCCTATAACACGCCATGCATGACGACCAGCAAGCAATAAGGACGCGACCAACCGCATCCTTAGTGCGTAAGCGCGAGGGCCAAGACGTCGAGTCCCACAGCGCACCGTTGGTCAGCAGAGGGCTTCATGGCCGCCAATGCCGGCCTGCTGCTGTGGTCAGCAGCGCACTGCTACCGTAACGGCCACGCCGTACCAGCCCGGGGCGTCGGGCAAGCTGCACGCCCAGGAACGCAGTACGGCATGCACGCGTGCACCGCATGCATGCATGTACAGGAAAAGGCGTTCGCCTCCGGCGTGCCGCGTGACCTCCACTCTCCCGCCGCGGCTGCTGTGCCGGGCCGGCCCGATAGAGCGGTAAGTATGCTTGCAGCCGCGTTGCAGCGCGGACACTGTTTGCTAATGTCTGACATTGTGACTCGCGTGGAGTGCAGATGACTCTGCGAACAACAACTCCTCTCCCTCTCCTCGGAGGGATTGTTGGAGATGCTGTCTTTGCGGAGCCTGTCTTTCAGCCTACTTTGTCACTTCAGACATGAAGACGCTGCCACTGTTTATTCGTGAAGGCAATCGATGGACCGAAAGCGGCCGAGGTAAGCCCAGTCGCTGGCATGGGGCGGGCCATAACCGAAAGCCTCTCGTTTCGAGCCGGCGAGCCAGTTGCGTCCCATCCAAGTCGCTGTTCATAGTTAAAATATACCTTGACGACACATACCTCTTTAAAAACCTGCTCAGACAGCCGCGGAAAGGGCAAGTAACATTTCGGCGACCGTTTGTGCCGGTTTGCTGACGCGCTTACCGGGGACTAGCGCCGGCTCTGTTGTTGCACCACAGCTTGAGTTCGCGCTCATAGGCCCATAGGCAGCGGCGCAACACGTGCAGCCGCGCCAGGCACGACTTACCCCTGTACATTCTGCGAGATGGACTTGTCGGCTGTGCACCACACCGTGCTGCTGGCTTGTCTAGTTTGCGCTGGATTGGCTTGCTGGAAGGCGCTGCGTTTGCTGGCTCGGTGAGTTATTGCGTGTGCGTAAGAGGCACCTCCGTTGGAGAAGGCTACTTCAGCAGACTGCAACTCTTGACTTGACCGCAAGCCACGCAAACAAGCGATTCAAATCTTTACTTGGCGGCGTTATTGCGGGCCCCAGACGGCACAGCCCGCCTGATTGCGAGCCTCGGCTTCTCGGGGGGTTGCAACGTGGGCGCCTTCGCGCGCTCAAGCCCTCGCAAATGCTCACCGATATGTCTTGCTATCACTGCAGGAAAGCGGCGGCACGACCTCTTGCGTCCCGCGCCGTGGCGCCTCCTCCGCGCGAGTGCGCTGAGGCACGAGTACCCGCGGTGGGCCCACGGTGCCAGCTTGCAAAGCAAGCAGCCACCCGTGGCTCGCGCTGCCCCGGCGCACTAGCGCGGCTGCCGTCTGGTGCCCCGGTTGCAGTGGCCGAGGGCACCGCTGACGGCGCCGGCCTCGTGTCTCCCGCCAGCTCGGCACCGTGCAGCGTCGCTGACAGCGCAGAGAGCCTGAGTCGCAGCAGCAGCGGGATGTCATCGCCCAGCGACAGCGACACGGAATCCAATGGCGGGCGCCGGCTCAGCACTAGCAGCAGCTGCAGCGGGGTAAGCGCAGGCGGCTCGACCTGCGCCCGGCGCTTCCGGGCCGCTGGCGCTGTCAGCGCTACCTGCTCGCCGGCTGCCGCGGTCAAGGCAATGACCGCCAGCTCTGCCGCCACCTGCAGCGGCCCCAGCACCTCCACCACCACCTCCACCTCTGGCAGCGGCAGCGCCACCAGCAGCTGCAGCGCGGCTAGCAGCAGCGCGCCCAGCCCGCGCCCTGTGCTGCGCTCCTCGCTGCGGCGGCCGCAGGCCCCCCGCGCCAAGGCCGCCGCTGCGGGCGTTGCCAGCCCGGCCCGCCGCAAGACTGTGACGTTCAGCGCCGAGGGCGACACCATCTGCTCGCCGCCCACCGTGGAGGCCCTTGGGCTGCTTGCCGCCGGCGCCCGGGCCGTGCCGGTGCTGCCCCTCTCCGCCGCCACCATGGGCAGCCCCCTGGCGACAACAACCGCGACGGACGCCGTCCCCCTTGCCTGCAGCCGGTCACGCTCTGCCGACCTGCCAGCGGGGCTGCCTTCCTCACCAGCACCGGTGGCTGCTTCGTCGACTTCAACCTCAACGCTGGCCCTGTCGCCGGCGGCGCCCTCGCTCTCCCTCCCCTCGGCGTCCTCGACCTCTTCCTCCCGCGCGGCGGGGCCCGGGCGGCAGCGCGTGCAGCAGGCGCTGGCGGAGGCGCGGGCGCGGCACGCGCACCTGGGGCGGCAGCCGCTGCCGGCGGCCTGGCCGCTGCCGCCGCACGCGCCGGGCTACCAGGCGGAGCTGCTTGCGGAGGCGGCGGCGCGGCAGCGGGGGCTGCAGGCGCAGGAGCCGCAGGCGCCCGGGAGGCGGGAGCGCCTGGCGGGCAGCCCCAACCTGCCGCTGTCGCACCTGGACTCGGGGCTCCTCTCGCTCGCGTACACCGACGGCGCCGCGGCGGGCCCCTCGGCACCCGAGTCGGGGCTGGGAGCAGCGGAGGAGCGGGCGCAGGACCGCGGCGGCCGCCGCGCGGGCGGTGTGGCCGCGGCGGCCGCGCTGCGGGAGGTGCTTGCGTCGGAGCCGCTGCTGCTGGCCCGCGTCGTGGCGCGGCAGCAGGCGCTGTCGTCGGCGCTTGCTGTGGGTGCGGCGGCGGCGCAATGACCGCGCCACGTGACAGCCCTGGCGATGCCACGGGGGCAGAGGCACTTGGCTTTTGTTGATTTGGTCCGGGAACTGCTGAAGCGGAGCAAAGCGCAGAAACTTGTGTTACATACCTACGTCAGCCCCCATTTTTGCTGCCGCTAATGCTTGACTACACGCTTGCGTTTCTGTTTGTTGGTTGGCTTGACTCATTTTTTGCCTGTCGTGCAAGGCATTACCCAAACACATCACAGTCTAGTTACAGTGAGGGCGAATGGAGGGCTATTGTCTTGGCGGAAAGGGAGACTTTTAGGCACGCAGCACGTGCTGTGATGAGTGTCGGGTTATCTCCGGTGGCACGTTTGAGTTTTGCGTATTTTTGTCGGCGCGGGCTGTGGCGCATGCGGCTTGAGCCCGCATCGCAGATCTGCTGGGGGCCTGCGTGGGTACACGCATGGTGAAACCCAATAACGTCAGCAGGTTGAGTGTAGCGTATTTCTGAAGGGCCGCATATGAAGTATAGCGAGCGCTGAAGAGGCAAGTGTGTAGTAGTAACCCAAGCCGGCGGAGGTGTTTGCCGCCCTCCAACAGCCGATCACAGGAGCGCGTTGGCCGCGAGGCACGCCTGCTGAGTATGATTGATTGGTCCCCAATATATGGACCAAGGATATGAAGTCAACACTGAATGTGCCAGTACAGTGAGTAAAGCAATTGAGCAGCAGCTGCGAGAGTGCAGAGTGTATGGTATGGTTGCGCAGGTGTTCAATGTATAGCTAAGTAGCACTGATGCTTTACCCATTACTGATCACGTGCGGAGTACAGTTGGTAGGGGCGACCTAAGATGGCCACAGCGTGTGGCACATTGGCGACGCGCGCCACCCACAAAGAAAGCTGACCGGGGGGCGGGGGCAGACAGGGTCCTTCATCAAGCAGTGTTGTAACTAATTGGCTCTGTGAGATTGCCCCTGTGTCAGAGGGCGCACAGCTGTGACACGGACATGCGCTAAAACGCTGTGACTACGCCGTGCGGCTGCGACAGCTCACGAGACACGACGCACTCAGCTTACCGTGTCGTAGCATGTTCATGTGCTGCCAGCGGCTTCACGTAAAGCTAAGCCTAGTCCTCGAGCGTGTAATGCGGGGGGCCGCAAGCCAACCTTGAAGGTGGAAGCGCGTGGGAACGCGCTGGTGAGCTCCGACCCAGCAGCAACTTGGGGCAGGTGTGCAAGTGAGGCGACCGGCCTGTAAGGGGCGACCAGCGATGGCGGCGATGCCCCTCTGTGCATAGCCGTGCTGCTTGCCGGGGTCGCGCACGATGGATGCGCATTGGGGGCTGGCGCGGTATCCAACTTCCCAGCTGCGGTGCACCCTGCTGCGTAACTGCGTAAGCCCTGCTGCATAGGCCATAGGTCCTGCGGACAGCTGAGCCAGCGCCTGCGCCTGCTGCCCACATCGGCGGGGAGCGTATCGGGACACTGGGCGGCAGCTTGAAACGGCATACTGGTAGCGATGCAAACTGGTAGCGATGGCACACATGTGCTGAGGGGGCTGGCATAGCTGGCACGGCCACGCGGGGGTGAACATGTATTGAAACGGTTTACACATTACACGCCTGGTAAAGTCTTCGTTCGCCGCCGCCTCAACCGCCGCCTCAACCGCCAACCACCTCTGGCCCCAAACTGCTCGAGTGGTGTTCATCTGCTCACAGCCTCAACCGGCACAAAACGGGCCGCGTACGCCGATGCAGCAAGGCCCAACAGTGCACCGGCAACAACCGGTGTCGCCCATCACCTCCAAAATTGGCACCGCTGCCTACCTCTCAAAGCGCCAGCCGCCCTTACTCCTACGTCACGGCTCCTGCTGCCTTCACTGCTGCTTATCTGCTGATTGTCATCGTAGGCCACTCGCCCCACTGTGCGGCCCACACACCCACACGCGCATCAGTACGGTGCGCGGCGCGGCAGGTCGGTGAGTGGCCACACCATGCCGCACCCATGGCGACGCCGCACCCATGGCGACGCTGCTCTGTGCATCGTACCTTTCCTGGTGCCCCCGTCTCTCAATCATCACACCCACCACGGCTACCTCAGACCAACACCCGGCAGTGCCGCGAAGGCGGGCCACCAGCTAGTGCGGCTGGCACCACACACACCGGAGCCGCGCCCGCACCAGCGGTAGGCTCCACGCCCCACCCGCTCCACGCCCCACGGCCCACGGCCCACGGGCCGCTCAGCTGGTGTACAGCACGTCCTCCCAGGGGTGGCGGTACAGCGGCTGCTGCAGGCGCTTCTGGTCCAGCGCATGCCCCACCAGGCCGATGGAGCGCGCCACCACGAACAGCGCATTCAGGTAGCTACAGGGGGCGGTTGGAGGGGCGGGGGTGGCCAGGGGTGAAGGTGGAGGTGCGGGCGTCGGGTGTGAAGGCACGGCGGTGGTGGTGCAGGCGCAGGGGCAAGTGCGAATGCAAGCGCGGCGATAAGGGTGGATTCGGTTGATGTGCGGGGATGTGTATGGGGCAGGCGGCGGGGCAGCAGGCACGTGGAGACATGGCGGTTGGCGAGGGGCTGACGCCGGGCATGTGTGTGTGTGGCACACAGGTGTGCAGCATAGCCAGACGGATGCACCACCGCCCTCTCACTTTCAGCTGTCGCGCCCAGCCCAGGAGGTCTGATGCTTCTCCTGCGGTCCTGCCTGCCCCCGCTCCCTCCCGCACCTGGTTCCTGCCTCATCGAGTGCCCGCTCCCACCTCGTGCACCAGGCCCCACCCACCCGGACCCACCCACCCCGGCCTCCTCCTCCTCCTGCTCACCCGATCTCCACGATCTCCGCCGCCTCCTTGTCACTGAAGCAGCCGGACGAGGCCAGCAGGTCCAGGAACAGCGCGCCGATGCAGCCGTCCACGTTGAGCACCTGCAGCAGTAGCAGCAACATGCAGTAGCAGCAGCGGCGGGGCGGCGGCGGCGGCAGGAGGAGGGGCAAGAGGAGGAGGAATGAGGAGGAGGAGGAATGAGGGGGAGGGGTTACACTCGTCATGAGGGGCAGTAATGAGACGGAGGAGTAGGTGCAGGCACAGGTTGAGGTGGAGGGAGGCGAGACAGGGGTAGGCAGCAGGTGGGTTGACAAGACAAGATGCCTAGTCCAACAAACATAACTGATTTAGTTGGGCCAGGTGGGACAGCCCTGAGGGCAACGAGGCATGACGCAAGCGGGCGGCCGCTGAGTGTGTTAGGCAACACGCGGAGTGTTAACGATCACGAGGGAGAGAACTAACACGCGGAGTGTGTGTCCGCATGGTCCCTGCAGAGTCCCGGTCGCCGCCACCCCTCGTGGTAGCTGTCCCTGCACCGACGCACAGCACGCACAGCACGCACAGCACGCACCAGGTTGGGCGCCTTCTGCAGCGTGTAGGTCTCCACGTCCACCGCATAGTCCAGGTAGCGCGTGGAGGGGAAGAACTGCGAGTGGAGGATGGAGGCAGGGCGGGGCGGGGCGGGTTGGGAGGGAGCGCGCGGGGGGTAGCCATCCATGGATGGTGTTTAATCAATAATGAAGTGCCGATGTCCAGAGGTACAGCGGGGGGGGGGGTGCAAGGAAACATGGCGAAGTGGTAGGGGGAGAGCGGAGAGGGGAACGGGGGCGGGGCGACTTGATTCCAGATTCCAGAACCCCAATCGACCGCTGCAAACCCAGCACCCAGCACCGGCGGGGAGGGGGGAGAACAGCTCCGGCGGCGGGGGCGGAGAACAGCTCCCTCCCCGCCCCTTCCCGCCCTATCACTCCACTGACCTTGCGCGCGTACTTCTGCAGGAGCTCCACGCGCTTGTCGCGGTTGTCTTTGGACTTGATGCGGTGCCCGATGCCCGCCACGCGGATGCCCTTCTTCTTCAGGCCCTCCACGAAGTCCGCGGGGCTCTGGCCGGCGTCGCACGCCACCTTGAAGTAGCTGATAGCAGGCAGGCGAAAAAAGGAAGGGCTTTTCAGTCCTTTTCAGTTTCCGGGGAGGGCTAGGACTACTGCGCATACGGTATTTGCGGTGGGTGGCAGGGCCGCCGCCGCTCCGTCAGCAACCTGCTGCATGGAGCCTGCTGCCATCCTGGCTGGAGGACAACACTCGTGACTCGTCCTGGCCTGGCCTGTGGTGTCCTAGCCGCGCATCAGCCGGGCACCTTGGAAGGCGCACGCTGCCCACCCACCCACGCAAGCCCACCCACCCACCCACCCACCCACCCACCCACCCACCCACCCACCCACCCACCCAGGCACCCACCCACCCACCCACGCAAACCCACCCACGCAAACCCACCCACGCGCCCACCCACCCCTACCGCGCGGCGTCGTCGATCGCGCCGCCGAAGCGGGGCCCAATGGTGAGCAGACCCGACACCAGCGAGGAGACGATATCCTTGCCGGCGCGGCTGGTGACGATGGCGTTATGCGCGCCCGACACGCAGGGGCCGTGGTCCGCGCACAGCATCACGCACATCTGCGGGCAGGGCATGGCAGGGCACGGCATGGCAGGGCATGGCAGGGCCGGGCCGGGCAGGGCAGCCGAAGCCAATGCCGTAGTGAGAATGCGAGAGCAGGAGAGGATTGCTGTGTAAGCAAGCGAGCATGTGCCGTGCAACACACGGCAAGTATGGGCCGGGGGGGTGTTCCATGCATTTAAGTTAATGACGAGGTAGACGTAGAACCGGGGGGGGTTGTTAGGTTCAGTAGTCGTGGACTCCGTGGGGGGGGGGGGGGTTGTGGTTACCAGCCCAAACTAAACCAAACCCAATGCGTAAGAGCGAGGAGAGCGACGGCACCGCCGCACTGAGGACGCCAGATTTTACACACCGAAACAGCAAAACACGCAACACACGCCTCCGCCCCCCGCTCCGCCTCCGCCGCCGCCGCACCTCGATGAACTTGGTGGCGTACTTGGGGAGCTTGCGCTTGAACCACAGCAGGCTGATCACGTCGCCGATGCCGTAGTCGCCTGTGCGCGTGTGTGCATCACCATTTCACAACGTGCGTGAGGGAACGGAGAGGTGCGCTCGTGCGCGGGAAATGTGTCGGTGTGAATAAGAAAGTTGGTGGAGAGAACACACGCCGCGTGCAGGCGCAGGCGCAGCTCCAAACCCGACCCGGCCTCTCCAACCTCTGCCCCCTGCTTCACCCGCCTGCTGCGCTGCGCATGCCGTGTTCCACCCTCCTCCTCACGCCTTGCGGAACGCCCCCACCCCTGCAACCGCCGCCCCCCCCCCCCGACCAAGGCCCACCCTCGATCAGCTCCGACATGGTGACGCCGTAGTAGGTGGGCTCCTCGCCGCGGTCGTCGCAGATGGTGGACACGATGTGCGTGGGCACGCGCACCTGTGCCGGGCCGCGGGGTGGGGGTGGGGGTGCCATGCATGTTTAATTAATGACGGTGGAGATGGGGGTGGGGGTTCCATGCATGTTTAATTAATGAAGGAGATGGGGGTGGGGGGTTGCAAGGATATTGGGCGAAGAGGTAGAACAGGTACAGTGGAGGGGTGGGGGCGGCAGCGGCAGCAAAACCGGTTGCGTGCCGACCGAGGATGCGTGCAGGTGCAGGTGCAGGTGCAGGTCAGGGCACAGCCAGGCAGGCAGGCAGGCAGGCGTGCCCACGACCACGCCTGCCTGCCTGGCTGTGCCCACGACCACGACCACGACCACGACGGACACGTCGCGCCACACAACGAGGCGCGCGTGTGCCATGCGGGAGCAGTGCAGCAGCTGCAGGGTCCTTTCGGCATATGGCAAAGCTGCGTGCGTGCGCACACACACATACACACGCGCGCGGGGCCAACAGGCAGGTCACATCGGCCCGCCACACATGCGACCCTCAAGGCTGTCAGCGCCTTAAGGGCCCATAGGCCCCTCGGGACTCCCGCCATCCCCCCCCCCCCCTCATCAGGCCCCTCCGGGCCCCCATCACCTTGCCCGCCGCCACGGCCGCTGCGAGGTCCTGCGGGATGGCGGGCGCGGGCACGTCCGCCGCCGGCACCAGCGTGCCCGCCGCCACCAGCTTGTCGTACACCGACCTGCGCGGCGTGTGACGTGTGTTAGAAATCACAAGGAGATAACAAACAAATCAAAGACCGTGCATGCAATGTATGTGTGACGTGTGTGACGCTGTGTGTGACGTGGCTTGGGTGGTGTGCGGCAGTTGCGCGGCGCACGGTGTAGTAGGCGGTGTAGGAGGGGTATGTGAGGACGCGCCAGACAGGTGGCGATGGTGGCAAGCCATGGCAATGCAGCGGGTGTGGCGGGTGGGTGGACAGTTGTCCTCCGGGCTGGAAGGCACCGAGGGTGAGCCTCCTTTGGCGCACAGCCTGCCCCCCCCTCGGTGCCAGCCCACGCACGCCACGCCCACCAGAGGCCTGCAGTACTTTGCTGGGTGCGTGCCAAGGTTGCACCCACCCACCTGCCCACCCACCCACCCACCCACCTGCCCAGCCATCCACCCACCCACCCACCCAGCTAACCCCCGGCCGCTCACTTGATGGCTCCCTCCAGCCCCTCGAAGGAGTCCGGCACCGTGGCGCCCGCCTCCCGCAGCGCCGCGTTCTTGGCCTGCGCGCTCTCGAGGTCGCCGCCGCTGCGCGCGCCGGCGTGCCCGAACTGCACCTCGCTCTTGAACAGCTTGGCGCACGTGCCCGACACCTGCGGCGGCGGCGGCGGCGGCGACGGCGGCGGCAGCAGCAGCACGTGGGGGCGTTGCGTGGTGAGCGCGTGGGTACCATGTTGGGTGTGTGGGTGTTTGGGGGTGTTTGGGGGCGTGACGATTGTGGATGCGCACAGCGCGTTGGGGACGCGGCCTTAAAAAGCCTGCCCGTTCATTAGGCAAATGTGTTTACCCTAAGCCTGCTGACCGTGCCTGCCCAACCCCAGCCAGCCTTCCAGCCCAGCCCAACCCAACCCTCCGCCTCTGCCTCCTGCTCCTGCCCCTGACCCCGCCTCCGCGCCCCTGCCCCTGTGCCCCGGGCCCCACTCGTTCTCACCCAGGCCACCACGGGCTTGGTGACGGCGCCGGCCTTGATGGCCTCCACCAGGCCGTACTCATCCGTGCCACCCAGCTCCCCCAGCACCACAATCATCTTGATGGCGGGGATGTGCTGCGAGGGGTGCCGGGGTTGGGTTGGGTTGGGTTGGAAGGAGGAGGAGGGGGTAGTTCATTCCAGAAACCAGAAGCGAAACGACCAAGAGAACCCGAACCGAACCCGGAGGGGGAGGAGGGCGTGCGGGCGCGAGGAGGCGTGATGAGCTGCGGCGCGCGTGGTGTACGGCATTGGTTAAGACGCAAGCCGAGTGGCCGCCCGCCCCTGCGCCGCGCGTGTCCGCCATGCGGCACCACCACCCCCCGCACCACACACCACCCCGGCCCCAGCCCCAGCCCCGGCCCCAGCCCCGGCCCCGGCCCCACCTCATATCGCAGGCAGTGGTCCGACAGCGTAGAGCCGGGGAAGGCGTCGCCGCCGATGGCAATGCCTGCGCGTGGCGGCGGGTCACGTGGGCAGGGGGGGAGGTAGTCGGGCGCACCCACCCGCACCGACCCAACGCATGGCGCCTGCCTGTTGCCTGCTCGCGTTTGCCCCCCCCCCCCCCGGCCCTCAGCAGCCCCATGGCCTGTCCCTTAGGTACCGTACTCGCTTGGGCTGATCCGCCCAGCGCCCGTCCCCGACCGCTAAGGACGGCACTGGCGAGCCCCCTCCCCACGCCTCCCCTCTTCCCTCTCCCCTCCCTCGGGCTGGAAACAACAATCCCCTCCCCTCCCCTCCCCTCTTCCCTCTCCCCTCCCTCGGTTGCTTTGCTTGGGGCTCTGGAATGCACTACCTCCCCTCCCCTCCCCTTTTGGTTTCTAGAATTTACTACCCTCCCCTCCCCTCCCCTCCCCTCCCCTCCCCTCCCCTCCCCTCCCCTCCCCTCCCCTCCCCTCCCCTCCCCTCCCCTCCCCTCCCTCCCTCCCCTCTCCCCTCCCCTCTCCCCTCTCCCCTCTCCCTCACCCGTCTCCCCTCCCTGCCCCCCTCACCCTCGTACAGGCCGTCCGTGGCGCGGGCCAGCACGTTGTACATCTCGTTGCTCATGCCGCCGCTCTTGGACACGAATCCCACGCTGCCGGGGCGGTGCAGCTTGCAGGCCACGATGTTGTCCAGCGTGCCGGCCGTGTCGCCGATCTTGAAGGCGCCGGCCTGTGGTGGTGGTGATGGTGGTGGTGGTGATGAGGATTGATTAATTGCTTGGTGGCACAATGGCGAGGATGGGGCTCCATTGCATGAGTACGGTGGGTGCAGGGCGCCCGCCCCCCCCCCCCCGCCGCCCAACGCCCCACAACCCACAACCCCACACAGCGCCCCGCGCCGCCTGCCATCCGCCCTCAGTGTTCCAGCACTCCCCTCCCTCCCCTCTCTCCCTCCCTCCCTCCCTCCCTCCCTCCCTCCCTCCCTCCCTCCCTCCCTCCCTCCCTCCCTCCCTCCCTCCCTCCCTCCCTCCCTCCCTCCCTCCCTCCCTCCCTCCCTCCCTCCCTCCCTCCCTCCCTCCCTCCCTCCCTCCCTCCCTCCCTCCCTCCCTCCCTCCCTCCCTCCCCTCCCTCCCTCCCTCCCTCCCTCCCTCCCTCCCTCCCTCCCTCCCTCCCTCAGCCCCCCCCCCAGGTTAAGACCACACCACCTCCGCGCTCTGGTTTGGGCTGGCTGGTTTGGGTTCTCTTGGTCGTTTCGCTTTTGGTTTCTGGAATGAACTACCCCCCCCCACACACACACACACCTGCACGCCGCCCACGGTGGCGGGCCCGATGATGACCTTGTTGTTGGCGCGCGCCACCGCGATGAGGTGCTTGGTGTCCTTCTCCGGCACGCCCTCGGCGATGATAGCGACCACACGCAGCGTGGCGCTGTTGAGCGCCTGCAGCGAGCTCTCGTAGGCGCTGAGGGGTTTGGGGTGTGTATGTGTGTGATGGGGGCGGTGGTGGGGCCGGGCGGGGGGCGAGGGTGCAAGGCTTATTTGGTAAAAGGGAGGCGCACAAGTGCAAGCAGTCGCCACGCGCAGGGGCCCAAGGGCGCAGGGGAAGGCAGAAGAGCGCCGCCCGCAGTCGCATCCTCCAATACTGCTGCCGCTAACGGGCCTCAAACTGGCTCCCACCCGCCCTCCCCCTTCCCCACACCCACCCGCACAACCCAACCCGCGCTTCCCCCCACCCGCACACCCCCACTTTGGGTTCTGGAATGAAGTACCACACCCCCACCCCTCTTTGGTCTCTGGAATGAACGACCCCCACCCCCACCTGCGGAAGGAGGCGTAGTTGATGAACACATCCGCCTTGGGGTGCTTGCGCGTGGCCTCGGCAATGCTGCGGGGACAGGAGGAGCGCCGCACGCACAGCACACACGCTTCAAATGCCCGGCCCGCACACGACACGAGAGCGGCGCGCGGATGTGGCGGAGCGCGGCCAGCACAGGACGGCGCAGGGCGCCCATCGCGAACAAGAGCCAGGATTCCTCAGGAGATAAGACAGACACAAAGAACAAAAACAAAACAACAGCAACAACAAAACCCGGCACGCGGCTCCATGGCGACGCGCTCGGCCCCACCTGCCGTACACGGGGATGGCTGCGGCGACGTGCAGGCGGCGGTGAGGCGCCGGGATGAGGGGCCGGGCGGGGGGGGGCGGGGCGTACGGAGGAGCAGGAGGGCAGCAGCCGGCAGCAGCCGGCAGCAACGGAGCCAGGGGGTGGGGGGAGAGTAAGCTATAGCAGGCGAGTCGAACACGGATGTGCACGCAGCTGTCAAGGGGCTCCGACCAACTCCCATCGACGCGGCAATGTGCCTATGTCACCGCTTGGGTGTTGCCCGTTCCAAACGTGCACGCCAGGGGGGTCAGCCGTGACGGAGCCCCTCAGCACCCGCAGCACCCGCTACCGCGCCGCCTGCCTGCACGCTATCACTGCCCCCCCCCCCTCATGATTGGATGGCTAAGCTTGAACTTTTCAGACACCAGCAACACAAGGTTGTGGTGGTGCGGCGTCTGCAGGTGCCTTGCCTTGCCTCTCCCGACACACCGTCAACTGTTGAATAGTAACGCGTTCTGCCCCGGCGTGTCGCCAGCCCACATACTTTATGCCACACACCCCGCACCCCGCCCTTCTACCATTCCTGACACTGACACATCCACTCCTGCACAGTTTCTCCCCTGGCCCACGCTGGCTTCACGCACGCCCCGAGCAGGCCAGGCCGAGAGGTTCACGCCACGTCCGCGCACAACCCACCCACCTATCTCGTTCTTGCCAAAGAATAGCTTCTGGAAGCCGCCCGAGCTGCCGGGCGTCACCAGGGCAGCAACTGAAGGAGTCTCACGGCCTGCGCGCGGCGAGGGGACCGCCAGATCGCTCGAACGCCGAACGCGAACGGGGGCAGAATGTACCGAACATCGGAAATGCCACGTGCGAAGGCCCCCTACCGCAGACGAAGTCGAAATCGAGCATGCGCTGAACAGGCTTCTCCTTATAGTTGAAGAAAATGGCCTGCGTCTCCTTGTTGAAGAGCTGGCCCAACATGATGCGCTCCTTGTTTCTTCCAACGGGCCAAACTCAGGGCGGATTAATACAACTAATATGAGGGAGCACTCCAATGTAAATTAAGGATGATCTGGACCCCGTTGGCGTTAGCGTAAACCCCAACTCGCCTAGGAAGTTGTGCGACTTCGCGACTCGCCCCAGTGGAGTCGCTTTGCAAGTGCACGCTGCTCTTTTTATGTATTTGCTTTACAATGCACGAGCGCGGATTGTTTCCACGGTGGATGGGAGCAAGCGAACGATTGTTGCCGATGAGAGCGTTTTGCGCGGGACGGAGCTCCACATCCCGCATTTCCCTTTGCCAACACAGTGTACACCATGCAAGCGCCGCGCTAAACTCACCATGACGATCCAGGGGCCCGAAACACAGTTGGCAGGCGGTGACAGCCGCGACGTCCTGCGACTGTTCTTGCCGACGTGCAGCCCCGCCCCTGGAAGCGGCCCGGCCGCTGCTGACAGCGCGTTGAGGCTGCAGGGGTTCTTGAGGGAGCATTCCGATGGGGCGGACCTCTACCTGCCGCCGCTCAAGGGCGCTGGCGGGACCACGCCTCGGTCGCTGACGGGCCCTGGTGGCACCCTACACGATTCTCGCCAACGCAGTCCGAGCAACGGCTTGGACGCTTCAGAGCCGGTGCCAGCTTGCCCCTGGCCCTGCGCGCCTGGGAGGTTTGTGACAGTGTCATGGGCATCCCAGGAGCTCGGGCAGCGGCGGCCGCTGCCGCTGCCACTGCCACTGCCAAAGGAACAGCAACAGGCGCAGGCTCCGGAGGTGGTGCTGCACGGCAGCGCCCACGTACCCTGGCACGGCAGGGACGTGTGCGTGCCCCTGCAGGCCAGCCTGTGGTCGCTTCCAACACAGTCATCGTCTTTGCCACCGGAGCCTGCAACAGCCACAGCCTCAAGGCGGCGCGCGGCCGCTGGCGCTGGCGCTGGCGCTGCCGCCGCAGCACCTCCATGGCCGCTCCAGGTGGCTGGGCAGCCGCTGCGGCTACAGGTATTCCTGTATGAAGTCGCGGCGTGGCGGCAGGTGGCGGCGGCAGAAGCGGGCATGGCAGCGAGCGGTCATGGAGGTGCGTCCGCGCAAGCGGCAGGCGCACCAGGTGGCGGCCAGGGTGCGCTGGGGCCGCCGCTGCCGCGGCCGCTGCCGCTGGCGTTGCCGCTGCGACTGGCGCTGCGTCCGGCTGCAGACCCCTTCACTCGCTGCCGTGCGGCGGCAGCCCTTGAGGTCGCATGGGATGGAGGTGGCGCTGGCGAGACCGCTGTTACCGCTCGGCCGGCGCCCGGGTCAGCGGCGGCGCCTGTGCGGTGGACGCAGCTGCGGCCCCTGCGGGAGGCCGCGGCGGCCGGCGTTCACGCAATGCTGGACCAGTCTGCGACATGTGAGCCTTTGCACGATGGAATGGCCTGCATGTCAGCACTTTGATTCATACCAGCTGCATGGGTTACCGTATGACCCCCGCTGTTGCTGTTGTTGCTGTTGCTGTTGCTGTTGCTGAGCCCGCGCCGCAGGCTGTCACGCGCGGCACATTGCGCACTGCGTGACTACGCTGCGGCAGCTGCATGCACAGTACCGCAGCTGCGACCACGACCGCGGCGGCAGTAGCAGCAGTAGCAGCAGCAGCAGCAGCAGCAGCGCAGCCAGCAACACTGGCACTGGCCGCAGCCGCAGCAGCATCGCTGGCAGAGGTGCTGGGGCGCGTCGAAAGGCCGGCGCTAGCGCCGCCGCCGCGAACGCTCCAGGTTCTGCCGCGCCAGCCCCAAGCCAGCGCAGCAGCGGCGGCGGCGTGGTTTTACAACGGCGCCGCAGCAGCGGCGGCGCGGCCCTAGCGGCGTGCATGGTGCTGTCGCTGGTAGTGCAGCTGGCGGCGGGGCCGGTGGTTGCGGCGGCGGTGTGGCGACAGCGCGCGGCTCTGTCGGCGGCGGTGGAGGGGGCCGCGGCGGGCGCGGAGCAGGTGCTGCGGGAGCAGTATGATTGGTGGGTCTGGGTCTGTGTGTGTGTGTGTGTGTGTGTGTGTGTGTGTGTGTGTGTGTGTGTGTGTGCGGGCGACATGGGACCTTGCAATCTGAGGGTTTGTGGCCTCACCTACATGCGACGTCGGTGGTTGCCAACATGCAGTTCGCGGGATCCCAAAACCGTGTGTACTGCTTGAGCCCGCATCCGCTGTTACTGAACAGTATTTCCTTTCATTGTGTTCTAGTCCTTATAATTTCTGGCAGCACCAGCACCCAGTACCCAGCACCCCAGCACCCTAGCATCCGGCCGCATGCCGCTAGCTGATGGTGTGCAAGGCTAACGGGACGTGTTGCCCATGGGTCCGGCGACCAGGCTGGCGAGCGCCACACCCGCGGGAATCAAGCTGCACGCGGAGGTCTGCGCGCTGGCGGCGGCGGCGGCGCACGTGCTGCTGGCGGCGGCTGGCGCCTCCGCACGCGCAGTCTGGCCTTGGTGCCGGGAGGCGGCGGCGGCCGCCCTGGCAGCGGCGTTTTGCATCGCAGGTGAGGGCTGGTCGACTGAGGCAGCGGCGTACCCTTTCATTCTGGCATCTGCTTTTTACACCTCGGTCCTGCACACAGAGCAGGGACGGAGCGAACAACACTTGTAACGCGTACAGTCTGATACATCTGTGCCGTCTACTTTTGGTCCTTCGACCTTGGCCCCCCTTCCAATGCCTGTCCAACCAGGTCTGGGCGGAGGTCTGGCGCTGTTGCATGACCTGCTACTGCTCGCGGCGGCGGGGCCGCTGCGGCTGCAGGCGGCTGCTACTGCCGCGCTGCTGCGCCGCCATGTGTCCTGGCTGGGCGCAGCCTGGGCCATGATGCGTGGCGGCGGCGAGGCCACAGCCGCCGCGCGGCGGCGGCGCCAGCTGCGGCAGCAGGCGGCGCAGCAGCGGCGGGCGCAGGCCCGCGGCAGTAGCGGCCCCAACGAAGCCTCTGCAGCGTCTGCTGCAGCGGCCCACGGCTCAGGCGCTGCTACTGCCACTGCTACTGCCGCCGCTGCTGCAGCTACTGCGGCTACGGAAGGCGTGGTTCCCATCAGCCGGCTAGAGACGCTGCTGGGGCTGGCGCCTGACCCCGGCGTGAGCTGGGGAATGGTGTTGCGGGCGTGTTCGTGCAGTGGTGGCTTACCGTGGTGGCTTGCCGTCGTCGTCGTCGTCGTTGTCGTCGTCTGCAGTTGGATAGTATTCCGGATGCGGCCACCCTGTTGAGCAAGTGAGGCGGCATTCTGGTGAAATGCCCGTTGCCCCCACAGGCGCAGGACGAGGTCCTTGTGGAGCCACTCATTGTGGGGGTGCTGCTTTTCGTGCCGCTGTTGGCGCTGCTGCCGTCGGTGGCGGCTTGGCACCTGTTGGCGGCGGCGGCGGCCGCCGCGGCGTCGATGATGCGTGCACTGCTGGCGGCGGCGGCGGGGCTGCTGCGGGTCAGCCCAGTGGTGGTGTGGTGCTGGCGGCTGGCCCGGCCGCTCGACTTCGCAGGTGGGCGCGGCCGGTGTGCAGGCAACTGGTTACGGGCACGGAGCGATGCGGTATTTGACCTGTGGGAGTGGACAACGGACCCCTCGCAAAGCTAGTTAGCTACCTTTGTATAGCGTAAGCTGGGTGGCGCTGTCCCCTGCGGCTGTGCCTGCAGGTTGCGACGTGATGTTGCTGAACCTGTCGCCGCGTGGCGCAAACGCGGCGACTGCCACCACGTGCGATATATATCCTTGGACACACCAGCCATCACCTCGCGCTGCGCCCGCCGCTGCGGCCGCGGGCACAGCTGGTGCCCCGGCAGCCGGTGAACCGACCGGGCGTGCGGCCGCCCATGATCTCGGGGACATGAGGGAAGTCTCGTTGGCTGCTGCAGCGCCTGTGCTGACTTGCAGGCGCGGACCTAAGCACCCCCAGACGCTGACACAGCAGCAGCGAGGCCAGCAGTCGGCCAGGAGTAAGGGTTGCGCCGCATCGGAAGGCGGCGCTAGCAGCGATGCCGCTGGGGGAGTTGGTGCCCGCGCCGGGCGAGGCGATGACACGACGAAGCAGCGGGGGCCACGGTCTGGAGGGCCCCTGTGCTTCGGGGTGAAGCCGCTGGCGCGGCCGGCTGGGCAAGTGGTGGCAGAGAGCTTGTCGGAGGGCGTGCGAGGCGCCTGGTTTGCTGGCGGGGCTCTGGGCCCGGGCGGGGTGCTGACGGACGCGGCACGGTTGTTGCTGGCGGCACCGCAACCGCAAGCGCTTTGACGGAAGCCCTGTGTGCAATCGGACGTGTTATCGGTGGCGATGTATTGGTGGCAAAGGGGTGGTGTATACTGTATGAATGCGGCGGCGGGAGCGAGTGCAAACGACAGCGGGAGGGGTGGAGGGCGGGTGCTCGGGGACCGGCAAGGCGTGGCGTGGCGTGAAGGGGGCGGCGATAGCAAGACTCTGATATGCATGATGGACCGCGTTTGCACCACATGTTGTTCCAGGCGCTGAGAAAGCCATGCCGCATTGCTTGAGCGGCCGAGCGAGGCGCGCCAGGCAATCGCCGTGCAATCGCAATCGATTCGGCAGGGTGTGCGTTAGGCGACAAATTCCGCTGCACCGACGCTGCTACCAGCAATAGTGTACAACGTATCTGCAAGAGCTCACACACCCCTACAGTGACATCTAGCACTAAAAGCGAACTAGCACAGACACAGTCAGAACATTTCCTTGTGCATCGAAGCCTGCAGCGCTTGATATGCACTTTGCGGCCCCGCCGGAGGGGATTCTCTTGCTTTCGGGTCAGCACGGCATCACCTACAAGCCCGCGTTGCTGCCCGAGGACGCCGGGTGCGCGCCGGGGTGCGCGAGGGTTCTCTGCGCCTGGCGCCGCAGCCTGTCTTGCCGCTGATGGTGTTTCGACATGGTTTATAACTTGCTTGTTGCTGCGCGCAGGGCTTCGAATTTCAGCAGTGAGGGGGACGAGAATGGAGGGCTGGACAGGAGAAGCTCTTTCGACTGCTCCGTGACCGGCGACTGTTCTTTCAGCAGTTCTTCCTTCTGGCTGGGCTCCACAGCAAGTTCCGTGAGGTGAGCCCGGCGGACCTTCCCGAACGTTTCACGCAGTCAGCCTGCCGGGCAACTCCCAGCAGCAGAAACGAGTTTGCGACGTGCAGGGATTGGGTTACCTTGGTCAATAACAGCGATGCGGGTCACGTCGGGGGGACGTGGCGTTGGTTGCGTGGCCAATAAATTTCGCCTTGACTGCGGAGCCCGGAAGGCCGGGAGGCACTGCCGCCGCTGGGACACATAGGGTGGCTCATCGTGAACTCTTAGGTGGCCTGGCGGGGCCTCGCCTGTGGGGACGTCCAGCCGTCGACTGCGCGAGGGTTTCTTTTCCGCCTCGTCACTGCTCGACAGCGTCTCAGCAGTGCGAACTCTAGGCCCTCGCGCAGATTCGGGGTTCTCCGGCTTGTTGGTTTCCCTCGGAACACCTGCTGGAACAGCCTTGCAGCGCGCGTTCAGCTGAACGCTTCAAAGCAATGTTCGACGGTTTGCCGATGGCGCCCTGCTGAGAACCTTCCGGCCGCCCATCCTGCTCCGCGCTTAACCGGCTGGCTGCTCGTCTGCTGCAACCGCAGGTCGCGACCCGCATCCATTTTCTTCGGTGGCGATGTGCCCTCCACGCCCAGCGGGCTCGGCGACGCCTTCCTCGCGCACAGCCCATGCGCGGTCGCGAGAGCGGCCCACGGCGGCACCGGGCCAACAGCCTTCTCCCGTCGTAGCGGCGAGTTCGCGACGCACAGCGCGGGCAGCTACGGGCTGGTCAGCCACGCGAGCTCGGCGGCGGCCTGCACGTTAGGGCCGCTGCTGGAGGACCTGCCCCTGCAGTTCTGCGCCGCGCGCCGCACGGCGCTCAGCGGCCAGCTCGACGCCGACTGCGGCTGCGGCCCGCAGGGCAGCGGCGATGGCGATGGCGGCGGCGGCGCCAGCGGCGTGGACAGCAGCGTGGGCGCGTACGAGCGGGAGGGTCAGGAGGAGGACGACGACGACGACGACGGCACCGAGCAGGAGGACGGAGCCGATGCAGACTTGGATGTGGAGCTAGACGACGACAGCGCGGCCCACCTGGACGCCGGCGAGCGCAAGCTGACGCCGCGCGGCGCCGGCGCAGGGGCCGGCCGCAAGGCGGCGGCGCCCGCCAGCAGCTACGCCGCAGCCGTGGCGCCAGCCGCAGCCGGCTCGCCCCACACGCCGCTCACGGCCTCCCGCTGCGCGCACCACCACCACCAGCACCACCACCCGCACGGCCGTCACAGCACCGGCGGCACGACCGCCGCAGCCGTGGGCGGGGCCTCCACCGCCGCCGCCGCCTCCTCCGCCGCCGCGCTCCTGACCGCGGCGGACCTGTCCAACGTGGCGGCGGCCGCCGCCGCCGCCGCGGCGGCGGCGTCCATGGGCGCGTCCAGCGGCCGGCCGTCGCCCTGGGCCACGTCGCTGCTGAACCGGGCCCGGGCGGCGGAGAGCCGCGCCGCGCGGCTTGAGACGCGGCTGCGCGAGCAGCGTGGCGCCATGGAGGAGCTGCAGCGGCAGCTGGGCGAGCGCGACAGCCAGCTGGCGGCGCTGCGGGCCGAGCTGGCGGCGCTGCAGCAGCAGCAGCAGCAGCAGCCGAAGTTCCAGCCCGGCGCCTTCCCGACGCCGCCACAGCAGCAGCAGCAGCAGCAGCTGCTGCTACACAGCCCGCAGCCGGCGCACGCGGCCTCGCGCGGCGCGCACCCGCACGGCTGCTCGCAGCTGCACGCGCAGCTGGCGGCCGCGGGCGTGCGCCTGCGCAGCAGCTCCATGGGCGGCGCCTGCATCGGCGGCGGCGCCGGCATCAGCGCCGGCGCCGGCGGCTCCTTCACCTGCAGCGGCGTCTCGTGTGACGGCGGCAGCAGCGCGGGTGTCGGGCGCGGCAGTGCCGGCAGCTACACCTGCGGGGGCATGGTGGCAGCGCCGCCCTGCTACAACGCCGCCGTCGGGCCGCTGGCCGCGGCGGCGGCCGCGCTGACCACGCCCACCACCCCCGAGATGCACCACCACCTCCACGCGCCCTACTCAACGCTGAACTCGGCGCCCTCCGGCGACCTCGAGCTGGGCGAGCTGTGCGACGCCGACCGCCTGTCGCCCGCGCCGCGGCGGCCGGCGCTGTCGCCCTCCCCGTCGCTGCCGCTGCTGGCGGCGCGAGAGCTAGCGGCGGCCGATGTGGTGGACACCGTTGGTGTCGGTGCCGGTGCCGGTAATGAGCTCGGCTCGAGCTTGCTGCTGCCGCCGATGCCGTCGCTGCCGCGCCTGGACACGCCGCAGATGTCGGACCTGCTGCTGCCCAGCTTCTCTGCCAGCAGCACCGCCCCCGCCGGTGCCATCGCCGCTTCCGTCTCCCCCTCCGCTGGCAACAACAGCTGCTACTACCCGCTGGGCGCCTCGCTTGCGGGCACGTCGGCCGTCGCCGCCGGCCCTCTGCCGCCGGTGCAGGAGGAGGACAGCCTGCACGTCGCCGCCTCCGCCTCCGCCCGCACCTCCACCTCTGGCGACGGCGCCGCGAGCCCCGTCACTGCGCCGGCGGCGCCGACTGCCGCCGCCCCGGCCGCCAGCCCATTCGCCGCGCTGGCGTCCGAGGCGCTGCACCTGCACCTGGAGG
The DNA here is from genome assembly GCA_016834595.1 of Chlamydomonas schloesseri. Classification (NCBI taxonomy): domain Eukaryota; kingdom Viridiplantae; phylum Chlorophyta; class Chlorophyceae; order Chlamydomonadales; family Chlamydomonadaceae; genus Chlamydomonas; species Chlamydomonas schloesseri. The sequence goes on along the minus strand of JAEHOD010000025.1, from coordinate 105,966 downwards.
CGGACGCCAACGCGCCGCCCTGCCGCAACACTATCAGCACCAACAGCACCATCAGCAGCAGCGCGGCGTGCCTGGCCGCCACCGCCTCCCTGCCTCCGGGCGGCGACGGCCTGGCGCTGGCGCGGTCGCCATCGGAGCTGGACGCGGCCCGGCGGCGCACGGACGCCGCGCACCGCGCGCTGCTGGTCAGCGCCAGCCAGGCGCACCGGCTGGCGGCGGCGCTGGAGGCGGAGCGCGCCGCCAGCAGGGCGCTGCGCGAGGAGCTGCGTGACTGGCGCTCCTGCTGCCTGGACAACCACAAGGAGCTGGCGGCGGCTCGGCGGCGGCTGGCAGCGGCGCACCAGCAGCAGTAGCGGTGGCGGCAGCGGCGGCGGCGGCTGCACGGCCTGCTTCTACGCGCATGGGCGTGGTTGTGGCGAGACAACGATCAACGATTGAAGGCGTTTGCGCACCGCGAGCCAGCCCAGCATGAGCCATAGATCGCGCGGCTATCCGCATGGACACATCACACTGCGCCTGCGCGATCCGATGATGGCCATGCAACGGGCTGCGCCTATTTGGCAGCCGACTCGCCGGTTGCATCACTCCCGAAACGGGGGATACTGTTTCCGGGCAGGAGGGCTCCACCGGACTCGCGGCGTCGCCTAAACACGGCCGAAATTCTTTACATTGCGCTATCTCCAGTTGTGCCTAGTCTTGCGCTGTGCGCTAATGAGTTGACGACGGCGGCGGTTGAGCCAGCTTGCGCACTGCTCGTCTAGCGTGCAACGCTGCCGCTCCCGCTGGTGACTGGCGGTGTGGGCCTAAGGCCTGTCCGCTCTCGGGAAGCCATATGTCGCTCACAGCGGTGCGCGTCGCATTCAGCGCCGCCGCTGGAGGGTCGGGCTATGGCGAGACCGAGCTAGCAGCAGGAGGCGCGGTACGCAATAGTTGGCCAATTACATTGCGGTGCAGCGGCGGGTACCGCGAACCCAGCAGGCTTACATGCCCCTCTCCGGGACTGTGATCTGTCTGTGGGCGCGGGCTGCTGGTTGTGTCGCGCTTCCATTCATTCGTTTCGGTTGCGGTCAAGCTGGCGGTGTGGGGGCCGGAGTCTGCGTTGGAGGACACGCAGCGGCAGGTGGGCTGGGCGGTGACGGCGGCGAATTTGTGGAGAATTATCACCACAGTGTGGTGTGCTTCTTGACGTTTGGCAGGGCATAGCTGCCTACCGGTGCACTTTGCGTCGCTTGACAGCGCGGCCTGTCAGAGCTGCAGGCTCGCGGCGCGCGAACTGCACTGTTTTAGAGTGCCAAGGTAATTAATGCGACGACGTCCTTGCGACGAGGTCCTTGTGCAACCAAGACCTCACAAGGACCGTTTCTAGTCGTATAGTTTCATGTGCGTGAGTAAATTAGGGCAATATTAATTGTCGGATAGCTTTCGCATAGTTCCGACGCGTGGGTGTGCTGTGCGGTGTGATCACAGTCTCTAGCCCATTTGCCACTGGTTTGGCGTCATGTGGTATTAGCAGATGGGGGTTTGCGTTGCATGGGAATGAATACACAGTCAGAATGGTGCACCAGCATGAGTTCTTTTGCTCGTAATTCGTAGTCCTGTTGCGAAGACGTACGATGAGACTACTGACCAAGGCTGAGGCTGCACGGGGCACGACTCTGAGGCGGACCATTGCGCTGAAGGGCTTTGCTCTCGCTGGAGAGGATTGTCAGGAATCACGGCGGCAATGGCCGGTGATGGCTACTGTCTGTGCAGGGCGAGGTGCAGCGCCCGAGCTATCGAAGGGACGATGAGAGAAGAGCGGAATGCGAGGCGAATGTGTGAGTAATCCTGCGCGACATGACACAGCTCCAGCGTAGATTCAGTTGATCAGGTAGATTGCCGGTGTTGAGCACGCGTTGCAAGGCGGAAGAGAAGTCAAGGGCCCTTAAGGAGCTGCGGGGGTTCTTAGTGGGTTTAGTACAGCACAGTCAGTTGGGTGTTGCAGGAGGGCTGGAGGCAGCAGGTGGTGGTGCGAGAATGAGCCGGTGCGGTGATGTTACGTGGTGGCACGAAGTCGCCCAGAGGGGAGAAGTCTGACGTGACGCTGTGGGGGGGGGGCGGGGTGTCAGCACGAGCTGGACCGAGTCTGCGCGTTTCGTGTCGGCACACACTTTTTGGGGGGGCATGTTAATTTAGCGTTCGTGCAAGTATGTATGAGACGGCAACTCTTACGAAAGAACTGCAGAATGGCGTGTGGTCGCGCCGCAAAGGTTAGACCCCCATCCCCAGCCCATCCCGTTGGGTTTTAGAGGTCATCGGTGTTTTGGGAATTGTGAGCAGACCGAAGGGGCCGGTGCATCGAGCAAGCCTGTTTGCTGAGGACTAAACACATTTGCTCGGGGCAATGCAGCCCCGCGGCGGACAGGAGGTGTCCCGCGGTATGTAATAACAGGGCCATCTGCCCGTCCGCCACGTGAGCAAGGGAGGCAAGCGGCGCAGTGGGCGCAGTGAGGAGCGGGCATGCCCCTCTTACAGCTTACACGGTTCGTTTCGCAATGTAGAGCATGTCCGTAACACGGTAACACGGTGTTTCAGGCTTTTGGCCATCAGCCGTAAACGAGCGAGCTGCTTTACCTTTGGTGCCTCGTAAGGTCGTCCCCACCGCGTGTGCGCCTGGCCCCGCCGCCCAGTCACCCCTGAGCTCCCTGCTCAGCCAGAGCACTGGTACTGCTGCTGCAGTGCGCGAGCACATACGCAGCCGTAGCCAACTAGCAGGGGTGGGGGGCGACACGGCCCGGCCCATCATCACGTGCAGGCGGTGCTGAGGCAGGGTAGGCAAGTGCAGCTCAAGGGCGCGGGCAGGGTTGGGCATTGCTCATGCCAACAGGACGTCGCTATCTCGCCCCTTGCCATGTTCCGCCACATGCAGCTCAACTGCTCAAGGGCGCGGGCAGGGATACCGGATACGTAGGCAGAGGCAGCAGCGGGCCTATCAGGGCGCAGGCGCGCAGCCCGGTCGCAGATGGCGGACGTGGAGCACGGGCTGCCCCTATCCTTGCCAAGAAGCCCGTCCCCCCTCAGACCACCAAAGCGCTCACTTGGTCCCGGGCTTGTCCACCGCCAGTGACGGCTTGCTAGACTTCTGCCGCTGCCATTGCCGCTGCCGCTGCCGCTGCCGCTGCCATTGCCGCTGCCGCTGCCGCTGCCGCTGCCGCTGCCGCTGCCGCTGCCGCTGCCGCTGCCGCTGCCGCTGCCACTGCCACTGCTGTCGCGCCGCCTTTTCTGCCGCAGGCTTCACCTCTGCCTGCTGCTTCGGCTTTAGCGGCTTTTGCTTCGGCCGCTGGTGCGCTAACGCTTTCGGCGCAACCTCGCTCCTACGAATCGCACGTGACGATTGGTCACACGTCTCCACAGGTGCATGCGGCCATGATGGGCAGTCTGTGACTCCCGCCAAGCGCTGGGGCATCACTGGATAGGGCTCACACCGTGAACAGGGGGAACAACCATGCCAAATGCGACGCCAGGGCGCAGGTAGATGGATGGAAGCGGGCAGTCCTGTACACGCCTGCGCCGGCTATGTCCGGGCGATGAGGCATTCCGGGGACATGAGCCTGCGGCCTCGATGATGAACTGCGCGGCTTGAAGGAATATGAAGTCCAGGGGGTCAGGAGGACAGACGGATGTGCAGATTTGTGGAGAAGGCACAGAAGGCAGCGTGCCAGTCGCTTGGTGCGGTGCGGTGTGATTCGGTGCGGTCGGGGAAAGGACTCGTGTCAGAGGGTGTGCTATAGCGAGGCTGGGGCTACCGAGGGAGGGCAGACTCATGGGGCCGAAGGGGAGTCCCAGCCCGTGCCCAGCCCTGCATGCGTTCGTTGCCCGGGTGACCTTCTTCGCTTCTTTGGAGCCGAGTCGTGCTGGTTTTAGACAAACTAACACAAACACAAGCCGAATGATACGCCATGGACGTCGCTGAACGAATTGCACGCAGGGTCGCGCCAATTCAGACAGATACCGCGTTGCTCTGCACATGGCTAAATTCAGGGCTTTCAGAAGATCAGGTAGCAGAGCTTGCTCGGCATGGCTACGCGAGGGCTTGGGAGAGAATTGAGAGAGGTAAGCGCGCTGACCTGGAAACCGCCAAGCGGTTTTGCTAATCTCTGCGCCCCAGCCCTGCGTCACATGGTTCCCGTCACGCGTACCGCTAATCCCTTATTCAATTGCAATGTGGGAGCCAAGAAGCAAGGAGTGGGGCCGGTTTTGTCGGCGCCCCATTCCCCATTTCCCCGAGGCACCCGCTGAATAGGCTGACCCGGCCAGCCCGCCCTTCACGCCATCCTCTTCCCTTTACTTTCTTCACAAATTTCAACCCTTGAGACGAATTGGCGCCTGAAGAAGCATGCAGCTCCGGAGGGGGTTATGGGGTTGGGTTGGAGGCAAGGAGGCGAACCTGGGGAACGTGCTGGTCGCTCTCAGGTGAAGGTCTGTCGTGCGCCTCACAGGGCACCTTTTGACAAGCGAGTTCAGACGCATCGCTGGTGAACATGAAGAATTCTACATTGCGGCAGACAAGGTCCGGCGTATCTGCACTTCCGGTGAGTTTTGCAGTCGGAGGCAGTCGGAGGCACATCACTAATGTCACTGATGAACGGACTGGCGGTTATGCCTGCGCAGGTTCCAGGCCCAGCGTGTTTCTCTTCCAGGATCTTCAACCAGCAAAGAGCACAGGCACCAGCTCGTCAGTCACGCCTTGGCACCTTGTCAGGCCGAGCTCCTGCGAGGAGTGGACGGAGGTGCAGCCACTGCCGTTCGACTGCTGCTGCCTACACGACGCGCCGGCGGCAGGTGGCAGCGGTGAGCTTGGCAGCGGCGGCGATGCTGGCAGCGGGCCCGGTGGCGGTGACGGGGCTGCCGGCAGCACCAGCACCAGCAGCAGCAGGCGTTGTTGTCACAGCAGCATGCCGCTGCCGCTGCTGGACGGCATCGCACGGTTGAGGGACTGCGCGGACCGCTTGTTCCAGGACGCGCATGGCGTGCCGTTCCGGTGGGTGGGTTGTGGCCGCGCGACACATGCACGCCTCGCCGCCTGCCTTGGGTACGTAGCGGAACAGCAATGAGCTAATCAGTTAATCAATTATATTACTCCCCCCCGTAATAAACAACCTCCACACACACACACACACGTTTCCGTTTACCAACACACACACACCCTTCGCTCAGGTTGCCGACCATCTCATTCACGCTGCCGGGCCGGGCAGCCATCCTTCACAACGAGGCGGTCGCCAGCCGTCAGATTTACACTGGTGTGCTGGGACCGCTGGAGCTGCTCGTCAACAAGCGTCTGGCTGTGCAGCGTAGTAGCGGGCGCAGTAGCAGCGGTAGCAGCAGCAGTGCTGCTGGCGTCGGAGCGAGCCCCTCACCAGGACCGGGGGAACCGGAGCCTGCAGGAGCAGGGCGCGAGGCGGGGACGACCAGGCCGCCGCCCCGCGGGGGAAGCGCTGGCGCTGTTGTGGCCGCAGCTGTTAGCGGCGGCGGCGGCAGCAGCAGCAGAGTGACCCGCGTGAGTTGGGTGCAGCAGCAGCCGATGGGACATCTGCAGCACAACGAGCATCAGCGCGTGTCAGGGACGTTCAGCTCCCGGTTATGCCCGGACTACAAACTCGAGGCGACCATGGCTCCGGACAGCCGCAGCGGCGGCGACGGCGCGCAGCACCTACCTGCTACTGCTACTGCTACTGCTGCCACTGCTGCTACTGCTGCCACTACTACTGCTGCCACTGCTACCACTGCTGCCACTGCTACTGCTACTGCTGCCACTGCCGCTGCTGACGCAAGCAGCAATGGAGACCAGGGCGTTGGCGGCGGTGCTGGCGGGGCGGGGTCACCTGCTGCTGGCCGCGCAGCCGGCGGCGGCGGGGCACAACCGCAATGCATCTGCATTCTGGAAATCAAGGAAGGGGCGGTCTTGACGGTCGACGGCCAGCCGATTCCACTGCTGGAGATGTACCGGCGCGGGGAGCCCAAGGCGCGCGCGCTCGTGTCGCAGGTTGGCTTCGTGGCCAACTACCACGTGGGCGCGTGCGCGCGCCTTTGACGTACCGTACGCCTGGCCTGCTCATTCCTGACTAGGCCACCGCTAGGGTGCATGATACGAACTGACGAACGTGATTAACAACTTTCCTGCGTTCGTTGCTGTGCTGCTGCCCGCCCGTCGCTCCCCAACAACAGGTGTTCACCCACATGCTCACCTGCCGCGCTCCGTACGGCATCCTCATGAGCTACGACATCATGTGGCTCTTCTCCTGCCCGCAGCTGCTGCCGCCGCCGCCACCGCCGCCGCCTCGCCACCCAACTGTGCCACCTCATGCTGATTGTGCCGCCGCCGCCCCCGCCGGCGGCGGCGGCATTGGTCCGCACGCTGCTACCACAGCTGCTGCTGCTGCTGCGGCGGCGGCAGCTGCAGTCCACGTGGTGGCGGCGGCCGCAGCCGCGGAGGATGAAGAGGCGGCGGAGGAGAAGGCCGCGGCGGAGAAGGCTTCTGCTGCTGCTGCTGCTGCTGCTGCTGCTGCTGCTGCGGCGGCGGCGGCGGCGGCGGAGGCGGAGGCGGAGGCCGCCGCAGCCGCGGAGGAGGAGGCGGAGGAGGCGGAGGCGGAGGAGCAGGAAGAGGATGAGGACGAAGTGGAAGAGGAGGAGGACGGCTTGCGGCGGCCGGGGCAGTATCAGCTGCTTGTGAGCAGACCGATTTGCGGCGGGGTGCAGCGCACACCGCAACAGCCCCCGGCGGTCACAGTCAGAGCGGCGGTCCTGTTCGCGATGCTGTGTGGCATCCAGTCTGCTAGCAACTGCACGGCCGGTGGCGTCGCAGCGGCAGGGAGCGGCAGGGCAGCGGCAGGGAGCATGTCGCGCTCGTCAGGCGGTGCACACGACAGGAGCGGGGTGGGTGGCCGCCGCCGGAGGGCAGCGGGTGGCGGGAATGACGTTACGGGTGCCGATGCAGCCGGCGGCAGCAGGAGAAGAAGCGGCGCGGCTCCCGCGCGTAAGAAGCCAAGGCAATGTGCGCTTCTGGAGGAGGATGCTGGTGTGGGTGCTGTGGGAGAGGCGGCACACAAGCAGCTGCTGGCGAGCCGGGCGGCAGCAGCAGCAGCAGCAGCAGCAGGTGCGCCAGGGGCGGCGTCTCCCTCTGTGCGGCTAGTCGCGGCGGCGCCTGCCGGAGCCGCAACACCGCGTGCTGTGCAAGTGGGACCCGAGCTGTGCGGCGGCTGCGTTGGCATCCTGTCCACCGGCCGCGTGGACGGCCGTGACGCCGTCATCAAGTTCTTTGGGCCGGACGAGGACGGCGTGGAAGCCTACCACACCGAGCTCGCCGCCTACCGGGCGCTGGCGCCGCTGCAGGGGCAGGTGCTGCCGGAGCTGCTGGCGGCGGACAGCACCGCCACCCTGCCCACCGTGCGGCAGCCACCCGGGGTGGCGGAGCCGCCGCCGCCGGTCGCGGGAGTGTTCTACCTGGCGACGGCGCGCGTGCGGGGCCCGACGCTGCGGGAGGTGGTGGCGCAGCAGGGGCGCATCGGCCCGGACGTGGCGGCGGCGGCGGAGCGCGCGCTGCGGCGGCTGCACGCGGCGGCGCTGCCGGGCGGCGGCGGCGGCGGCGGCGGCGGCGGCGGCGGCGGGCGCTTCCTGCACGGTGACGTGCGGCTCCGCAACATCCTGCTGGTAGCGGCGGAGGATGAGCCAGCAGCACCGGGGCGGCGCGTGCGGGCCGCCGCTGCGGCGAGCACGGTCGCCGGTGGCGGCGCCGGTGGCGGCGCGGGTGGCGGCGCGGGTGGCGGCGCGGGTGGCGGCGCGGGTGGCGGCGGGGGTGGCGGCGCCGGCGCCGGCCGCGACGATGGCGATGGGGCTGCGGCAGCGGTGGTGGCCGAGGCGGGGAGCGCCGAGGGGCGGGCTGGGGTGCGGTGTGTGATAGTTGGCCTGGGCCATGCGCGGCTGGACGGAAGCGTGGAGGAGCAGCAGGCCGAGCTGCGGGAGCTGCGGGAGCTGCTGCAGCGGGCGCGGGGGCCGGGTGATGCGTGAGGGGCGCGCGTGGCGGCAGCTGCCGCGGCTGCGGCCGTGGATGCGGCTTGATGCGGGCTGGGGGCAATCCCTTGCAGCACTCGGTAAACTGAGCGACGTGTAAAGCGGGAGGCCTCGGGAGACCCTTTGCAAGGTGTTGCTAGGTGCTAGGGCTCAACGCTGCGGCGGAAGAATACGGTAGTGGTTGGGTTGGTTTGACATCATTACTGCGCCGTATTGTGTGCGTTTGTGAATGCAGGGGTGCCTACAATGTAGCCGCGCTTGGTTGTTGTGTGCGCGCCATCGTGCACTGCAGAGGTGTCGCAAGGGGACTGCCGGCGGCTGCGGCTGTGTGTGCTGCGGTACGCACCCACGCGTCCAGAGCCATGCGATGCACAAAGGTGCTGGAAAGATGTAGCGTTTCCCGCCCCGGGAAACAGAGTTCTCCGACGATGGAACGTCAGTACGGCTCATGCCTGGCAAGGCATACAGCAGCGCACCGCGCTGCTTCCCCTTATCCGCCGTTAATATTTCCTCATCCTCTGCTTTATGCAGAGACCTCCTGTATGACGCCCACCCGCCCGCCCTTGAGCCTGCGTGCCCGTGGCTGCAGCGGCCTCGTTGAGCGTGGGGTCCTGCCCGCTAGCCATACCCTGCGTTCAGCTAGTTCCTCGTCCATGCCGGACGGCCCCGCCTGCGGCGTGTGATCCTGGTCCAGCTGCGCGCCTGCCGCGCCAGCAGAGGTGCGCCCGCGCCTCTTCTCCTGCCCTCCGTCGCTTTCGCAAGAAGCTCTCGCCTGCCCGCAATTTGATTGACAGGCAGCTCTTACCTCGCCTCAGTTGGCGCGTCCAACACGGCCATGCAGACCGCCTTACGTCCCCGCCGCCGCGGCCTCGGGCGCAGTGGCGGCTGCTGCCGCTTGTGCCAGCCCATGCCATGTCACCGCACGTGGCTCGCGCCTCACCTCTCACGCACGAGGGCGGCAGCCGCTGCCGTTACCTCTCCGTCCAGCGCCATCCCGTGACGGCCGCAGTGTTCCTACCATCCGGGCCCCGCCGCCCAGCGCCACGGTCCGCTCGGTTCCGAGCGCGTGTTTTCACCGTTTGGCGACTGCGTGCCCGCGGCGTGGCCTGGGGCGCGGCAGGCACCTGCCTCCTTTGCGCGGTTGCTGCGAGGCCCCGCTGGCGCTGGCGCCGTGCTTGGGCGCCTTGTTTCCTTCCGCCCGCGACGCTGCTGTCACCGCTTGCGCTGATCGTGGGTTGCCCGCTCCGCCGGTAGGTTTCCGATCCGCGGCTGCCGGGCCTGCCTGGCCCGCTGCCCTATGGCCCTGTTACGGGCCGCCCGCCGCTGCGCCCCTACGTTCGTCGGGGGACAACCCCTTGGGCCTGCCCTGTGGCATTCATTAGGGCCGCGCTCCACGCTAGCTCTGATTGCAGGTCGTGGCGGCGCTGCCGCGCGCTGTCCGGGTTACTTGGCCTTTCTGGAAGCGACGCAGCGTTTCCCGCCTCGGGAAACGGGGTTCTCCCAGGCTCGCACACTGCTGCTGCGGCGCATATGGCGCGGCGCTGGTGGCGCCGCGCCTTTTTGTCCTCGCGCGGCCTTTTTTCCTCGGCGCTCGCCGCTGCAACCCTTTCGTCATGCGTCGCCGTCGGCACGCGGCCTTCGCGGCCGCGGCGGTACCGGCTCCTGTCCTCGGAGCTCCTCTCTCGGGAAGTGTCGCCTCGTCTCGCGGCCCTGTGCCCCGGGCCGCGGCGGCCCCTTGCCGCCGCAGCCCGTCTCCGGGCGCATTGCCCTGCCCGCGCCCGCGGCTGCGGCGGGGGCGCGCCTGCTGCGGGCCCCGTGAGCCCTGGCCGCGCTGGCGCCTTCACGGGGGCTCGCGCGCGCGCCGCTTCGGTTGCCTAGCCTAGCGCAGGCGCCGGCGGCGCGCTAGCGGCGGCCTCTAGGGCCGCCGCGTACCTGAGGTGATTTGAGTGTTGCCGGCCACTGAGGTCCGGTGTGAATGAGGAGTATTGCCGGCCACTGAAGCAGCATAAACACAATTCACAATGACGACTGTGACTGTTTCGTGTTTTTGGACAGCTTTTCAGGTTGGGTTCAGGGTAGGCGCAGCAAGGACATGGGGTTGTTGGTAGTGTTGGCCACTAGTTGCAAAGTAAGCGGGCAGCGAACCGGGATCTGATTGCCGGTCGAGGCGGCGCTGCCGCGTGCTGCCCGAGGGTACTGTAAGTTCCAAGGAGGAGAAGTAGCGGTGGTGCTTAATTTTAATGGCAAAAGGCTGTGATTTGGTACACGAGGGCGTACCGGTGTGTGATGGTGACGGTGCAGGCAATGTGTGCTCGGTGCCAACTGCCTAAGTGTATGAGGCGCCCATGGTGCCGTACGTGGCCGTGTGGCGGTGTACGGTGGCGCGCCAGGTGTGGAGGTCGTCAGGCAGGCAGGCAGGCAGGCGGGCCGGCCGGGTGCTGATGGAGGCGCTAATGGAGCGAGGCGCTGTGGTGTGATGCCGTGATGGGGAGGCGCAGGGGAACATGGGCAGCTGGCGCACAGGCGCAGTAACGCAGTTGTTGCCGAGCGAACTGTCGTCAGACCCGCATACCGGCGTTCCTGAAAGCAAAGCGCTGACTGGATGAAGCCCTCCGAGGTTTTAAAGGGAGCCATGAGAACTGAAGAGACAAGACGTCTGGAATGCCTTGATTGCATTAGTCAGCTCGGCAGCGCCAGGCATCTGGGAACATTCCTAGCCACACCCACACACCCTCACAGTCTCCCGAGGCCCTCCTGCCTCCCATCCACCCCTTCACGCGAACAGCTGCCGACCAGGTCTCCTAGTACGGCACTGCTCAGGCTGTGCCCACAAGACATGCTCCAGTCCTTCACTGCCGCGTCACCGCCACCGCGTCTACGCCTGGCGCCACCACTGCGAGCACCAGGTCCGCACACCAACCAGGTCCGCATTGATACTGGACTTCGAAGCATGCTGGCCCCCACGCAGCGCCCCGGCACTGCCGAAGCGCTCCTCACTTGGTCCGGGGCTTCTTCGTCGCCGGCGACGGCTTGCCAGCCTTCTGCTGCGCCCCTGCCCCTGCGGGCTTGGCCGCCACCGGCTTTCCTTGCCCCTGCTTTTGCTGCTGCGCCGCCTTTGCCGCCGCCGGCTTCCCCTCCGCCGCCGGCTTCGGCTTCGGCTTTGGCTGCTGCTGTGGTTGTGCCTTTGGCGCAACCCCGCCAGCTGCAGGCTTACCCTTGCCCTTGCCCTTGGCCTTGTCAGCGCCCGCCACAGCCGCTGCAGCGCCAGGCTTCGCCGCAGCCGCCTTCTTGGCTCCACCGACCGGCGTGGCCCCGTCCTTGGCCCCCGCCTCCTTGCCCGCGCCCTCCTTGCCCTTCTTCTTGTCCTTCTTTTTCTTCTTCTCCATCACCGGCTTCGTCCCGGCCGGCACGGTGCCGGCCGCGATTGCCGCTTTTAGCGCCTCACGCTCGCGCTTGCCGAGCTTGCGGTTCACACGCTTCCGCTTCTTCTTGTTGCCGCCGCCCTCCCCTCCTGCGATGCCGCCAGGCGCCTTCCCCCCCTTCTGGCTCTGCTGCTGCTGTCTCCGCTCGCCGTCCTCCTCCCCATCCTCCTCATCCTGCTCGTCATCGCCGTCGCTGCCGCTGTCGCCCGCTGCCGCCGCCGCCGCCGCTGCCGCTGCGGCGTCGCGCTCCTCCGAGCCGCCGTCTTCATCCGAGTCCGAGCCCACAGGTGCAGCAGGCGCCGCCGCCTTCTTGCCGGCAGCCGCCTTCTTGCCACCAGCGTCGTTTGTGACCGCCGCCGGCGCTTTGGCAGACGGACCTGCAGCAAACAGACGCCGAGTTCGAGTCAAAAGCAGATGGCCCCAACACATGCCCCTGTTTTCGCTGTCATGTGCTTTTCCTTGCTACTTCATGCAACAACGCCCCACACACGCGCGCGACCTCCAACACACACACGTGCGCGCTCTCCACTCAGGCGCCGCAGGCTTACCCGCCGCCGCCGCCGCCGTCTCAGCCGCCAGTCGCGCGATGCGCTCCATACGCTCCATGTGTGTCTCCGCCTCCTCCTCCGGCTCAGACTCCGAGTCCTTCTGCCCAGGCGCGCGCGTCTCCGAGGCAATGCGGATGGGGTCCAGTGCGCCCGCCGGCCAGCCCTTGAGCTTGTTGCGGTGTTTCTACAAGTACGAGCCCCAGTCGAGGATGGTCCCAAGCACAGGCGGAGAAGCGGTCAGGTGGTGACGGTGTGCCCCCCGCTCCCTCGCATGCCCTTTCCGCCCCGCCTGCCAAGCCCCTGAGTCCGCAGTGCCAGGCCGCCGCCACTCATAGACAAAAAAGCACAAAAGCAGCAGAAACATACAACCATGAGCACCAGAGTCGCACTGAACACAACGCCTCTCACGCAAGCCGAAAATTTTCGCGAGCGCGCGCGCACACACACACACCTTTGAGGCCACGTGCTCCATGTAGATGCGCCGGTTCAGCAGCAGCACCTCACACATGACACAGCGCAGCGGAATGCCCTGTGGCCCGGCAGTACGGCAGGAGAGCGACACCAGTGAGCAGTGGGCAGTGTGGGGGCGCAGCGCGGCATTGTAGTATCCCCTGCAAGTCAGGCTGTAGTGCGCCCGCTCAGAATGTGTTCCCGCCTTGCTGTTACTGTTCGCCCTGTAGACAGGCTAACGGACTACGGAGCCGCAGATCGCAACACCTGCCCAGTCACGTTTACTCGACGCGGGCGCCCAGGCCGCCGCGGCCGGCTCCCACTGCACACGACACTGCCGCACCTTGAAGCTGTTGACTTCGGGATCCTCGCTGGTCCAGGCCCTGCAAGAGCAGCACCGGGCAACGCAACGCCAGAATTGGTGAGGGAATGGATATCCGCACGAGCTGCAAAAGCAGGTCCGCTGCGGAAGCGCCGCCCTCCACACGTCACAATTGGTGACCGCGAATGTGCGTGTCCCTCCCTGACTGAGCCAACCCCCGTCGCCCCGCCGTCCGCCGCCCCTGCACACCCCTCGTGACTCGGCGCTCACTTGATGACGTGCTCCGCCGTGATGCCGTCTCCATCCACGTCCTCGTCCTCGCCGCCCGCGGAGCCCTCCTCGTCCTCGTCCGGGTCGCTGATGTCATCGAAGGAGCGCGCGAACCGCTTGCGGGGCGGCCCGTCCTCGTCCTCGTCGCTGTCGGCGTAAAGGCTCCGACGGCCCCTTCGAAACTCGTCGTCGTCGTCGTCGCCCTCCTCGTCGCTGTCCTCGCGGCCCCGCTCGTGCTCGCCGCCGGAGCTGCCGCTGTCGTCGCTGTCCTCGCCCTCGTCGCTGCTCTCCTCCACCTCTGGCTCTGCACAAGACCGAAGCGCATAAGTACTTCATGAATGTGCCTGTTATCGACAGCAAAAATTTAGCGCCCGAGAACGCACCGTTGTCCGAATCGTCGCTGCTCGACTCGTCGCTGCTTGCGCCGCCTTCTCTCCCCTTCAAATGCATCCAGTCTGTACGCTTAAACATTTTTCCTCAACAAACTACGACGAATAGTCAGGAGTAAAAAGGCTAGTCCGGCCGACAAGGAGTTGCGTTGTGTTTCGTAGCTCAAAGAATGACACCAGCGAGCCTGGGGAGGGCACTGGCTAGTAGAATATTGCTGAGAGCTAAGTCTATGAGTTTTTTGGGATGGGTCGAGAGGCATCGCACTTGTCGGCACGCCGTACAGGCAAACCCGCTACGCAGTACCACGGCTTGCCCCTAGCCTGTCTCCCCAAGTCAGGAACGTCCCCAAGTCTGGAACGTTGCTTCACGTCAGGGTTTGCGCTCACGGTCAAGGGACAGGAGTTGCACTACGTTCGCTGGTGACCACGGGTGCTGTTGACCTCATGACAGGGGACACATGAACAGTTAGTCGCGCTGCAGCCGCACGCCTGCTCTTGCCCATATGACCGTCTGCGGGTTCGCTTTGTTTCTGAGGGTGCTCCGGGATTGCGGGATGGCGCAACTTCTGCCATGTGAGTGACTCGCCATCACACAGGGGACATATGAAATTAAGCTGCCGGCAGGGGGACATTGGGGGAGTCCCTGGCGCGTGCATGCACGATAGCTTTTTTTGGGCTGAGCCTCTCCAGCGAAGCGTTCCAGGGGGGGGGGGGCGAAGCCCCCCCGAAACACCCCTGTCCGTGCGTTCGTGCGTTCGTTCGTGGCTGCGTCGGCAAAAAGTATCATACTGGCACAAACCACGATTGCCACGTATTAGGATTTGTTATTGTCTATTGCATGTAAGTAGGCAGCAGGGAACATTCGGGCGGAGCGAGAAGTGCCTTCGCGCGTCCATGGACAATGGACTTTAGCGAGGTCGCGAGGATAGTCGCCTATGCCCACGTGTATAGGGTCTATGAAGCAAGCGATATTGACGGCAAGCAACGCAGGGGACTAACGCGCCAGTTTGTGGCAACTTGCGGAGCCTTGTCTGTCGCCCCTCCTGAAGTGCCGAGGAGCCCCGAGGTCGCTCCCACCCCGCGCCTAGCCCGAGGAATGTCGGGCATCGGGGACGTCTGCAGTGCGGTAGAGGGCTACAAAATGCTTGGACTTGGTGGCAAGGGGGCCCTTGACTCGCATGGATGTGGGCGTGTGGGATTCAGGCACGCGTGCCTTGTGCTGGTCGAGTCCTGAGACCCAAGCTTGCGCATCGTCGGCATGGGTCTTAAATTCATTCCTTTGAAGCAGCCACCCACCCCGTGACTGTATTGGGGCTCAGCCCATTTTTCAGCTGTACAAAGCTGACATCCCTTGTTGTTACAGCATACGGGATATGGTTCATACGTGACTGGCTGACTGCATACGTGACTGCAAGGGCTTCCGCCCACGGCTTCCGCCCCTCCCCAGGGAGGGGCAAGCCAACCACTCACAACTTCGCCAGCAGCGCCAGCAGCTTCATGAGGGGCTCCTTCAGGTGGGCGGCCTCCTGCGGCACCGGCAGACGGTGTGGACTGTCAGCCATGGGCATGTGCTCGCTCTAGCATCAGTCCCGTGTGGTGCAGTATGCGGCAAACACGGGCCTGACGGTGCTGTGGCAGTGGCACGCACCGGTAATGCATTTCGGGCTGTGATGGTTTTGGCGGGCCGCAGGCGTAGGTGCCGTGTGAGGCTGGCGCATGCTGAGCCGGTGCCTGGGAGGCGGCTGGCCGGTGGTCACTGCTGACCACAAGGGCGCTGGTTTTAATCATCATCATTATTATCGTGTGCCTGTTGGCTACTTGACAGGAGTTGTGTTGCACAGATCAACCTCATGCTGCGACGGGTACGTGCTGCGGCTGGCTATGGTTGCAACTGACTGCGTGCCCCGTGTCGTGAGAGAAAACCCGCGAAGTCGTAGGAAGCACTGGCTTACACGCGTGCAGCGAAAGAATTAGTGCTTAGCGTCCGATAGACGGGTTCCTCACATGGAGTGGTCATACTACACCCCTAAGATCAGGACAAAAGATGGTTGCATGCCGCTCTCGCACAGCCTTAATCCTCAATCCAACACCCCGTACATATAGCGTGACAGGGACGCTAGCCTGGAAAGCGACACGGCCTCGGCCTGTACTGCTGGCGCCGGTACACAAATCCTCTACTCGACACGACACCAGCCCTGGCACAACACAGCCTACACATCGCTACAACAGCACCATTATGCCAGCCAATCGATAAAGATCGACATCCCCTTGGCCATGATCCGCGTAAACTCGAAGGCCGGTGCGAGGCCCATCGCCGTGGTGATGCTCTGCACCGGGCCGCCACCAGCGAGGGCGCTCATAGCCACCACAATCACAAACCAGACCAGGCCCTCGATGAAGATCCGGCGCAGCTGTCATCGAAAACGGCCAGTAGCAATGCAGTACATCACCAGCGCGGCGACAAGGAGGATGAAGTAGAGTGCAACATACTGCGATAATTCACGAGATACGTCTCCAGTCAGTCATGAGCTACCGACGCGGCCATTCGGCGCTTGCCCATCAATGCCTTGACTTGCAACCCCATGCTACACGGCAGTTCCAAACTCACCTTCTTCGCCTCCGCCCTGGCCTGCAATCAGTAGATGTAGCAGAAGGAAATATGTAAGATGGGGCAAGCAGCAGCAGCTGGAGGTACACCACGTTGCACCACGGCCGCATGCATAACTGACCCCCCAAAAGGCCCCGACCACATTGGTTGTGCAGCAGCCACATCCAGGGTTGCGCAGTACGTGGTACGCACTAAAATGTTCTAGTACGCGTGTCTCGGGTCTTAGTGCGGTGCATAGCACGGGAGGGGGGAAGTGTGAGAGGGAGGGGGATATGGCCATATGGGCGGCATGGGCCATACGAAAGGAAAGCATGGATATGTAAGGTACACACGCAACTCAACATCCCGAGTGCTTCCCGTGCTAGCATACTATAGGATATGTGCAGCAGGGTGCAGGTGGGCAGTGGCCGAGTACAAGTATGTATGTGCCGAGCCATAGGGCCAGTACAGTGCAACCACATCCTGGTCACAACGGTGCCATACTCACCTGGTTGTACTTCTCCACTCCCGCCTGGACCTGCAATCAGTTACAAGCAACAATTATTGCATATGTGAGGTGAGCCTAGCATCCCGTGATGGTCAGGGGAGTGACCCGCGAACCCGGGAAGGGACCGCCTGTAGTACTTGAGCTCAAGCTCTGCTGGAGGTGAGCCACTTCGCACCGTGGCTACGTCCGCGCCCACCCCCATCACCCAACGCCTAGTCCCGTCACATCCCCACCGGGCAGCCATCCGTTCAGGACCAGAACCCGAAGCCTTATAGAGAAGGCATACAATTTCCCGCCATGCACCAAGAATTTCGCACCTCGGCGTCCTTCTGTTGCAGAGCCTTGGTCAGCGAGGCGATCTGATAGGGCGGGACAAGCAAGAAATGTGAGCAGGGCCCTCAAATCACTGTCACAAAGACTCCCTTGCGCCTGTCACCCAGGTTGCTGCTCCGTTTCCCTTGTGCCCCTCGTCTTCACGCCTTCCTATGGCAGGCTATGGCAGGCTGTCCGTGCAGCAGCAGTGGCAGTGCCGCTGGCAGCCCCTCCCCTGGTACCTGGAGCAGCAGTCGCCCCCCAACTAGCCTCATCTTACCGAGTCAGCATCGCCAGCCACAGACTGCGGGTGAGTGAATAATACACAGCAACAAGTGCAAAGAAAATTATTCCGATGGCGGGTCGCGGTCAATTTGCAACCCTCCTGGAGAGTCATACGTAATCATAGCTCACCAGCTGGCTTCCCGATTCGGCAGCGCAGGTGACAGGGCGCTTGACGCCTTCATCGAGGCCCACGCGGCTGAACGCACACACGGGTTTGGGCCCGGAGCTGCGCGCGCAGACGCGCGCAGCCGAAACGCAAATGTTTAACTTTACACAGGCCATAATTAATGACGTCCAAGAGAGCTGACGTCAAACTGGACTATGCATGACATGATAACCTGGCCATAAATACTATTCGTTTAAAGTAGCTCGTATACGATCGGACAGTCCGAGCGACGCGATAAATGCCGGGATGTCCATCTTGGACTGGCCAACTCAGCCACCCGACCGATCGCGGAGTCGCCCCCAGCTGGTAACGCACGCGCGGCCGGTTGTGTGCGCGCGCGGCCAGGTTGTACAAAGTTGCAAAGAAATGTGTGTCAGCTTTGGAACAGCCGGCGTTGTCTACATGCTCCGGGACTGTGGACTCCCTTGCTTACGTGCGGCCAATCTGGCCTGTGCGGACCGGCCACGGAATGTTTCTTATTTGGGTAATGCTGTCAATTTCGGGTAGCAAACGCGTGGTGGGGGCGGGAGAGAGTAACACAGCACGCTGGCGGCCCCCGGCCGGCCCCCCGGGATGAGGGGGTGAGGCTCATACAGCCCCCAGCTTTCCACCCACGGTCAGCATCCAGTCCCCAGTCCGGCCTTTACCTGGCCCCTGCAGCGCCAGCTTTTTCCCACCTGCAACGGCCCCACTGTCCCTGTCCCCTGGTCCGCTCCCTCCGTCCCATGTGCCTCATTCAGCTCCACTGCCCTTGGCAGCAGCAACCACCCATACACCAGCACAGCCTCTTCCAGCAAACACCTCCCAGCCAAAGCTCTGCCAGTCCTTGAAACATGACCGAAAACACGACAGCTTAGGGCGCGCTCTTAGCCTCCCCTCCGAAGTTGCAGCTTTTTGGGCTGAGCCCCCCCAGCGAAGCGTCCCGGAGGGGGGGGCGAAGCCCCCCCGAATCACCCCGGTCCGTGCGTTCGTGCGTGGCTGCGTCGGCAAAAAGTATCATACTGGCACAAACCACGACTGCCACGTATTAGACATTGCTATTGCCTATCCAATGTAAATAGGCGGCAGGGAAAACTCGGGTTTCAACTAGGGTTCACTGTGTGCTATCGTGTCATGTGGCGTGTGGGCGTGTAACGCGTGAGTTCGAAGCGACTCGTCTCCGGTCCAAGGGCGGCGTCGGGCGTCGGGCGTCGGTCGCCGGGCGCCGGGCGCCGGATGCCGGGTGCCGGGTGCCGGGTGCCGGGTGTAAAGTGTGGTAGTCCTCCGCTCTACCCTTCGGTTCGCTTCGGGGAGCTACGGCGACCGTGGAATGGGAAGCCTTGGCACCAGGCATTCCAGGCGGGTCCCTTTATGTAATGTCGCACTCATTCCAGGCGGGTCACTGAACTTGGGTAGAAAGGCAGCTGGAACGACAAGTTGGACGCGGCAGCACAGGGAGGTCAGGCGCAGGCAACCGTGTCATGATCTAACGCGTAACTGTGCGCCTGTGGGGTGCCTACGCCGTACTGCTGAGGGAGGGCGAAAGAAACGCTGGACACGCTCCGCAACGGTCCTCTGCGTTGCTGCGCGTCGTGCCCTCTGGGTGGTAATAGCTCGATGGGACACGAGAGAAGCGACGTTAGGCGAAAGCGGGCGCGTTTACATACGAACCGCTATGGACGCCGATGTTGATGCCGATAGCGCGCTGTGCGCTCTGAGAACAGGCACCCAAGGATACAATAAGCGAGTGGTCTTGCTTATGACAATGTGCAGCACTCGCAGGATGTACGTATGTGAGCACGAAGCAAAGACAAGGCTTGCGTTCGTGCCAAGGCTCATAAACACCGTCTACGATGCCGTGCGAGAACCTGCCAAGGGCACACACCCCTACCACATAGCAGCTCTCGGACGACCAGAGCACACCGGAGCACCAGAGCACAACATGGACCAACACGTTGGGCAGTTGAGACTCCGCCATCATCAGGTCTGAGCGGCTGGCCCTCAGTCTCAGCAGCCGCTCTGAAGTTTTGTAAACTTGATCCCCGGTGCTGAGCAACATACGGCTCAGGGGAGGCCTCCCCTGATACGGCTTCTCTGCGCCAGCGACGCCGCAGCGCAAGGGCAGCAGGCAGCCACGCCACTGCACCGAGTTACAGGCCGGCCGCACCCAGTACCGGTATGTATCATGATGCCACACATCCGGGTCCCCTTGTTTCGCGCTCTTGGCAACCGCATAATAAGTTGCGGCCCGGCGCGGTTTGCGTCGCTGAGTTCGTTCAGGCTCTCGGGGTCCCTTGCCCCGCGCCGTTCCGTGCCTGGCGCATCCGACACACACGCACGAACGATTCTCGCAAACAATGCACGCCTTTCATCACCACACTGCTTTGTGGCAAACACGACAGGCCATGCAGCAATATTTTAAGCTCCAGCACCAGCAGATAGCTCTTTTGTACCTAGACCAATGCGCGCTGGGGCATCCGCCCCACCCCTTGCTGCCCAGCGCCTAGTTCCTTCCACACACCCCTACACCACAAAACTGCCCGCTCCTCCTCAGTCGCTTCCTTGCATCGCCGGGCCCCCAATGCAGCCCGCTCAGCCGCCGCCGCCGCCGCCGCCACCGCCGCCAGCTCAGAACCAGGGGTGCCAGGTAGGCTCCATACGACACAGGTTCTTGGGGTCGGTAGCCTGCTGGATCAGCTCCATCACGCCCGACAGCAGCGCCGGCAGCGGCACCACCGGCGCAGCGCCGGGCACCACGCCCGGGTTGACGCGGCCGCCGTTGGCCTGCGCCGCCGCCTGCGCCGCCGCCTCCTCCGACAGCACCACGGGGCAGGCGCGCGCGATGCGCTCCAGCACCATCTTGGTGTTGCGGCTCACCAGCGGCTTGAGCATCTCGTTCTTCATGGACACGGCTGTGTGTGTAAGGGGGGCAGCCATCCATGGGGCGGTATGGGTCAATTTGAAGGATATACAAGGGGTGCCATGCATGTTAAATTAATGATTAGGTAGACGTCGGGTATCCAAGGGGGTGGAGTCCGGCGCAAGGGCGCGGGCAAGGGCGGAAGGGGCGTCGGGACCAAGCGCGCAGCGCAGCGCACGCACATGCACCCACTACCGTGTCACCACTGTGGAGCACTGGGGCGAGGAGGTGCCTCCTCTCCTCTCCTCTGCCCTCTTCCCCTCGCCTGCCCCTCTCTCCCGCCCCCCCATCTCCAACCGCTGCTCACCCTGCTTGTTCGAGCGGCGCGCCGCCCAGGCCACGATGTCGTCGCGGAAGAAGAGCCCCAGGAAGTGCTGCGCGTTGGAGTTCTTGGCGGCCAGCGCCTGGGCCGCGTTGGCCATGGCGGTGGTGAACACGCCCTCCACACCGAACGCCGTGAAAAAGGCGGTCAGGTTGCGCGTGAGGCGGAACGGCACCGGCTCCACCTTCTCCAGAAGACCGCGCTCGTTGTACACCTGTGTGTGTGCGCGCGGGGCGGGGGGCGGGGGCCGGGGGCGGGGGGACGGCGAATGGAGGGTGTGAGTGAGGGTGTGTGTGTGAGGTGAGCGGGGTGCGTCCGGTGGTGGCAAGCAGATGGTGACGATGGTGGGGACGATGGTGGGGATGGGGATGGGGGTGGGTGATGTGGTTGGAATCACGAGAGGAGGGAAGCAGGCACGTGGTTGAGGCGGGTGCCATGAGCCGGCTGGGGCTTCATGTGGTGCACAACGCCAAGGCACACAGGGCATACAAGGCCTGGTTGGCGTGTGTACGCATTGCTGAAGGCTGCAGGGAGCGCGCCCCCCATATCTCTCTCATTCTCTCGTACCGGCAGCACATCGGTCTGGTACAGGCGACCCGTGTCCTTGGCGAACAGGATCTTGGTGGGCGAGCGCCCGCTGACCAGCAGCATGTGGCACATGAGGGCTGCGGTTTGTGTGTGCGTGGGGTGGGGGTGGGGGCGGGAGCCATCCATGGGGGGGGCGCGAGAGGCGGGCGGGAGGTAAGCGCATGGCCGTGTCAATGCCGGAAGGCAACACAGTAGTAATCACAACAAGCACAGCACACGTACCCCATACTCACAGCCCTGCTCCCGCTCACCCCCGCCCGCCTGCACCACCACGCCACCCAACCACCCAACCACCACCACCCCTGCACCCGCAGCGCCCTCACCGCTCAGCGCCGTCTGCGTGCACAGCTGCTTCTTGAACACCCACAGGTGCGTGCTGCTGGGCAGGCTCTTGTAGGCGTACTGGCTGAACACGTTCTCGTTCACGATGTGCGCGCACACCTCGGCGAACGTCTGCTGCCGCAGCGCGGTGCTGCCGGCGTCCTGCGCCACCTGCCCGCGCGCGTCGGCGCAGCGCTGCTTGAAGGCGATGATGGGCATGTCCGGCTCGCGGCCGTAGCGCGCGCAGTTGACCTCGTAGGCCTCGTAGTAGGTGGAGTAGCTGGGCGCCTCCTCCATGAGCCGCACCTGCACCCACACCGGCACGATGACGGGCGTGTGCCAGGCCAGCGCGCGCTGCCGGCTCTGCGGGTGCGCGTCCAGCAGCCGGTTGGACAGGCGCAGCAGCTGGATGATGCGGTCGTCGGTGGTGCCCTGCGCGTTGTTCTGCCCCGTCTGCACCAGCATGAGCCGCGGCCGGCCGTCGCTGCCCAGCAGCACCAGGCGGCGGAAGGAGGTGCAGTGCCGCCGCACCACCGCCACCGAGGAGCCGAACGCCTCCAGGTGCACGATGGCGTCCGCCGCCACCTCGTTGCCGCCCAGGTACTGGCCCGGCACCTCCACCTCGGCCAGCGACAGCTCCACAAGCGGCCGCGCCTCGTCCGCCAGCCGCAGGCTGCACGGCAGCTTCTCCTCCAGGTCGGCCTGTGCGCGAGTGCGTGTGCGTGTGTTACAAAGGAGGAGAGAGTTGAAACAAAGATCGTGTGTGTGTGTGTGTGTGTGTTAGAAATCCCAAGGGAGAGAACTATGAAAGGCTTGTGCGTGCGAAGGGACAGGAGGTGTGTGTGTGTGTGTGTTTGTGTGTGCGCGCGCGCGTGCGGGGGCGGGAGCGGAGGCGAGTGAGTATTGGGCAAGCTGGTGGCGAACGAAGGGGAGGACGACGCGGGGCACGACGAAGTAAAATGGAGCTGGAGAGGGGCCAAGGGGACATGAGTCAGAAACTATGGGGGGGGGAGACAAGGCCTTGCGTGCGAGGATGAGTGCAGCGAGTAAACGAGGTGCGGCATGGACAGAGAGCGCTGGTGGCGGCGCATCGACGCACCTGCAGCTTCGCCCGCCAGTGCTTCAGCTGTTCCGACAGCTCGCCCAGCGTCTTGGGGAAGTTGGGTCCGTCGGGGGTCATGTCTCGCACGAACGCCTCGCGCAGGTCGCGCTGAACCGTGTTGCCCGCCGCCGCCGCCGCCGCCGCCGCGTTGGCGGCCGCCGCGTTCGCGGCCGCGTTGGCCGCCGCCGCGCCGCCCTTGGCTTGCTGCTGCTGCTGCTGCTGCGCGCGCGAGGCCGCGGCGGCCTGCTCCGGCGAGAAGCAGGCCTTGCACACGCCCGCCAGCTCCTTGCGCAGCAGCTGCGGCACCTCGGCCTGGTTGGAGAAGGGCACCTTGTAGCAGCGGTGCAGCAGCGCGTTCACCACCGCCAGCAGCCGCTCCTCGGGCTTGGGCACGAACTTGCTGCCGATCTCCTGCGGGGCGCGCGAGAGGTAAGAAAAAAGATTCTAATTTCCGCGAGCCTGGCATTGCTGCTGGAGCCACTGCTTCTAGCGCTGCTGCTGATGATGGTGGTGGGTGCAGTGCCGTATTGTCTGGGCAAAAAGCCGGCGCAGGGTGCATATAATGAGAGCGTGCGTGTGCAGCCGCTACCACGTCGCCAAAAGAGGACATTACGGTAACCCCAGAGCCGCAGCCGCACCTGCAGCATGCCCTCCAGCGTCAGTGTCAGCGCCGAGCACTTGGCCCGCAGCACGTCCATCACCTCCTTGCCCGCCTCGAACGCGCGCATCTCCGCCGCGCGGCCGGGGTCCAGCCGCGCCGCCGCCAGGCCCTGCGCGTCGGCCTCGCCGCCGCCCTCCGCCGCCTTGCGCTCCGCCTCCGCCTTGAGCCGCGCCAGCTCCTGCGCCGCCTTCTGCGCCGCCTCGCGCAGGCTGAGCAGGTAGACGCGCAGCCAGTAGTACACGGCCTGCGGGTGCGCCGCCGACACCTGCTGCAGCAGCAGCTTGACGTGCTGCGCCTCCGGCCGCTGCAGCGAGGCCAGCAGCTGCGGGATCCACATGAACCACACCCAGGGCGGCAGCTCGCCGTGCACCTTGTCCAGGTGCCCACCCACGCAGCCGTTGTGGTTGTCGAAGGACAGCAGGTGCAGCACGCGCGGCAGCAGCGACCGCGCCTGCGCGTTGCCCAGGCGCACCGCCTGTGGTGGTGGGGGTGGTGGTGGGGGTTCCATGCATTTAATTTAATGACGAGGTAGACGTAGAACAGACGTTGCAACACACGGGGGTGGGGGTGGGGGGTGGGACAGGCGAAGGGCCACGTGTGTGCTTGCGTGTCAGCATCGGAAGTAGGGGACGGCGGCAAGGTGGCCGGCCGGCCGTGCGTCTCCTCCCCCGCCTGCTTCGCAGCACACCCGCTTGACGGTTTCCTGCGGCCGCCGCACAACGGCGGTGCCTTCCTCCACACCCCTGTGCCTTCCTCCACACCCCTCCTGCCGCCCCTCCTGCCGCCCCGCACCCCACAACCACCCGCACCCCCACCCGCACCCCCATACCTGCAGGTAGCAGTACACGGCGTACTCGAGGCACTGCAGCTGCGGCTGCGGCCCGGGGCCGGGCGGCGGCGCCTGGCCCGCCTGCACCGCCTGCGCCGCCGCCTGCGCGTGCATGGCCGCGGCGCTGACGCTGGCCTCGTAGGCCTTGTCGTTGAAGGCGCCCCAGCTGAGCCACGTGTCGCTGCACAGCCGCCACAGGCTCAGCGACACCGAGTAGGCGGAGGCCGCCGCGTCCTCGTCGCCCAGGGACTGCACGAAATGTGTGTGTGTGTGGGAATCATGTGTGAAGGGGCGGGCCGGGCCTGGCGGCGGCAGTCGCAGGTGTGCAGACAGGTAGCCGCCAGGCGCTGCACACGTTCCTTCCGGGCACACGCCGCGGGGCAGCGGGCGCCCTGTACCGACGGTGCAAGGACACGTCGCCAACGCACCACCCCGCACCACACCATCCCCGCCCCGCCCGTCACCCTCACCGCGCCCATCACCACCCACCACCCATTACCAACCTGCAGCATGAGCGCCTTGAGCCGGAACAGCTCGGCCTGGTGCGTGGGCTGGAAGTAGTCGAGGTTGGTGGTGTTGATGATGTTGAGCCCCACCAGCAGGTCGGGCTGCCCCCGGTCGAGGTGCGCCTCCGCCTGCTCCTTGATCTTGACGAACGCCTCCTGCACCTCCATGGCGTTGTAGCCGTACATGGTGTTGAGCATCTGCAGGCACGTGTCCGGCAGCCCGTGCTTGAGCGCCACCGCGCCCAGCCGGTTCACCGACCACGCCTTGTCCTGTTGTTTGGGGCGGGGGCGCAGTCGGGGGCGCAGCAGCAGCAGCAGCAGCAGCAGGTGGGGATTTGTTAGATAAGGTGCACAGGTGTCAGAGAGACGGGATGGCTGGGAGTCCGGGAGGGCCGTGTTTTGACTGTGACGATTGTACGGCCCAGGTGCACACGCAGAGAGGCAGCGGCAGGGGCAGGGGGTGCCGGCTGCTGCTGCTGCTGCAACTGCTGCCTGCTACTTCTGCTGTCCACTGCTGCCTGGTACTGCTGCTGCCCGCTGCTGTCTGCTACTGCTGCTGTCTGCTACTGCTGCTGCCTGCGGTGGGCCTCACTCTCACCTTGTAGCCCAGCTGGTGTAGCGCGGGCGCCATGTCGCGCATGGAGCCGAAGCTGTTGATGACGATGTTGTAGATCTGGTTGCGCCACACCAGCACGTCCTGCCAGTGCACCAGGCTCTCCCAGTCGTTGGGCGTGCGCAGGCGCCAGGTCTCCATGATCTCCTTGAGGTCGGTGAACGAGTGGTCGGGGCGGCCGTTGGCGGCGGCCAGGTCCACCAGGATGCGCGCCGATTCCTGCACCAGGGAAGGAAAGGTGGCGGTCGCGGCGATGGGTGTTCGCCAAGGGAGGAGCTTACGCGAGCATGCCGAGGCAAGACTGCGTCTGCACCCTGAAGGGCGCCCTGCACGGAGGTCCGACGTGCGCACACGACAGCGAACGGCCACACGAGGCCCGTGCCTGGCGGCCGCGGCGGCGGCGGCGGCGGCGGCGCGCACGCACCTTGAGCTCCACCAGCTGCTGGAAGGTCTGCAGCAGCCCCACGTGCGTGGAGTGGCTGGGCAGGTCGGGCAGCGCCCACCAGCGGTGCAGCGCCGCCAGCAGCGCGCGGTTGGTCTGCGTGTCCGCCTCCTGCACGTGCCCCTCCTGCAGCGCCAGGTAGGCGCGCGTCATGAGCAGCGCCGGCGACTCCTCCACCGCGCCGCCCTTGGCGGCGTTGCTGTTGAGCTGCTCGCGCAGCTGCGTCCAGTCGCTCAGGCGCCACAGGCAGTCCACCACCACCTCGAGCTGCTCCGTGCTCTGTGTGTGTTAGAGGTCACAAGGGAGAGAACAGCAGACATAGGACAGCGCGGGCGGTGCGGTGACGGACGGTCGCGAGGTACCGTGCTCTGTGTTAGAGATCACAAGGAGATAACAAACAAATCAAAGACCGTGCTCTGTGTGTGTGCGTGCGTTCGGGGGGCGTGCGCGGCGGTGAAGGCAGCGGTGGTGGTGGTGGTGGTGGTGATGGGGAGCGAGTTCGCGGCGGCATCCAGTGCGTGGGAGACACGAAGCATGCAGGCGCCGGCAGGTGGACAGGGGATGGGACATGGGCCTGGCTCATGTTACGGGGAATCTCGAGCCCATGCACAGCCCAGATCTGGCGCCACAATGCCGTACCTTGCCGTACTCGAGGAGGAGGTCCCAGTGGTTGAGCTGGCGGCAGCAGCTGAGCCACTGCTCGATCCACAGCGCCTGCTCGCCGCGGTTGGGCTGCTGCTGCTCGGGGCCGGCGCGCTGGTGCGGCAGGAGGCGGAGGAGGAGGAGGAGGAGGAGGAGGAGGAGGAGGAGGGGGAGGAGGAGGGGGAGGAGGAGGGGGGAGGAGGGCACCGGGCACAGCACAGCAGGCACAAGGTAAGACGGCAGCAGTCGCAGTGGAAATCGTATGGTGAAGCCAATCAACCCAAACACCCGCGGGCGGCAAGCGCCAACCAACCTTTACAGCCTCACGCTACGCTACCACATTCCACCTTCCCGCCACCACGCACACACATCCGCAATCACACGCGCTCTGCCCCCCTCCCCCAAACGAGCCCCGCCCCGCCCCACCATGGTGGCCTGCTGGTGGTACAGCCGCGTGGCCTCGCCCAGCACGTCCATGGAGCGCTCCCAGTGCCCGGTCTGGACCAGCGCCAGGCCGGTGCGGCTCCAGTCGGTGGAGGCGCGCTTGCGCCACAGCCCGCACGTGAGGTCGTCCTCCGCCACCAGCCGGTACAGCTCCGCCAGGCTGTAGTCGTGTTGGGTGCGTGTGGGTGCGTGTGGGTGCGTGTTGGGTGCGTGTGGGTGCGTATAGGTGCGTGTGGGTGCAGGCGGCGTTGTGGTGTTGGTGGTGTGGAGTTGGTGGGGGGTTTGGTCGGGATAAGAGTGCACGACGGGGGAGGACCAAACACACGGCACGCCAACGCGCCATAGAGTTGCTCAAAGGAGACGAGGAGGTTGCGTTCCCCAAGCCTTTTGGAAGAACGCCCCACTCGGAGCGCTGTTGGGGCTCGCACGCAAGCTTGAAACACGACGACGCCATCTTGGGGGTCTTCAGTACAGCGCGCGCGCGCACACGCACGCACGCACGCACGCACGCACGCACGCACGCACGCACGCACGCACATGCACCCACGCACGCACGCACACCTGTCGAAGCAGCGCGACTCGTCCGGGAAGATGCACACGTGGCTCTCCAGCAGCGGTATGGCGATGTGCCAGGCGTTGTAGGTCTTGCCCAGGAACTTGATGAGCTCGGGCGGGATCTTGGGCTGCGGCTGGCACAGGCTGATGCCCTCCAGCAGCGCCTGGGTGGGGTGGGGCGGGACATGCATGTTTAATTAATGACGAGGGAGATGTAGACAGGCGTTGGGGCGGGACATGGCGGGGCGAAGTGGCGGCAGGGTGCGTTGCGTCGTGTGGGTTCTTCAAGCAACCAAGCAAGCAGGCAGTTTTTGCAGGGCCGCTGAGGGCCAGTGTGCAGCGCTGTGTGACACACGTCCGTGGTGTTGGGCTAGGCGTCGCGAGCTCCGCAGACAGACACACAGGGTCGCCCATGCAGGCTGCGGGGGCGAGGGCAGCGCTCCGGGGGCGAGGGCGAGGGCGGGCTCCCTCTCGCAGGGCCCTGACGCGCGCGCGCGCGCGCGCGCACGCACGTACGCAAGCGCGTACGCACCTGCAGCACGTTGGGCCGCGCGTTGGCCTGGCGGTGGTGGTACTCCTTGGCAAGCAGCGTGATGATGGGCTTTGCCAGCGACACCTGCTGCTCCTTGAGCAGCGAGGCCCACACGATGGGGAACACCAGCACCCACAGGTGGTAGGCCACCAGCGGGTCGGCGCCCGCGTACTCGCGCAGCGACAGAACCAGGTCACGCACGCGCAGCTTGCCTGTTCGGTGGCGTGGGTGGGTGGGTGGATGGGTGGGTTGGAGCGTGGAGTGGAGCGTGGAGTGAGAAGTTGAGAGCAGGCGCAGGTGGGTCAGTGCTTGGGAGGGCGGGTGCGCGGGGCTGCGTGTCACGGACGCTGGAGACACGGCGACCGCGGCAGCGGTCGCGGTGGGTGGCGGGCTCAGGCGAGGCTGCCAGGCAGCCGAGACGGCGGCCATAGCGCAGCTATGGAGGAGCCATGCTAGTGGTGGCAGTTTTAAGCGCAGACAGCCACACGCCAAGCGACGCCACGCCACGCCCACGTCACGCGCCGCCACGCCACGCCACGCCAATCCACTCACCCATGCTCTCAAGCCACTCCACGTGCGCGCGCACGGCGTCCAGCACCTGGGGCGTGGCGCCCGCGAACTTGGCCGCCAGGCCCGCGCCCGGCGGCCCCGTCGCCACCGGAGTGCCGGCAGCGGCGGCGGCAGCAGCCGTGCCGCCGGACGCGGCAGCGAACGGATCTTCCACGTTGGCGGCGGCTGCGGCCGGCGACACCTCGCCCGGCTGCTGGCCCTCCGTCGGCGCCGGCGCACCCGCGGGTGCGGCTGCGGCGGCGTCAGGTGATGCCGCCGCGCCCGGCGCGGCGGCGGATGCAGTGCCGGGTGCGGCGGCAGTGACGGCGCCAGGTGACGTGTCCATGGGATCGCTCGTGGGTGGGGGCGCGGGCGCGGGCGTGCCGGCGACTGCGGTCGGCACGGCGCCGTCGACCGCCATCGGCGCGGGGCCGGTGGCGCCGCCCGTCGGCTCCTCTTTGATGACCACTGCGGCGCAACAACACACAAATGCAAGCGGTGTTGCAACCACCAACCACACGGCATCACAGCATGATGCCGTACACATGCCGCTGCTAGTGATACCAACCATATCAATAGATACATGCATTTGCTGCGCAAAACCGAAATGTGAAGGAAGCTCACCCGCGCCCGGCTCCTGCTTGGCCTCCACGGGTGGGGAGCCGTCCTCAGGCTTCACGCCGCCCTCCGCAGCGGGCTGTGGTGCCGCCGCCGCTGCGGCTGCTGCCGCTGCGGCCGCAGCTGCGGCCGTCGCAGCCGCCTCAGCTGCTGCCGCGGCAGCGGCAGGGTCGCCTCCGGCAGCCGCAGCCGCGGCCGCTTGCGCGGCAGCCGCCGCAGCTGCTGCGGTAGCCGCAGCCTCTTGCTGCTGCTGCGGCGTCGCGGTGGGCTGCCCGCCCGACGCGCCTGCTGGCTGCAGCTGCCCTGGCTGCCCCTCCGACTTGACCTCGACCTTGGGAAGCTGCCCAGGCTGCCCGCCCGCCTGCTGCTGCTGCTGCTGCTGTTGCTGCAGACGGGGGTCCATCTTTGGCGGCTGGGGCACGAAGACGTTCTGCTGAATGGGCAGCAGCGGCGGCACCTGCGCACACCGGGACCACAACACAACAGCATACCGCACATTCGGCGATTCCTGCACACCGCCTGCAACATGACAGCTTGCAAACATCACCCACTGCCACTCGCAAAACCCTTCGCGCGTGCCACCACCTCACAATTTGCGTTCCCCAACACAAAAGCGCACACGGCAAAATCACATTACACACATTGCGAAACCACATTACACACACTGCTCTCGACCACACACAGCATACAACATACGTCTCAACACACATACACACACATAGTTCTCTCCCTTGTGACCCCTAACACACACACACACACACATACACACGGCACAGCACACACCCTGTCACGCCCCAGCCCGCACACCCGCACCCGCACACAGCCGCACCTGCGAGGAGTTGGGCGCCAGCATGATGAGGTCCTCCTCGCGCAGCGCCGCCAGCAGCAGGTCCAGCGCCGTCTTGAGCCAGAAGCCGCCGGCCATGGCCTCCCAGTCCTGCACCATGATCACGAACTGCAGCCGGTCGTACAGGTTGGGCGCCACGTGGTTGTCGTACAGGTCGAAGAAGCGCCTGCGGAAGGAAGGGGGAGAGGGGGCAGATGCACGGCGGACAGAGCGGCAGCAGGGCCGCGGCGCAGGGTGAGGGGGGACACGGGCTTACTGCATGGTGGCAGCGGCTCCAAGCAAGCACCTAGCAAAACTCTGTCGCAGTTACAGCAGCGACAAAAAGCGGCCGGCCCGGCCCCGTCAGTTCCGTCAGCTGCCGTTGCGGCCCGGAGCGGTCGAGCTCCTCCATCGGCACTCCACATACTTGACAAACACCATCCGCATGGATGCCTTGTCACCCCTTACCCTACCCGCCCCCCCCCCACACACACGCGCAGGCACGCCACACGCGCCACGCACTTGCGCATGTTGTGGTCGGCGGAGCGCAGGCCCATCATGAAGCGCCGCTCCAGGTGCAGGAAGTACTCGTCCGCCTTGCGTGTCTCGGCAATGACGCGGTCGCGCTCCGCCTCCGGCACACGGTCCAGGTCCTGGGCCCCCCGTGTGGGGTGCAGTGCAGCGCGGTAGTGCGGCGCAGCGCAGCACAGCGCAGTGCAGTGGATTGAATGGAGTGGAATGGAGTACAGAAAATGGCGCGGGTGTGCTTGGAAGGCGGAGCATTGAGTTGGACAACGCGCAAAGAGAGAGAGAGCGTGGTGCCTTTGCGGCAGATGCTTGACAGGTGCGGTCACGGCCCCCCATGCGAATGAACACAGCTGGCGGCGTGAGGAGGCAGGAGCGAACAACAAGAACTCAGCGCCTGTCCTCACCTGCGCCTCCGGCGGCGGCGTGGCCAGCCGCAGCACCAGCGACAACAGTGTGGAGTCCCAGGCCTTCCGCAGCGGGCTCACGCCGCCCGCGCCTGCCGCCTGCGTCGAAGACGACGACGAGGACGACGAGGAGGAGGACGCGGGCGGCGTGGCGTGGTCGAACAGGTTGAGCTTCTCCAGCGCTGCCAGCCGCTGAACCAGCAGTATTGCCTCCTTGGGAGACAGGATGCCGGTCTGGCCAGGGTAGGGGTTGACCAGCCACCGCTCCATCACCTGCATTTGCGGTTGCGGTTGCGTGAAGGGGGCAAGCAGGAGGGGGGCACACGTGGCGCGTGCACGGCGCGTTGAGAGCACGTGGCAGCATGCAGAACAAGGTCAAAAAGGAGGGCTGCGTAAGCGACAGAAGCGTAAGCCAGATGCCGCTGCTGGTACTGCAAGCTCCCACG
This sequence comes from Chlamydomonas schloesseri, assembly GCA_016834595.1. Classification (NCBI taxonomy): domain Eukaryota; kingdom Viridiplantae; phylum Chlorophyta; class Chlorophyceae; order Chlamydomonadales; family Chlamydomonadaceae; genus Chlamydomonas; species Chlamydomonas schloesseri. The sequence goes on along the minus strand of JAEHOD010000025.1, from coordinate 74,834 downwards.
CTGCAAGCTCTCCACAGCACGGACCGTCACTGAGCCCCCTTCCCGCCCCAACCCCCAGACAAGGACAAGGCAGATCTGCGCTTCTCTCCACTCCACAATCCCTCTCATTCTCTCCCTGATAACTCCCCCCCTCCTTTCCCAAAAGAAAGGTGTAGAAGCCGCCGCACCTTGAGCATCTCGAGGAAGAGGCTGGGGTCCATGTGCTTGGTGTTCTGTCCCGCCATCAGGCCGATCATGCTGCTGAGCACGGCCTTGCGCTGCTCGCTGTGGTGCAGCACGCGCGGCGCCAGCAGCCGGATGCAGGCGGCGATCACCCAGTACAGGCTGACGTACTCGGGCTCCTCCGAGCCCTGCATTGTGTGTGTGTGTGTGTGTGTTAGAGATCACAAGGGAGAGGACTGAATGAAAGACGTGCGTGTGTGTATATGTGTGTGTGTATGTGTGTGTTGTTTTGCGTTGGATGTGGTGGTGAAGGGTGATAGCGTGAGGGGTGAACGGCAAAGGCGGAATGAGCGCAACATGGGGGGCGGGTTGCATTGATGTATGGTGATATGTGGGGGAGGAGGGGGAAAAGCGAAAGTAAGGCGCGAGTGCGCAGGTGGCGGCCTCGGGGCGGACTGGGCCATATGCACATTCACAGTCTGTTGTGCGCCAGTGGGCCATGTGCACATTCACAGTCTGTTGTGCGCCAGCGGGCCATGCACATTCACAGTCTGTTGTGCGCCAGCGGGCAAAGCCATACGGTATGCATGCTGTGCGCCGCGCGCCGCCAGACACTTCCAACACTCTCACCGCTGCCGAGGACGCCGCGGCGCCGCCGCGCCGGCTGGCGGCGTTGCCCTGCGGCCCCATGTTGGCCACCTCGCGCGCCGCCTTCTGCAACACCTTGCACAGCGGCGGCACGCACTGGAAGATGAAGTTGGCGGAAGCCACGCCCTCCAGCGACTCCAGCAGCGCAAGGCTGCCGCACAGCCCGATCAGCAGCCGCGCGTCGCCGCCAATGCCCGTGCCGGGCGGCGGCGGCGCCGGCGGCTGGCCCTGCGCCGGCGGCGGCGGGTCGGGCGCGGCGGCGGCGGCGGTGAGGAACTTGGCGATGGCCTCCTCGGCCCGGCGCTGCACGCTGGAGAGGACCGCGGCGGGCGTGGGCGGCTGCGCGGGCGGCGGCGGCGCGGGCGCCGGTACCGGCTGCCCCGTCGTCGGCTGCGCGCATGGTCGGGAATTGCGATCGGGGCGTGGGCATTGTTGCAAGTCGGCCGGCAGCTCATCATAGGGCAACTTGCCTCGGCGCTTTGCCTCGGCGCTTTGCCCTAGGCGCTTTGCCAACCACCCGATTTGGGATCCGCCCGACTCACGTCAATTGTGGGCGGTGGCGGCGGGGGAGGCGGCGGCGGCGGCGGCGCGGGCGGCGCTGCGGCGATCTTGGCAGCCAGCAGCCTGAGGATCTCCCCTAGCTCGGCCGCGTTCTTCTTGTGGCGCGAGGCCAGGCAGGGGTCCACCAACAGCCCCAGCGCCACCGCGTTCACCGCCAGCACCGGCAGCGGCTGGGCCTCCACCAGCGCACGGCACACCTGCCGCAGGAGGAGGGAAAGGAAGGATGTGCAACGAAGAAGTGGAGCAGGTAGGCAGCAGGCGAGGTTCGGCGCGTACCGCACAAGGAGGAGGGAATGGAAGGGTTCACACAACGGGCGCACGGGTGCGCAGAGAGAAGTTGGGGTTGGAGGAGTGTTGGGCGGGTCAGGATCCATCAGACAGGACGCCCGTAGTAGCGGTACCGCACCCAGGTCATGATGGCGTCCACTTGGCAGGAGGTACTAATGCGGCAGAGCAGGCGCAGCGCGCAAGGCGCGCCCACCCACCCAACCTGGCTCTGGGTTCTGGGTTTTTGGGTTGCAATGGTCGCTTCTGGTTTCTGGAATGAACTACCACCCACCCACCCACCCACCTGCAACGCTACGCCCAGGCTGGGCGGCTCGGCGGACACCACTGCCACGTTGGCGCCCTTGGCCACCGCCGCCGCCACCTTGGCGGGGTCGGGCGGCGCCAACTGCACCCGCTCCAGGAACGACATACGCACCACGGTCTGCAAGCGAGCGAGCGAGCGAGCGAGCGAGCGAGTGGGCGAGCGAGGGGCCAAGCGAGCGAGCGAGCGGGGGGCCACAGGCGTGTGTCATGAGAGGTCATATACGGCCGCCAGTGGAGGTGGAGGTGGGGTCAAGCGCACGGCACCCTGTGTGGCTGCGGCCTGTGGCGCCAAACGCAGTGCTCACACCGAGCTCTCGAAGGTCCACTCCTGATCAGCAGGGCCGCTCCCCACAGCTAGAACCGAGGCCTTCCCGCCTGTGCTTGATCGCCCGCCCCGCCCCGCCTCGCCCTGCACCACCCCGCCCGCTTCCCCCACCAGCTGCACATTTGTCGCCTATGCCTGTGCTTCGCTCGCTGGCTTAATTTAATGGTTTCTGGAATGAACTACCCCCCCCCACACACACAAACACAAACACATACACATACACACACGCCACGTGACTCACGTTGGGCCACAGCTTGAGCGCCTGCAGCAGCACCTGCAGCCCGTAGCCCTGCTGCAGGCTGGACTCGTCCTCCTTGGCGTTGTCGGGCGTGATGAGCACGAAGCGCGCCAGGAAGTTGAGCAGCTGCTCCTCCATCATGGAGGTGGGCCGGAAGTCGTCATCCTGGACCGCCGCCGCGCCGCCGCCGCCGCCGCCGGCCGCGTCGGGCGACGAAGCACGCGCGCCGCTGCTGCCGCCGGCGGCGGCCGCGGGCGCACTCGGCGACGCCGCGAGCGAGGGCGCGCTGCCCAGGGCGCCCGAGGCGCCGCCGGGCACTGCATCGCCCATGGCCACGTCTGGGGACGCGGCCTCCGTGCGCGGGCTTTTGGCCGGCGGCGGCTGCGCCGCCGCCTCCGGCGCCGCAGCCGCCGCTGCGGCCGCGCCATCCGGCGCCGCGCCGCCGCCCGACGCGCTGCCGCCGTCCTCTCGCGGCCGCTTCTGCCCCACGGCGGCGGCGGCGGCGGCGGCGCCCGCCGCCGGCGGCGGGCTGGCGGCCGCGGCGGCGGCGGCAGCCGCCTTCTCCTGGCGTTTGCGCTCCCACGCCACGACCAGCTTGGCCAGGTCCAGTGCGAGGCGGCGGTACTCGGGCGAGGAGGTGGGCAAGCCCAGCTTGTTGAGGGTGTGCACCATCTGGCTCACGAACTGGCCGCGCGAGGGGTAGAACAGCTCGGCGTGGCGCAGCACCAGCTGCCAGATGTGCACCACGCTGGCCATGGACTGGGCCTCCTCCGACAGCACCTGCAGCAGCAGCAGCAGCAGCAGCAGCAGCAGCAGCAGCAGCAGCAGCAGCAGCAGCAGCAGCAGCAGCAGCAGCAGCAGCGGGGGCCGAGGTGGTAGGCGCAAGGGGCCGGGGCAGTAGGCAGGCACAACACACTCGAGTCGTGAAGCGACGAGGCCACACACACAGAGGACCGAAGGCGGCCGGAAGCGCGAGCAAAATGCTATGCCGCGTGAGCTCGTGGTGACTGATGCCAACGCCCCACGCAACACGCAACACGCCCCACGCACCTTCTTGGTGTAGCGCACCCACAGGCTGACGCGCTGGTCAGCGGTGCGCGGCAGCTTCTCCTCCAGCGTGGGCACCAGCACGTCCACCGCCTCGCGGATGAGCGGCTTCTTGGTGTCCATCTGGCAGGCGCGCAGCAGCGCCACGAACACCTGTCGCGGTGACACAGTTGCACATTTGCACATTTGCACGGTTGCACAGTTGCATGTATAGTGCACACGCCACACAGGTCACACACAGGTCACACATGATGACACGACCGCGGCGCAAGCGCAGGCGCAGCACAGCAGGTCAGGCAGGGGCGGGGGGTGTTGCGGTGGGGGTGGCCGGCTTTGCGGCTCTCTCTGGGCTCAGGGAGGCCAAAGAGGCGGCAACAGTGGACCCCACACACGATCTGCGTTTGTTCCCTTTCTCGTGTTTTTTGATTCGATGGCGGCGGCGGATGGGGCTCTGCCTCATGGTATTCCTAAAGCATGCAATTAATCACCGCAAACAAACGCTCCCCCTGCACACCTGCAGCATGATCTTCTCCGGCGCTGCGAAGTTCTTGAGGAAGTAGGCGACGTTGACAAAGGCGTAGCTCTTTGTGACGCTGTCCTCCTTCTTCAGGTAGTTCCAGCCGAACTTGATCAGGTCCTTCTTGTGCTTGTCCGTCATCAGGCTTGGCGAGTACTTGAACAGCTGCGTGCACAGATGCAGCATCTCGATGCGCAGCGACTCGCCTGCACAAGGGGCAGGGCGGGGTTGGGGTTGGGGGTTACTGGTAAACAGTCCCGGTGAGGGGCGGGGCGGGGTTGGGGGTGGGTATGGGGCTAGTCAGGAGAGGGAGTCGTGGTCAGGGTAGTGCGAGGGCAGCGCCAACAACGCCAGGCGAGGGCGGCAGTCGTATTTCAGAGAATGTGCCAGCATGAGAATGTGGGGCGGCAGTTGTGCCGCCCCCCTCCCCCCCATAGCTTTCGTTTACATTGGGCTGGTAACCACACACACACACACACACACACACACACACACACACACACACACACACACACACACACACACACACACACACACTGTGTTAGGAGAGAAGTGAGCTCAGCTCCGGTGTGTTTCGCTTTGCAATTGCTTCGGCCACGTGCCTGACTTGGTTAGCGCATGTCCTTTTGCCAGGCGAACAAACAATGCATAGTGACCACGGGCCGGCTAGTAGTACTGTTGTCAAGACGGGGTGCGGCTCCTAGGGCCAATCCAGAGGAACTTTCCGTCTTCTTTCGCACGTTGCGGCTTGGGAGACATGGACTACCAGACCAATGCGTGACTCTTTGCGGTGCTGGTGGGCCTCTGACGCCAGCATCGAACCGGCTTCTCAGATACACGAATACGTGATCCAGAAGACAGCTGTAAACCCGTTGCTACACACACACACACACACACACACCGCAGCACAGGACAGCGGCATGGCAGGTGAAGGACGGCAGGTGCGGCCGCCTGTGCGGTGGGCCTCGGATGGGGGAGGCAGCGCTGGTAAATGTAGGTACGCACGGCCATGCAGACGCTGCACTCATGACGTGCGTGTGCGTCCGCGAGCGCGTGTGTGTAAACGGCACGGCACTCACTGTGCCCCTTGCTGCGCGCCTCCAGTGGGTCGAACAGGTCGCGCACGACCGCGTCCGCCAGCTCCTCGCCGATGACCTCGGGGTGGCCCTTCTCCAGGCTCTCCACCAGCATGGGGTTCACCAGCAGCTGGGCCCGGGTGGGAGGGGCACGGCAGGCAGGCAGGCAGGCAGGCGTCACGAGGAGGAGGGTTAGCGAAGCGTACCCGGGCAAGGGTTAAGGCAGTCGGGGGAACGGCATTTTTGTAGGTCGCCGCCGCCCCCTGCGCTGTGGCCCAAAATGCACCGCCGGGCGCCACGCCTCCTGCCTGGGCCCCCTTGCCCTGCCTTCACCAGCTTTAATTACGGAGTTAATTTACGTAGCGATCCCTCCGGTTTCCCCATCGGTTTGCAGTGATTTGCTTGGCATTCGGGACGAACCATCCCACCACCCACCCACCCACCCACCCACCCACACGGGGCTCCACGGATGGCTATCCTCCCCACCTATTTATGCATTGGGTATGGTTCAGTTGGGCTGGTAATTACCCCCCCCCCCGCACACACACACACACACACACACACACACACACACACACACACACACACACACACACACACACACACACACACACACCTGCAGGATGCGCTCCAGCTGCTCCTCCGGCAGCTTGCCCTCGCGGAACACCTCCACGAACGCCGCCAGCACGGCCCGCTTCTCCGCCGTGCTGTACTGCGCCGCCACCACCGTGCGGCAGAACTGCTCGATGAACGAGTAGTCCACGGAGGAGCGGTGCTGCGGGGCGGCGGGGGTAGGGGTGCGGTGGGGTGGCGGTGGGGGTTACACGCATCAGGGTTGGGAGGCGAGGGCGTAGGGGGCTACACACATTAAGATCAGAGAAGGCGTAGACCGTAGCCAATCTTGGAGGTGGTGTGGCGGGGGTTGCAAGGAAGGTCGTTTAGCAAAGTGCAGCACGCAGACCAGGGGGTGCGGGGGGTTTTGGGGCCGGTGGTTGGTGGGCAGGAGGGGACAGAGGGCGAGAGGGCGAGTGGGCGTCAGCATGTGCTCCCGCAGGGGTGACTGACTGACTGACTGACGGACGGACTGGTGGGTAACGAACACGTTCGCATCATGTGCTGCTTGAGTGTGCTCCCGAGCTGCACTGCGTCGCCTCAATGCCTCTCCCCCCACCCCAAACTAGCGCAGCAGCAACCACACCCCACACGCCACACGCCACACACACCACACACACCCCGCCCCACACGCCCGCCACACACCGCACGCCCCACTCCCGCCCCACACCCACCAGGTAGACGGACATGATGTCGAACAGCGGCATCACCTCGCCGCGGTGCTCCCGCACGTAGGCCAGCACGCACTTGGCCAGCCGCTTGCTCTCCAGCTGCTGCTCCCGCGGCGTGGCCGTCACCGCGCCCCAGGTCGCCGCGGAGGCGGGCCCGCCCGCCGCGCTAGCGGCGGCGCCCGCCGCCGCACCCGCCGCCGCCGCCGCCGGCGGCAGGTGGCCCAGCGCCACGTCCTCCTCGGCCATGCGCGCGGCGCGGTGCGGCGAGTGCCAGCGCTGCATGACCGCGGCCATGACGCGCGGCTGCGAGGGCAGCCAGGCGGGCTGCATCTTGGCGATCACGCACACCAGGTGCACCGCGTGGAAGGCCACCTGCGGGTGCGCTGGCGCCGGGGGCGGGGCTGCGGCGAGAGGCAGGCAGGCGGGCGGGCAGGCAGGCAAGCAGGCAGAGGACAGGAGAGGAGGGGTCCACCGTCAGTGGTTCTACATGTCGTCAACGACGAGCCACGGCAAGCCGCAAGGCCACACGAAGCGCGCCGCGACGGGAGGCACACAGGCAGCGCCCCCCCCCGCGCGCTTGCCAGCCCAAGCCCAGGCAAGACACACACACACGCCGCGGTCGCGGTCGCGGTCGCGGTCGCACTCACCCGCGCCCTCGGGCAGCGCGGCGGCGGGGTGCGGGGGGTCGTAGCGCAGCAGCAGCGCCTCCAGCTTGTCGGTGGAGCCCGCCACGGCGTCCAGCAGCGGCCGGCCGGCGGGCGAGCGCACGATGTCTAGCAGCCGGCTGAAGTAGCTGGGCTTGTCCAGGCGCGCCGGCTCCAGGAAGTAGGCGGCGGCCTCGGCCGGGTACTTGACCAGGAAGCGGGTGAGCGGGCCGCGATAGGGCGAGGTCATGACGTGCGGCACCGGCACCTGCGCGTGTGGATGTGGGCGGTGTGTGTATGTGTGTGAGGAGAGGCGTGGTTAGAGGAGGGTCGGGGCAGGCGCGGGGGTGGGGGAGAGGTCGAGGGCAGCGGTGTGCGCAGATGGCTGGGCCAGCTGCCGCAGGGGCCAGCGCATGCAGTAGTCAACGGGTTTGCGGGATGAGCTGACATGGAATCACCAGGCGACGGCAAAGAGGGTCTGTGTGGTGGCAGGTCACACGCACCGCCATGTTGAGCGCCGACAGCTTTTCCTCCAGCTCGATGGTCAGGATGACCAGGCCCGGTTTGGTGGGGCCCGGCTCGGGAACCGGAGGCGCAGCCGGCGCCGCGGGCTTGCCGTCCGCCGGCTTGCCGTCCGCGCCCGCGGCGGCGACCGGCTTGCCGTCGGGGCCGGTGGCAGCCTGGCCGTCGGCGCTGCCGCCCGCCGCGGCGGCCGCGGCCTGCTGCTGCTGCTGCTGCTGCTGCGCGGCCGCGGCGGCTGCGGCTGCGGCGGCGGTGGTGGCGTTGTGCGTCTCCAGGAACTTGACTGCGGAGCGGGGCAGCAGGTGGAAGAGGTCCAGCACCAGGCTGGCTACCAGCGCCTCCTCGCCGGGCTTCCACAGCACCTGCACACACAGCACAAGTGTCTCTTCGCACGCACAAGTCTTTCATAGTACTCTCCCTTGTTATCTTTAACACAGCACACAGCACACAGCGCGGCGCACGGCCCGACTGATGAGGACAGTACAGCTGCATCGCATCGCATGCATGCATGCACATGCCAGCAGTATCATGCGCTGCAATTTGGCTTCCCTTCTCCACTTTACCACCTGCTAGGCCCCCCACACACACACACTCCACCATACCCTCGTACCCTCGCACCCAGCCCACAGACACCCCACAGCACCCACCCACCTGCCCGGTGAGCTGCTTCTCCGGGTTCAGCCAGTTCTTGAGGTGCTCCAGCAGCTTATCGCCCAGCGTCAGGTTGAACCAGTCGCTCAGGAGCTCCAGCAGTCGGGCCAGGCCCTGCGTGTGCAGTGGGTGGCCAGTGCGTGGGGTCGGTGCTAGGGAACGATAAAGTGAGCAAGGGAGAGCGCAGACGTAGCATGCTTTGCATGCGGCGGAATGCAAATGCGTCCGTCGCGCGCACGCGCGGTGTGGGTGTCAGTGTGAGCGCGAACGCAACACGACACAGAAACGAGGAACAGCCCCTGTGTTAGAGCTGAACCCCTGCCACCCTAGCCTGTTCCCTTCCCCCCCCCCAAAATACACACAGCCAGCCCTCCTACGCCGCAACACACAAGCGGGCCCCCATCTGGCCACACACAAGCGGGCCCCATCTGGCCAGCCCCCGCGCCGCACCTGCAGCATGGCCGGGTGTAGCTTGTGGTAGGTGGCCAGGTTCTGCAGCAGCGGCCGAAGGCTGTTCTGCAGCAGCTCCTTGGGCAGCTTCTGGTAGCTCACGATCAGCTGCAGCCCGGTGCGCGCCACGGTGTGGATGTCCTCGGCGGGCGCGGTCAGGTTCTTGAAGAACATGCCCGTGATGGACTCGCGCAGCTGGCGCAGGTCGGCCCGGTCCCGGAACTCCTCCCAGCCCCACACTGCGGCGAAGGAAGCAGAGGCAGATGGAGGCGGAGGGATGGGGGGGCGGTGGGGTGAGTTGGTTGGCGTGGTGTGTCGCCCCGTGCCCTTTTTCCGTGTATCCGGCGACGCACACCCCAGCGCGGCGCGGCTCTCGTTGTGCACGCCAAACCCACCAGTGCTCACTGCATTCCATTGGTGCTGGCATCCGCACCCATCTGCCACTAACAGCCTCCCCCCAAAGGCCCCCCCCATACATACAACAAACACACACTCACGTGCGCACAGCAGCTGCATGCACGCCACGCGCAGCCGCTGCAGCGCGTCCAGCGTCACGTTGCGCGGGCCCGGCCCGCCGCGGCCGCCCGCGTACGCGCCGATGGGCACGCCGCCCGGCCCCGCGCCCGCCGGCTCGTCCTTCTGCGACAGCCGCTGCGCCAGCGCCGACTCGTCCTTGTCAGCCAGCATGAGCGCCTCGTGCGCCAGCGCCTGCAGCTGCTCGCTGAGCGGCAGCGCGGGCGGCTGCTGCCGCGCCACCACCGTCAGCGCCTGTACCTGGCTGATGGTCACCTCCACGTTCTGTTGCGGCCGCGAGGGAGCGTGGCAGGCAATCCAACGATGGTGGGGAGGGGCGACGTCAGCGAGGCCGCTGGGCGGTTTTTACGGTACTTTGGCTAAAACACAGCTGCAACACAGCACGCTTACCGCCTGCTTTGCAGCCCCCAAGTACGGTGCAGTGCCCCCCGCACCCCCCCCCCATTCGTTGCACGCTTCCACTCACCCGGATGGGCATGAGCCGCCGCGACACCAGCGGCGGGTTCATGGCCGCCAGCACGGGCTGCAGGTAGGAGCACACGGTGCGCCCCACCGCCGCCGCCAGCACGGCCAGCGCCGCCTCCGCCGCCGTGCGCACCCAGCGCGGCAGGCCGGCGCCCACCATGGCGTTCACCAGCACGTCCGCCATCGCGTCGACCGTGGCGGCGGGGCAGATGACTGGCTCCGACGGAGGCGGCGGCAGGGCAGGAGCCGCCGCAGGGGCCGCCGCCGCTGGCTTGGCAGCGCCGTCGGCGCCCTCCTGGGCGTCCCTGGCGTCCGCTGGCGCTGGCTTGGCGGCGTCTTTAGCGGCTGCCTCCTTGGCGTCGGCAGCGGCGGCGCCGTCGGCGTCCTTCATGGCAACGTCGCCGTCCTTGGCGCCGCCGTCAGCTGGAGCCGCCGCGCCCTCCGCAGCCGGCTTGGCGCCCTCCGTGGCCTTGTCGCCCGGTGTGGCGGAGCCGCCCTCAGCGCTGCCACTGCCTGGCGCAGAGCCCTCGCCGGCGGCCGCTGACGGCGCGTCCGTGTTGCTGCCGGCGCCCGACGCCGGCACCGCCGCGCTGGCTGCGGTCGTGGCGTCCTGGGCCGCGGCTGACGAGGCAGAGGGGGCAGGAGCTGCAGCCGCGCCCTCCTCAGCGGGCTTGGCGTCCGCGGCCTTTCCTTTTTCCTCTTTGGCTGCATCGCCGGCCTCTTTTGCCGCGTCGCCGCCCTCCGTGGCCGCCTCCGCTCCCTTCTCCTTGTCCTTCGCCTCCTCGCCCGGCTTCTCGCCGTCCTTCTCCCCCTCCTCCTTGGCTGCCGCGCTGCCGCCGGCGCCGCCACCGCCGCTGGACCGCCGCGCCGCCGCCGCCGCCGCCGCCTTCTCCTTCGCCACGGCCGCCGCAGCCGCAGCCGCCGCAGCCGCCGCCGCCGCAGCCTCCTTCTCCGCCTCCTTGCCCTCCGCCTTGGGCGGCGCCGGCGGCTTCTCTGTGCCGTGCAGCACCTTGTGCAGCACCTCGCCCAGCGTGGCCTCCACCTCCTCCCGTTCCACGCGGCAGTACTCTGGCAGCCAGCGGATCACGTTGACCAGGCCGCGCAGGCACGACACCGACCAGCCCGTCAGGTAGCCGGCCGGCAGGCGCGGCGTCAGCAGCCGCAGCGAGCGGGCGCCCGCGAGCCGGCCCTGCCACGTGTCCTCGTGGCAGCACGCCAGCACGCGGCCCATCAGGTCGTCCATGATGGCGGGCAGCCCGTGCGCGGCGGCGGGGCCGCTGCCCTCGGGGCCGCCGTTGCCGGCGCCGCTGCCGGTGCTGCTGCTGCTGCCGTTGTTGTTGGCGGCAGCGGTGGCGGTGGCGGCGCCTGCGCCCAGCCCGGGCTCGGGCGTGGGCGTCGCGGCGGCGGGCGTGGGCGTGCCGCCGGCCGGCGCGGCAGCGGCGTCCGCCGCAGCCGGCGCCGCCGCGCCGTCCCCGGCCGCGGGCGCGGCGCCCTCCGCGGCCGCCGGTGCGTCGGCGCCAGCCGCGGTGGTGGAGCCCGATGCTCCGGCTGGGCTGGCGCCCGCTGGCCCGTCAGCGCCGGCTGATGCTGCGGCAGGGGCTGCGGGCCGCGCCAGGCGGGCGGTGTGTAGCAGCAGCGCGCAGTCCACGAAGGCACACAGGCACTCCAGCGCCGCCTTCGACTTCAGGGCCGCCTGTGTGCGCGTGTGGAAGCGTGGTGACAGGTGTTCAGCGGCCATGCATGCAGCACCGTCACACGGGCATGCCCACCCACCCACCCAAAGGCGGTAGCCACCACCCAGATGGTTCTAGCGAAGCATCCCGCCCCCACCTTGTCGCACAGCACCTCCACCAGCGCATCCAGGTAGAGGTGGCAGTCCAGCTCGCGCAGCCCCTGCGGCAGCACCGCCGCCACGCCCGGCAGCTGAGGCGGCGGCGGCGCGCCCGCCGCGGCCGCCGCGGCGGCTGCCGCCGCCTGCTGCGCCACCGCGTCGGGCGCGGTGCGCGCCATGACCGGCGCCGGGGGCGGCGGCAGCGTGCCGGCCACGAACAGCATGGCGAAATGGCGCGACACGTTCAGCGCGAAGGGACGCGCGACGCCGGCCAGCGTCTCGTCGGCGGCGGCGCCCATGACCGCCGCCAGCAGCTGCGCCAGCACCTGCCGCTCCGCCACCACCTGCGTCTTGGTCTTCACGCCCGAGTCCAGCTGCCGCTGCGGGGGTGTTTACAAGTGCGGAAACAGTGCGCGGGCGGGCATCAGGGCAACATCGTGGCACGAAGCTCACGACCACGAGCGCATCGTTATGCATGCATGCATCTAGCAAGGCCGCGACCTGCAACACAGCCGCATCCCCTGCAGCACCTCCCTCCAGCGGACCGGCAGACCGGCACCGTGGGCCTCTCACCTTGGGCATGGCCACGGCCACGGTGGGCGGCGGCAGCTCCCCAGTCACCACCTTGAGCAGCACGTCCATGCCTGCTTCCACCAGCGCCGGGTCCGAGGGCCCAGACCCCGCACCCTCCTCGCCCCCGGCGCCCGCCGCCGCAGCAGCAGCGCCGGCAGCAGCACCCGCGCCGCCGGCGCCCCCGGACGTGGGCGCCGCCAGCCCCGCCGCCGCCGCCGTCAGCGAGGCCGCGCCCGGCAGCGTGCCGGAGGGGCCGCTGGACTGCAGCGTGAGCGAGGCGCCGGGCGGCAGCAGCGAGCCGCCGCGCAGCAGCGAGCCGCGGCCGGTCAGCCCCGCGCCGCGCGCCGCCTCCACCGCCGCCGCGTCCTCCTCCACCTCGCGCACGCGCAGGTTGAGCATGCTCGCCAGGCACACGTGCAGGAAGCGCAGCGCCTGGCGGCGGTAGTGCCCGTCGCCGGCGGCGATGGCCGCGGTGGCGGCGGCCGCCGCCGGGCCGCCGGCGCCGCCGCCGGCGTCCGAGGAGGCGCCGGCGAATATGCCGGCGCGCGCCAGCGCCACGCAGCGGTCCACGGGCACCAGGAAGGAGGTCTGCGGCTCAAAGGTGAGGATGAGGCGCAGGCCGTGCTCGGGGTTGTCGCGGTACTCGAGCGGCTGCGGGTCCTTGAGCCAGCGCCGGTTCAGACCGCCCATCTTGCCCAGCAGCGCCAGCGCCTGCGGACGTTACAGATACGGTATACACACACACACACACACACACAAGTATTTTATAGTTCTCTCCCTTGTGATCTCCAGCACAAACACAAGCGTTACAGCAGTTGCAAAGATGGAGGCCGGCTGGCAAAGCGTCAAGCCTGTGCAAACAGGGCTGCATGGAAGGCACGCGACGTTGCCTGGTTGGTGCGCGCTCGCGATAACATCCAGGGCCTTGCCGACACCGGCCGCGTCAGCTCCTCCGCGCACCTTGGTGGCCAGCGGGTTGTTGTACTTGAGCAACGCCCACAGGCCGTGCATGAGGTCGGAGATGACCTCCGACATGGCCGGCTCCAGGAACTCGGGGTTCAGGTTGTCCACCCACACCTCCAGCGTCTTCACCGCCGCCAGCGCCAGCTCGTCCGGCCCGTTCTGCGTGCGTGCGTGCGTGCAGAGATGGAAAGGGAGGGAACGTTTGAAATGTTCTGTGCGTATGTGTGTGTGTGTGTGTTAGAGATCACAAGGGAGAGAACGTATACAAGGTTCTGTGTGTGCGTGCATCGAACAGGCAGAGTGAGCGCGGGGTGGACCGAGTGCGGCCGGCGCACAGAAGCGAGACATGCGAGGAGAGCCACACAGCGCGATCGGCGGCCTTCAGCTGTACCCCCCTGCTGCACATGCACCCGTGCCATGTGCCACGCCGCATCACACCTCCCACCCCTTCGCGCTTAGTGAGCCACTCTGCACGACTGACACTCTACCTTATACACAGACCACTTTAGTGACTACTCAATCAGGCAGAAGAACTATTCAAACGGGGGTCGCCGTCATCCGCCGGAGCCGACTACGCCTTCTGGTCATCGGTATGCCTTCTGTGTCGCAACGTCTGTCTACATCTCCCGCGTCATTAAACAAACATGCATGGCACCCCCATAAACAATGGCTGACCCAAACCCCCGATCATGTATGCCGCAACCGCAGCCCGGCCCGCCCTCGCCCTCCCCCCCCCCCGCACCTTGATCGCCAGCGTGAGCGGGCGCATGAGGCGCGGCAGCAGCGGCAGCACGCCCGTGAGCTGCGCGGGCAGCGTGAGGCAGATCTCCAGCAGCACGCCGCGCAGCTCGGCCGGGTGTGGGCCGCCCAGCATGGACAGCACCATGCTGAGGCAGGGCTCCACGTACGGCTGCAGCGTGCTGTACACCAGCTTCCACTTGGTGCTGGAGGAGGCCACCGCCTTGAAGAAGGAGCGCAGCAGCTGCGCTCCGCGCCGGCAGGGTGGGTGGGTGGGTGGGTGTGGCGGGGGGAGCGGGGATGGCAAGCAGGAGGAGGACAGGGGGGGAGGAGGGAGCACGAGTGAGCGGTCGGTCCGGACGCAAATGGTGCAGCCGCCGGTGCCCAAATGTGGTACACCACCGCCTGTACATGGTGCCCTCCAGCCATCCCTAGAGAACCCACACACACATGCTGCGAAGTTACACGGCAGCCCATAGCGGACTCCGCGCATCACAACAGCATGGCACGGGTGCTCACCAACCCCGCAGCCACCACCACCGCCTCAATCCGCCCCCCCCCCGCCACACACACACACTCCGAGTGATTGCGGGGATTCCTCTCCGTTTCCGTTTATCAACACACCTGCAGGTAGCCCAGCGCGTCCCGCTCCGCCACCGCCGCGCGGAGCGCCTTGTCCGTCATTTGGACCAGGTGCGGCAGCAGCACCGCCTCGGTGTCGGGGTAGTTGGAGAAGAAGGCGAACAGCATCTTGAACAGCTTGAGCGCCAGGGCGCCCCCGTCGCTGTGCACGTCCGCCAGCAGCGGCATCTGCTTGCTGACCTGCGGGTTGCAGAGGTCGGGAGGGGGAGGAGGAGGAGGGGCGGAAGGAGGTGTGGAGGTTCGCAGCGCAGGAGGACAGGTGCGTGCGGTGGCGACACAGGTGAAGGATGCCCGGTGCAATGCGAGAGATAACGCGTGCGGCGATGGAGGCCGACAGGTATGCCAGCCCCTTCACAGCGTTTGGCTGCCGCCCCTCCTGCCGCCCCTCCTGCCGCCCCTCCTGCCGCCCCTCCTGCCGCCCCTCCTGCCGCACCACCCACCATGAACTCCAGCATCACCGCCAGCACCACCTTGCCCACGGGGTTGGGCCCCGCCGCGGGCGCCGGCAGCCCGGGCGCGGGCGGCGCCGCGGCGCTGCTGGTGGCGCTGTTGAGCATGTGCATCACCACCTGCGTGCAGCGCCCCGGAAACATTCACCATGTAATCACCAGTCCGCCATAAAAAGCGGCGGCCAACTGCCCATCAGTCATGCATCCCAGCTGCAGCAGCGCGGTCAACCCCTTGGCCGCCCTGGTGCCCCCCCATGTACCGTACCGTATACAGGACCCGCGCTTGCTCTGAGTGCAAGAGCACGTTGCGACAGCTGTGAGAGACCCAATGATGGTGATTAAACACCCATCCATGGATGGCTACCCCCCTTCCTTTAGATTGGTTTAGTTTGGGCTGGTAACCACACCCCCCCCCCGCACCTGCATGGCGTCCTTGTCGTCCAGCAGCGAGTCGAACAGGTCGGGCAGCCGAGCCGACACCACCTCCACAAAGTCGCGTGGCTGCAGGCGGGTGGGTGGGAGGGAGGGACCCAGACAACAGCAACATTCGTGGTGTCGACGTGCACATGGAC
This sequence comes from Chlamydomonas schloesseri, assembly GCA_016834595.1. Lineage (NCBI taxonomy): Eukaryota > Viridiplantae > Chlorophyta > Chlorophyceae > Chlamydomonadales > Chlamydomonadaceae > Chlamydomonas > Chlamydomonas schloesseri. The sequence continues at coordinate 59,352 of JAEHOD010000025.1, read as the reverse complement.
ACACAGACACTCGGCCGCATCCATCTGGCCCCAGCACACCCACCAACTTCGCGGCAAACTTCTCGAGCCTAGCCCGCATCCTCGCCCTCCTTCCCATATCTCCCGCTGCCCCACTCCGCTTCCTTTAGCTTGGTTTAGTTTGGGCTGGTAACCACAAGCCCCCCCCAAAACAAACCCCGCCCCCCCCCACCTCCAGCTGCAGGAACACGTCTGCGAACATCTCGTAGCTCTCCCGCGCGCCCGTCAGCGGCGCGCTGCCGCCCGTGTAGCCCGCCAGCTTGAGGCAACGCAGCCCGTAGCTCCACAGCCGCGACATGAGGCGGATCTCGTCCTCGCTCAGGCCGCCCGGGCCGATGGGCACCGCGGGCGGCGGCGGCGGCTGCCCCGGCACCGGCGGTGCCGAGGGCGGCACCTGCGGCATGTGGTGTGGCATGTGAGCGACCGCCGGTCGGCCTCCGGATGCTCCGCGTGTCGCAATATTTGCATCGCACATGTGACATGCCATTGCGCATGCCATGCACCCATCCCATCCCAATACCCGCTCCAAGACACGGCCCCTCCAGCCAGCAGCCTCCACCGCCTGCAGCCTCCACCTTTGGCCCCCTGCGACCCATGCACGCCCCCGCAGGCCTCTCCAACCCCCACCCCGGACGGCGCCGCTCACCCACGCCCTCGACGACGTTCGGGCCCTATCCACAAGTATCCCTTCTTTGCATAGTTCGCCTTTGCTTATGATTTGCCCGCTAGCTTGGTTTCGTGCTTTAGACTGGGCTGGTGTTCACATACACACGCGCGCGCGTGCCCGCCGCAGCACCCCACCCCCTCCCCCCAACACACACCTGCTGGTGGTACTTGGAGATGGCGTAGCTGAGGTGCTTCATGTGCGGCAGCAGCCCCTGCAGCAGCGCGCGGCTCTCCACCACCTCCCGCTCCCGCTCGCCGGGGCTGGTCACGGAGCTCAGCATGTCGTCGGGTCCCAGCGCCGCCGCCGCGCCCGTGGGCGCGCACATGCCCGCGCGCTGCTTCTCCAGCTGCTCCCGCTCCGCGCGCGCCTCCGCAATCAGCCGGCTGCCCTGGCTCTTCAGGTGCTTCATGGCGGCGACCAGGCTCTCCAGGATGCGCCCCAGCAGCCGCCGGCCCTGCGCGCGCAGCGCCGTGTCGGCCCCCGTGGCGGGCGCCTTGGCCTGCTGCAGGATGGGGTCCACCAGCACGCACATGGCGCGCAGGCAGGTGGCGCGCGTGGCGGTGGGCAGCGAGGCGGAGCAGGTGATGCTGGCGAAGAGGTAGGTGGCGCGCGCCAGCTGGTGCGGCTTGAGCTGCCGGCGGCAGTTGTGCACGATCTCCGCCAGCAGGCCGCAGGCGGCGTGGCGCAGCATCTCGTTGCAGGCGCGGCCGCTGCCGCACAGCACGCGCTCGTCCATCAGCTCGTCCAGCCGCGCGGGCAGGTAGTTGCGCACCGCCGTCTGCAGCAGGTGCCGCGTCACGATCATGAGCTCCTTGCGCGTGACCACCACGTCCGGCGCCTGGCACAGCAGCTGCACCAGCGCCTCCGCGATGGCGGGCACGTGCGGCTCGATGGGGAAGGCCAGCGAGGAGGCGGCGGAGGCGGGCCGGCCGTCGTGGCCGGCCTGCTGCTGCGCCATGGCGGCCTGCTGCGCGGCGGCGCCGGCGTTGCGCAGCAGGTACAGGAGGTACTGCATGCAGCGGACCTGGTGGCGGTGATGGTTGGGGGGGTTGTGGTTACCAGCCCAAACTAAACCAAACCCAATGCATATGGGGGGGGTGGCCAAGCATGTTTGATAAATGACGAGGTAGACGTAGAACAGACGTTGCAACACCCGGTGCAACGCCCGTGGGGGGCGGCGAGAAAGAGAGAGAGAGAGGGCGATAGGGAGAGGGCGGCGTGTTGAGGAGCAAGTGCAACGTGCTCACGTTCCGTTTGGCCTTGCCAACTAAGCCCGAGCAGCTCTCTTCCCAAGCCCCGTGCGGCCGCCTGCCCGGCGCAAGCACAATCCTCCCTCTCCAAGAGGCCATTGCGTTTTCATTGGCCACGGCCACGGCCCGGCGCCGCCCGCCCACGCCCTCCACGAAGTTCGGCGCCTATTCACAAGTATCCCTGCCTTGCATATATCGCCTCTGCCTGTGCTTCGCTCTCAAGTTTGGTCTCGTGGTTTAGACTGGGCTGGTATTTACAACCCCAATCCCAACCCCGCCTCCTGGCCCCTGCTCTACATCGTTCCGGCCCCCCCTCTCTCTCTCTCTCCCGTACCTGCACCAGCCGGAAGTCGGCGTACTGCTGCGCCAGCGAGCCGCGCATGTGCGGGTCGTTCAGCCCCGGGCCCTTCACGCACGCCGCCCGGATGATGAGCGGCACCAGCTGCGGCAGCACCACCGGCCGCAGGCGCTCGTAGGCGTTCATAAGGAACATCACTGCACGGCGTGGGCAGGAGGCCCAGCGCGTGAGGGGAGAGGGAGCGAGCAAAGCATTAGCCAAGTCGCGGCGCACGCGAAGCACGCACGTGTGGCGGCCAAGGCAGGCCAGGGTCCGGATGCGGCGGCCGCAGTGGCCGCGTGGCAGTGTGCGCAGCTGCGAAACCCACAGGCCCAGGCGCTGCCGATGCAGTGTGTGTTACGCGCACGCACCTACGAACGGCTGCTCCGCCATCACTTTGAACGATTTGACGCTCTGGATGGCTTGCGACGGCACCTTTGCGAACGGCGGCTCGCCGCCCGCCGGCCCCGCATCCAGGAGCTCCGTCACCGTGTTTGGGAATTCGGAGAAGCACTGTGAACAAGCAGGAGGGGGCGCACAAAAGGGATTTCAAACAAGCCCCCCACACGGACCTGACGAAACGAGGAAGGCGTCCACAGCCCACCCCCAAACCAGCAACCCGCCCACGTGCCCGCGCGTGGACCGGGCGTGTGCACCGCTGCGTGCTGGGCTGCGCTAAACGGCTGCCACTGCGCAGCTGGGTGCGGTGGGCGTCCACAGATTCCTTGATAAGCGCTGCCGAGGTACCTATACCTCATCAAAGCCCGCACGCCTCCGCGTGCGGCACCACGACGCCAGTCGTACACTCCAGCCCCCAGCCCTGTTGTTCTGCTTGGCCAGCCCGGGCGTGGTCAGGTGGCTGACTGACTAACAGGGCGCCAGCACGGCGCCATGGCTTTTTGTATGACACAGGCCTACGCGCTACGTAAATCACCCAATGAAAGCTGTGGCCGCGGCGAGTGCTGCCGCCGCGCGTGCGCGGCACGACTGCCGCACAGGACACGCGACATACCCTGGCCCCCTCCCTGGTCGCCCTCCACCCCGCACCTTGATGAGAAACTGCGCCAGCTGCGATGCCTGCGTCTCCAGAAACGACCTGTAAGACTTCTGCAAGTCCAGCAGCAGTTTGATGGCGGGCAGCGCATTGTCCTGGTTGTCGTTCTGGGTGACGTTGAGGCACACGTCGTAGAGCTCCACGATATGGTTGCGCAGCACTTCATTCTGCGGCAGCCGCGTGAGGATATCCACCACTGTGCTGCGTAGCTTGTGTTCGGGGGTGTCCGCGAACTGAGGGGGGACCGTCCGCAGGATATCGCAGAACGGCTTGAAGAAGGTCGACACGAAAGCCGAGTACTCGCTCGGGGTCAGCACGATTTCAATCCCCTCCTTCAGCTCCAGCACAACCTTGAGCTTGTCTTCCACGGCTGCATTTAAATTATTTTAGCAAGCGGGTATCCCGTCAGAGAGCCCGCCCGGTCAAGATGGTGTGTTTTGGCGCGCTCGCCCGCCCGGCGGCATGTACTTACAGGCTGTCGGCTCCGTCAGCCTCCGCAAATGGTCGCTCAGTTGAGCCATGCCCGAGCTCTTCAGTCGTGCCACTCAGGGCAGTTTTGCGCTCACGGTCTCATGGTTGGCAGAAACTAATGCATTAAAAAAAGGCTAACCACCTCATCAACGTCTGCTAGGGACAGTTGCGAGACCGACCTCTTTGGCGCCAGTGCGCGCGGCTCCCATGCAGCGCTGCCTGAGTGCAGTGCAGGCAGCCCGTAAAACTTCCACACTGGCATTGTTTGGGATACATTCAATATAAATAGGAACTGGTCAAGGCTTTAGTGTCCACACCGACGACTGGTGCAATTAGTTCTCGAGCTTTCGCCTGAAGCGCACTAAACCTAGACCCCCTTGAGGTCTACGACTCAAGTTGCTTGAAAATATATACCAGACTCGTGTACTGACGTTTGCGGTCGCTAATTAACGCGCAGTGCGGTGAACGGCAAGCTTTGGTTGCTCTGCGTTCATTTCTTCAGTACTATCAGCACATAAACGTGGTGCTGAGTCTAGTTGTTTCGCTGAGGAGCAGGCGAATTGTCGGGAGGCTGCAGGGCTTGACTGCCACGCCCAGGTAGTGGGACACCCCCTCACTGGGCTTAACGCCGCTGCCGGCGACGGCATACAATGGCGGACGACGATGAGTGGGCCAAGTTCCAGGTGCGCGCAACATACGACGATAGGAAGGGGTATGCAAGTGGTGCGTGGGGTCAGGTGTAGGCCCCGTCCGCACCGCTGGGTGGTTCTGATGTGTGGGCACACGTCCTGCCGAACCACTTGACGCATGCTCATACTTGCATGCACGCAGGCCGAGATTGCGGCAGTGGAGCAGGCTCCGCCAGAGGAGGCTGCTCCTGCTACGCTCCCTCCGCCCAATCTTCCCCCGCCGGCGCAGCCGCCCCCGACTCGGCCGCCGGTCAGCGCGGTCGCACAGGCGCCTGCGGTTGTTCGCAAACCAGCGGCTTCGGCAGCGGACGGAGGCCATCAGGTGGGCACGCCAAACCTAAAGCTTGCAGGGGCAAATCCACAACAGGTCTTGCCTTGTCTAGACGTGTCAGTCGTTATGGCCCAGGCGGCTGCGTGGTGGGTAGGGTGATAACGCAGCCTGTGGAGTGGACTGACAGTCTGCGTGTCGTATGCGTGTCGCCGGTTGCGTGCAGCTCTCCGCACCGCCGAATGCGCCGCCACACATGCCCCCGCCTCCCATGGGTGGGCCGCCGGGCTTCCAGCAAGGTGAGAAGCGGGGTGCTGCGCTGTCTGTGGGTCCCCGTGCACCAGGGATGGCGGATGGGTTTGCCCGGGCCTGCAGACCGTGTCCAACTGGTCATGGAGATCTGGTAGCTCCTATTCAAGTAGCCGCCTGACCCTGCCGCCTTTTGCTCCGATGGATGACTTGGATGTGTGTCAGGTTATGGTGGCCCCATGGGCGGCGGCCCAATGGGCGGCTACGGCGGTGGCGGCATGGGTTTCGGCGGCGGCATGGGGATGGGCATGGGGATGGGCATGGGCATGGGCATGCCAGGTGGTGGCATGATGCAGCAACAGCAGCAGCAGCAACAGCAGCAACAGCAGGGCGGCGCAGCTGGCGCGGGCGGGTCCAAGCCCGGCGGCAAGAAGAAGGTCCTGCTGCGCGGCGCGGGCGGCGAGAAGTGGGTCGACCCTACGTTGAATGAGTGGCCGGAGAACGACTTCCGCATCTTTGTGGGAGACCTTGGAAACGAGGTCACGGACGACCTGCTCGCCAAGTCGTTTTCCAAGTACTCTTCGTTCGCCAAGGCGAAGGTGAGTCGGCAGGCATCGTATCTATACGCTGCCAGGGAGCCTCGGGGATGGAAGACATATGATCAGCGACATGTCGAAAGTGCGGATTGCTTGCAGCTGAGATGCGGCGTGAACATGCCCAGCACGCGCGACGGCTGTGTAGTGCGTGCACGGCAAAGCCCCAGCTTGGGATGCTGACGTCACGCCGTGGCGCCACCTGTTTGGTTGTCGACATCCCCCCAACAGATCGTGCGCGACCCGCGCACAAAGAAGAGCAAGGGCTTCGGTTTCGTGAGCTTTCTTGACGGCAACGACTTTGCGAAGGCGCTGCGCGAGATGAACGGAAAGTACATTGGCAACCGGCCCTGCAAGCTGAGCAAGAGCACCTGGGATGAGCGCACAGTGCGCAAGGTGACGCTGAAGGATAAGAGCGGCGGCAGCGACCCCAAGCGGCAAAAGAGGTAGAGCCGCTTGCTGTTTGTTTTGCAGAGGCGACGGTGGTGCCGATCAGCTGTGTGCGGGGCACAGGTAGGGGCGTGCTGTGAGGTATTGCGGCTTCCGGTGATGGCTTTGTGGGAGCAAGTGGGATGGATTGACCGCTGCAACGGCGCGAAGCTAGCTGTGACAGCGCTACAGTGCTCAGGAAAGGACGCGGCGGGTGGCCTACAATACGGAGTGCAGTCGCGCATCTCCGGATACTTTAAATGCGATGCGTTCTGTGTTTGGCGGCCACACGAATCCCAGTTTTCAGGGGTTCACCTGGCCCCATGCACCGCATGGCCTGCTACGCCTGGCTGGGCGCCTGGGCGGGGTGACACTCGCGGGAGAAAGAAGCATCAGTGCTTGCAGGGGGGGAAAGCAAATCCCATACACCATGCTCTGAAATCGCCCGGGACACTCCTTGGGGGGGGACGACCGATCACCGATCCCCCCACGAACAAACCCTCCTGCAGAGGGGGTTATACCCCTCCATGTAATGCCCAATTGGTGCCAATCGATTGCTCTCATCGAGCTCTATCTTTCCATGCCACTCTTGAGCGTGCGCCGTGACCTCGACCTGGCAGGGATTTCATCCATTGGAAACCCCGGGCCCGCCCCACGACGCGCCCCACCACATCCACGCCCACGCATCCTAATAAAGGTAGGTTACATCATGAAGCGTCGCTGAGCATGTGTCCGCGCCTGCTATGACTGTCACTTCTGCCCCCTGTGTCGACGTGCCGAGGCATCCCGGGGAAATGCGGGGACATGTCCCTGCCAGGGCACACAGGCGGCCCTCCTGTCGCTGTACACCCGTTGGACATTGCTTGGCATGCTTATGTGAGCTGCATGGCACTGCGTTTGGGCGCTAGAGCCGCCTGGGGGGCCCCTCCCGAAATCTGCCAGGTCAGGCTCCCAAAACCCGGACGACCCCAGGGACCGGCGACCCACCCCCCAACTTTGGCCCCCCAGAACTTTCTCACCAGACACCCCCTGGAGAAAGTAAAAGCACGTGCATGATTATTGCGTCGAGCTCTATAATATTCGGGCATGGTGTAAATTTTTGACAGTCTTACCCCCCCCCTGGTGCTTGGAACACAAGAGGCAGAACGCCCACAGGAAGGTTTGGCAGAGCCTACTTCTCTGGGCTCACTGGTTCAATAAATGGCAGTGGCTACAGTCGCGACTGCTGCCACCGTGGAGTGCTAATGATGGCGACTCCTGACACTGTTCGAGGCGCTGCATTCTCCATATCACATCAGGTCACATGATGGCAATCTGGCATGGGGCCGCGGCTCAGTCGGTAGGCCTGTATTGTTGTCCGGGGTTCCTGAACTCCAAGATCCCTTTGTTGGTTCATGACCTTCACATGGTCTCATCACAGAAAGAAGTAACGTCGATGGGGAGGAGCTCTTGCGCGGGCCCGGCAGCGCCTGGCATCGGGGGCACCGGTGCCTGGCATGGGCTGTGCACGTTGGGGGCATGGGTGTCGTTGCCCCGGTCGTTGCCCCTTCCGTCAATGACAACCCCTCCCTTGCCCCTCCCACATTTTTACATACCTTAAGTAGAACACCATGGCCGCCATTCAGAGCCGTGTTGGTCAGTGCGCGGGTGCGTCCGCTCGGCGCCAGCACTCGCTGGTCGCGAGCCGTGTCGCCGTGCCTCGCCCCAGCGTCAACGTTGTGCCTCAGGTGCAGCAGGATGTCCAGCATGTCCAGGGTGAGTGAATTTAAATAGCAGTAAACCGGACCTGCGAGTGTAATGGCCGCCGACTGAATGCGCTTATTTTTGTCGCGCCAGGCGTCGCCCAAATCGTTGCAAGCCGTGCGACTTGCATTGCTCGGGCCACTTACCATGGCACTGTTATGGCGGAGCCTGGCAGCAAGTATGCAGTGGTGGTCGCGCGCTTCAACAGCCTGATCACCAAGGGCCTGCTGGAGGGCGCTATGGAGACCTTTGAGGCCCATGGCGTGCCCAAGGAGAACGTGGACGTAAGCTCTGTGCAAATGCAAATGTGAGTGTGCATGCATCCGACTCTTCGTTCGCTGCTTGTAGGTCGCTTGGGTGCCGGGCAGCTTCGAGATGCCCGTCATCGCCAAGTCGATGGCCAAGTCGGGGAAGTACGCGGGCGTGGTGTGCATCGGCGCGGTGGTGAGTGAAGTGGCGGGGTCGGGCGGGGTGGGGCGGGTGGGCAGGCACGTGTGTGTGTGTTGCCTCGAGTCGCGCTCTGGTGAGCCTTGCGTACGTGCGATGAATCCACATATTGCACTAGCTTACGTAGATTGCATGTCATGATGCCTTCTCCTGCAGATTCGCGGCGCCACCACCCACTACGACGCCGTCGTGAGCGCTGCCACCAGCGGCGTGCTCAACTGCAGCGTCGACACCGGTGAGCGCGACAAAGCCGCTCCATGCGCACTTTGGACAAGCTATCGCAGCACGCTCATATCTGGTCCGGTGTGTACGGTGGCGCTTGCCGCATGCTGTCCTCACTGCATGTTCCCACGCGCGCGTGTGCAGGTGTGCCCGTCATTTTCGGCGTGCTGACCACCGACGATCTTGAGCAGGTGCGGTGGCCTATTCAGCACCCACGACACAAACATAGTTTGCATATGTGAAGGATGATGTAGGACTTGGCTGTGGGTCGCATGCCGTGCACTGGAGCACGCGGGCTGTGGGTCAGTGGGTAATGGGCCGCGTGCGGTCTTGTGTCGAGCAGTCGGGTTTCACCGCATGCATTTGCACGTGCTCCCTCGCTCCCCGCCCCTTCAGGCTCTGGACCGCACCGGCGGCAAGGTCGGCAACAAGGGCGGTGAGGCGGCCCTGACAGCCGTTGAGACCGCGACGCTGCTGGCCAAGCTGAAGAAGGAGGGCAAGGCCACGTGGTAGAATGCACAGCGGAGCTACCGGACCCCGTGCATGCTTGAGGCTGTGACGCGGCAAGCAAGCGCGGTTGTGGATTGGAGTTTGGGCGATGGTGTTAAGCAGGGATGGGGGCGTGGCTGATATCAGGCAAGGCAAGGCAAGCAGGCAGGCAGGATGCAGGGATTCGGTCGTGTGCCGACCGGGTCTTAGGAGCCCCCCAGCGCTTTAGTTTGAAGGTTTCAGTGTCAATATGTCATTCTTCGGTCCGTTGTGCCGGGGAGTGACCGCGAGCCGTGTGCGGAGCGGCCATGTGTGTTGAGCTTGCAGCTCGCGCGGCGGCGAGTTTGCGTTTGCAAGTGGGTTGGAGCGCTTGGGCTTCAATTGTGCATGTAACCCAAAGGCTATAAATTTTCGTGGCTGCCGCTTCTTGGAATTGTGAAATTGGACCTCGGGATGGGCGATGGGGGACCCGGCCACAATTTTGCAAGTCTAGCCTCCTCACGTCCTTGCCCTTCGCTACACTAGTTTACATTAGTTTAGCAACCATGGCCATGATGTCCCTGCAGCAGCGGCTGCTGCAGCCCAGCGCCGGCGTTCGCTCGGTGGCGCCCTTCAGGCCCGTGGTGGCGCCTCGCCCTGTGGTGGTCGTCCGCGCGGCGGCTCTGGACGAGGAGATTGAGCTTGAGGCCGTTGTCTCTAAGCCCCAGCAGAATGTGCGCAGGGAGAAGCCGCGCTCCAAGCGCTTCAAGGCGATGCAGACCAAGACTCCTGGCCGCACCTCGGAGCTGGACCCCAAGGAGGCCATTCGGCTGGTGAAGCAGACCGCTTCTACTAAGTTCACTGAGTCCGTGGAGTTCCACGCCCGCATGGGCCTGGACCCCAAGTTCTCGGACCAGCAGCTTCGCGCGACTGTGTCGCTGCCATTCGGCACCGGCAAGGAGCTGCGCGTGGCCGTTCTGACCCAGAACGACAACATCAAGCTGGCCAAGGATGCTGGTGCTGATGTTGTGGGCGGGGACGACCTGATCGAGAAGATTAGCGGTGGCTTCATGGAGTTCGACAAGCTCATTGCCACCCCGGACATGATGCCTAAGGTCGCCAAGCTGGGTCGTGTGCTGGGTCCCCGTGGCCTGATGCCCAACCCCAAGGCGGGCACCGTGACCACCGATGTGGCCGGGGTAAGCAGTCGCGTCGAGGCGCATCGGGCGAGAGGGGGTCTGCGTGGAGGGGAGGGGGCTCCTGACCGTTGTGACGGCGTGGCGAAGCGGGCCTGTGCCTGCAAGCCAACGCCCAGTGCCACAAAGCGACCACGCTGTATTGCTGGCTGTGAAAACGAATGACAGTGCTAGGTTATGGGAATTGTTTGCGGACCATGAGCACCAAAATGGTCATCCAAAGCCGTCTACTGTACCTGTGTCCTTGCCAGTTTTGCAGCCCTGTGTGCTCCCGCCGGCCCTCTGATGGCCTGACACACCGCTGACAACCTGCTGCCGCCGCTGCTGCTTGATTACAACTTTTTATTCCACAGACCGTGAAGGACTTCAAGGGCGGCAAGGTGGAGTACCGTCTGGACAAGACCGGCAACCTGCACGTGCTGTTCGGTCGCGCCGACTTCAAGGAGGACGACCTGCTCATGAACCTGAAGGCCGTGCAGGTGCGTGCGTGCTACATGTACGCCCAAAGGCATGGCTTAACCGTGAATGGTTAGCTGCCTGCACGAAGGAAAGGGGCGGTGGGCTCAGGGCATCATACAGTTGGGCGCGACGCGAGGATGTCTGTGGGGACGACATTGAGCTAGTTTAGCGACCCACAGCGTTGTCCTTTATGAAATGGGTCGGCCCGAATACAAGCTGCGCTGCCGCGGGCGGCAACCAATGACCCTTATGCGCTTCTCTGTTTGATTCCACAGGAGTCGATCGACGCCAACAAGCCCCCTGGCGCTAAGGGTGTGTACTGGAAGTCCATGTACGTGTGCACCACCATGGGCCCCTCCCTGCGCATCGGCGTCTCGGCGCTGCAGAACACTAAGGGCAAGGCGGAGTAAGCGGCTCGGCCCGCAGACGTACAGCTCAGCGGCAGCTATGGACTTGGGAGATGAGCGGGCGTTGAGGTTGGGCGTGGGTGTGGGAGCAGCGGCTGTGCGGAGGAGGCGCGCTGCCGGCGCTCTGGAGGGAGGCCGGCGGCAGCGCGGCGACTGGCGAGCGGCGGCGCTGATGTAAGGCAGCAGCAGTGGCAAGCCAGGCGCGCGGATGCCAGACGCATGCAGATGTCAGGGGGCGCGGCGCGTGCGCATGCGCTGGGTGCGGAGCAGGAGGCCGCGCCGGCCGTCTCGGTCGGCCGGCGCTGCGCTGCGGCACGGGCCGCCGGCGGCAGTGAGCACGGGGCGCGGGGCGGCGATGTCAGGGCGTCAGCGGTGCCCGATTTTGCAATCGCCTTTCAGATATAGCCCGGCGCCGTGTGGACCGCGCCGGCAGGCGGTGGGAATCCTTGTTGCAGACGGGGCAGTAGCGAGCTGGGACTCCGGACGGCGGCACGCATAACACGCAGCTGACAGGCTGTGCCGCCCAGCCGCAGTCTAGTCGCGGCTGGAGTAGGGCGTGCAGCACGTCTTGAGTGGGTCTTGCGCTGATGGTTCTGGGGGTTCAGGCCCCAACGCACGCATGGCAAGCGCTGCCGGCATGCGATTGCCGTTCACTCACGGCTGGAGCCAGTCAGCCACCCAGCACGGGGCCAGGAGGAGTGGATCGCTGCATTGCTTGGGGTCAGTTAGACTGAGGCAGCGGCTTTCGAACGTTTTATAGATACAGACGGGCATGTGGAAGTGAAGGTGGGCCGCGGGCCGGCGGCATTTTAAAGCGATGTAACATCGTGAGAAAGTGAGAGTGCATGTTCGTAGGAGTGCCGTTTATTTGCTGTCTCACTCGCGGCACAAGCCGAAGTGCTCTGTTTCACGGCGCACGTGTGAGCACAGCATGAACCTTGCTTGTCCGGAAGGACAGCAGCGCACTGCCACATGCGTGCGGCAGCCGTGTGGCCGTGCTTTCGCCTGGCCGGGCGCCCGGAGCGTGAGGAATGCGCGCTAGCAAAAACGTTCCAGCAACCTCCAACCAGCCACTGGCGTCGGTACAGTTGCAGCGCGTTTCTTAAGCCTATGCGCCCGATCACCTGCTTGCTTGATTTGCGGATACGTGGGGGGCATCGGACACTACTGGGACCGCGCATTTTTGCTCCATGCCTGTTCCATCCGACATGCGCACGGCAGCCGCGCAACGTTCGCCATCTTTGGCCCCCTCACCACTCTGTCAGTTGTGTGAGGCAGCAACGTGAGACAGCACATATCAACAGATGCACTTCACCACAGCGACAGTTGTCTGTCCATTGGTCCAGACAGAGACCCAACCTCCTCAGGTCTTCAGGCGATATGCGTCTGACGATCTCTAGATGCGCGTGCGTTTGCGCCCTCAACAAAACACAACCCTGGATCAGCAACCCTGCGCGCCTACTGGTCAATCTAGCTCCTCAATGAGCGGCTTCTTCTTCGCCTTGGCAGGAGCTGCCGCGCACCCCGCAGCCGATGTATCCTTGCCATCGCCTGACGCTGCCGCTTCCACCGACTGCTGCGGCTTGGGCGCCCCCAACGTTCTCAGCTCCTGCAGTAGGCTCGGCGGCGCGGCGGGCGAGGACCCCAGCCCCGATGGCTCCCCTGCACCCGCCGCGCTCCCCCCGCTGCCTGCGTCGCCCGTGCCCACGGCCGGCGCCGCCTGCTTCTCAGCCATCTTCCGCAGCCGCTCCTGCTGCTGCTGGTGCAGCTTCTCGAATTCCTTGTCGCCCACGGCGTCGCGGTGCACCTGCCAGCAACACAGCACAGAAGGACTGGTCAATGCGCGGCCGGCGCGCTGGGATACGGTACTCACCACGCCGAAGCTGTGCATCTGCCGTTCCCATCCCATCCGCCAGCTGGCACCACCCCACAGCGAAGCTACCATCCCCTCAACCTCTCCTGCTCCCCCCCTGGAGTTTTTTGGAATTCAATGGCCGACTTGGGAATCGGCATGCACGAACCCCCACCCACGCCGCCCCGCCCGAACCGCCGCCGCCGCCGCCGCCATCGCCGCACACCTGCAGCGTGCGCACGCTCCTGCTCAGCCCCAGGCGGTACTCCGCCTCCGCGAACTGGGTCACCGCCTCCAGCAGCGCCCCGCGCGCCCCCGCCGGCGCGTCCGCCACCGCCGCGCGCACCGCGTCGCCGTGCGCCGCCACGTGGAAGTGGTGCACGGGCACGGGGCCCGGGCGCGACATGGCGGGCCGGTACTCGGCCAGCGGGACCACCAGACCCGCCCAGCTGCCGCCCGGCGGCGCGTCGCCCCCGGGGCGCAGCGGCGCGCCGCTGGTGAAGTGCGCCGGGTGCAGGCCCGACGCTGCAAACGTTGTGGGGTTAGGAATTGGGGTGGAAGTTACGTGAGCGCATGCAATCCTCGCCACCACGTGTGCTTGGTGCGTGAAAGCGGCCACCGCTACGGCAGCTGCTGCAGCCGCTTGTCCGTGGCTCCCCGGCCTCACCGTCAGTGGCCGCCCACACGTGTACGCGCGCCACGGCCTTGCTGCCGCCCACCAGGTTGGCCACGCTGGCCGGCGCGCTGGCGCCGCCGGCGCCGGCGGCCGCGGCGGCCACCGACGGCGCCTGCGGCTGCAGCGCCTGCGCCTCCAGCACCAGCGCGGGGGCCAGGCTCTCCACGTGCGGGTCACGCGCCTTCTCCGCCTCCTCCTTGGCCACCTGCGCTTGCTCCTTTATAAACGCCTGGTACCTGCGCACCGTAGCCAAGGGCACCACGCAGCGGTCAGCAGCGATACGCACACATGGAAGCGCGGTGTGTCGCAGTCGTGATGCCCGCTCGCCGCCAGCCGTGCTCCACCCCGCACCCACCCCTCGGGGTCCTGCTCCGCCATCTCGTCCATCATCTTCCACATGCTCTCCGCGTACTCCGCCACCTCGGCGTAGTCCGCCGCGCTGGCATTGGGCCCCAAGACGGAGCGCAGCAGCGGGTTGGCGGCGGCGGCGGAGCCCGCCGTGATGGTGCGTAGCATGGCCTCCATGGCTAAGTGCTGCTGCCGCTGCCGAAAGCTGACCACAGACTACTGCTGCAGCCGGAGACTACTTGCTTCTGCGGCTGCTACCAGCGCCGGTTGCTGCTGTTTAGCCCAAGGCAAGCAGTGTCTGTGCAGGCTTGGGCTGCTGGTAGGTAGACAGGAAGCTGTTTAGCGGCGGCTGGCGCCGTCGGATGGGGAGGTGGCTGGGGAAATGCCGATGTCAGTGCCCTCGAGGAGCCCCCGCTCACGCAGCTTGCGCAGCAGCTCCTGTCGCTCCTCCAAAGACTCCACGTACTTCTCAGCCTCCTTCTTCGTTACTCTGTAGATGGGCCATGAGGGAGGCTGGGCATGATGTAGGAAAAGGAGGAGGGAGCTCCTCAGCCCCCGGGGGAAGCGACGCTCCCACCTGACACAGCGTGTCACCAGCGGCTGGTGACGCGGCCGAGTCCTAGCCAGCTGCCCACCACCATCCCAGCCCAACCCACATGTCATAGAAGCCAGTTGCGTACATGAAGCCTTCCATGCATCCTCCAATCTGCAGGCATACGATGCGGCAGGCAGCGCATTTTGTTCAATCAACGCGGCCTCGAGCGTCGCACGCACGTTTAGAGCTTGCTGGGTTTGCTGCTCACCACGAAGCATATCCCAGAGAGCTTCCAGTAAAAGGAGTTGGGTATGCCCTTCGCGGCGCTCATAACAAAGGAAGTCCTTGCAACACTCAGGCTCGCTAATCAAATGCAATGAGCTGGTTTGTAGTTTGAAGAGTTTGGTTGAAGGACCTAGCCCAGTCTCAGCATCCGTGTCCGCTTTCCCAACTTGACCTGTGTCCTGAATGCACACACTCATCGCAGCTGATACAAATATTTTGACAGCTAAAAACATCTTATGATAACCATTGCTAAGCGGAAACAATATTAGGAGCTCAAAGGGCACAACACCCGAGCGCGGGAAAGCTCTAACTTCACCTCCTGACACTGCAAAGAAGGCATTACCATGAATATGTCACCGTAGCTTGCTCTAGCTTGATCCGGGGGGCCAGCGTTGCCCAGCGGGCCTGGAAATGACGGACAACCCCCCAAAGCCGAAGAAGAGGATTGTTCCGGTGCGCGTGGACCCCCAGGAAGCAAGTGGCTCTGCACTAGGCGCAGCCCCGCCCGTTCCGGGCGCGGCACAGCGAGCTAGCACGCCCGAGGTGGACTACACGAAAGGGCCATTCACGCTTAAGGGCAGGCGCGTGCGCGTTGAGCTCTCCAGCGATAATTACATCGTCAACTGGAGCGAGGTGAGAAGGGGGACCTGTTTGCGGGCCCAGAGCGGAGCGAGAGGGGCCGGGTTAGGAACACGGTAGGTTCGGCCCTCGGCATCAGGCCCCGGGTCCGCTCGCCTGTGCCTGTGTGGGTCCGCTCGCCGGCCCCCAGGTCCGCTCGCCTGTGATGCTTATCCGCTGGCTTGCACGGCTTCCCCCGCTCCCTCAGCTCCTGAAGAAAGATGGCGTCGATCCCAAGGCACAGAGGGCTGCAAAGAAGGCCGCGGCGAAGGCAGCCAAAGCCGCGCCAGCAGGCGCTGACGGGCTTCCGCTCCTCGGCCTGCCGCGGGTAAGCGCCAGGCCGCCAGCCCCACGCCTCTCTGCCCGACTGACCCGGAAACTCGTCACTGCCAAATCTAGTGCACGCATATTACACACACAAGACCATGAGTCAGCCATGCCGGTCGTGCTGATACCCTGTGCTCGAGTTCGTGCCGCCAACAATGCTGAGCGGGTGTCTGTGTGGTCGCTGTTGCAGGGCGGCGCCAGCCCCGGCGGCGCGGGAGGCAAGGCCATGTTCGGCAGTGTGGTGGACCGTCTGGAGCGGACGTACCGGGCAAGTGCCAGCCTAGCCACCTGCTGAAGTAGCCCCAAATTTGCCCTCGATTTGTTTGCCGCTGGTGAAGCAGTGAAGCGGAGATGGGCGGTGCGCTTTGCGCTGTCGCGCACTTCTCGTGCTCGTGTGGCGGCAGGGCCCACACGGTGATACGGATTCTCTTTGTTGTGAGTTTTGAGCACCTCGTCACCCTTACCTTATGGTTCCCTGTCTCTGTGCTGTGCCGGCGGTCGTGCTCTTGCGCTGCAATTGCCCCACAGGCCGCTGCCGGCGACAACGACTCGGACGAGGGTGAGGAGGGAGAGTCGGACGAGGATGATGAGGAAGTGGCAGCCTCGGAAGCAGATGGTTCGGTGAGCATGCAACGGAGCCCGGGCGCAGGCTTGGGGATCGGCTCCATCTTGCGTTCGGGGGCATGGCGCGCTCGAACGTTGCGCGACTCACGCCATTGCTGCTTTACCGCAACCTCAGTACCGTTGCGCCCACGGGACACTGTGTATCCTTGCCTGCCACCCGCACTGCGATTACACATGCACACAGGACGGGTCCAGCAGTGACTCTGAGTCCTCGGACGACGAGGCCGGCGGCGGCAGGTCCGCAGCCGAGCAGTCGGGCGCGGAGGGCGACGGCGGCGGCGGCGGAGCTGCCGCTGCAGCCGCTGCCGCTACCCGAACAGGCGAGGCCGGGGCGGGCTCAGCAGGCACGACAGGAGCTGGAGCAGCGGGAGCGGGGGCCCCGGCCGGGGATGGCGCTGACGCGAAGAAGCCCAGGAAGCGGCGGCCGGCGTTTGAGGCGTACGAGGCTGACTTTATAGACGACGAGGAAGAGCTGGAGTACGAGCGGCGGCGTAAGGCAAAGGCAAAGTATCAAGGCTTCTACATTAACAAGGCGAGTTCTGTGTGTCCCGGCCACACGCATGCGCTGATGCGTTCCAGGCCAATGTGCTGCTCCGAGCGGCTAGTGACACGAGGCACAGGACCAGCAAGCCAGCGGCGTCTAGAGATCGCCTTACAAACAGAGTCCGCAACGTTTGCGTTTGTGTGTGTGAATCTGTCTGTGCCCCACAGGGCAAAGTGGAGCTGGAGGTGGACCCAGACGAGCAGCCGGAGCGACCCGGGGCCAAACGGCAGCAGCGGCCGCGTGCGCCGCCGGCGCCTGGCGCTAAGTCCAAGGCTGCTGCTGCTGCTGCCACTGACGGCGCCGCGGCACCCGGCGGTGCCAAGGCCGCTGCCGCCGGCACGGCGGGTGCCGGGCCCAGCAATGCAGCAGCGGTGGCCGTGGGCGCGGGTGCAAGCGCGGCCGGGCCGGGAGCGGTGGGCACACCGCAGAAACCGACCAAGCGGAAAGCGGAGGGCGAGGGGCAACCAGCGGCGAAGCGGAGAAAGCAGCCGGGTGTGCAGGGCGAGGGCAAGGGAGGGGCGCCAAAGTCGCCGGCCCCAGCGGCAGCTGCTGGTGCGGCCGCAACAGGCACAGGGACAGCCACGGCAGGCACAGTAGTGGCGGTGACGGAGGGCGCAGCCGCGCCGCGGCCGACCAGCATTGCGGCCCTTGCGGCCGCGAAGGGGCGCAGCGCGGCTGCAAACGCAGCCGCAAACGCAGCGGCGGGGACGGGAGCATCGGGACAGGCGGCGGCGGCGGTGCCGGCGGCCGGCGGGCAAGGGGCAGGCGTGGGTGCGGGCGCGGGGAGCTCGGCGGGGCCCGGCGGCTCGCAGCCGCAGGCTGGCCGGGGGGCACCGGGCCGCAAACCAGCCTCTGCAGCGTCCACGCTAGACCCATTCCTTACAGAGGCGCGAAAGAAGCTGACTGGGGCGGTGAGTACTCTGTAACTCTGTTAATTTAACGCAGCCATGCCCCGCCGCGCAAGGGTCGTATGCGAGGGTCATATCGCCCCCGCGCGGACCGATGCGCCAAGCAAGCGAAGCGCTGACGCCTACTTGCTGCGTTCTTGCTGCCCCTCACCCCTGCTTTCCTGTGCTCTCAGCAACCGCCGCCCGCGGACCTGGCGTCAGCCATGAAGTTGGTGGACGCCGCGTTCACGCAGGTGCGCTCCTGATACTACTACTTTTGGAGTTTTGAAAGGACGCCGAATGCCTTTGTCATGCAGACATTGGAGCTTCTGCTGGAAATACCGAATCTGCACCGCATGCATGCATGCATGTACGTATGTGTGTTTGTGTTTGTGTGTGCCGCTTCATCAGGTGGCGCTCTTCGTGCACCGCCACCACGCCAACGACGAGGCCGGTTGGGACGCGGGCCTGGCCGCGCTGCTCGCGGTCGTGGCGGAGGCGGCGCCCGCTGCGGTGCCCGCGGAGGGCGCGGCGCGGGAGGAGGTGATGATAGAGCTGCGCGCGGCCGCGGCGAAGAAGGTGCGTGAATGTGGCAGCGCGACTCGCTTGGACGCCGCGCTGTTTTATGCGGCGTGCAGGCCCAGGGCTCTGCAGCCGCGTGTGTGTGTGTGTTGCTTCCAAGTCGTAGAACATGTCACGCAGCCGTGGTTGCACGGGGCCGTTCTGACAGGTTTCACAAATGCGCCTTGGAAACACATTATTCGCTGGTGTTATTCTCGTGATCTCTTGGTTGTGTGTGTGTGTGTGTGTGTGTGTGTGTGTGTGTGTGTGTGTGTGTGTGTGTGTGTGTGTGTGTGCAGGTGGAGCGGACCGTGAACAGCATGGGCACAATGTCAGGCCAGCTGAAAAAGCTTGCGGCGGAATTGGTGGCGGCGGAGGCGGAAGGTGCGGGCAGTGCGGGCAGAGCAGGCGGGCGGGCGGATGGCTGTGAGCCCTCGCCTGGGAAGCAGGAATGCAGGCCTGAAGCTTGTAGGCGGGGTAGGCGCACACCAGCTGTTAGCAGGCTGCCTGCACGCGGGAGTGATAAGCACAGAGCACCTAAGCAGCCGCCTTCTGTTTCTGTGGCGCGCGGCGTGCTCTATTCGCAGCTTCTTCCCAGCAGGGCGCCGGCGCCGGCGCGGCCCGGTCCGACGACGACGAATTTGTGGCGTCCACGCCGGCCGCGGTGACGGCGGCGCTGGAGGCGCTGGAAAGCAAGCTGCGCTCCTGCATGAACTTGTACAAGCGCCTGGTGGTTGTGGAGGACGACGAGGCCATCCTCGCGGACCTGGCAACCAAGGTGCCCCGAGGGCTGGGGCGGGGGCGGGGCGGGCCGGGGCGGGGTGGGGCGGGGCGGGGCCCACATACTCCGTGAAGGGTGCACATGTGTTGTGTGACAGCCTGAGCACGCGTGTCGTGTCCCATTGCCGCATGCGGTGAATTGGTATCGCCATGACCATGCGATCCAAACAATGAACAACACGATGTGCTGTGTGATGGCGCACAGGCCGGCACCAGCGTGGAGCTGCTGCGGCGGGCGATGGCCGCGGCCAAGCCCGCAGGTCAGCGCAAGCGGGCAGCGGCTGGTGCTGGCGGCGCCGGCGGCGCCGGCGGCGGTGCTGCAAGCGCGGCGGCCGCTGCCAAAGGTGCCGCTGACGAGGTGGCGCGGCAGGAGAGCGGCGCGGTCGGTGCAGAGGCGGCTGCCGCGGCAGCCGCGGCACCGGCGGCGGAGCCGGCGCTGCCAGCGCCTGTGGCGGCCAAGGCGCTGGCGCCATCGCCCGTAAAGGGCGCGGCAGCTGCGCCTCCAGCGGCCATGAAGACGCAAGGTAAGGTTGACATTGCAAGCAGCCTGGGCCCGTGGGACCTTGCGGCGGGTGGGGCGGGGGGGATAGTTCATGACTTCATTCCGGAAACCAGAAGCGAAACGACCGTGCCGGGGAGTGTCCGTGCCTCGTGTTGCTCAAGGGAACGCGCTGATGGCCTCCCCGCGCTGCGGTCGTGCAGGCTCGCACGGGGACGACGGCGCTGCGGCCGAGGCGCACTCGTTCCCGCCCGTGCAGCTGGACGCCATGCAGAGGCAGACGTGCAAGGTGCGCTTGGGGCACGGGGCGCACTGCAGGCACTGCAGGCACTGTGACATACCGGTATGGCGCGTGTCAACTTTTATCAAACCAGGACCGCTGGCGGCTCTCAGGGTTGGGCAGTTGTACGTTCTACCGTATTCTAGCCCGTGGCATCCTTGCGTGCTTGGCAGCCTCTGGCAGGCTCTCACAACAACGTTCCCACGTGAAGGGTTCTGGAGCATGCTAATGCCCTGTGATGCCCAATTAACCCACACAGGAGGTGGCGCTGCAGCTGCCCGGCGTGGACAGGGCGTTGCTGGAGGCCGCCTTCAATGCACCGCGCATGACCGACATGATGAGCCTCATCATCAAGGTGCGGTGCGCCGCGGTTGGGGTTGGGGTGGGGGGCAGCGCACGTCCATTCCAAATCCCCGATATAGCTGCTGGCGCTGCAGGGGCGCTTGGAGGGCTTTCCTGTGTGGACAGGCAGCAGAGTCTGCAGCTCAAGAGTGCGGTTACCCTCCGTCCGCACACGGCCGTTATGTCGCGCACACGCGGACCAGCGCTCTGGTCCTGTCCTCCCCCTTCCACTTTCTGCGCGCAAGCGGACGCCACCAAGCACGCGTTGAGCACGCGTGTCAAAGCCCGCCCCGAACGCGTGCACTACAGCACAACAAGCTGTCAGCAAAGAAGAACGGGCATGCTTCAGGTTACCGTATGTTCACTGCGTTTGCCGCAGGTGCTGTGCTACCACCCGGAGGGCTGCAAGCCCACCGAAATCGCCGACCTGGCCCAGGACCGCGCCTTCATCAGCTGGCCGGCCAGCAGGCCGCGTGGCGACCTGCGGCGGCTGATTAACTCGACCCTGAAGAGCAAGTCGCTCAGCAGCAACATCGTGCACGTCGGTGGAGACAGGTGAGGGGAGGGAAAGCGGGGAGAGGGAGCGGGGCGCAGTGGGCGGGGGCAGGTTTCGCCAGGTTGCGGTGCGGTGCGGGGAATAGGGGGGTAGTTTATTCCAGAAACCAAAGGGGGAAGCGTGCCAGGTCGGTTGCCTGCGTGCGCACATGACAATGATGTGGACACGTCTGGTTATTGAAGGTACGTGCTGAAGGCGCTCAGGCCGGACGCGGAGGCCGTGCCCCGGACCTCGCGACAGCCCGGCTCCACCGGCGCCTCGCCGGCGGTCGGCGCGCCGCCGCCCGCCGCGGCGGCTACGGCCGCTACGGCCACGACTGCCCCGCCACCGGTCTTCGTGCTGCCACCGGAGGACTCCGACACGGGCGGCGGCGATGCGGAGCCGGTGAGCACGCAGGCGGCAGGAGGCTCGCAGGCGGCGGCTGGCGTGGAGGGCGCGGCGGGGGCGGCAGGCGGCGGCGGGGATCAGGAGGAGCTGAGCAAGGAGGAGGATGAACGGCAGCTCAATGAGTGCATCGAGGTGGGTGCATCACCGCTGTAGCTTTTGCTGTCGGTGCTCGATGGCGCTGCCCTGTTCATTGGTTTTCCCCCGCACTGGCCTGGCACATGGTCTCTTTTGGCCGCGCCGCGGCCAAGTGACGAGTGCACGGTTGCTGAGTCGTCGCGTTGTGCTCTGCCGTCCGTTCTGCCGTCCGTTGTGCCGGTTCTGCCGTCCGTCCTGCCGGCATGCTGTGTGCAGGTTGCTGAGAAGAGCGGCGCCGGCCGGCAGCAGCTGATGGAGGTGGCCAAGCAGGTGGAGCGCTCCCGGACCGCACGCATCGTGTTCAAGGTGCGGGCTGCAACCCACCCGCCAACGCCGTTTGCCGTGGCCTACCTACCTAGCACGGCGCGGCGTCACCGCGGTCTGCGCTTGCCCCCACCCGCGCTTCTTCATGCCTTGCCAAGCCTCAATGCGCGCCCGCCCTCCCTGCCCTGCGTGCCACCCTCCTCCACACTCCGTCCTGAGTTACTGACCTCCCAACCCCCACAACCCGCTCCGCTCTGCCAGGTGCTGTGCCAGGCGGGGCCCACGGGCCTGGGCCCCACCGACATCGCGCGGCGGGCGCTGGACCTGGCCTACGCGCCCACCTGGTCGCGCGACAAGATGCCCAACAACGGCAACATCGTGTCCGGCGCGCTGCGCAGCTACACCAAGCTCTTCCCCTTCATCGGCAAGCACCGGTACGCGCTGGCGCTGTTCCCGGGCGTGGTGCCGCAGGCCAAGGCCCCCAAGGGCGAGGGCGGCGCCAAGGGCAGCGCGAAGGGTGGGGGCGCCGCGGCCCCAGACGCCGCCATTTCCTGACACCGCGCGCTATGAGGACCGGAGTGCGTGGGGGCCTGGCGGCGTAGAGTTAGCAGGTGTGGAAAACGAAATTTACGGGGTCGGCCATTTATACACAGCCGTACAGTAGTGTGCGTGTTGCAGATGGCATCGGACGCAGGTTGCAAGAAAGGGTGCATAGAAGTCCAAGACCCGTAGCTTGGTTTGGCCGAGTGTGTATATGCGCATATGTTGCAATGCCGGGACCGCATCAAGCCAGTCTAAGACCTGCTGCAGGGCAAAGCAGGATTGGCAGTGGCGGAGTGCGGGAGCAGAATGCGGCTCACGATGAGGCGTGTATCTGATGAGTGCGTTATGTTCTTACATAATGTTTCTATTGTCAAGCTGGTGTGACGGTTTGTACCTCCTTCAGACAGGGGTGCCTAGGCGATGTCCCCAGTCTGAGCCGGGCGCGTTGAGACGTGGTCGGTCAGTGGCCGGCGTCGCCGCAGCGGCTGCAAAAGGAAGGCGGTGGCGTTTGTGTGGTGTATGAAGGCGCCACGATGCATATGACCTCTGTGGATCGACTGCAAGTACGCGCCGGGGTGCGCTTTCGGAATTGGCCGTCACTGCGTGATGACAGTCAGTGACTCAGTGTACCTTTCGGTCTGAGACACCAGGTCACCAGCACCAGGTCAAGCGGATGCGAGGTGCACAAGAGCGGCTCTTCGAGTGTGCAGTTGCTGGGGATGATTCGCATCTCGACCAACAGAGGTGGCTGGGAAAGGGTCAAAAAGCCACGTGTGCCAATTGCGCTCCGGCCGAGGCGCAGCTGAACATGAGTACGCGAGTGCGGGGGATCTGCGCGACTGGCTGCCTCCGACGCCAGCAGTTCGCCCAGAGTGATAGGCTCAGCTGCCGGCGTGCGCAGTACCGGTGCTAGGAAAGCCGCGCAAGGCACTGTGCCTCCGCGTAGAAACCCTAGAAGGCTAGAAAACTGACCGTAACTCTGGGCGCCTCTTCTCTGAATTGGTGGACGACTCGAGTACGCTCCGCGCGGTCGGGTACGTGCCACGGGGATTGGGCGCCCGCAGCGGTGAAACCGTTGACTTGCCGCCTGGTCGCTGACACAAGAACACATTTACATACCTAGTTGATGCGCACACAAACTAGCGCCTAGCTGCTTCAACTTCGGCCAGGATCGCCTCAACCGGGCAGCTAGTCCAGACTTTGTTTGCAGCGGCAAAGGAAAAATGGTGGTCCTAGCTGCGTCCATTGTCTCCAAGACGGGGAAACGTGAGTCTCGCAAGGCAGCGACCGAAGTAGCAGTTGCGCGACACCGAGCCCTCGCTCCTTTTGCCCGCGCAGCGCTCGTCTCGCGCCAGTACATGGAGATGAGCAGGATCAGGATTGAAGGCCTGCTTGCGGCTTTCCCAAAGCTGGTGGGGACAGGCAAGCAGCACACTTATGTGGAGACGGAGAATGTGCGCTACATTTACCAGCCCATGGAGGTGCGTGTCGCTTGGCCAGCGCACTCGAAAGCATGGCTGTAACATTAGATGTTTGCAGGGACTGTACCTGCTGCTTATCACCAATAAGCAGAGCAACATCTTGGAGGACCTGGAGACCCTGCGCCTGCTGGGCAAGCTGGTGCCGGAGTTCAGCCAAAGCCTGGAGGAGGAGTCAGTAGCGGGGAAAGCCTTCGAGCTAATCTTTGCGTTCGACGAAGTCATTTCACTCGGGCACAAGGAGAACATCACCGTGCAGCAGGTCAAGCAGAACTGCGAAATGGAGAGCCACGAGGAGAAGCTGCACAAGCTGATCATTCAGAGCAAGATTAACGATACTAAGGACATCATGAAGAAGAAGGCAGCGGACATTGAGAAGTCGAAAATGGAGCAGAAGAAGATCGGGCTGGGCAACGCGCTCACCGGGTTTGGCAGCAAGGCAGCCAGCTCCATCATGGCGGACCTGGAGCCCACGACCCAGTACCGGCCAGAGCCGGTGCCGGTGCCCAGCGTGTCGCGGCCAGCTGTGCCCGGGCCCAAGGGTCCGTCAAAGGGTATGCAGCTGGGCAAGGCCAAGAAGGCCAACGATTTCCTGGAGAGCCTGGCGAAGGAGGGCGAGGTGGTGGAGATCGAGGTGCCCAAGCCCACGGGCGGCGTGGCGGCGGTGACCGTGAACACGGTCACGGACCCCGTGTCCCTGGCCATCGAGGAGAAGCTGTCGGTCACGCTGAACAAGCAGGGCGGCGTGGAGAACCTGGAGGTGCAGGTGAGGCGGCAAGCAGGAGCGCAGGCACCAAGTGGATTGGGTGGGCGGGGGACAGCGCTGGAGCTTGAGCTTGTGCTGCTGGCGCGCTGGATCGGAGCAGTGGGTTCGGGTGGGGGCCGGACAGCCCTGTGTGCGTACGGTGAAAGGGCCTTACAGGATGGGTGCCCACGCCAGAGGAGCCAGCTGTCACAGCGCGCATGCTGCGAGCGTTTGCGCTTCCGGGGGCAGCATGGGCATGCTCTCACAGCAACTGGGCCAGGGTTGGTCCGTACCGGCACCTGCGAGGGCGGTCGCGGTTGACACGGCGGCAGGACGTGCCGGCTGGGGTGGGGGCGGGGCTAGCGTAGCGAGGAGTTGGGGGCGGGGCCAGCGGCACAGCGAGCCAGGTCAGCGACTGGCCCGCCGTGCGTCCTGACTGTGAACGCACGCGACGTGGATTCGTCTCCGCGTGCTGACACGCCCCATCCGCATGCCCTCATTGCCACCTTTCCTGCCCTCTGCCCTTGCCTCCCGCAGGGCACCATGTCGCTGGTGGTGAACACGGACGAGGAGGCTTTCATTCGCATCGCCGTCAACAGCGGCGCCAACAAGGGCTTCCAGTTCAAGACGCACCCCAACATCGACAAGAACATGTACAGCAGCAACAATGTACTGGGGCTCAAGGACCCCGCGCGGCCCTTCCCCACCGGCTCGGAGCTTGGCATCCTCAAGTGGCGCTTCCAGACGAAGGACGTGAGTGTAGGGCCGGCCTGGGCTGTGTGGCGCACATGTGCGGAGGGGCGGACGCCGCGTGGGTGTGGTTGGAGGGGTGGATGCGGTGACAGCTGGGATGCGTGCGCACTGGAAACGGGTGCTCAGGGAGGACCGGTGCAGTGACAAGCGGCGTGTGGCTCCCTGCAAAGCTTATGTGGCTGCTGCTGTCGCCAACCTTGTCTGCCTTGCGCAGGAGGGCATGGTGCCGCTGTCCATCAACTGCTGGCCCAGCGTGTCGGGCGGCGAGTCGTACGTGAACATCGAGTACGAGTCCACCTCGGAGCTGGACCTGCAGAACGTGCAGATCATCATCCCCGTCCCCGCCACCGGGCACGCGCCCACCGTCAACCAGGTGCGCGTCGGCGCAGCTCACAGCTTCGCCCCGGACGGGCGGGCTGGCTGGCTGTCGCTTTAACAGCCATGCGTGTTTGGTTTCCGGCGCTCGCAAGTACCACCACCTACTTGTCAAGCGCACCCGGCTGGTCGCTGACGTTCACGCCTGCCCCCGCCCCGCTCATCGCACGCACAGGTGGACGGCGAGTGGCGGTACGACTCGCGGCGCGGCGCGCTCATCTGGACCATCGAGCTCATCGACGACACCAACCGCAGCGGCTCCATGGAGTTCGTCACCTCGGCGGCGGACGCGGAGGCCTTCTACCCGGTGGAGGTCAACTTCACCTCCAACAAGACCTTCTGCGACATCGCCGTGGCCAGCGTGGAGCACACGCAGCGCGGCGGGCCCGTCAAGTTCGCGATCAAGAAGCAGCTGGAGACGGCGGAGTACAGCGTTGTATAAGGAGGCGCGCTGCGGGCGGGGCGGCTGTGGCCTGAGGTTGAGGCGGAGGCAGGCGGGCGCATGCTGTGTAAGCCGTAGCTTGTAGGTGTGATTTACGTGGGCGGACAGGCTGAAGCCTGCGCCGCTGTTTCGTAGGTAGCTAGGCAGGCGTTCTTTGGCACTGGGGTTTTGGCAACATGGGGTTAGGGGTAGACACTTCTTGCGACGCGTTAGGTAGGAGGCGAACCATGGAGCATGTGTATACGAAACTTGGGAGGATTGATGGCCCGCACCTGTCACTGCCGTGTGCGGGTCCCGCAGACTGGTCTGAGAGTGTGGAGGGAGAATGACTGGATGGCACGGCCCAACCAATCCGCACTCGCGCAACGATGGCTGGGTTAGCGCGCATGTGTGCGCAACTTGCAAACATCCGAGGGTTGTCCATGCCCAGTGTGTTATCGAGTATCGACTTGTAGCTGAGCAGCTTTGCAGGTTTGCATAGGTGGGAAGTCCTCTCGCAGTCATCATATGCCGTTGATGCCAGCTGCCTGTCAAAGATATCACAACTGTGGATGCGGGCGTGCGCTGCTTGCACTTTGCTCTGCACCTCAAGCTCCTGACACGAGAGACAGAGTCTCACATGGGTCGGCTGTGTGTGTGTGGTTGCAAGGAGGTGCGCACACGGGTCGGCTGACTCGGCTCGTGTTGCCTCCGTCACCAGGTGCCTCCGCACCCCTGTCCATCACATGAGCAACACATACTGGGACCTCGCACTTTTGTCACATGCCAACTCCATGAGCGATGAACAATGCATATGGCCGTCAGGCGGACTCCCCACGGTTACATGCCCGGACGCCTGGGCGGTCTACAGCGAGCTCCATCGCTGCGGATGGTCTGTATTTTTGGGTATATGGGGGGCTTCGGACACTGCCGGGAACTTGCCTTCTTGCCCCTTGCCAACTCTATGAGAGCTCCATCGCTGCGGATGGTCTGTCACAGAGCCACGCCGGCAAGGACCCGAAGCCGCCATCCTTCACTGCTGCTCATACCGTACCAGTCCTGGACTACCTGCGGACACCAGGTACACCCGAGCGGAGCAGCCGTGCACCACATACTCCGTCCGGCCCTTTCTTGAGTCTCATCACGTCAGTCTCCCACCACGTTCGCTCGACTAGTACCACGCCCATTCCCTCCCCCAAATCGCTATTTGTGCAGTCCGTGCGCTCGCGTGACCCAGGACCCATCCCCATACCCGCTCCACCGCCTCCTCTACTCGTCACCGCCCTGCTCGTCCATGTCCATGCCCTCCGTGCCGCCGGCGCCGTCGTCACCTGCACAGCGGGAAAGCGAGCAAGTCATGAAAGGCGCGGGTTCGCCGCCAAAAGCCGTCGATACATGTACACCCCACCTGCGGCCGCCCACAGCGGTGGTGCCATACGAGTCCAGCACGCGCCCAACGCTACACCTACACGCCCCGCGCTCGCTTGCTCGCTCACCTTCCCCCTCGCCACCCGCCGTGAGCAGGCGCAACTGGCCGCTGCTGCCGGCGCCCGTGCCCAGTTTGCCGCCGGGCCCGGGCGCCGCGGTGACCCAGCCGGCGGCCACCATCAGGTCGTAGATGCGCAGCGAGCGGGCCGGGTCCAGGCGGAAGAAGGAGCGGGCCTGAGGGAGTGTGGAGGTGGGTGAGCGGAGGAGGCATGCGGGTTTAGGTAGTTGACTAGGTAGGTGAATGGCGAGGCCGGCGAGGCCGGCATGCGGAGCGGCGGGTGGCTGGGGCTGCGCACGGTGCACACGTGGCGGTTCAGCAGGCGGCGGCCGCCGACGACCTCCATCACACCACCGCCGCGAGATGATCGTCCACCGCGCAGCCTTACCTCGGCGCGGCTGATGGGGCCGCTCTTCTCCGCGTCCCGCAGCATCATGTCCTTCAGCGCCAGGTAGTGCGAGGGCAGCAGCCGCGCCGCCGCGCACAGCTCGCGCTCGCGGCTGCTGAGCAGCTCCACGCCGGGCAGGCAAGTCACGTCCAGCGGCACGCCGCGCCGCGCGCGCCAGTGCGCCAGCGCGGTGCCCGTGCCGCGGCCCATGGGAACTGCGATGCGGACATGGGCAGAGTGTGTGGCACGACCGTCAGATACCGGTAAGGCAATGCAGGCCCAACTTGATGATAGGGACGAGAGATGATGGGGGGGGCAGGCGAAAGGCGCATATGACTACAAGCAGCAACGCACCTGCGACAATCGGACGCGCCGGGTCGTACGAGCTGGCGGCTGCCGCCGCGGACGACGTGGCTGTCGTGTTCGCCGCCGCCGCCATGGCGGCCGCCGCCGAGCTGCCGCCCATAGCGGCCGCTGCGGCCGCGGCCGCCGCCGCCGGATTCCCGCCCATGGCCGCCGCCGCCGCGGCCGCCGCAGCCACCGGGTCATCCGTCACGCCCGCCTGCATCATGCCCACCGGGCCCCCGGCGCCTGGCGCCCCCAACCCCATGGGCGTGTAGGCGCCCGCAGGGCTGGGCAGCGACGTTGGCGACATGAGGCCGCCGGGAGGCATCATGCCCGCCGCTGCAGCGGCGGCGGCGCGCGCAGCCTTGGCCGCGGCGGCACCGGCTCCGCGGCCAGGGCCGCCACCGCCGCCGCCGCCGCCGTAGGGCATGCCGTGCACCGCGTTGGCGGCTGCAATGGCCGCGTCTGTAGCCGCTTTTTGTCTCCGCTTTTCCGTCTCGTAAGTCTGCAAAGTGGCAAGCAAACGAGACCGGGAACACAAAGCTTGCAGTACATCCTCCCCGTGGAGCGCATCGCTTTATGGAGCACGCACGTCAGCAGCGTCCACAGGACTCTGGATTGGTGGTGCGACTGGCTCTTCCTGTCTCCTTGACCCAACCCGGCTTACGTCTGCGTCTGCGAACGTCCGGATGCCGTTGCGGCGGTACTCCCGTAGCTCCGCCAGGCGGCTGCGCAGTCGCGCCTCCAGAACCAGCCCCTCCACGAACTCCTCATGCGCGGCTTGCGGCTGCGCGGGTGGTGAGCGCAGAGGGAGTGAGGAGGCCAGGATGCGAGGCCAACCCAAAACACAGGGCAAGCGTGGGCACGGCATTGCTGGGACCTGTCCCCACTGCCCAGCGATTCCCGACAGCGCTGCTTGACCAGGCTCGCGGCAACCAGCGGCAGCGGCAGCGGCAGCCTCCAACCAGCGGCAGCGGCGGCCGCCATCAGTCGCGGCTGCAGTAATAGTAGCGGCAGGCGCCGGCCCCCAACCTCCCCACCTCCGGCCCCACCTGGTAGCGCGCGAACACGCGCATGCGCGCGTGCAGGTCCCGCTCCGCCGGGTTGCGCCGCTTCTCCGGCGCCTGCACCGCCCGCGAGTTGATGAGCCCGCGCTCCCGCAGGAAGGCCCGCCGCCGCTCGCGCTCGTCCAGCCGCCTGGTGTTAGAGATCACAAGGGAGAGTACTATGAAAGAAGATGTGCGTGCGAAGGGACAGGAACGCCAAGCAGGGAACGCGACGCAACGCATACGCCTGGTGTGTGGTGCCGTGGTGAGGGAAAGTAAGACGAGGACGGCCAGAGGGTGAATGCGGAGGCTGCCGGTGAGGATGTGGGTAGCCGCCCCGCCGCGGCGGTGGCGCGCGGCCCCCTCACTCGGCTGCCGTTGGGGCTCTGCCCGCCGACATGTGGCCCGGCACCCCCGGCACCCCCTCCCACACTGCACCACCCCCACCTGTTATACAGCTGCAGCATCTGCACCTTCATCTGCACGTCCGCCGGGCTGTCGTACTCGCTGAACTCCATGTCCGCCACGATGGTCTCGGCGTCGTTGTCGTACTCGGGGTCGAACTCCATGCGCTTGGCGTGGAAGCCCGTGCTGTCGTACGTGCCCGGCGCGTTGTACGGCTGCGCAAGGATGGAGGAATACGGCAGTGAGAGGCGGGCGAGCGCAACCGGGCCAAGCGGGTCCAAAACTGGGGGAGGGGGCAACCGGTGAAGAGACGGGCTCTGTGGCGTGACCTTCGTTTACCTTGGCGTGGGACGGCTCTCCGCGTGTGGACGCCTCCGGCGCCGAGCGCTCTGACGGGCCGGCCGCGGCCTCCGCCTTCCCACCGCCGGCCGCCTTGCCGCCCGCAGCTCCCGGCGGTTCGTGGTGCATGCTCCGCCCCCCGACCTGCAAGAGCGCAGGCATGCAGTCCACGTCAACGTCAACCATGGACCTCGCACTCGTACCGTACCATATGTAGTTACAACGGGCAACGTGGTATCCCAAGCCCCCAGTACGCCACGGAAAGAGCCCGTCAAAGTTGCCAACGCGCTTGCAAGAGCTGTTTGTTATCCCCGTCGCTCACCAACGCGTGCGGCCCATGCGCATCCTTAGGCCCCGCCTGCTCCTCGGCCTCCTGCTCATGCCGGTGCCGCTTCAGCCCCTTGTTTGTAAGGTGGCTGCCGCCCGCCTCCCCTGCCGCGTCCGCCTCCGCCCCGCCTGCGCCTGCCGCGCCCTCCGGCTTTGCCCCCGCCTCCTCGCCCGCCGTGCCGCCGCCGCCGCCCGCTGCCGCCGCCGCTGCTGCGCTGTCCGCCGGCCGGTCCGGATCATCCACGTCCATGGTGGAGGGCGAGGCCACGCCGCCAGCACCACCAGGCGGCTCGCTGCCCGGCCGCCCATCCGCCGCGGGCTGCCCCCCGCCCGCTCTCCCCGCGCCGCCGGCGGCCGTGGCTGGGCCGTTGCTGTTGCTACCGCCGGCCGCCACCAGCGCCGCGCCCTGCAGCGGCCTGTACTGTTGCCGCGCGTAGCCCTGCCGCGCGCGGGCGATGCACTGGGACACGTCCACCTGCATGTATGTGTTCAGGTCCCGGCATTCAGGTTGGCAAGCTACCAAGGTGGGCTGGCCGCCCTGCACTTAGACGTGGGCATGGTGCGGCGCGCAGCGAGCCCTGTCGCACAGCATGCGAAACATGCTCAACCTTATCACGCCGCGCCCGCTCCGGGCCAAATGTCCGCTGCATGCGCGGGGCGCGTTCCCTCCTCCCATTGCAGCTACACCCGGCTCCCCCTGCATTATGGCCTGCGCTGCTCGCTCGCTGCGCACCTGCGCCATCTCCGGCGCCGGCACCGGCAGCGGCATGGTGCCGTGGTCGATGTAGGTCTGGAAGTAGTGCCGCTTGCACTCCGCCGCCGACTTGCCGCCGCCCACGTGGTCCGCTACGCCCAGCCAGTTGCCCAGGCCTTCACGGTAAACGTGGAGTGTACAAGAGAATGGCTCAGGCTTTGCCACGCTCGGGGTGGGTGTTGAAGCGTGTGGTGCACGCTTTGCACCGTTTCGGGTTCCTGCGCTTCGACGCTGACCCCCCTGCCCGTCTCACCGTACACGTCGATTGCCTCCAACAGCAGGATCTCCTCATCCGCCTGTGGGTCGAGCATGACGCAGGTACATTGCATTTACATTTACATTTACGGCACATAGCCCGAGTCAGGGCAGGTGTCCGTACAAGCCAGGGGCGCCATGGACACAGCAGGCCATTCCACAGCGTTAGCATCCGCATGTGCCGCTTTGGCGGCGCCTGCCACCCCCGGACCCCCTGCCACCCGCGGCGCTGTCGGCTCCGTCCCCAGTCCCTGCTGCGCCACCCCCCCCCCGCCCAGAAGCTGCGCTGGGAGCTGCTCTCGCTGCGCAACGCCGCGCTGTGCGCTCACCCCCCAGTCCGGGTGCAGGATGGGGAAGGACAGGTTCTCCACCACTTGGTAGTCATGGGTGTTCTTATGCGGCTTGATCTCCACGCCTGTGTGGGTGAGGGCGCATGCCGGCAAGCACACCGTCACGACGGCGCAGGGAAGGGCGTGTCGCCGCCCGCGGCGGTGCGCACGCTGCGGGTGACGACTCGCGTGGCCTCCACTTGGCACTCATGGAGTTGGCAAGGGGCAAGAAGGCAAGTTCCCGGCAGTGTCCGAAGCCCCCCATATATTCAAAAATACGAGCAGGCAAGGCATTGGGATCAGAAACAAGAGAAACGCGCTGCTGTTACTGTACCGACGTCGGTAGCTGGTTGGCGCGTGGCCTCCACTTGGCGCACACACACACACACCCCGCTCAGGCGCGCCCTCCCATCGTGTCCATCCTTCTCCACGCCATGCACGAGCGACCCTGTAGCTCCAGCCACTCCCGATCTCCCACCCGCCCCGGAGGCCCCGGATGCTTCCCCGTGCGGGGCCCCCGCGCGCTTGCACAGAAGGGCCATCCAAAGTACTCGCCTACGGAGAAGCACTCCAAACACAGGTCGAAGTCTTTGCACTCAGCGCATCGTATGCGCGGTACGTGCGAAATGTCCTTCTGACAGTTGTTGCAGTGGTAGAGAGCCCTGTGTTTGCGCAAGGAACCGGGTCAGCGCTATAAATCGACAAAGCAGTCAAGCCCGTTTGCAAGAGCCCGTACCTCTGTTGCGAGTGCCAGTTCTTGTTAAGAATACCTTCCCGCAGCTTTCGCCGCTTGCCCCTGCGTGGAGAACCGAGAATAAGCTCAGCGATGCGCCAGCGCTGCTCCAGCGCGCAGCGTTTACCTGCCCCCGCCTTGATCTTGCATTCTTTAGCAGCAAGATATTGTCCGTGAGCTACATGAGCTACGAAAGGACGCAAAAAACACAAATGGTCAACAACGTCGCTCGCAAGCTCTTTTAATTAAGGCTAAAAGCGTCAAGGGTTCCAGTTGGCTAGGGTGATGCGACAGCGGTTCGGCTTTGAAGCTCGGCAGATGAAAACAAAGAGCCCGCCAATTAGTGCATCTAGCTCTATGCAGTTCTCGCTCTGTCTGCACTGCTATCATTGCTAACCTCCCAATAATATATAGCAGACTTCCAGATGTAACAGAATGGCGACAATCCAACTCACTGAGCAGCAAAAGCAAGTTTTGCGCGAAGTTGCGAGCGCTACCGCAGCACCCCAGCTAGATGACGCTTCACGTAACAGGGTAAAGGCGATCCTGGACAAATATGATGCAAAAAAGGAGGTGAGATGTGCCGGGGTGGGGGCGTTGCCTGTCGTGCGGGCCGTGCCGGGGCTGGTCGGGTTTACGTGAGCGCCCGCGCGGGGGCACACCCGCGGCGCCATCAGTGGCTCCCTTGCACCTGTTCATCAGAACTACAACAATTTCCTTGGACCGTCAAAGAGAGCTTCCAGGCATGCGGAATATGGGCTCTGAGGAAGGCGGGAACTGGCCCTCCAGCACACGGCAATGGACTCGAGCCGTCGACTCCTCCCACGCCGCCTCGCCAAGCGCCTCTACCCACCCCTGCCCCTGCCTCGCTACACTCCCAATCCCACCTCTTCTTCAAACATGCACGCACGCACGCATCACACCCACCTCCCCACGCACCCCACGCCCACGCCCACGCTCCCTCCCCCGCCTTCAGGCGATGGGCAGCAAGGCGGGTGCCAACATGACGCTGCCCAAGGAGGTGCTGGGCTCCGCGGGGCCCTGGCTGGACTACGGCCACCCGCCGGGCGTGGCCCTGGGCGACAAGTTCAAGGACCGGGGTCAGGCCATGGTGGCGGGCGTGCACGCCACCAACATGAAGGGCATCCACGCGCCGTGAGTGGGATGTGTGTGTGGGGGGGGGGGGATGGGGGGGGGAGGGGTGGGGGGGTGGCTGTGTGTGTTTAAGAACAGAAGTCGTCAGCGATAGATGTAAGGATACATCGACACTTGCGCGCGCCGGGACAGCCTTACCGCGATTCGGGAAGCCGCGAGCCGCAGCCCGGGCGGAGCACGGTGTTCGTGTGTGGGGGGTGGGGTTGTGGTTACCAGCCCAAACTAAACCAATCTAAAGGAAGCGGAGTTGAGTTGGGGGTGGGGGGTTGCGTGTATGGGTGGAACTCCAACGGCTGCTGGTGGAGGGTGTGGTGGTGAGGGTGGTGCTCGCGAGGGCGATATGGTCTGCTGTGGTGCAAGCGCAAAGCCGCGAGGAGGGCATGGGCGGCGCTTTCTATGCATGCCTCCCCGACCCCCGCACTATCCAACATTTGTCCCCACGTCACCACCACCACCACCACCACCACTAACGTGTGTAACTGTTAAGTGTAACTGTTAAGTGTAACTGTTAAGTGTAACGTGTGTAACTGTTAAGTGACCACCACCAGCACCACCACTATGACCTCTGCCACCGCCACCACCACCACAACCATCATCACCACCATGACCCTCACCGCCCCTCCCCTGACCACCGCAGCAACGCCGGCGCCGACCACTTTGCCCGCGGCGCCTACTCGGTCGTGATGAGCGGCATCTACGTCGACGACGAAGACATGGGCGAGGCGTTCTGGTACACCGGCGAAGGCGGCATCGACAAGGCCAGCAACAAGCAGGTGCGCGGCAGGGGCAGCCCGGCGTCGGTCTCTCTGGTCTTAGGGGCTGGGCTGGGCGCGAAAAGGGGGGGGGTTCGATGTGGTTTACTGGTAAACAGTCCCGGTGAGAAACAAACTGCGAAGAACGGGGGTTCGACGTGAGGGTATGCCGTGAGTAAGGGCGGGTATGGGTTTGTGGCGGCCGTGTGGGGTGCGTGCTGCGGCATGGGCCGCAGGCAGGCGCGCGCTGACGCTGCAGGGCGAGGGCAGTGAGGGGCGTGCGTTGGGGTCAGCACTCGGCAGCTGTTGGGTTTCGACCCAATTCACAAACCACATGAGATCGCTTACATTTGCATGCTCCCGTCTCCACATCCCGCCTAGGAGGCAAACGCGCAAAGACAAAGCACAGGTTTTCCCACTCGCGGAAACGCACGCCCCGCCGCGCAGGTGAAGGACCAACAGATGACCTCCGGCTCCAACGCCGCGCTGAAGAACAACTGCGACATGTGCACGCCGGTGCGCGTGCTGCGAGGCTTTGTGGAGGCGGCGGGCGGGGGCGGCGAGGCGGCCGCGGCGGCGGCGGACGCAACAGCGGCTGGCGGCGGCAGGGGCGGCGGCGGCAGGGGTGGCGGCAGGGGCGGCGGGCGGGGGCGAGGCGGCGGCGGCCCCAAGAAGGAGAAGGGCTTTGTGTATGAGGGGCTGTACCTGGTGCTTGAGTACAAGATGGAGGTGAGTTGGAGGGCGTGGAGGCTGTGGGGCTCGTGGGGAAAGTTTGTTGTGGGGGGGAAGGCATTTGGCCAAGGTAGGGATTGTGGGTGGTGGGGCGTTTGCGGGGAGGTTCAAGTGTGGTGGGGTGTTGCGCGTATGGGGACAGCAGTGCGGATGGTGGGGTGCGGTGCGGCCCTGTCGCGACATGCGCGGAAACGCTGACGCCTCGTGGTCAGGACAATGCACACTCTTGCTCCGCGGCTGCCCGTGTCATGTTCCCCACTCACGCGCTCCTCCTCCTCCTCCTCCGGCTTCCACGGCACAGCCCTCCAGGGATGGCCCGCTGGTGTGCAAGTTCCTCATGCACGGCCTGCCGGGCCACAGCAGCGTCAGCGCCAAGGTCGAGTACGGGTGAGTTGAGTGGTTTGACCTGCCGGGTGACGTGCCGATGGCCGGGAGTGGTGTGTGTGTCTCTTGGGGCCAGGCATCTGTTGGCGAGTTTTGGGGGGGGGGGTTGTGGTTACCAGCCCAAACTAAACCAATCTAAAGGAAGCGGAGTTAAGCAATGCAGTCAAGGCGATACAGCAAGATACTCGTTAGGTTAAAGTAGTCGAGGGGGGCGAGGAGCCGGCGGGGGAAGCTGGCCGCAGCTCGCCGTGGCTGGGGCGGGGCTTGCTTCGTGGCGGTGTCACCTCCATCCAAGTCGTGCCGGCAGGGCTGGGGGCCACACGCCACCCCCCCACCAGTCCCCGGTGGCCTCTTATGCTAGCAAGCTCGACTGCGCGCTACGTTGCGCCTTGCACCGCGCAAGTCCTGGACCGCGCCCCTCACCTAGCCCATCTCCCGCCCCCGTCATTAATGTAACATGCATACATGTTCTACGTCTACCTCGTCATTAATTTAAATGCATGGAACCCCCCACCCACCCATCTTGCCTCTAGCATCTTCGGTAACGCCGGCAGCGCCTACAGCCTGCACGCGCGGCGACTGGCGGGTAGCGGCGCGCCGCCAAGCAAGCGCGCGCGCAAGGCGGCCAAAGACGAGAAGGCGCGCGAGATGGTGCGGCAGGTGCGCGTGCGGTGTGCGGTGTGGTGTGTGCGGTGTGGTGTGTGCGGTGTGGTGTGTGCGGTGTGGTGTGTGCGGTGTGGTGTGTGCGGTGTGGTGTGTGCGGTGTGGTGTGTGCGGTGTGTGTGTGCGGTGTGGTGTGTGCGGTGTGGTGTGTGCGGTGTGGTGTCGTGTTGTGTGTGCCGGTGTGGTGTGGTGCGGTGTGTGTGTGCGGTGTGGTGTGTGCGGTGTGGTGTGTGCGTGTGGTGTGTGCGGTGTGGTGTGTGCGGTGTGGTGTGTGCGGTGTGGTGTGTGCGGTGTGGTGTGTGCGGTGTGGTGTGTGCGGTGTGGTGTGTGCGGTGTGGTGTGTGCGGTGTGGTGTGTGCGGTGTGGTGTGTGCGGTGTGGTGTGTGCGGTGTGGTGTGTGCGGTGTGGTGTGTGCGGTGTGGTGTGTGCGGTGTGGTGTGTGCGGTGTGGTGTGGCGGTGGTTGTGTGCGGTGTGGTGTGTGCGGTGTGGTGTGTGCGTGTGTGTGTGCGGTGTGGTGTGTGCGGTGTGGTGTGTGCGGTGTGGGTGTGTGCGGTGTGGTGTGTGCGGTGTGGTGTGTGCGGTGTGGTGTGTGCGGTGTGGTGTGTGCGGTGTGGTGTGTGCGGTGTGGTGTGTGCGGTGTGGTGTGTGCGGTGTGGTGTGTGCGGTGTGGTGGTGTGCGGTGTGGTGTGGTGCGGTGTGGTGTGTGCGGTGTGGTGTGTGCGGTGTGGTGTGTGCGGTGTGGTGTGTGCGGTGTGGTGTGTGCGGTGTGGTGTGTGCGGTGTGGTGTGTGCGGTGTGGTGTGTGCGGTGTGGTGTGTGCGGTGTGGTGTGTGCGGTGTGGTGTGTGCGGTGTGGTGTGTGCGGTGTGGTGTGTGTGCGGTGTGGTGTGTGCGGTGTGGTGTGTGCGGTGTGGTGTGTGCGGTGTGGTGTGTGCGGTGTGGTGTGTGCGGTGTGGTGTGTGCGGTGTGGTGTGTGCGGTGTGGTGTGTGGCGGTGTGGTGTGTGCGGTGTGGTGTGTGGGTTGTGTGCGGTGTGGTGTGTTGCGGTGTGGTGTGTGCGGTGTGGTGTGTGCGGTGTGGTGTGTGGCGGTGTGGGTGGTGTGGCGGTGTGGTGTGGCGGTGTGGTGTGCGGTGTGGGGGGGTGCGGTGTGGTGTGTGCGGTGTGGTGTGGTGCGGTGTGGTGTGTGCGGTGTGGTGTGTGCGGTGTGGTGTGTGCGGTGTGGTGTGTGCGGTGTGGTGTGTGCGGTGTGGTGTGTGCGGTGTGGTGTGTGCGGTGTGGTGTGTGCGGTGTGGTGTGTGCGGTGTGGTGTGTGCGGTGTGGTGCTGCGCCGTGCCGTGGAGCCACTCTTGCATGGGGGGCCACTGTATTGCTCCTGGTGCCATGGGGGAAACCTGTGGAAAAGTGTGCAGGGCTGGTGCAGGTGCTGCGGGTACGCTGTCCGATACCTGATACGGTATGTGACAGCTCCCTTCCGCGTCGCCCTGCCTCACCCTGCGCCGCCCTGCATCGCCCTGCCTCACCCTGCCTCGCCCTGCCTCCCCCTGCGCCGCCCTGCTCGCAGTGGATGCTGTCCGACATCCGGCGGCTGTACCCGGGTCCGGAGCTGCAGCTGGAGGACGTGAGCGGCGGCCAGGAGGCGGTGCCCATCCCCGTCATCAACCAGGTGTGTGGGGTGGGTGGGGTGGGTGGGGTGGGTGGGGGGATGGCGGGGTGGGGGGGGTGGGGCGGTGGGGGGTAGTTCATTCCAGAAACCAAAAGCGAAACGACCAAGAGAACCCATGGGTGGGTGGGTGGGTGGGGGGGTGGGTGGGTGGGTGGGTGGGTGGGTGGGGCCGATGTGGTGTCTGGTGTGGGTGTCTGGTGGGTTGGCGTGTGTACGAGGGTTGGATGGGGTGGACGCGGGGGGAGATGGATGTAAGACAGGGCCATGTGGGGCCACGTGGGGCCGTGCGCCGCAGCGGAGTGGGCCTCCTTTCCCTCCTCCTCCTCCTCCTCCTCCTTCCCATCCCCTGATGCTGCTGCTGCTGCCGCCGCCGCCGCCGCAGGTCAACTCAGAGAAGCTGCCCACCGACTTCCGCTACACGCGGGAGTACGCCTGGGCGCCCGGGGTGTACCAGCTGGTGTGGAGGGGAGGGGGAGGGGTGTGGCGGGCGGGCTGGGTGGGTGGGTGGGTTGGTGGGTGAGTCCCTTGCTGGGTGGGTGGGTGGGTTGGTGGGTGAGAGTCCCTTGCTTGTCACTCTTGTTCCTCTACACATCTTGGAAAGGGAGGCAGCAACGGCAAAGTGAGGCTGCCGACCGCGGCTAGCGCCTTGCTCCCTGGTGCACATGAGGGGCGGAGCGTGCCCCTGCATGCCACCCGCTTCGCCGCGCCGTGCCTGTACGGTATACACACTCCGTGGTACTCCGGCAACGTCTGCTGGTTGCGACAGCTGTGTTGGTTGCGACAGCTGTATCGGTTGCGACAGCTGGGTTGGTCGCGACAGCTGTGTGGGTTGTGTGCGCTGCGTGCCGGGTGGCGCAGGTGGCGCCGGCGCTGCGCATTGCGGACGAGGAGATGCGCCAGTTCAGCCGGGAGGCGGAGCACGGCGTGTGCGGCGTCGCGTTCAATCGCCACATCGCGGCACAGGACCGGCAGCTGGAGGCGGCGGGCAAGCTGCCGGTTGGGTGGGTGGTGCGGCTCGCGGGGGAAGGGGGGCGGGGCCGGGGCTGGGGTGGGGGAGGGGTTGTGATTACCAGCCCAAACTAAACCAAGCCCAATGCATAAGAGCGAGGAGGTGAGCGTGGCCTAATACCGGTATGGGAGAAGGAGGAGGAGAAAAAACTCGCAAACATTCCCACAACCCGATAAGGGGGTTGGGGCCGCAGGACGGGAAGGGGGCCGGTAGGGCGTGCACCGGCGGCTGTGCGTGCACGGGTTGGGGTGGTGCTGCTGCTGGTGGCAGTGATGGTGCCGGGTGGGCGGTTGCCTGCGGGGCGTCTGACGTAGCCTGACTGCTGCGCCACAGTGCTGCTCCTGCCCCCACCGCCTCCCTGTGTTCGCAATTTGTTTCTCACCGGGACTGTTTACCAGTAACCCCACCGCCTCCCGCTCCCCGCTGCCCGCTCCCCTCCTCCCGCCTCCTCCGCCCGCGCCCGCAGCTACGAGTCCCACCTAGAGGAGCAGTACAACGAGGCGGGCTGCCTCATGGTCACCGACCCCTGCGGCGTGCACGAGTGCGGCAGCGGCTGCGGCAGCAACAAGGCCTGCCGCCGCAACAAGCAGGTAGCGTGCGTGTGCGTGTGCGTGCGCGGGGCAGGGCGGGGTGGGGTGGGGTGGGGTGGGGTGGGTAGTTCATTCCAGAAACCAAAAGCGAAACGACCAAGAGAACCCAAACCAACCAGCCCAACCCAGAGCGCGGAGGTGGTATGGCCTTAACCTTTAGGTCTCGGGCGCCCTTGAGCCTTGAATCTTCAGTCTTGTCGTCGGTGTTGTCGGTAGTCATGGATGGCACCCAGGCTCGCGCGCGTACAGAACCACCCCGTTATCTAAATTTCGCGATACAATCGCGATACTCACCTGCTTGATACCAGAGCAATGCCGGCGCCGTGATGTGAGCGCCGGCCACGGAGGCGTACATGCGGGAGGGTTGCAGGGCAGTGTTGCGTAAGTAAAGCACAAGAGCGGGAGGAGACTGAACCTAATCCTAAAGCCTAAAGCCTAAACTAGTGCGCGCGAGCCTGGGTGGAAAGAGGGCTGGCCGGAGCGCCAGCCGGGCCTATAAGGGGGCCGCATCGGCGTTACTTGGGGGTCGGCGGGCGGGGCAGTAGCGGGCGTTAGTTCGCGGTCGGGGGGGGGGGGGCGGCGAAGCATGACACACCCATGAGGCAGGGAGGGAGGTTGTAAACACCAGCCTAAGCTAAGCCAAACCAAAGTAAACAGGTCAAGCAAGCAGGTTAGTGACGGCGTGAGGGGTATAGTTAGTGAGTGGAGGGGTGAGGGTGGGGTGGTGCCAGGCGCGGGCCGCGGGCGGCTCCCACACGCGCTGGTGGGGTGGGGTGGGGTGGGGTGGGGTGGGGTGGGGTGGAGTGGGGTGGGGGGTACAGCGCGTGGGGCACATCGTAACCGCGGGGCCGTCTCTGTCCCTTCTGTATATCGCCTTCGCTCTTCATGTGCAGCCCCACGCCCACCTTCCGCCTTCACGCACCCATCCACCTGAGTTCCCTGGGTTTACCTGGGCACCGGAACCAGCCTGCCAAATGCCAATGCCTTCGCCGCTCCGTCTACTCCGAATCCTTGGGCCTGCATGGTCATCACGCCTGCAAGCCCTCCCACGACCTCCCACGCCCACTCCCCTGCCCACCCCACCACTCTGCCCACCCCGCCGCCAACCTTTACCCTGCTCGCCCCCTTCCCAACGTGTGTTGCAACGTCTGTTCTACGTCTGCCTCGTCATGCATGGCCCCCCTTCCCCTCCGGCTGACAGTTGAGCGCCGGCGTGCAGCTGCCACTGGAGGTGTTCATGACCACCAGCAAGGGCTGGGGCGTGCGCTGTCGGGAGGAGATCCCCGCGGGCGCCTTCGTGTGCTGCTACGTGGGGCAGCTCATCACGGACGCCATGGCCGAGGTGGGTTGCGGTGCGGTGTGGTGTGGTGCGGTGCGGTGGGTTGCGGTGTGGTGCGGTGCGGTGCGGTGCGGTGCGGTGCGGTGCGGTGCGGTGTGGTGTGGTGCGGTGCGGTGCGGTGCGGTGCGGTGCGGTGTGGTGTGGTGTGGTGTGGTGTGGTGCGGTGCATGGGGCGCAGGAGGGTGCTGAGTACTGTGAGTGAGTAGACGCAGGGGCCCTGTCCTCCCCACCCTGTCCTCCCCACCCTGTCCTCCCCACCTGTCGTCCCCTGCCTCCCCCCTCCCCGCCTGCCTCCCCCCTCCACCTGCCCCTCCCCTCCTGCCTCCCCTCCCCACCTGCGCCTCTCTGTCTGCCCCCCTGCCTTTGCCTGTGCTCCGCTCGCTAGTTTGGTTTCTTGGTTTAAAAAATGCTGCTGGTATGTACCACCGCCACCAGCACCCCTGCTCCGCTACCCCTACCCCTCTTAAACTGAATGCATGGAACCCCTGCTCCGCTGCTGCCGCTGCCCCTGCTCCGCTGCTGCCGCTGTGGCTGCAGTTGCGCAAGGGTGTGGACCACTACTTGTTCGACCTGGACTTTTTCGCGCACATCTACACGGTGCGACAGACCGTGCGAGGGGGCGGGAGCGGGGGACGAGCGGGGGGCGAGGGGGCGTGTGCAGGGCGGGTGCAGGGCGGGTGAGCGGCCGGTGCAGGCGGGCGGGCGGGGGAGGGCTGCCTTGGCCCATGCAGAGTCGCGTGTCCATTGGGGTCGCGTGCCCATTTGGGTCGCAGCACCGCCCGCATGTCCCATCACCGCTCCGTGCCGCCCCACCCCACCCCACCCCGCCCCACCCGCCCGCAGGAGATCGCGGACAAGGGCGTGGACACCATCGCGGAGGAGATCCCGCTGCACAAGATCCCGCCCGTGCTGTCCGTGGGCATGATCCGCCAGGCGCAGATCAACGCCGCAGACGCAGCGCGCCACCTGCCCCTGAAGCCGGAGCAGGAGCAGCCGCAGCAGGCGCAGGAGCAGCCGCAGCAGCCCGCGTCATCCGGGGCGGCGGGAGGGGCTGCGGCGGAGGGCAGCGGCAGCGGCGGCGGTGGCGGCGGGGCGGAGGGCGCTGCTAGCGGTGTGCGAGGGGGCGGCTCAGCCGCGGGCGCGGCCGCCGCCGGGGCCGCGGGGCTGGCGGCGGCGGCAGCAGGGGCAGGGTCGAATGGCATCAAGGCGGAGGAGGAGGAGGAGGAGGAGGCAACAGCGCGTGCCGGCAGTGAGGAGGCGGGGGCGGGGCCGGGCGTGGGCGGCGGCGGCGCAGCCGCCACCGCCACCGCCTCTGACCCCGCCGCCGCCCCAGCCGCGCCGGCCGGCGGCGGGCTGCAAGGCATGGCCACGCGTGCTGGCATCGCGCGGGCGGCGCACGACCTGGCGGAGGCGTGCGACGCGATCGCGCGCTCCGTCGCCGACGGCGCCTCCACCTTCCTGGGCGGAGAAAACATCCTGGCCGCCATAGAGGAGGCCAGGGCCCGGTCCGCCGCCGGCGACGGCGGCGGCGACGCCGCCGCCGCCGGCGCCGACCCCCACCAGCTGAACCTGCTGGACCGCGCGGCGGCGCTGGCGGCGGCCTCCAAGGCGGCGGCCAGCGCCGTGGACGCCGGCGACCCCGGCGCCTTCTACCTGCAGCCGATCATCAGCAGGGATGAGGACAAGGTGGCGGCGGCGGCGGCGGCGGGCGTGCCGCTGGCGCTGCCGGCGCCCGGAGACGCGGTCGGGGAGGAGGCGGCAGCGGCAGCGGCGGGGCCGTTCGGCAACCGCGGGCCGGGGGGTTCGGCGTTGGGCTCGCCACGGGCGATGGCGCCGCGGTCGGGTCCGGCAGTGGTGGCGGCGGCGCAGGCCGCGGGGGCAGCGGCGGCGGCCACGGGCCCGGTGGATGGCGACGGGGAGGAGTATGCGCCCATGCTGGTCATTGACGCGCGCACCACCGGTGAGTCTTGCCTCAGATTTGCAGGGGGGGCGCAGCGAGCACACGCACCTGCGCCGCTGCGCGTCCTCACCTCTCCGCCCGTGTATACACAACCCGTGCCCCAGTCTCGCTACTTCTGCACCTTTGCACCGCCTCCACGCCATGCACTACCTCCACACACACACACACACACACACACACACACACACACACACACACACACACACACACTTGCTTGTTATCTCCTTGTGATCTCTAACACACACACACACACACACACACTTGCTTGTTATCTCCTTGTGATCTCTAACACACACACACACACACACACATACACACACACACACACACACACACAGTGCTGGTTAGGTTGTTGTCGAGGCTGTGAAAGGCTGCGGGGTCGCTGGACTCAGCCCCGTAGCCACCTGTCGCTGTGCTGTTGCGTGCGGTGTGTCGTCTGTCCGGTGCTCGTGTTGCTGCGGTGCTGGCCCTCCAGCCTAGAGCTTTGTGAGCCCGCTGGGCCCTGCGTTGTAGTACCAGCAGTAACCCTTCTGAGGCTACTGGCGTGGTCCAGGTTGGTTGGAGCGTCCCCCCGGTGGACTCCAGAGCTTGGCTGCGCTCTGGGCAGGGGAGACGCGTGATAGCGGCAGCGTGTGGCCTAAATGCCTCGCTGTCGCTGGCTGTCCCGAGTACTCGATCACGAGACTCGTCAGGCCGCCTGTAAACCCGTTGTTACACACACACACACACACACACACACACACACACACACACACACACACACACGCGCGCGCACACGGGCACGCACGCACGCACACGTCTTTCATTTGTGCTCTCCCTTGTCATCAGTCCTCTCCCTTGTGATCTCTAACACACACACACACACACACACGCACGCACAGTGTCAACCCTTTCCCTTGTGCTTTTCTAACACACACACACACACACACACACACACAGGGTACTTGTGTTGCGTGCGTGTGCATACCGACGCGGCCACTGCGGCCGCGCGCATCCCTAGTCTCGGTGCTGCCGTGGAGCGGGGAGCGGGGGGCCAGCCCCCGCCAGCCCACGGCGTGCCTCACTCACACACAGCCGCGGTCAGCGGGGTCACTGCGGCTTATCGGGTTGGGCGACGCCACCCGGGATTACGGGGGTTTTGCGTGGGGTTTTGGCACTTTCCGCAGCTCTGCAACCGCGCCCGCCACTGCGCCCCATTCCGCCGAGTTGTCTTAAGCGCGCCGCCTGCCCTGCCTCGTCCTCTCCTCCACTAGGGAGGAGAACCGTTTCCTGGGTTGGGATTGGGCGGGCTGCGTGTCTAGTTAGCTTGCTTGCTGCACGCCGTTAGCATTGCCGCCTCTTTTTCTTTGCCATGCCCGTGACACTTTCGCGCTGCCGCCCTTTGCCTATGCCTCCTCTGCCGCCTGTAGGTGAGACTACGGACAGCGGGCGGGAATCAGGGAATTAGGCGTGCTGGGTAAACGTTTTTAGGCGCATGTCACAAGCATATGGGTGCATGTCGGGGTCGGTTTGCTTCGCGAACGCCCGACGGGTTCCAGGCTATTTCTGCGGGTAAGTATGACTACCGGGGCTACGCGGTACCGTCCAAGAAGTATTCGGTGCGTATCCGTCAGTAACTGCGAGCGATTGCGGGGATTCCTCTCCGTTTCCGTTTACCAACACACACACACACACACACACACACACACACACACGCTGAACGTCCGTCCCCAGGCAACGTGGGGCGCTTCATCAACCACTCCTGCGACGGCAACCTGACCATCCAGGCCGTGTTCGCGGGAGTGTACCGCTCCACTCTGCTGTACCACGTCGGTGCGTGGCTCTGCGCTATCGTGGCGCTGTCTGGTGCTGTGTGGGCTGTGCCGGCGTGTGCTCCTGCGGCAGTGGTGGGGGCAGTTGGAACAACCGGGCGCGCGCGCAGTGTGTCGTTGCGGCTCACGCAGTGCACGTGCATGCGGCATGCGGCATGTCATCGTGCACATGTGTGCGGGCATGTGGTCGGTGGGTCACGCGTGTGCGGGCATGCGTAATACTGAAGCGTCGTGGGCGCCGCGTTGCAACTCACACACACACACACACACACACACACACACACACACACACACACACACACACAGGCCTGTACGCGTGCCGGAACATCCCGGCGCGGGAAGGTGAGGAGGCCATGTCACGGAGGGAGGGAGCGGGGCGTGTGTGCTCTTGCAGCGATGAGGCTAGCTCCTGAGGGGTAGCTTGC
Source organism: Chlamydomonas schloesseri (assembly GCA_016834595.1). Taxonomy (NCBI): domain Eukaryota; kingdom Viridiplantae; phylum Chlorophyta; class Chlorophyceae; order Chlamydomonadales; family Chlamydomonadaceae; genus Chlamydomonas; species Chlamydomonas schloesseri. The sequence continues at coordinate 14,681 of JAEHOD010000025.1, read as the reverse complement.
AACCGGGGACATACCGGGTGCTGCACGCTGCTAACGCCTCATCACTTGACGCTTGCATGCTGCGCTTTTGCTCAACCTTTTATTCACCGCCGTGCGTTCCCTTCTTTCACACAGAGCTGTCTTACAACTACGGCTATCATAATCAGGTGACCGTTGATTGCAAAGCATTACAGCTTTGTTCTGGGGACATACGTTGCCTTCAATGCCATTGCACATGCGCATCCTCCTGTTGTCGATCTGTGGCCGCTGGCCCACATAAGGCCGCTGGCTGACAGCCGTTTTGCCCGCCCCGCCCCGCCCCGCCCTGCGTGCGCCCCGCCCCGCCCCGCCCTGACGCCTGCAGCACCAGCAGCAGCAGCAGGCGCAAAAGGGCATCCAAGTGGAGAAGCGCTTCGTTTTTCCCTGCAACTGCGGCGCGGCCTGCTGCAATAAAAATCTGATGTGAGGCGCGCTTGGCACACATGGCAGTGCGCGCTGCGATAATTGTGCAATACGGTAATTGCAGAAACACTACTGCGTGTCGCTGGGTAAGCGTGCTGACATGCTGCGGGTGGCTGCGGGGCCTCATGTGTCGTGTTTGTATTATTGATTGCACGTCCGGAGGCAGACGGACGAGGGTGACGGCGGGGTAGGGGTTGGCGTTCCTTGTGCCGTACAGTGTGGTTGCCGATTGGTAGCGGGCGCGGTATCATGCCTGGCTGGTAGCACTGCGCCGGCCACAGGCATTCCCGACGTGTTGCGGATTGGGTACTTGCCAACGGGAGGGGGGGTTAGTTCACTCCAGGAACCAAAGCGACCATTGCAAGTTTGCAACCCAAAAACTGACGGTGACAAGGGCACAGCATATACCACGAACGCGAACCAAGTGCCGAAGTGCGCTGGCACAAGCAGCGTCCGCTGGTCGCCTACAGTATCCTGGAAATGCGCTGTGTGCTTCAGTCCTACTACGTGGGATTCGCATCCGGCTATCAGCACGCACGCACTGCTTCTGCGGCCTCAGACCTCAAACTAGACGCCGGTGCGTTGAGGGTTTTAATCATCGCCAGCCTACGCCCAGTGCCTGCCCTGGCCTGCAGCCTGCCGCCTGCGCCACAGCCGCCGCCGGCGTCCCAAGGCCAGGCATGTGCCGCGGCCGCATCCACCAGGTCCGCCGCCAGGGGGGCAGGCAGGCCCTTGGGAAGGGCTTGAGTTTTTCCCGTCAGTCGCATCACCATCAGGCAGCAGTACGGTATCAACAGCGTGTGACGAATGTTTGTTGCAGAACCGACGCCGCGGCCCTACCTGTGGTGCTGCACTTGCCCCGGGGGCGCATTGAGTCTGAATGGACAAAGCGGAACCTGCTCATCTAGATTCTCTGAAGATGTGCATGCGCCAAAAAAATAGTATAATGGCGGTTCTAGGACAGCTCCGACTAACGCCCAACGAACTCGTGTACAGCACCCCCACCCTCCTCAGCCGTACAGGAGTTGGCGCGGCAGTCGGCAGCTGCGCGAGCAGGTAGTTGTACGGCGGCCCGGCTCGGAAGCTATCTGACTGTAGTGACGCACACGGGCAGTTGGTGCTAGTTGGCAGGCGCGCGAGTGGGAGTGAGCAGTTGAGCGCGCAGGCGTGTGGGAAGCTGCAGCTGAGCACGGCGGAGCACGGCGGGGTGTGGTGGTTGGCGCGCAGCGTGAGTGGGAGTGCTTAGTCGTGCGCGCGCCGTCTGGGAAGCTGCGTGTGTGAGCTGCGTGTAAACTCAGAGAGACGCATGGGGCCAACCCGGTCTCCATAAGCTGCCTATGGGCGCACACGGTTTCACACGGTTGACAGTTGGGCTGCAGCGCGGGCGGGACTCGCTGGAGTGGGTGATAGTCGCTGGGGGGAACGCGCGGGCGGGGGGGGACTCATTGACTCACAACAACAGGAAGTGCAAGAAGCACGCCGCCGCCACCAAGGCCAAAGATCGCGGCGGCCATGAATGGCAAGGCCAGGGGTGGAATCATTCACACGCGCACTGGCCTCCGTCAACGTGCATACCGTCAATCAAAACACGTGTGATAGCTAGGGTTGCGCCGGTTCTTAGGATGAGAAATATCATGTATAATTATTATCAATTATTCTACCCCTAATTTTGAGAATGCTTCACGAACAGGGGTAGAACGTGCCCGAATGAGAATACTGGATTCTTGTTGGATTTAGCCGCTTGAAAAGCGCAAGACAGGTACCATTTGCCCCAAACTTACTATATATACAAATAAGTGATATAATGACAGAGCCCCCTGCTCAGCTTGAGCCTCAGAAGGGCGCTGAGGAGCGGTCGCTACCGCTGGAGGGCAGGCCCCCCCCACCGACGTGAAAGCTGCATAGGACTGATGGAGTCAGGATAGACACTAGCGCAGTAGACTAGTGTGCCGTACCGACAGGATAAAGTTAAAACTGCGGTGATGAGGTGAACACGACGTGTGGCAAGCCCTGGAAGGGGTTGCCGGTGCAGGGCATCGTATTGTAGACGTGCCGCACAGCAGTGGCAATTATTGCAAACGCGTGGAAACACTTAAGCGGTTATGCAGCCAAAGTTTCAGCCCGAAAGCCCTGCTAGGCCAGGAGATAGCAAGTTTCTCCTAATGCTCATCCTCACGTTCTCAATTATTTCTCATTATAACTCATATGAGGAGGATTTCCGTTCTCATGCCCCGCACAACCCTAGTGATAGCTGATTTTTGGGCTAGGATACAATCGTATGTTCGCCTGGGCCTTAAACCAAGGGGGTGGGAAACCATCCCACCAGGCTACCCTTGGATTGAGAGAAGGGCGGATGGATCCCTGTGGACTAACAAACCAGCGCACATTATGATTTTGGAGGACGAGTAGTGAAAACCGTGTAGAGGTGGAGCCCGTACGCGGGCAAGGCCTACAAGGAGAGTAGGCTGTAGGCGTTGCAGGTGGCACGCCCCTGAGGTTTAGAGCAGGGCGCACACCCACAAAGTGCTGTGCTGGCTCGTGAACTGCGTCGGCAGGTCCCTCCTGTAACCAATGCAAACTGTCTCTCCGGGCGGGGCGGGGCGAACCAGCAACCCAGCTCCGTCCTGCCCGCTTCAACCATCAGCCAACGCCCGGCGCGTCAATCGGTCACGCGCAGGAGCAGGCCTCCCTCGCTTGCCACAGTGCCTTCCCCGCGTGGAGCTGCTGCTTACTGCTGCCTGCCTCCTCTGCCTCATCAGCCCATCCGCATGCATACACGCACACACATTACAAGCCAACGCCTCAGCAGCACGCGCCCAACCCACCCTAAGGCTCACAACGTCGTGCTTCAAAAAGTCGCTTCCCTCTCCCTCTCCCTCTTCTCTCCCCTCCTCTCCCCTCCTCTCCTCCCTCCTCTCCTCCCTCCTCTCCTCCCTCCTCTCCTCCCGCCGCTCCGCTCCTACCACCCATCCACCTCACCCCGCCTCCACTCCGCCTAGAGCCCCACCAGGTCAGCCCGCGAGTTGTGCAGCAGCTGCGTCTCGAACTCCAAGGCCGCGCCCGCCCACAGCCGCTCCAGTGCCGCCGCGCAGCTAGGCTCCAGGTACAGCGGCCGGCCGCGTTTGAGGTCGGGGTCCTCGTCGCCTGACGCACGCATGCATGCATGCACGCATGGTGATGAGAGGGGGCAGATAGATAGGCGGGTGCCGGTTGCGTGGGGATTGCGTGGGCTTGTTGTGGGTGCAGCAAGCATTGCGGATCCATCCATCGATTCCATCCGCTGGGTGCGGGTGCGGGGTTGTGGGTAGTTGTGTGCATGGGTGGGTAAGCAAGTACGGTAATCTTAATTTGGCAAGATTACACGAAAGCCTGCTGTGACGGTCCAGTCCACGCCGTGCCGTACGTACAGGCGAGGTGTGCGAGTGAGCGCGGTACCGGCAACAAACAAACCCAGCAAAGGCACTCATCAATCCCTCAGCAGTCCACTGGTAAGCATGCAACTAACCACCCACCCACCGTGTGCGTCCAGGTAGGGCGACTGGCACACGGCCAGGCGGCCGCCGCGCAGCGCCATCACGCGAGTGGAGCGCAGGCTCAGCAGCAGGCTCGTGCCTGTGTGTGGTTGTGTGGTTGTGTGGTTGCGTGGTTGTGTGGTTGTGTGTGTGGTTGTGTGGTTGTAGCAACGGGTTTACAGGCGGCCTGACGAGTCTCGTGATCGTGGTTGTGTGTGCGAGCGTGTGTGTGGTTGTGTGTGGTTGTGTGTGGTTGTGTGTGTATGTGTGTTAGTGTGTGTGTGTGTGTGTGTTAGAGATCACAAGGGAGAGAACAGCAGACAGAGGACAATGCGTGCGGTGTGTGTTGTGTGCGTGTGTATATATATGTGTGTGTGTTAGAGTTCACAAGGAGATAACAAACAAATCAAAGACTGTGCGTGCAATGCACTGTGTGTGTGTGTGTGTGTGTGTGTGTGTGTGTGTATTGTACACACGCGCATGTAGATTGATGGGGGGGAGGGGCGCACATGCAGCGACACAAGCGACCCCCACGACAGCATGTCTTGGTAACAAGGCAAGCCCCTGCAAACACCTCCCAGAACCAACACTATGTCTAGGTAGGTGCCGTCACAAAAGCGCAACGCAAAGTGCGCAAGGCCAAGCCGTACATAACCCCGGCACGCACCCACCCACCTCCACAGTGCTCCCGCGCGTGCAGCAGCCCCCCGCCGCGGCCATCCCGGCAGCCGCGCCACAGGCTGCACACGAAGCGGCCGGTCAGCAGGCACAGCGCTGGGTTGTCGGGTGGGGCGCCGCACTCGGGGCACACGACGTCAGCGTAGTGCAGGAACAGAGACTGGAACAGCGGCGGCAGCGGCGCCAGCGACGGCGGCGGCAGCAGCCCTCGGTGCCAGGCGGCGGCGGCTGCGGACCGCTGCCGCCCCTGGGGCGATTGCTGTGGCCCTGCTGCAACCGAGGAGGTGGTCGCTCCATCTGCTGCTGCTGCTGCTACTGCTGCTGCCGCTGCTGCTCCAGCTGCTCCTGCTGCTGCTGCTGCTGCTGCTGCTGCTGCTCCTGCTGCTGCTGCTGCTGCTGCTGCTGCTGGGGCGGCCGCATCAGCAGGTGTGGGTGTGGGTGCTGTGAGGGCCAGGGCACGAGCGCCGCACCACCTGCTCAGCACCGCGCCCAGGACTTCCCTCTCCAGCTGCGCCGCCAGCTGCTGCGTGCCGCCGACGTCTAGCGTCGGCGCAGCGCTGCTGCCGCCGCTGCTGCTACTGCCGCTGCTGCCGCTGGGGGCCATGGCGGCAGCGGCGGCGGCGCGTGCCGCCAAAGCAGTGGACGAAGCCAGCTCGGCGCCGCCACGGCGGCTGAGCCGCTGCGCCTCCCGCAGCGCCACCGCCGGCTCCGGCAGGCCTAGCGCCGCCGCCAGCCGGTGCGCCAGCGCCTCCGCTGCCTCCGCGCCCGCCGCGCAGGCCTCTGCCACCGCTGCCGCCACCTGCTGCTGCTGCTGCTGCTGCTGCTGCTGCTCCTTGCCTCCCTTCTTGCCGCCGCCCACTGCAGCAGCTGACACCGGCGCGGGTGCCAGCGGCAGATTCGCGTAGGCGTGCAGTAGGGCCGCATCAGGCTGGGTGCGCGCCAGTGCGCAGTCCAGGCAATACGCCCGGACCAGGAAGGGTAGCAGCGCCGCGCACAGGCCCCCTACTCCCCATCCTCCTGCTGCTGCTGCTGCTGCTGCTGCCGATGCTGCTGCGGGTGATTCGCTCGCCCCACTAGCCCCGCCGCCGCCGCTGTTCCCAGAGGGGCCGCCGAGGTTGGGTGCCGCCGCCGTCATCGGCTGCCGGGCAGGGGCCTCGGTGGACTGCAGAGCCAGGGCGTACAGCTGCCGCAGCCGGTCAACAGCAGCAGCAGCAGCAGTAGCAGTAGCAACAGTAGCAGCAGCTGCTGCTGCTGTGTCCTGGTGGTGCTGGCGGTGGCTGCCGGCGGAGGCTTGTTGGGCCTCTGCTGCTGGCGCGTCGGAGCCGGCCGTGTCCGCCGCAGCTGCAGCTGCTGTGGCGGCGGTGGCGGTGGAGGCTCGCCACAGCGCGGTCTGCGTCACCTGTGTTCAGGCGGTGAGCGGCGAGCGGCACCGGGAGGCTCAAGGAGTAACAAGGGAGGGACAAGCAGAAGGCAAAAGCACACAGCGGCAAAAGACGACAGAGCACGGCGCCAGGCCGACGCCCGGGTAGGTGCGCCAACCAGCCTGGGGCCACGCACGCAGGCCCCCCAGGCAGGTGTGCAGGTAGGTATGCAAAAGGTGTGCAGGTACTGCAGCTTTTTCACCAAAACAATTAATTACATGCCACATCATCATCCTAAGGTACGGTATGTGTGCAAGCACCCACCTGCAGGGGCCACACCGCCAGCAGCACGCAGCGCAGCAGCTGCTGCGGCGTGGAGGGCAGGCCAGCGGCGGCGTCCGCGGCCACCGGGGCGCCGGCCAGCGCCGTCAAGCCGACTGCAACAACACACCAGTCAGCAGGCAAGTCGGCGTCAGCAGCATAACCACAACGAAAGGCATCAGCCGCCATACAAAGGAAAGCAGGCGCTGGAATCCAGAAGCTTCCGGCTCCGGCTCCGGCTCTCGCGGCAACCCACCTGCCAGCAGCTGCAGCGTCAGCATCAACGGGTCCGATACCAGCTCCGCCAGCCCGCCGCCGCCGCCGCCGCCCAGCCGCCGCACCGACAGCGCCGCCAGGTAGGCAGACGTGTGCGCGTGCCCGTGCGGCCCGCCGCGGCTGCGCAGCGCCGCGCCCTCGCCGCTAGCGCGCCCGCCGCCGCCGCCGCCGCCGCCCGCCACCTGCGCCGCCGCCAGCCGCGGCAGCGCCAGCTCGGGCCGGTACGGCGGCAGCAGCGCGTACGTCAGATCCAGATCGCGGCACAGCTGTGGAGGCGGCGGCGGCGGCGGCGGAGGCGCCGCCGCCGCCGCCGCCGCCGCTCCTACGGCTGTCGTCAGCTTTGATGACGTAAGCAACTGGAGGGCGGGTGTTTCACCGGCAGCGCTGGTGCCACTAGACGTAGCACCGGCAGGGCCTGCTGCTGCCCCCGCTGTGAGCGCTGTAGCAGGCAGCAGCGTCTGCGCATGGCACTGCAGCCAGCGCAGGCCGTCGTGCAGAGCCGCCAGTGCCGCGCCCCTGTCGTCGGCACCGCCGCCGCCGCCGCCGCCGCCAGCGCTCGAGTAGCCAGCCGCGGGATGCGGCGGCGGCGGCGGCGGCGCCTGCCGCGCGCCCGCGCAGACGGCTGCCGCCGCCAGGGACTGCAGCGCCCGCCAGTGCGCCGCCTCAACCGCAGGAAGCCCAGTCACCGACTCGCCACAACTACCGCCAACCGCCGCCACACCGCCGCCGCCGCCGCCGCCAGCGCCGTGCGGCTTGCCGCCCGCCGCTGCTGCCGAGCCCCGCCCTGACGCGGCGCCCGAGCCGCCCGCTGAGGAGGCCGCGGCGGCGGCGGCGGCGGCGCTGCGCGCCAGCGCCGCCGGCCGCCGCACCGCCTCCCAGTGCGCCACGTTGTGTGCCAGAGCGCCCCAGAGCCGCGCCGTCAGCGGCTGCCCCTTCCAGTGCGCCGTCACGTCCGCCACCCGGTGGTCCTCCACACCCAGGGACGGCGGCGGCGGCGCCGGCAGCAGCAGCGGTGCCGGCGGCGGCGGCGGCGGCGAGTGACGGTTCGCGGCTGCCTCTGCAGTGGTGGCGACGGCAGTGCCGCCGCCGCCGCCGCCGCCGCCGCTGTCGTCCACACTCGTGTCCATGGGACCGGCCCCAGTGCCACCGCCATCCACACCGCCGCCACTGACCACCGCCATGGGGGCAGCGTCCGTCTGCCCCGAACCAACAGCAGCAGGAGCTACCGGCTGCTGCTGCTGCTGCTGCTGCTGCCGGGCCTGGGGCTGTAGCTGGGGCTGGGCCTGGGGCTGTAGCTGTAGCTGCTGCTGCTGCTGCTGCTGCTGCCGGGCCTGGGGCTGGGGCTGGGGCTGTAGCTGCATGAGCCGCGCCCGCGCCTCCAGCGCCCGCTCCAGCTGCCCCATGTGGTTGGCTCCCTCGCGGCTCATCTGGTGCGTCAGGATGTTGGCCACTTCGCCGTGGCCGCGGCCGAACGTGCGCTCAAACACACAGCTGGTGGAGGAGGAGGAGGAGAAGGAGGAGGAGGAGAAGGAGGCGCGGCTGGTGGCGGGAGCGACGGCGCCGCCGCCGCCGGCGGACATGGACCGCACGGCGGGCAGCGCCGCCAGGAGCGCCTGGAGCGGCCCGGAGGCCTCACTGCCGACGTGGGCACCAGCGGTGGCTGCAGTGGCGCCTGCGGCGGCGCCTGCGGCGGCGGCAGACGCGGCTTCGCAACCCGGAGCCGCTGGCACGGCTGCGGGCGCGGCTACGTGCGCGGGCGCGGGCGCGGGCGCTGCGGACACCGACGCCTCCGCCAGGGCCGCCTCAATGCCGTCAATGCACTCCGCATCTCCGCCGCCGCCGGCGGCAGCGGCGGCGGCATCGCCCGCTGCGCTGCGCCTCGCACCTGCCGCCCTGCCTCCTGCTACAGCCGCCGTCGCCACCCCTGCTACTGCCGCGTCCCCGGAACCCGCTGCTACAGCCTCCGCCATGACCTCATCCAGGTCGTCCAGCCCCGACGACGACTCCACGGAGCCCACCACCAGCGGGAAGCTGCTACAGCCGGCCGGCGGCGACGGCAGTAGCAGCATGGGGCTGGGCGAGGCGGCGGCGGCGGCGGAGCCGCTGCCGCCGCCGACCCCGCCCATGCCGCCGCTCGGTGCCCCCGGGGACGCGCGGTGCCGGGAGCTGTGTGAGCGCCGGCGGCTGGGCACAGGCACGGCGGCTGAGCGGACGGCGGCGGCGCCGCCGCTAGTTGCTGCTGCTGCTGCTGCTGCGGCGGCGGCGGCTGGCCGCGGCGGCGGCTTGGTGGGCTGCGGCGGGCGCCATTCGAAGGGCGCGGCGGGCATGATGCAGTTGGCGAGGCGGCGGCAGACCGGGCACAGGAACTCGCCCATCTCGGGCACCACCTGTAGCTCGCCACAACGCCAGCCAGCGACGGCCGCGGTGACGTGGTGTTGAGAGGGGTGAGAGAGGCAGGGAGGGAGGGAGGGAGGGAGGGAGGGAGAGAGGGAGGGAGGGAGGGAGGGAGTGAGGGGCAAGGCCGTAAGCATGATGCGGGGTAAAGCGCGCGGGGACGGGGAGCACCGGGGGGGGGCAATCAAGTGGGTGTCGCCCGTGTGAGCCATAGTGACAAGCAGGCAGCCTGAGCCGCTGCCAACGCCGCGCCCCTGCACATGGTGAGCAGATTAGGTACGGCAGTAGCAGTACGGTAGTGGTCATGGGAGTGGTGTCAGTAGCAGTGGCAGTGGCAGTAGCAGTGGCACGCACCAGGTGGGCTCCGGGGAAGGGGTTGCCGGACAGGTACTGGCGGAGCTGCCCCGCCACGAAGCGAGCTGCGGGGTGCAGGTGCAGGCGCAGGTGCAGGTGCAGCTCACACCGGGCAGTCGCAGGTGGGCACCCACGGACACACACACACACACACACACACGCACGCCGGGGACAGCAACGCCGGGGCGAGGGCCGTAGCCCCACCCGGTGGGGAGGGGTCACGCGATTCGGGTAAGTATGTGGAGCTGCTTCGGCCCGATGACGCGGTAACGAGGTAACACGCGAAGCGAAGAACGATCGATGGCGCGCCGTTGCCTATGCATGCTGCACGCACGGTGTCGACCCTTCCTCTCCTTGTGCTTTCCTAACACACACACACACACACGCACGGTCTTTGCTTTGCTTGTTTTCCCCTTGTGATCTCTAACACACACACACGCACACACATACATACATACATACACACACACACGTGTTCTCTCCCTTGTGATCTCTTACACACACACACACACACACACACACACACACACACACACACACACACACACACACACACAGACAGGCGCCAGCGCACACCCCCCCTCACGCCCTTCAGCCCGCTCCCGCTCCCGCCTCAACCCCCTTCCCGCACGCCTTCAACCTGCACTGACCTCCTCCTCCTCCGCCTCCTCCTCCTCCTCCTCCTGCCCACACCCCGCACCCCCGCACCCCCGCACCAGCCCACCACCCACCAAAGCAGTGGGTGTGCACCATGTGGCCGCAGCAGTGCGCATGCAGCCCGGTGCACGTGTCCGCCTCGCTCACGCACGGACCCCAGCGCCGCCACGTGCCCAGCCACGCCTCCGCCGCCGCCGCGTCGCCGCCGCCACCGCTAGCCCCGCCGCCAGCCGCCGCCTCAGCGCCATCCGACGCCGCCGCCGCCGCCGCCGCCGCCGCGGGCTCCAGGGGCGCGTCCCAGGCCCGCGGCTCCCGCAGCGGCATGGCGGCGGCGGAGCACACGGACACGTGCGCTATGTAGGCGAGCACGCCGCCCTGACCCTCGCCGCCGCCATCCCCGCCGCCGCCGCGCTTGCCGCCGCCGCCGCCGCCGCCGCCCTCATGGCACACCGCGCACTCCGCGTCCACCACATCCACCGGCCGCCAACGGCCCAACGGAGCCACCTCTGGGGGCGGCGGCGGCGCCGCCGCCGCCGCCACCGCGCCGCCGCCGCCGCCAGAAGCGGCGGCTCTCGCCGCCGCCGCCGCCGCCGCCACCGCGCGCGTGCCGTACGACATCCGTACAATGTCCTCCAGGTCAGCCTCCCCGATCTCCAGCTCCCCGACGGCCTCATCGCTGCCCTCTGACGACGTCGCGCCGCCGCCGTCCTCCATCTCGTCATCACTGTCCTCACCGCCGCCGCTACTGCTGCTGCGGCCGCCGCCGCCGCCGGCACCCCGACCCGCTCGACCAGCCGCCGCCGCCGCCGCCGCAGTGCCGACGCCAGGCCCCGCCTCCGCTTCCATGGGCTGCGCTCCGCTGGCGGGCGCGCCACCCGCTGCTTCCTCTCCGGCCGCCGCCGCAGCCTGCCGCGCCTGCCGCGCCTGCCCGGGTGCCCCCTCATCCCCATCCTCATCCCCATCCTCATCCTCACTGTCGATGTCGGTCGACCCCGTCATCCGCCCCGGCGTCGCCGCGGCCTGCTGCTTACCGCCGCCGCCGCCGCCGCCGCCGCCGCCGCCGCCGCCGCCGCCGCCGCCGCCGCCCGCACCTCGCTGCAGGAACGCCTGCTGCTGCGCGCGCAGCCGAGCCATCGCCTCCGCCTGCCGCCGCCTCGCCAGCTCCCGCCGCCGCTCCGCATCGGAAGCCTCCGGCGAGGCCGCCGCCGCCGCCCCTGCCGCCGCCGCCGCAGCAGCAGCAGCCTCGGGCATGCCGTCTTTGGCGGCGCCACCGTCAGGCGCCGCTGCAGTTGCTGCCGCGGCGGCTGCTGCTGCTGCCGCTGCAGGCGGCGGCGGCGGTGGCGGCGCCACGCCCGCTGCCTCGCACGCAGCCAGCACCTGCCGTACCTCCCGCTGCAGCCAATCCAGGCAGTCCAGGGCTTCGTCGTTCAACAGCGGCGGCGCCGCCGCCGCTGCCGCCGCAGTCGCCGCTGCCGCCTTCCCCGCGGCCGCGGTAGAGGCGGTGCCCGGGATGCCGCCGCCGCCGCCGCCGCCGGCGACGCTGGTGGTAGTGGTGGTGGTGGTGCCGCTGCCGCGCTCGCGGTCGAGTCGCAGCAGCGCGTCGATTAGAACCGCAATGCCGCCGGCGTGGTGGTTGTGGTGGTGGTGAGGGTAATGTTGTTGGTTGTGGTGGTGGTGATGGTGGTGGTGGTGGTGCTGCGCTGGGTGCTGGTGCTTGTGGTGCGGCTGCGCCCCTGTCAGCGCCGCCACGGCGAGCGTGCAGGCCGCCACCAGCCGCCGCTCCTCCTCCCCCTCCTCTCCCTCCTCCTCGACCTGCTCCCTCTGTCCTTCGTCTGCAGCGCCGCCGCCCCTGCCGTCGCGCTCCCCTTCCTCCGCACTCGCTCCCCCACCCGCTCCTGCTCCCACTGCTCCCGCTACTCCCACTGCTCCCGCCGCAGCACCTGCTCCCGCCGCTACTCCCGCCGCAGCACCTGCACCTGCGCCTGCACCTGCACCTGCGCCTGACCGCCGCCGCCGCCGCAGCTGGGCAAGGCGCTGGGCGTTGTCGGCCGCGCGGTGCGCCGCCAGCGCCAGCAGGTTGAGGCAGCCCAGCAGCGCCTCCTCGGGCAGGCGGGGCGGGCCGGCGCGGGTGAAGCACTGCGCACACACACACATGCAAGGCGGCACACATACACAAAGCGAAACACACACACACACACACACACACACACACACACACACACACACACAGTCCAAGAAGTATTCGGTACGTATCTGTCAGTACCTGCGAGCGATTGCGGGGATTCCTCTCCGTTTCCGTTTACCAAAACACACACACACACACACACACACACACAAGGCGGCGCACACACATACACGTGTTCTCCGTTTGGGTTTTGTTTACACATACGCATGCATTGATTTGACGGAAAGGAATTAGGCGCACCCCATGCAGCTGACGCCTTGCCTCCGGACTCAAAAGAGTTAATGGGGCTGCATGGACAATCACGCCGTGTAAACGCTCATTCTCATGGCTGCCTTCTCCCGTACTACATCCGTACATCCATACATCCGTACAGCCGTACACCCGTCCCACCCGTACACGCACCTGCAGGACCCAGCCCACCAGCCGCCACAGCGCCGCCGCCTCCAACACCCGCTGCAGCGGCGCCAGCGAGGCCGGCAGCGCGTACGCCGGCCGCCGCAGCTGCCAGCAGGGCCGGTAGCCAACCGCCGCCGCCGCCGCCGCGCCGCCCGCCGAGCCGCCTGACCCATCGCCGCCTCCGCCTCCGCCGGCGCCTCCGCCTCCGCTGGCGCCGGCGCCTCCGGCTCCACCCCCCCGGGTCCAGCCGGTGCTGAGGGCCGACTGCCAGGCGCGTGTGCGCATGCTGGGGGTGTAGTGCCCGAAGAAGGGGCAGAAGGCGGCCCAGGCGGCGCGGCGCAGGCTGTAGGTGCGCGCGGCGGACAGGCTGGCGGCGCGGTAGGTGGCCACCTCGGCCAGCACCTGGCAGGGTTGGGAGAGATGGTGGTGATGGTGGTGGTGATGGTGATGTGAGTCCGTGTGAGCGCGAGGGTGAGGGCGAGGGTGAGGGCGCGGGTGAGGGCGCGGGTGAGGGCGCGGGTGGTGATGGGCCGCATGAGCGGCTGGCGGTGTGGCGGTGGGGAGGCATGCAAGGCGCCAAGCGGGCACGCGAGAAACAAACAAACAAAAGCACAGCGAGCGCGAAACGGAGCAGCAGCAGGGCACACGGCTGCACATGGCGCGGTTCCTCGTACCCGTGCCGCCATGCGCCACCCTTACCCACCCACCCTTACCCACGCACCCTCACCCACCCTTACCCACCCACCCTTACCCACCCACCCTTACCCACCCTTACCCACCCACCCTTACCCACCCACCCTTACCCACCCACCCCTACCCACCCACCAGCTCCATGTCGCGGTGCCTGTTCTGCAGGTCGTGCGGCAGCAGCTCGTGCAGCTGGTTGTAGGTCCAGTCGCGCAGCGCCAGCCACTGCAGGGGGTGAGGTGAGGTGAGGTGTGAGGTGAGGTGGGGTGGGGTGGGGTGGGGTGGGGTGGGGTGGGGTGGGGGGTGGGGTGGGGAGGGGTGGGGGGAGGGGAGGGGAGGGAGGGGAGGGGAGGGGAGGGGAGGGGAGGGGAGGGGAGGGGAGGGGAGGGGAGGGGAGGGGAGGGGAGGGGAGGGGAGGGGAGGGGAGGGGAGGGGAGGGGGGAGGGGAGGGAGGGGAGGGGAGGGAGGGGAGGGGGAGGGGAGGGGAGGGGAGGGGAGGGGAGGGGAGGGGGAGGGGAGGGGAGGGGAGGTGTGGAGGGAGGTACGGTGGTGGACGGCAGGAGGTGAGAGGTGGCTCAGGGGCTGAGATGGGCGATGTGGCGTGGAAGGAAAGAGATGGGGCGTCGGACGCCGTGGCCGGCCCGGACGACCCCGCACCGCACCGCACCGCACCGCACCGCCTTGCACCTCCACAACCGTTGTGCCCGTATCCGTATTTGGCCTTTGTTCCCATGGCCCGGTGCGGCCTAGCCACGCCCACACCCCGTCTTGCTTGTGTCGCACTTACACGCTTGACCTACTTAGTTTGGTCTGGTTTAGCTTGGGCTGGTATGTACAACCCCCACCCCCCCCACCCCACAACCCCACCCCTCACCTGCACCAGGAACAGCCGCAGCCGCTCCCGCGGCGGCAGGCCGCACACGCCGCGCTCCCGCAGCAGCGACACCAGCCAGCGCAGCGCCTCGCAGGCCGCGGCGGCGGCGGCCTCGTCCGCCAGCTCAGCCGGCGGCGGCGCGGGTGGCGGCGCCGGCGGCGCCGCCGCTGCGCCTCGACCGCCGCCGGCGGCGGCGCCGGCGGCGGCGCCAGGGGTAGTACTGTTGGTGCTGCTGGTGCTGGGGCTGAAGGCGGCTAGTGCGGTGGCGCCGGTTGGGAAGGTGGCTGAGGCGGCTGGGGAGGCGTCGTCGCCGGTAGGGAGGGGCAGGCCTGCAGGCGTGTGTGTGTGTGTGTGTGTGTGTGTGTGTTAGAAAAGCACAAGGGAAAGGGTCGACACTGTGCGTGCGTCATGCGACAAGCAAACAGTGCGCCGCGTTCGGATTACCTCAGATTACCTCTTTACCAGGTCATCGGGCCGAAGGAGCTCCACATACTTACCCGATACTTACCCTTATCGCGTAACCCTCACCGGGTGGGGCTACGGCC